>OX246750.1:22578584-22828584 GCA_945910005.1 Isoperla grammatica | reverse complement strand
GTAAGCCGCCATCTTGGAAAATGTTGGTGATTACGGTATTACACTAAATCACTTGTTGTGTGTGCTCTATGTAACATAAAATTACGTGAGTGGTGTCAAATGGAAGATAATGTTATGATCAATAATAATAATGTATGAAATTTTAGTTATTTATCATATTACAATAGAAGGAAGTAATTAAGTGATCCACCGAATAAGTGGATATTTGTATTTTGATGATTTGCGATAAAAGTAATAACGTATCCATAACTTGTGTTCCTACAAAACATTAAGCTTATTTTATCTAGAACACACGTGCCAAGTCTTATTTACATAACTTTAAAAATGTTTGAGATAAGAGCTATTGTATATCTGCATGTGTCGTGGCCGCCATCGCCCCGGACAGAGCAAAACTCATTACCTTAGCCCATCGGTCAGTAACAACACATTAAAAGAAACTTGTTTTTACATGATGACTAAAGAATGTAATTGAGCTTCACTTAGACCAAAGTCAGATATGTGCTTTAGTCGCCATTTTGAAAAATGGCGACGGTTACAGTTTTGTCTTCAAACATGCTTTGTGAAGGCTACATATAACATAAAATAACATGAAGAATCTTAATTGAAAGATATAATTGGGAACTTCTATAAACAGGGGAAAAATTGTAAGTAATTAGATGATCGTAGCGAATGTATCAATCAATTCAAATGGTTCATTCTCTCCATGCGCGAATTGTGTTCGTCACACACCGGTCAAACGATTCGACGGATTTTACCAAAATTTTAAACCAACACTCTACTCAAATTGACGATGTCAAGATGAACAGAAAAATCCGTCAAGATGACAACCTACAAAAATAAATTACCGAAAACATTTAAGTTTTAATTTCTGTTAATTGAAACTTACGGACGGATTTAAAATGTTTTGGGTCCGTGGTAGAATGGCCCATTCTAAGTAACCCATGGTGAGTCTGAAAAAGGAGACCATGTTCCCCCCCCCCCCCCCCCTTCTCCTCTGTCCCACTTAAGATTCCTTCTTCTGCAATTGGCCCTTCTTCTGCTGGACTCTCCTTATGACGACCCCCTTGATGATAAATAGTCAAATGCGATAGAGCAACTCTTGTCTGTTATGCATCACCATCACTATTTGATGATAACGGTATGATAAGTAGAACGAAACATTTTGAACAGGCTATTGCATCAATCAACGGTTACTTGCACCCACGAACTGAGATATGCAAAGAGTACCAACATAATAATTGGGGGGGTTGGGGGGGGGGGGTCCTTCTCCATCGCGTACATGGCCTCGACCACCTCACACGAAATGGTCTTTGGAGATTCGCTCATGCATTGCATATTACTAGGCGTACTAAGCTTACGTCAGCGGCTGCATTCTTGGGAATTGGCAGAATAAAGCCCGGCTTATTTAAAAGTTTTCCAATCGGTGAATGTTTCAAGATATAAACATTGTCAATGCAAAAACTGCTGCATGAACTCTAATAGTGGAGACAACATTAAACTTGGCAGACAGAGGTCCCCCAGTTGCAGAAGTTGGTAATGATACAGATTACTAGTTATCTTAATTGGTCAAAATTCTCAAGACGTTGTCATTTTAATGGTATCGCCAGGATCTGCCAACACAGTAAATAAAGGAAATAATATTTCTCGGTTTCAAAGCAAGCTAGCAGAAATTGAAAAATTGTAGTGGCTGTTTATGTACTGACATTTTGTGAGTGACGCGACTAAAGTGCTTGTTTTAAAGAAGGAAATAAAACGGGTCTTAATAATCATCATTACAAACGTGAACGGGGCGCCTGAATAGCGCCGAATGGAACAACGCCGAATCGATCGTGTCTACTGCACTTTCAAGTATAATTCTAACCCAAAAAAGTAGACCTTATAACCTGGAACAACGCCGAATCTTTTTCGACGTAGATCCGACGGAAAAACGCCGAATCTTTTTCGACGTAAATCCACCGGAACGCCGAACCTAACATAACCTAACCTTACCTAACCTAACCTTACCTAACCTAACCTAACCCGTGTTTTACACGGAAAATGATTCGGCGTTGTTCCAGTGGATGTATGTCGAAAAAGATTAGGCGTTGTTCCGGTGGATTTAGGCCGAAAAAGATTCGGCGTTGTTCCAGGTTAGAAGGTTTACGTTTTTGGGGTTAGGATTCTCCTTGAAAGTGCAGTTTACAAGATAGATTCGGCGTTGTTCCATTTGGCGTTATTCAGCGTCCCCCAACAAAATACTGCTAGCCACAGTGTTGGAGCAATGTTCAATTTGTATAATTGGACACCTTAACAAGTGAGAGTGATATACAACATTTACTATGTTAATAATTATAAGTGCGGCAGTGTTTGGGAACATTGCCGTAAATATTAACTAAAAATGCGCTTACAAAATGACGGTAACAGTTACAACGTTAAACTAACTTTCGGCAAGACAGTGGCAATACCTTTGTTGTGGATATAAATAAATATAAAACATTATTATTTTTTGGCATTTAGTGACTTCTGCGACAGCTTAGGCCACATGGCGTCTTCCGAATCAGATCCGTTTTTCTTATATCGTTGGGGTCGTCATAAGGAGAGTCCAGAAGCTAGGAAGGGCAGGGCAAACTGCAGAAGAAGGAATCTAAGTGGGATAGTGGAGAAGGGGGGGGGGGGAGAACAGGGTCTCATTTTTCAGACTTATCATGAGCCCATTCTACCACGAGCTCAAAACATTACTTAAATCCGTCCGTAAGTTTCAATTAACAGAAATTAAAACTTAAATGTTTTCGGTAATTTATTTTTTTGTAGGTTGTCATCTTGACGGATTTTTCTGTTCATCTTGACATCGTCAATTTGAGTATTAAAGAGTGTTGGTTTAAAATTTTGGTCAAATCCGTCGAACCGTTTGACCGGTGTGCGACGAACACAATTCGCACATTTAGAGAATGAACCATTTGAATCGATTGATACATTCGCTACGCTCATCTAATTACTTACAATTTTTCCCCTGTTTATAGAAGTTCCCAATCATATCTTTCAATTAAGATTCTTCATGTTATTTTATGTTATATGTAGCCTTCACAAAGCATGTTTGAAGACAAAACTGTAACCGTCGCCATTTTTCAAAATGGCGACTAAAGCACATATCTGACTTTGGTCTAAGTGAAGCTCAATTACATTCTTTAGTCATCATGTAAAAACAAGTTTCTTTTAATGTGTTGTTACTGACCGATGGGCTAAGGTAATGAGTTTTGCTCTGTCCGGGGCGATGGCGGCCACGACACATGCAGATATACAATAGCTCTTATCTCAAACATTTTTAAAGTTATGTAAATAAGACCTGGCACGTGTGTTCTAGATAAAATAAGCTTAATGTTTTGTAGGAACACAAGTTATGGATACGTTATTACTTTTATCGCAAATCATCAAAATACAAATATCCACTTATTCGGTGGATCACTTAATTACTTCCTTCTATTGTAATATGATAAATAACTAAAATTTGATACATTATTATTATTGATCATAACATTATCTTTCATTTGACACCACTCACGTAATTTTATGTTACATAGAGCACTCACAACAAGTGATTTAGTGTAATACCGTAATCGCCAACATTTTCCAAGATGGCGGCTAACGCACAAGGCGGATTTTGGCAGACCCGAAGTATGTTATACAAGATAAAATTTGTGAGCGACCCTGAAAAAATCAGCTTTCTCCTAATTTTGTCCGGCTCGGTATAGGAAATTGGGCTAAAGAAACATTTTCGTTGACTGAAACGAAATGGCATGTGACGCAATCATAACGTAGACAAAGCTGTTGGTTGTTGATACTCATCTTGACGAAATCCGTTTTGAAGTTCCAGATTATTCTCGATTCCAAAACGAAACTACATATTTTGTATTAAAATGTGTGTAAACGTGTTTGTAAATAACGTACTGATTGTTGATATTTGAAACAAATCTCCTTTGAATAAATTGCTACAGGTAAAACAATCATATACAAACTTGAACATTGGTCATTAAATAGGCCCCACACTTGAAATTGAATCTTTTTAAAAGGAAAGTATCCACGTTAGTCGGGATGGAATTATCAATAGAATATAACCGGTATCGTATGAGACTACCAAGTGGCCGCCTCATGTGACTAGTAGTTAACTACTACTAACTTTTTAGGGGTGCGTCAATTAATTTTGTTGTCACATTTATTGATTCAAGATCCAACTCGAACTAGTTGTTCATAGACTAGCTTCATATGACTAGTAGTTAACTACTTACTAACTTTTTAGGGGTGCGGCAATTAATTTTGCTGTCACATTTATTGATTCAAGATCCAACTCGAACTAGTAGTGCATAGACTAGCTTTATATGACTAGTATAACTACTACTAACTTTTTTGGGGTGCGTCAATTAATTTTGTTGTCACATTTATGCAAGTTTCAACTCGAACTAGTAAATTATAGACTAGCTTCATATGACTAGTAGTTAACTACTACTAACTTTTTAGGGGTGCGTCAATTGGGTTTTGTTGTCACATTTATTCAAGTTCCAACTCGAAGTAGTAGTTCATATACTAGCTTCATATGACTAGTAGTTAACTACTACTAACTTTTTGGGGGGCGTTTATTGGTTTTGGTGTCGCATTTTATTCAAGTTCCAACTTGAATTAGTAGTTTATAGACTCAATTCATATAAACGAGTTGGTAACGAAAACCCAAATAATAATCATGACAAGGCCATCTACAAATTTAAAGGTGAACATATGTGAAAAGAGCATGCGACCTTGTGGAACTCTCATTTCTAAAAATCTCATATTTCTATAGAATATTCAATCTGAAGGGAAGATAAATAAACAAAACATGTTATGTCGTGTTTCCGTGAAACCCAGTAATCGGATTTTGAAATTAATATAGATCAGCAACCAAAATACTGTCTCGTAAAAAACATGATCTAAATCACAATAGTTCAATTTGAATAAGAGGCTTCCTGTTTATTGAAATTAATAACTTTTTCACTTGATGGCATTTTTTATGCTAAAGTTTTATTCAAGTAAGAACCAGTATTAAAAAGTGCAGATAAATGTCAATTATATCGAGAACTTAGGTAAACTTTGAAACCATTATCACACGATTTAAAATAATCTTCACTTGACCCATCTAGTTCGTTGTCCGGGCGACAGCGACTGTGTATTTCGAGTTTTGTACTTTATTTCTAAAATTATTAACTGACATAAACTAGGTTTGCTTTTCAAAACTATAAAGTTATATTGATGGGTTTCAGTACACAAGTGGTAACACATTCCGAAAACAGCTTTATATGTATTCCGTAGTGGGTAATTAAATATATTTTTAATCTTATTGTCACAATAGGGAACACGCATTTGAATGTGTGAGTAAGGGCCGGTCTTACAATCTCCTAATAAGAAAGTTATTTGTAGCAATTAAGCTATTTGGAGGATTTCAAGGGTTTTGATTGGTGGTTGCCATGGAGAAAACAAGCTATTCGACGAATAAATAGTTATTGGGACATTGTAAGACTGGACCTAAGTGTGTCAATACCTTGTTTCTCACGTAATAATTAGAGTCTTTGAATTTTGAAAAACGGGTCAGTCTATGCCTTAAATTAATTGATTTAAATAAAAGGGCGCGAAAAACGAGCCGCCGCCATGTTGATGGTACTTGACGTCATGGTTAGGTTGGAATTCATAGTCGGCCCCTACACCTAGGGGCGCCCATTGTTACCAAAGTAACAATTGTTTGCATGTTATTTCCCATTAACAAAACAAATCCATAGCAACAATGGGCGCCCCTAGGTGTAGGGGCACCCATTGTTACTAAGGTAACAGTTGTTTCCATGTTATTTCCCATAAACAAAACAAATCCATAGCAACAATGGGTGCCCCTAGGTGTAGGGGCTGACTATGAATTCCAACCTTAGTCTCCGTGTAAGCTCGATGCCTTAGCGATTGGTCTGTTACGCCACGTCAAGGTCTTCTTGATCTCCGCCTAGCGGAGGCTCGTGGGAGTTCGACAAGCCTCCGCTAGGCGGAGATCAAGTTGACCTTGACGTCGCAGCCACCTCGACGCGTTTTGATCCCCGAGTTGGAAGTTGGAACTGAAATAAATGCATCAAAAATACCAATGGACGCACCTCAAAGTAATAAAGAAATTTTTAAATAGGTTTAGTAACTATTTAAAGATTTATTTTTTAGTAAGGACTTGCATTAATACTGTCTATATCTTATACTAAGTGCTTGGTTTAACAAAAAAAAAAACGCACGCGTGTTGCTTCTTTAAGAAACATTTATTTACTTAAAACATCAAAACGAAACAAACAAAGAAACAGGCAAAAAATAAATTAACAATGAAACAAGCAAAAAAACAAACAAACAAACAAACATTTCAAGACCAATATCGGTCTTGTCCTCAGGGCAGATCGAGAGCTACTCGTAGCTCTCGATCTGCCCTGAGGACAAGACCGATATTGGTCTTGAAACGTCGGCTTATGGCCTACGGTAAGGGACGTGGCGTAATAGCCCGAAGTGTTTTCAATTTTATTAACATTACATCTAGCCACGAAAGTTTAAATTCAATTATAAACAAACAAACAAAAGCAAAATACTAACAAACAAACAAACATTAAGTTGGTACAAATTATTGGGCTTGTCTATTTCGTAATCATGGAAGTAGAAGGTCAACGTGCACGTTGTACGTTACAGAAAGTCTCGTCAATTCCGTTCGGATGTCCCGGGATCGACGCCGGGGACGCGAACGTCACCTGCGAGCAGCCTTGGTTGGAGAAGCGCTTCGGCACGGGACTAGACTGTTCGGAGAATGTCCCCTTCAAGACTACGGTGACCTTCGTGAGTTGTCCGGTCGGTTTCAAGGTCGTAGAGGAGTACAAGCTCATCACTTGCAAGTTTCCGGGAAAGTGGGACAATGACGTGTGGACATGTGATGGTGAGTGACAACAGCTTCAAACATGCCACCTATTACTGAGTTTAACATTTGAAGTAGGTTTGTAAATGTCCACCTGCCCCGTAAAACGTTGCGATTTCTCATTGTTAAAAAAGCATATCAAAACTTTTGATATCTTAAAAATTATCAGAAAACAAGCTAAAATATTACCATATCACAGAGAATGCAGTGCTTTTTTTACATTACAGCAGATTGCTGAATTTGGAACAAATTATAACTATCCGTGTTCAAAAACAATTGCCACACCTGGAATACTTGGCCTACTTCAATACAATTTTGAAAATAACTGAGGTTGAAGAATGTGTTAAAATTATAAATTACTTTATGTTTTTTCCCATACATATGTGATTACTCAAACACTAATACCATAATATAGGTTGATTCAGGGCTAAAGCGATACAATATCAACACTTTGCCTTTAAAATATTGGTAGTAGCATATATCAAACGATTTTTGAGTTTCCTGACTGATCTTACCAAATCAACAGGTTATCTAAAGAAATATTTATTTTTGTCCCATTTTAGCTGTGCCAATGGGGTTGAAACGGGACACACGAGGGGCAATTAGGACATCACTCTATGTATATTGGATAATGTTTATGGATCTATTGTAGGTCACTGTGGGAGCTAAGATATATGTAGTTGTTTTAGATATTTAAGATATTATTTTCTCAAAAAAATATATATATTTCCAAGTTAACAGCTAATAAAATTTACCGAAGAACTCATTTATTCACATTGCCAGTCTGCAACCATTTACACATTCACTTACTACACGATTCTAACTGGCATAGATCTACTTCTTAATAATAGTTAAGTATTATTTGAAACAACTCTAGGCCCTAATCTACACTCAGTATACGATGACGGTATAGTAATATTCCTTTCCAATACAATTCATCACGGTGATGGGTAAGCCAGAAATGAAAGAAATGTCAAGCCTATGCATGGTATCAGTTAAAACTATTCCATAAGCCCATCCTCAATCAAGTCTTATTTATCAGATAAGGAATAAAGTTCAGGATGGGCTTAGGCCTGAGCACCAAGCTTAGCAAGCTAACTTGGCCATTGACTAGGTCTAGTGTTACATAACTACAATTCAGTTGTTCATTCCATAAGCCTACATCAATCTAGGCCTAGGTAACAGATGAACCTTAGATTTAATCAAAACATAATCTAATAAAAGATGATACATTGCTTTCATAAAAGGGAGGGGATTTAAATATAAGGTGTTTTGTTTCAGTAGCCATATCCTTTAAGAGAATAACCAATTATAATAGATACTGCAAACTGTTACGTGGGGGCCTGCCACTCTCATATTGGTTGTAGTGTCGCCAGTTGAACTCTAAGACCGAGATGACCCTTCAACTTACTGAGAACACTTTGGAAACAAACTCCTTTTACTAACATACATTTTTTGTTTTGTACTAGCTTTCAATAAAATGTGAACAAGGGCCAGTATTTCAATGTTCAGTTAAAATCTACTTTTCAGTTAAATTGTTTGTTCATGACAACGGCCAATAGAAAAACACCAAACTGGGCTTACCTGACAGGTAATTTTCCTGGACACTTTAACTAGACATTAAATTTACATGGGTTAAAGATTAGCTTGTCTCTCAAGCCCACATCTAGTTATTTTAATTCTTAGGAAACTTTGCACAAGCATTCGGTTCGCCGCAACTCTACTTACAAGTTTGATGTGATAATTGGTAAAATCTACCGTTATAGGACTACAGTATAGTCGAGCATTAATAAATTATTCACTTTCATATTTTCGCGTGAGTAGGCCTACCTACATTGATAAATTGGAACCTGGTTTATATTATTTATACTGCACATGTTGTTAACACAGTATAAATAATGGCATTTAACTCCTTTATATATTCTCGTTTGTATATATCATATTTGAAATTGCCGCTCACTACAGCTTGCTTAACATTACGATCCAAGCGCTGTGCTCTAGAAGGTTTCCGAAACGGAGCGCGGAGCTGCTCCAGCCTTAGACCAGTAATATAGGTAGACGGAGCAAGCAGATGCTAGCGACCGGCCGCGAGTGAGACCAACATTGAGACCACGTGATGTGGGGACAGGATGCGCGGCAATTTAAAGCGTTTGCGTATGAACAGTACAAACAGTACATCGTTGTGTAAAGAAAAATAATCATTTTCAATTAGTGCAAATTAAAAATATGTTAACTAAGATTAACAGTACCTTCACTAATCATTTCTGAGGAAATACAAATAATAATACATCCTTTGTCAAATGTCAAACGTATTTGCCACGCACTTAACCCCATCTAGCGGCAAACCTACGAACTTCTCGCTAACAATGCAGTCTATCGCGGATTGGTCGAGAAGGCTTTGTTCCCACATCACGTGGTTTCAATGATGGTCTCACTCGCGATGACGTCATACTCCGTCCACCTATATTACTGGTCTAAGGCTCCAGCACAAAAGCGCCATCTTGTTTATTTTCAAATAGTGCGCGCATGAAGACAGCGTGAGTAGGCCGCGCAATGTTACTAATCGGACTTTCACCAGTCGTGACGTTAGCATCACCAAAGTAGCTGTAGAAGAACTATAGAACAATTCATTTAAAATCGAAAATGTTTATTTGATATGTGTTTGGTGTGGCATACACTCGTGTATAATATGTCTGTGAGAAAAATAATACATTTTTTATTTTTATTATTTTTTAAATTTAAATATGTAAATGGAATGTCCCACATTAGCCAGAGATGCTGACCTGTCATAGGACCGCCATTTTACAACATCCTGTGGTCATCATGGGTGCACTGATTTTAAGTTTCCTAAATTGCATTACTTGGCTCTCTACTTTGTTACTTTCTTTGCTACTTTAAAATAGTTTGGCATCCATAGTACTGTCGCAGCAAAAGTTATTGTATGCTGCCCAAAAGAATTTTTTGCCATTATTACATTTAGCAGGTTTTATTTTTTTGGGGTTGTTTAGATATTTGAGGTACACATTTTAAGTAGGACATTATGTAGTAACATATTTATCTATTTTACAAAATAAAAACAAAATGTATTCATTACAGTAAATTAAAACTGTCCTATTTTAGCCCTACGTCCCCAAATTACACCGGAGGACCCTATTCAAATAAACATACTAAATTCTAGGCATTCGTTGTTTCAAGTCCGAAGCCATCTGGTGGATTTTGATGTTATTCAAAAATTTCAAACACGAAAACGTAAACAGAAATGAATCCCATATTAAGCGATGTCAGGCTTCATAACATATATTTCTTTACTTCAGAAATACCCACCGAGGAACCGACCACTAAGCCAACAACAACAACTACAAAACTAACAACAAAAGCCCCTACAAAAAAGACAACTCTAAAAACAACAACAAAGGCTTCGAAAGTTACTAAATCTACCAATGCTACGAGAACACTTGCTACTACTACAAAGTCTGCCAATACCTCCATTGTCACTCCAATCTCCAGCACCACGACCAACGCTAACTCTTCCAGTACACTTGGAGCACCAACAAGCTCAGTTTCAAGTTCGGATGCCGTTACAACTGTCGCTTCCGGTACAACTGCGGCTACTACAACTGCAGCGTCCGTTACAACTGTGGCTACTACTACTGTAGGGTCTGGTTCAACTGTGGCTACTACAACTGCAGGGTCTGGTACAACTGTGGATACTACAACTGCAGGGTCTGGTACAACTGTGGCAACTACAACTGCAGGGTCTGGTACAACTGTGGCTACTACAACTGCAGCGTCTGGTACAACTGTGGCTACCACAACTGCAGGGTCTGGTACAACTGTGGCTACTACAACTGCAGGGTCTGGTACAACTGTGGCTACTACAACTTCAGGGTCTGGTACAACTGTGGCTACTACTACTACTACTTCTACAACTCCAGGGTCTGGTACAACTGTGGCTACTACTACTACTACTACAACTCCAGGGTCTGGTACAACAGTGACTACTACTACTACAACTCCAGGGTCCAGTACAACTGTGACTTCTACAACTGCAGGGTCCAGTACAACCATGGCAGCGCAAACCACTACTCCCGCAGGTATAACGACAGTTCAGCGATTATTATTATTAATATTATTTATTTATCCATTACAAATGTATACCGAGGTATACGTTCCAGAGATACATGGATATAATAAAACGCAATGAAACTGTTAAGAGAAGGCCTAAAAAATGCACTGGTTTAGGGGCTGCGAGAGGTCAAATTATAAGGGGTGGAGTGGATGCAAAAAAAATAACGAGGCACCAAATATGATAATTACACACCCAAATTTTTAAATTAAGTAGATAAAAGTGTATTCTTTTAAGAAAAACATCAAAATATGTTCTTACTTCACAACTTTATCAGATAATGAGACCTTTGACTGTATGTAACTTATTTTTCTAATCTGTATGAAAATGTATTGGGTGACCACTCGTTTTGTCAAAAATTATCTCAAAGACACAAATTGAAGGTAAATATAAGTTTTATAATGGGTTGGGTCAAATAACATCGTAACCTTTGACCTTTTTATTAAGTATAAATGCCCACGTCTGGGTGTTAAAGTTTTACATGCTACGAAATATACAACTCCCACGTGCACGTCTTGTGTGGAAAGCATTGTTGTAAACCATTACAATGAAAAGTACCCTTGGTTGTTGATGGGGTGGTTTTAAGTTCGACCTTGACATCAATAATGTAACATTTAATTGCGCCCTTCCTTGTAGCTTGTGACCACTCATTGAAAAGGTAATGATAACTTTCATACATTTCCGACATTTATTTCTCTTTTAATAATTACATGCAATCATGAAAACCTACGACAGTTATTCCCACGTGCCCAGGGACTGCTACCTTATCGTGGTGGGCAGGTGTGCGTGCTTTGATGATCCCAATAGCTAAGGCCCGGTTTCACCAAAGTATTTAAATCGGAGATTGGCTTGATCGGCGCCGTCACCAACTTGACATAAACAAATAATTTTGCATGTATTGAAAACATTACATATGGTTGTATTCCAGAATTGAGTAAATAATGCGTATCAGCTATGTGTAGCTTTAAATTTAATGTTGGTACTTTAACTGATTTTTATAAAAAACGAGAAAATGTATTCAGTACGTCACCAGCAAAAGTTCTTTCCGATTGGCAACAAATGTCTGACTCGCGTTTAGTCATTTGTTTTGCATTATTGGATTATTACGTAAAATGCGTACAGAAGGCCATGACCGAAGTTTATTATCTCAATAGAAATCCATATTTGAATCCATGCTCTGTATTCAAATCAGTACAACAATGGATATTTGATCTTTCTGTCGAGTCTTTGTTTTGATTTCATGTTTATTTACAAGAACAAATGAACGTTGCGATGAAGTAACAATAAGTAGCAAACTTTAGAATATGAATCATTGTATGAAATGAATTATGAATGTATTTCATTGTCGAGTGTAAATTTTATACCTGCAATAATTTTAGGCTATTTTATATCTACTCTAAAACTGACGCTTATTAATTATTAAATTCTGAAATATAACAATATACAATATTCTCACTTGATGAAAGATTATTTATTTATGAAAAGTTGGTGATGGCACCGATCAAGCTAATCTCCGATTCAAATACGTTGGTGAAACCGGGCCTAAGCCGGCGAAACCGTATGCTTCTGATAAGGCTACCCAAGCCGGACAGGTCAAGGTGGAGAAGCCAGACGGAAGGCAATCCTCTTCCTCCACTTTCTTTTTTCCTCCCCTCTGTGTCCATCTTTGACCCTTTCTTGAAATCAGCCCCCACGTCATACGACCTAACTAAGTTGTCGAGTTCATCCCCAACAAACATTTTGGTGCCTTCCCGCACTTTTCCCGATGTCTTTTCCCGCACATTGCATATGCGGGTCCTGTAAGGGAAACCCGTACAGGCCCCGCCTAGAAGTGTCCTACTGGCCGATGTCGGGTCCCGTACGGGTTGCACGCCATCTTCCCGCAATCTTCCCACTTGTATCCCGCAACCTTCCCGCACGGATTGCCCGCTATCTTCCCGCTAGTATCCCACAACTTTCCCGCACACGCTGCCCGCTATCTTCCCGCTAGTATCCCACAACTTTCCCGCACAGTCTGCCCGCTAGTATCCCGCAGCTTTCCCACTAGTATTCCGCAACCTTCCCGCTCGGATTGCCCGCTATCTTCCCGCTAATACCCAGCAGCTTTCCCTCATGGGCTGCCCGCTATCTTCCCGGGGCCCGTCCCCCGGCCGCCCCTCATCAGTGCATGACATTGAAACAAACTGAAAAGTAACACAGTTTTTAGTTTTCAGTTTAGTTTCTTATTTACCCCTTTCTCAAATAAGCGTTTTATGGTTATTATTAGTAGAGTAATTATATTTATCTGTGGTCGAGGTGTGATACGAATGAACATAATGTGAACATTGGAGTGAAACTTAATCTATTTATAGGTAAAGCCAATTAGCAACAAAATTCTATTTTATTAAATCCAGTAGTTTCTCTTTTAAATAAATGCAATTATAGTCTCTAGCCTAATACAGCAATTGATTCTAAAATTGGATTAAGTTCCTAGTGTTCTTATTAGACAAGGAAATTGGGTTTAAAAATAAAGAAACAAAAGCAATAATGTTTATATAAAGTGCAAGTGAATTTTATTACTAAAATACGTAATAATGTACAATTGTTATGTAATGCCTCTGATACTGTTACTGAATTATTGATTACTGTTACTTTGGAGAATCTGAAAATTGTTATGTAGTAAGTGTGACATGTTCTTATTTTCCTACTTTGCCTTAACAAGGAAAACAAGATTGTTATCGAACCAGTATAAAGTTTAACACACCAAACTGGTATATTTATTATATTTTTTTTAGGTCCTCACAAACTGAAATAATAACAGTTCAATGCCCTGATACACTACCATAGATCACCACGACATGAGATCATGTTTTTGCAGCAGACACTTTTTAATAAAATGTTCATAAAATAATGTAGATAGGCATATAGCATAATAACACTATATATATATTATAGTGCTATGTGATCGAGCTGATAGAGAATGTGTCTATGTATGTATTCCCTAGTTATATACAAGCAATAAGGGGTAGCATGTGTACCTACTCGTTTAAATAAGTTCAATACACACAGAGTGATACATCATCACGGATCTACCTACCAACTATTCGAATTAGGAAAATGCTATTCATGACACGTTTGTTATACATTACTACATCCACAAGATGCAAGTTGAGTTGTTAATCATAAATGAGCAATTATGAACAAAAGCAAAGCAACATAAATATATTTACACGTTATTACTCCATGTTTTGCTCATTACTATTACACAATATTCAATACAGTATTACTAATACAATTTTGATACAATACATGTAATTAATTTAATAGAATATTCAGTAGTAGGCTATCTATTTACATATAACCCTGAAGTATGGATGGGAAAGAACGATTTATTCCTTAACATTTAGGCTAACCCCTTAAACCAATCACGTTTAAACGGTTAACTGACATTTCTATTTTCATAATAAAATCCAAAATTAATAAATAGGCAACTGCATAACATTAAAAAAAAATCATAACGATTTTAACGTCACGTATTCGATTGTTCTGCACTTGAAAATAATAATATAACGATACATATTTGAGGGCTGCGAGTGGGGGTTCAGCCTTTGTTGCCATCAACGACCCGCTTCTTTGCGCGTACCGTTCTTCCGCCATGACGATCCCTGGCATTTGCCAGCCACAATATTAAGATTTTTTCAATGTCATTGACTTGGGCAGTTTTGGAGTTGGCTCTCACAGCAACTAAAATAAAGTTAAAGATAAATTACAAAACTGTATCAAGTCACAGTCCAAGGCTTTAAATAATTTTGGAGGTTTTGTAGACCCATTTGCTAAAACTAAAGGATTCACGTCAATACAATAAAAATAATAGAGTATTAAAAAACGGCCTAGCTAGATAAGAGAACAATTATTTATTTTACCGTCAAATGGCAATTAATAACCACAATGGAGGGCAAAGTGTCAATAACCACCACAAAAAGGTTTCATCTGAGGGCAGTGGACATATGGCTATAAGGTGCTTTTTATGTTAGGTGCTGCTGTTTATTTTACAAAATAAAATTATGTTATTCTGAAGAGACAAGCTGAAAAGCGCTAGTATGCACTAAGCAGGGCGTGCAAGCGTGAGAAATATGATTAACACTTTTGGAAAATTTGTTACAAAAATATAATAATTCATTGCTATTTTTATATTTTTATTATCGACCCACACCACCCACTCACAACGCTCTTCCTCCCCCCCCCCCCCCCCCCCAATATGGGTGAAGACCTAAATTGTAGTGTGTAGTAGACGGCCCGAACTGAAAGGGGGACGGGGGGGTCGGGGGTGTTTGGCCCCCGGAAAATGCATTTTTCAACGTCATTTTTGTGATAATCTGTGTGTTTTAGAGCAGTAGAATGAAAAAAATTGTCAGTTTGTTTTATAAAAGAATATCTCGTTTTGAAGTGACTCTGTGAATATATTGTCTTATTTTTACTTTGATATATGTGCTTAAACTTTGTCTACACATTTTATTTATTCGTAAAAAAAACAAAAACAAAAATCAGAACACTAGAGGTTCATTGCAAAGCTTATCGTAGGTATTAACATGGGCGCCGCAAGGGGATTCAAAAGGGCATTTGCCCCCCTTGGATTTGAGGAATTCAAAATTTTAACTGACTATACGATGCGCGCCAGATGCGCCATTTCATATAAATTATGTAAATAAAAAATAAGATAACTAAATTACAAATATTTTCTAGTTTATCCGTCCCGTCACGAAACTGTTATTTTAACGCGATCCGATGAAATTGTTATTTGTTGTGTATACATAAATGAAAGAACCACTGACTTGACTGTTACGACCGGGGGCAATATGAGCACGCCACCCCCGGCCCCCGCACCACTCGTCACATGCTCACGGACTAGCCTCCTATCCTTTTATCAACATTTCTTATGTTTTTTTTTCTATACTTACATTGCATTATATATGCATTTTACTTTTTGTACCTATAGTCAATCACAGCCAGACGAGCCACGCTCTCAAATGATATTGTTCCTACGTGTTTATAATTGCTTTTCCTTGTGTTTTGTTCAACTTATATATGACAACTACGCAGGCATTCTATATTTGTGACTAGTCCCAAGATATTGGTCCTACGTTTTGATGATTTCCGTCATGTAGTATAATTTTTAATTTATTTATACGAGCACATATTACCTGTTAGTACACACCAAAATGGAACATCAAACCCATTTCCTAATCAAACCAAATCCTTATTCAAACGGCGCGTTTGCAAAAGATTGAATAGTTGTCGACTCTGGCTAGTTAAAATCCTGCCAGAAAAGATATATTTTGATAAGCAAAGTATGTGAGACGAAGCCACAGCCGTAACTATTTTGTATACTACTAAATTATGTTAGATCCCTGTCTAGTCTAGATCATCGTATTAATCAATCAATGCATATTAATTTTAGATTGTATGCTTCCTTGTATGTATGTATTTTTATTTACCTATAACTAAGGTTATATTAAAAAAGGAAAATATTGAAGCAAAATGTAATACAATTATTATTAGTCGTAAATAAAATTCGATGTACATTCGTCCAACCAAATTAGTAATTTCCGATCGAATAGCTCAACTTCGGTCTTCAGCCTGATGTTAAAGTGAACGAAACCGTGTTAGCAAAGCAACCCAAAAACACAACAGGATTTTGAAGATAATATTTGATAGCATCTTGAAAATATGAATACGAACTTAGAAGAAACCTACCTTAGTATTCTTGATTTTTAGGAACAATTGCGTCTTCACGTGATTTTTATAATAATGAGCTTGTCCATAACGAAGTTGAATCCTATTTTTCGTTTTAAAAACACGAGTCGTCAATATACCGTTGCCACTTGCCAGTCAGTTTTGTTCTTCTTTCCTTTCTTCCGACCACACACACTCACACACAAACACAGTCCACGACACGGATCAATATTCAATGGATTAAAAAAAAATCGCAATAAGATTATGATACTAATAAAGCCCTAACTTATTTTATTTTTTCACGAAAGAACATGATAGCACACGTATAAGTAACGTCCAACACCCACGAAGTATAAACTTGTTGTGTAGTCCAGTCAGTGTTTTGGACTGTTTTGCTTACCACGGTGGGATTCCCACCCCACTCCGCCCGAATCTTATCACCACTATAGCGAGCGGCACCGTATTACAAAGCTTAGTAGGACTTGTAGCATAGATAATGAATGAACACGTTGTAATTTCTTATCGGTGGTGGTCGAATTAAGTACGGTTATCATCAGCTACATAAGCAATATCACAACACATAATAACAATACAAAGAGAGCCTTCTTCATAGTGCGGTATCCTTTGTCATTACAGTTTTCTTACAGTTTATAAGCACCAAAGATACTTTTTAAACTGAGCTTTTTAAATTAACAATATGAATGTGCGTACGATGCATTGTAGGTTGTGCATACTGTAACTAGTCTCACTTTCTCGAATTGAATAGGACGTAAACAATACTTCCTTACAGTAGACGTATATTGAGAAGTTACTTTTTTACCTTATTTATTACCACTTCTATAATGTATATTATCATACTCATATTGTATAGATATGAGGTATAACAGTTGGCTATAATGTCAGGTGCATGATGTTGCTAAATTTGAAATTAAGCTTCAGCGACACATTTTTACAATAATACATGGAAACTTTGTAATCTTCAAATCGTTCATTGAATTCAATTAATTTGTTCGTTGTCTTATCTGTAAATGAAGAACCAATACAAAACAATAGATAGTTGCAGACGAGTGATTACCAGCTAGCCTATTTAAAATCCATTGATTCTATGTAACATCTGTCATTTTAAATATTTCTGGAAAACACTCAAAACAGGTATAAATCCCTCCCCCTATGCCGTTGTCATTACGAAACACAATTTTCACATAAACAGCATTATCATAATAGTATTCATAGTTTCATACTTACCTTATCTAAGAACTTCATTTACTTCATCTTCTCAATTCGATCATCAGTAAGTTTTTGATTATCACTGTGACGTATCGTAATACCATTCATAAAACGTTTTAACAATATTATTTGATGTAACGTACCATATCAAAACCATCGAAAGCCAAATCAGGAAAAAATAATAAACAATACATTTCTAGAAAGTATACTATCAACTACTAACCAGTAGTCGCCCTAACTACCAACAACTCCCATTTCTGTAACTACTTGGATTTATTAGAAATATAAAATGGGTTTTATTAATACATTTATTTACTTATTCATGGTTATGAAGGACTTTCACTTGTGAATGGAATTTTGAATGTGGTATAGAGCGAATAAATACTCGAATAAATCATTGGTATCTATCGTCAATCAAAAGATAAAGATAAAGAACAAAGAATTATATGGTTAACCCGGACGTACGTAACAAAAACATCTTTTCCAAATCTTGCCCTTTCTTCGCGGGATCCTATGTGGGTTATCCCATGTTTTTCCCGTACACGGGACGTCCCTTACCCTTCCCTCGCGCTTCCAGTGTAGGGCGTCCCGTGACTTTCCCATACACGGGACGCCCCTTATCATTCCCAAGCGCTTCCCGTACGTGACGTCCCGTGACTTTCCCAGACAGGGACATCCCTTAACATTCCCTCGCGCTTCCCGTGAGGGTTATCCCGTGAGTTTCCCAGATGCGGGACGTCCCTAAGCCTTCCCTCGCAGGCCCTGACCGGCACATCCCAGATCTTCCCGTTTCCAGCAGTTAACCCGCACATCCCTTGATTTTCCCGCACGGGTCCCGCAGTATCATGTTTGTTGGGTCGTTACTCAAGATATAAACCAAAGAATACACACTCCTTGCTGCAACATGTATAAATGTCAACAAACCTTTATTCACTCACGTAGGCTTTCGCGGCCCGAGTCAATCACTAAACTTGGCTTTCGGGTATAGCCGCGTCGATTGTTGCTTAAAAGCTGACGTTTCGGGCAGGTTACACTACCCATCTTCAGAGCTAAGACCTGAAGAAGTCACAGAATAAAACCTACTCGGTCCAGCTTCACTCTGCGACTGCAACAAGTCCTATTGTTTCCCGCGTATCGTTCTCCTCCCTGAGCCACCCCGCGCCTGTTCTACCGGTTCGACTCCGTCGCTATCTCCTGACGTCATCTCCGATAGCGCTCGCCGTGTTTCCCGCGCGTTGTTGATGCGATGTATAGTCGGTCTCCAAATGCGGCTCAACTTCAGTCCATCGTCCCGATTGAAATTATTTGGGTGCTTTTCAATTTCAATTGCTTCCCGGACCAGACGGGACCGATAATGCATTGTTACAGCTAAAGCTCTTGTCTCTTCGAAATTAATGCGATGACCTTCATTGAAACTATGTTCTGCTATTGCCGACTTATCTATGTGGCCCAGTTTTGTGTGGCTAACGTGTTCTTTCAATCTCGTTGAAATTGAACGCCCTGTCTGGCCTATGTACACTTTATCGCACGCGCCACACGGAATCTGGTACACACCCGATGTGTTCAGCGGCGGAAGTTTATCTTTGGCTTGATTTAGCATCGTTGATATCTTCCTGTCCGCTGAAAAAATTGTTTTTATCTGGTATTTACGTAACAACCTCCCAATACGGTCTGTTACATTTTCCACATAGGGTAAGTAGGCCTGGGCAACAGCTCCTCGTCCTTCTACCTCCGACGGTTTTGAAGTCTTTGACACATTATTCTCGCGTAAAGATTGAGCTATAGCCTTATGCCCATATCCATTTTGTAACAATGATGTTTTAATTGTTTTATGTTCAGAGCTAAGGTGTTTAGCATCCGAAATCCTATACGCTCTAGTAGCCAGCGTGTTTAGCACAGCGCGTATTTGAGCTGGATGGTGGTGTGAGTCAGCATGCAGATATCGACCTGTGTGGGTTGCTTTCCTATACACCGAGTGTCCCAACGTTCCATCTTCATATCTCGTGACCAACACATCGAGAAAGGGTAGTTTATTATCGCTCTCCACCTCCATAGTGAAAGTTATGCTGTCATTTAAGCTGTTTAAGAATAACAGAAATTCATTCAGCTTCCCCATGCCATGGGGCCAAACCACGAAAGTGTCGTCTACGTACCTAAACCAACCTTTATTCTATGTAACTAGGCTAGGCGTACATCCTAGGCCAATCCATGTCACTTACTAGACCTTACAGCTCAGGTACGTGGTTTGCACTTGCTATTGGTTGACTGATTGTATTCCACGCGGTCCGCTACAGCAACCAGCCAACAGCAAGTGATAACCACGTAGATATATTGTCAGTATGGTCACCGTGAGACAACTTTCAGGAATAGCCCCCCTTTAGGCCGCTTTGCTGTGACGTCAAGGGTAAACTTTGGGTAAAATACATAGTTGTTCCTCCCGTGCTCCTCAATTTAGCCTTTTCTCAGACTAGCCCAACCGCCAATCACCTGGCAATGCTGCTCTGTGATTGGTGGTTGGGTGAGTCTGACGAAAGGCTGAGTTAAGGAGCATTTGAGGAGCGACTGTACATTTGATCCAATGAAAAATACATGTTAGAGTTAGTGTGTCATGTGATGAATTTATGACTCTCAGCCACAGATGGATATTCGTACATTTACGGAGGAAAGAAGTTCAAGGTCTACAAAGAGATGGGAACTTGGCTGTCCTGTGAAGCCAAGTGTGTGGCAGAGGGTGGACATCTACCCAGCATTACTGACGTGACCAAGCTCGCCTTTGTATTGAAGCTGGCGAACAACTCGGACTTCCTTGTCGGAATGACTGACACAAAAACTGAAGGCACCTTCGTCCACATTGATGGTGAGTTACAACTTACATTAGATTGGCGTTCATTTGTGTGAATGCAGAACACATGTTTATTCGTACTAGATTCAGCCAACTTCCTGTGCGATGACGCGATTCCGCTGTGTTCTAACTTGTTACCGAACAATTTCAAACACGACAAATGAAAGAACCTTTAGTCGGAAGCAAACCGGACGCTGAAGACGGAGCATCAATTCAACGCGCGCGTCTTAAAAACTGTCCTCAGTGTTGCCCGATCCACCCTACCATCCTTGAGAGACGCTTGCGTTACGGTGCATCGCCCCTTTCCCCGTACTGACAAGGGATATGCGACAACACAGCTTTGCGAGGTAGTGCCCCTTACCCATTGTATCATGCCCCTTACCCCTCGTGACCCTTCGCGGACCGCTGTGACCACGTGCAGCGCACAAAAGTAGCCCTTACGAACAATCTTTTCAAACAATTGCGTACAGACGAACCCAACCCACATCATAAAGTCGCTTCTGGTTTGGTTCCGACTAAGAGTGACGTCCACTATAGCAGGACTAACAATGGGAATCTTTCCTTCTTATCGAGAAGCAATAGGGAGTGGAATGCTCTTCCAAAATTATCATGACGGTGCTTCCTATGATATTCAACAGCTATAGTAGGCTAGATCACCAGTCCCACAACCTTCCACTGAGTAGCAAGCGTAGCGATTTGAAGCCATTTTGAAATTGGCAATTTACATGCTAACTTGAACCTTTTAGTACTCAGAAAGTCGCATTAGAAACTCCTATTCCCGCCTGTGTTATTTGCCCATTTCAAGATGGAATTAAATTGACACACGTCTGGCTGCTGGCTTCGCATCTAGCCTACTATAGCTGTTGAATATCATTGGTTCAGTCTAGACATTGAGCTGTATGCTGCAAAGGATGTTTTAAGATATGGCACCAGCCACTTGATTGTAAAGAAATGTACCAGCACACGACAATGCAAGTTGCTACCCAAAGACTGTGAAAACATGAGGAAACACGTATGTCTTGTCTTTAGGACTGTCTTGTCCGTATGACTCATAGCTCAAATACTGTGCGAGTTAAAGGTTTTCTGTTTGTAACTTCACAACAACTTTTATTATCATAGCTATTGTGGTTCGACACCCGCCGCTAGATTGTGCGAGGGTCACTGATAACCACAAGATATATATGGAAAATTCATTAGGTTTGGATTAAATTCCATAATTGAGATATTATTGTAATATCGGAGTTATTTCATCCAAACGTAGTGAACTTCGCATCTATTTATTCCCTTATCTCATGACCTTGACACTATGTAGCAGTGGGTGGTTACACACCATTTCAATTTCACATGTTGTTTTAAAGACACGAACAGAACACGTTCAATCCTCACTCTCTTTGGGCTCTGTGTCCGCAGAATAGCAGGTTCAGCACTTTGTGTCATGGAGCTTGTAGCTCTCTCTAACCTGCTTAATAATAGCTTAGTAATAGTTCCTTACAGGTGTAGATCTACCTGGGTCCACACTCTAGCGTAAGTCTGTATCTATATGAATTGAACCTAAGAGATTGTTGAATAAATAATAATAATAATAATAACTACGTGTTCTCAACAAATGCGTCATATGATGTCAGGGCGGGGGGGGGGGGCATTAGCCACGCCCACTGTTCCAGGTAACCAGCCGATGGTCGTACATTACCCCTTATTGATCTGTTTCAATGAGATAGTAGGAACTAGTGTAGGTGAACATTGGATTGTTACCATTCTACAAGGCTTTTTAGTAAACAAGGTCATTCTAACGTTGAAGCTACACTATTTTATCTAGACCTGTGTATTTGTTTTTGTACAGGTTCACCAATACCCAGCAATGCTACAATACCGTTCCACGTGAGACCTCCATCTTTCTCTGACTGCGACTGTGTCAAATATGTTACCAAGGCTACCAGTAATGATCCTGCTATTGGCTTGACTGATATACCTTGCGCTTATAATATGACGAGAACATACTTCTGCGAGAAGCCCGTCTAATATCTACATGGATTAATCTTGCAATAATATTGAATTACGCAATACATAAATAATTTACACAAGTAATATATGTTTGAATTTATTACTGACTTTTCCACCTTGATGAGTATACATTGTATTATGCACTTAAACATTAAATATTTTTGGAAATTTACGTTTAGCCTTGTTTTTCTTGCTTACATACCATTATTCGGTTAGTACATTGATGTATGTTAATTTATAGATGCTTGTATTGGTACTTGTTGAAGAACCTCACTTCCTGCTTCAAACATAGCCGTATTTTCCTCTCCTCACCATAAATATTGATGTATCATACACCTATTATGCGGCTATATGCATCGAGTTTGGCCACTGATGGCGCTAGTAAAAACGAATGAACCAACCAAAGTGGCAATGTCACGCAACTTTCTGATGAGCAGCGTCGTTCTTCCTACGTCGATAATTGTAAATTTGAAATTGTTTATAATCAAATAAGCTTTTAGAAATTTTGGGCAGATTCTGAATACCATAAGTCCATTTCAAAAAGCAAGACGCCATTTATATCAGGACACGTTTTGTTAGGGGGTCGCGTGCCGGGCGGGCGTAAGGGGGTCGTGGGCCGGCAGGGCGTAAGGGGGTCGTGGGCCGGGAGGACGTAAGGGGGTCGTGGGCCGGGAGGGCGTAAGGGGGTCGCGTGCCGGGCGGGCGTAAGGGGGTCGTGGGCCGGCAGGGCGTAAGGGGGTCGTGGGCCGGGAGGGCGTAAGGGGGTCGCGTGCCGGGCGGGCGTAAGGGGGTCGTGGGCCGGCAGGGCGTAAGGGGGTCGTGGGCCGGGCGGGCGTAAGGGGGTCGTGGGCCGGAAAGGCGGAAGGTGGTCGTGGGCCGGGAGGGCGTAAGAGGGTCGTGGGCCAGGAGGGCGTAAGGGGGTCGCGAGCCGGGAGGGCGTAAGGGGGTCGTGGGCCGGGAGGGCGTAAGGTGGTCGTGGGCCGGCAGGGCGTAAGGGGGTCGTGGGCCGGGAGGGCGTAAGGGGGTCGTGGGCCAGGAGGGCGTAACGGGGGTCGTGGGCCGGGAGGGCGTAAGGTGGTCGTGGGCCGGCAGGGCGTAAGGGGGTCGCGAGCCGGGAGGGCGTAAGGGGGTCGTGGGCCGGGAGGGCGTAAGGTGGTCGTGGGCCGGCAGGGCGTAAGGGGGTCGTGGGCCGGGAGGGCGTAAGGGGGTCGTGGGCCAGGAGGGCGTAACGGGGGTCGTGGGCCGGGAGGGCGGAAGGTGGTCGTGGGCCGGCAGGGCGTAAGGGGGTCGCGAGCCGGGAGGGCGTAAGGGGGTCGTGGGCCGGGAGGGCGTAAGGTGGTCGTGGGCCGGCAGGGCGTAAGGGGGTCGTGGGCCGGGAGGGCGTAAGGGGGTCGTGGGCCAGGAGGGCGTAACGGGGGTCGTGGGCCGGGAGGGCGTAAGGGGGTCGTGGGCCGGCAGGGCGTAAGGGGGTCGTGGGCCGGGAGGGCGTAAGGGGGTCGTGGGCCAGGAGGGCGTAACGGGGGTCGTGGGCCGGGAGGGCGTAAGGGGGTCGTGGGCCGGGAGGGCGTAAGGGGGTCGTGGGCCGGGAGGGCGTAAGGGGGTCGTGGGCCGGGAGGGCGTAAGGAGGCCGTGGGCAGGAGGGCGTAAGGGGGTCGTGGGAAGGAGGGCGTAAGGAGGTCGTGGGCCGGGAGGGCGTAAGGGGGTCGTGGGCCGGGAGGGCGTAAGGAGGCCGTGGGCAGGAGGGCGTAAGGGGGTCGTGGGCCGGGAGGGCGCAAGGGGGTCGTGGGCCGGGAGGGCGTAAGGGGGTCGTGGACCGGGAGGGCGTAATGGGGTCGTGGGCAGGCAGGGCGGAAGGGGGCCGTGGGCCGGGAGGGCGTAAGGGGGTCATGGGCCGGGAGGGCGTAAGGGGGTCGTGGGCCGGGAGGGCGTAAGGGGGTCGTGGGCCGGGCGGGCGTAAGGGGGTCGTGGGCCGGGCGTGCGTAAGGGGGTCGTGGGCCGGGAGGGCGTAAGGGGGTCGTGGGCCGGGAGGGCGTAAGGAGGCCGTGGGCAGGAGGGCGTAAGGGGGTCGTGGGAAGGAGGGCGTAAGGAGGTCGTGGGCCGGGTGGGCGTAAGGGGGTCGTGGGCAGGCAGGGCGGAAGGGGGCCGTGGGCCGGGAGGGCGTAAGGGGGGCGTGGACCGGGAGGGCGTAAGGAGGTCGTGGGCCGGGAGGGCGTAAGGGGGTCGTGGGCCGGCAGGGCGGAAGGGGGCCGTGGCCCGGGAGGGCGTAAGGGGGTCGTGGGCCGGGAGGGCGTAAGGGGGTCATGGGCCGGGAGGGCGTAAGGGGGTCGTGGGCCGGGAGGGCGTAAGGGGGTCGTGGGCCGGGAGGGCGTAAGGGGGTCGTGGGCCGGGAGGGCGTAAGGGGGTCGTGGGCCGGGAGGGCGTAAGGGGGTCGTGGGCCGGGAGGGCGTAAGGGGGCCGTGGGCCGGGAGGGTGTAAGGGGGTCGTGGGCCGGGAGGGCGTAAGGGGGCCGTGGGCCGGGAGGGCGTAAGGGGGTCGTGGGCCGGGAGGGCGTAAGGGGGTCGTGGGCCGGCAGGGCGGAAGGGGACTGTGGCCCGGGAGGGCGTAAGGGGGTCGTGGGCCGGGAGGGCGTAAGGGGGCCGTGGGCCGGGAGGGCGTAAGGGGGTGGGGGGCCGGCAGGGCGGAAGGGGGCCGGGAGGGCGTAAGGGGGTCGCGGGCCGAGAGGGCGTAAGGGGGTCGTGGGCCGGGAGGGCGTAAGGGGGTCGTGGGCCGGGAGGGCGTAAGGGGGTCGTGGGCCAGGAGGGCGTAAGGGGGTCGTGGGCCGGGAGGGCGTAAGGGGGTCGTGGGCCGGGAGGGCGTAAGGAGGTCGTGGGCCGGGAGGGCGTAAGGGGGTCGTGGGCAGGCAGGGCGGAAGGGGGCCGTGGGCCGGGAGGGCGTAAGGGGGCCGTGGGCCAGGAGGGCGTAAGGGGGTCGTGGGCCGGGAGGGCGTAAGGGGGTCGTGGGCCGGGAGGGCGTAAGGGGGCCGTGGGCCGGGAGGGCGTAAGGGGGTCGTGGGCCGGGAGGGCGTAAGGGGGTCGTGGGCCGGGAGGGCGTAAGGGGGTCGCGGGCCGGGAGGGCGTAAGGGGGCCGTGGGCCGGGAGGGCGTAAGGGGGTCGTGGGCCGGGAGGGCGTAAGGGGGTCGCGGGCCGGGAGGGCGTAAGGGGGCCGTGGGCCGGGAGGGCGTAAGGGGGTCGCGGGCCGGGAGGGCGTAAGGGGGCCGTGGGCCGAGAGGGCGTAAGGGGGTCGTGGGCCGGGAGGGCGTAAGGGGGTCGCGGGCCGGGAGGGCGTAAGGGGGCCGTGGGCCGGGAGGGCGTAAGGGGGTCGTGGGCCGGGAGGGCGTAAGGGGGTCTTGGGCCGGGAGGGTGTAAGGGGGTCGTGGGCCGGGAGGGCGTAAGGGGGCCGTGGGCCGGGAGGGCGTAAGGGGGTCGTGGGCCGGGAGGGCGTAAGGGGGTCGTGGGCCGGCAGGGCGGAAGGGGACTGTGGCCCGGGAGGGCGTAAGGGGGTCGTGGGCCGGGAGGGCGTAAGGGGGCCGTGGGCCGGGAGGGCATAAGGGGGTGGGGGGCCGGCAGGGCGGAAGGGGGCCGGGAGGGCGTAAGGGGGTCGTGGACCGGCAGGGCGTAAGGGGGTCGTGGGCCGGGAAGGCGTAAGGGGGTCGTGGGCCGGGAGGGCGTAAGGGGGTCGCGGGCCGGGAGGGCGTAAGGGGGCCGTGGGCCGGGAGGGCGTAAGGGGGTCGCGGGCCGGGAGGGCGTAAGGGGGTCGTGGGCCAGGAGGGCGTAAGGGGGTCGTGGGCCGGGAGGGCGTAAGGGGGCCGTGGGCCGGGAGGGCGTAAGGGGGTCGCGGGCCGGGAGGGCGTAAGGGGGCCGTGGGCCGGGAGGGCGTAAGGGGGTCGTGGGCCAGGAGGGCGTAAGGGGGTCGTGGGCCGGGAGGGCGTAAGGGGGCCGTGGGCCGGGAGGGCGTAAGGGGGTCGTGGGCCGGGAGGGCGTAAGGGGGTCGTGGGCCAGGAGGGCGTAAGGGGGTCGTGGGCCGGGAGGGCGTAAGGGGGCCGTGGGCCGGGAGGGCGTAAGGGGGTCGTGGGCCAGGAGGGCGTAAGGGGGTCGTGGGCCGGGAGGGCGTAAGGGGGCCGTGGGCCGGGAGGGCGTAAGGGGGTCGCGGGCCGGGAGGGCGTAAGGGGGCCGTGGGCCGGGAAGGCGTAAGGGGGTCGTGGGCCGGGAGGGCGTAAGGGGGTCGCGGGCCGGGAGGGCGTAAGGGGGCCGTGGGCCGGGAGGGCGTAAGGGGGTCGCGGGCCGGGAGGGCGTAAGGGGGTCGTGGGCCAGGAGGGCGTAAGGGGGTCGTGGGCCGGGAGGGCGTAAGGGGGCCGTGGGCCGGGAGGGCGTAAGGGGGTCGCGGGCCGGGAGGGCGTAAGGGGGCCGTGGGCCGGGAGGGCGTAAGGGGGTCGTGGGCCGGGAGGGCGTAATGGGGTCGCGGGCCGGGAGGGCGTAAGGGGGTCGTGGGCCGGGAGGGCGTAAGGGGGTCGTGGGCCGGGAGGGCGTAAGGGGGTCGTGGGCCGGGAGGGCGTAAGGGGGTCGTGGGCCGGGAGGGCGTAAGGGGGTCGTGGGCCGGGAGGGCGTAAGGGGGTCGTGGGCCGGGAGGGCGTAAGGGGGCCGTGGGCCGGGAGGGCGTAAGGGGGTCGTGGGCCAGGAGGGCGTAAGGGGGTCGTGGGCCGGGAGGGCGTAAGGGGGTCGTGGGCCAGGAGGGCGTAAGGGGGTCGCGGGCCGGGAGGGCGTAACGGGGGTCGTGGGCCGGGAGGGCGTAAGGGGGTCGTGGGCCGGGAGGGCGTAAGGGGGTCGTGGGCCGGGAGGGCGTAAGGGGGCCGTGGGCCGGGAGGGCGTAAGGGGGCCGTGGGCCGGGAGGGCGTAAGGGGGTCGTGGGCCGGGAGGGTGTAAGGGGGTTGTGGGCCGGGAGGGCGTAAGGGGGTCGTGGGCCGGGAGGGCGTAAGGGGGCCGTGGGCCGGGAGGGCGTAAGGGGGTCGTGGGCCGGGAGGGCGTAAGGGGGCCGTGGGCCGGGAGGGCGTAAGGGGGTCGTGGGCCGGGAGGGCGTAAGGGGGTCGTGGGCCGGGAGGGCGTAAGGGGGTCGTGGGCGGGAGGGCGTAAGGGGACAACGGCCGAGTGCGAGTGAGTTAATTTTATAATCTTAAATAATCATGGTATTCATAAATAATAAGGATAAGTGGAATAAGTAAACAGTGAAGGAGACCCAACTATCAATAATTGTAAATAAAGGGTAAACGGAACTGAACTGACACCATAAACGGAGAATCCACTATAACCGCTACAACATCATTAGAGGCCCCTGAAATTAGTATTACATTTTTGTTTTAGCGTTTTTTCCAAAACTTTAGCTTAAGTTAGTTTCAAAATAAGAACATTATATTAATAATTGTTATTTACTGCATGAAATTGGGGTTTCCCTTAAAAAATTTTTAGTGGTCAAACACTACGTTTATCAGGAGCTTTAAACCGGTTTAAGTAAATCGTTTTAAGAGTTGAATCGGTTTAATGGTGTTGGTAAACACATCGATTTAGCTAAGAACGGTTTAACTTTAGGTCACTTTCCAAAGTGACTTAGAACAGTAAAACCGATTTAATTTGACGTGATAAACACTTAAAACGGTTTAAGACGCCATCTTTCCACAACCTAGCGGCAACTGAGTGTACTCATTTGACAATTATTGCAAGGCGCGAACGCGATAGGTTATGTAGGTGTGGAACACCGCTTACTGAATGTTGCGCACCGCCTTACTGTACGAGTTTTAAGACGATTTGACGACACCTGTCGGGAGAATATCAAAGTTGCTTTTTTACGCCGAATTGTCAACGCCTTGATAAACGTATCGACTTACGGAAACCGTTATACCTTAAATCGACTTAAAAAGCCCTGATAAACGTAGTGATTGATGAGTTAAAACATTGCTAAATGGTCGTTCAATCACCAAAACATAGTCAACGATGTGTTGCAGACCTTTTGGTTGCTATCTTACACATCTCCAAATGATAGTTAAAAGAATCCATCACCAAAACATTGTCAACACATCGCAGGAACACAATCAGCTAGGTCGCAGAATCATAGTCATAAGGTAGTTAAACGTATCCATCACCAAAACGTCGCCAACACATCGCAGGAACACAATCAGCTACGTTGCAGAAACATAGTCGAAAGGTAGTTAAACATCCATCATCAAAACGTCGCTGAAACATCGTAAATTGCTAGTCAGCTATCTTGAAATTTGAAATTGCCCGCGTCACCGAGGTCTCCAACTGCTATTTGTATTACGTTGGGACTGGGACTGCGACCTGTGCTGCGACTGTGGTGAAGGGTGGTTTAAAGTGGATGCGGCGGCAGACAAATTCCGGTAAGTACAGTGGTTATGATTGATATTTACACATAAAGTGATCTAGGACAAAGTTAATGTACGTTAAACGTATAATGTCGCGCGTATTGTCGTTATGCCTTGGCTGTAGATGCAAGTTTCAATGCCCTAGTCCTACCATAACCTCACTTTAGGCGTAACCTAAATGCATCTAGGTCCTAGATCTCACAAATACCATGGCATACCACATACTTGATAGGCCTAGGCTAGGCCTCGTTCAACAAGCATATGCCTACCTCATATAAGGTCCTTTGTATAATAAATACCCACCCAAGTTAGCTAGATAGGCTAGACTCCTAGGGCCCTAGCCTAGGCTAGGCTAGGCATTGTGTTTAAAATTAAACACAATGGCCTAGGCTAGCATTATCAGCTTCACAACTAATACGAATGGGCTTATTTTATTGTGCAATGTAGGCCTACAGAAAAAACTCAGAATAAAGACGTCTTTATTCTGAGTTTTTTCTGTATAGGCCTACTGTAGCCTACAATAGGCCTATTCCTAAGCTGGGCCTACAATATCTGGCAACTACATTCTGTAACAATAGGCCTAGCAGGAAATGCTGCAGTGCACAATAAAGTAATAGAATCCTAATAACACACTTATTAAATATTATCATCGTAAATAGCAGGCAGACCCATGTTAATTCTGATCCCAGCCAACTCCGGTAATGGAAACAACATACTGCATCGAGTCGTACAACACATAAACAAATTTTATCGTTTACAGGTTGCCAAACTTTGCCGTTACAGTTAGGCGTAGGTCTATCGTTAAAGTGGCCATGTTACTGTGGACCGAGCTGTATGGCCTGCCTAAGAATAGGATTATCCTACCAGTAATCAATTGCCTGGAGTCAACATTGCCATACAGCATAGTTGCTAGCCATAGGCTAATTCAGTTAAATTGTTGAATATTGGCCTAGTAGGCCTGGGCTATGAAACTGTTAAGTGTGTATTGTAGGGTAGAGACCCAACCGCAGTCGCAGTTGTCCACTGCTTTGTACCGCTAGGCCTAGTCGGTTAGTAGGCTAGTAAGCAGAACGTAAATGCATGACGATTACAGCACACGATAGTAGGCCTACTCACATGTATGAATCTGTGATTTGTGCTTGCGATTGATTACATCTGCTACTAGGCTAGCCGACTGGCATAAGTTACTGTACGAAGCAGTAGACAAACAGCCACTGGCATTGAGACTCGAGGGACTACCCTAAAATACACACTTGACAATGAATTCCTTTAACTAGGCTAATGAAAATATTGATATGGCATCATTTGGTAATTCTACCATTCTATAGGCCTCTAGTACAGAAGATGGCCGAACCTGTCATTTGGTTTAATGGTAGTGGGATGTTGATGGCAAGTTTGCCACTTCAACATTGTGACCAACTGGGCGTTGGTAAAAAAATCCCGTAAAATAAGTACATATGTACTTTTTTTAGGCATAGCTATGCCTAAACAAGAGCCTAGCCAATCATATCGAAAGAGTCTACACAGTAATAGCATACCTGGGTAGCAACATAACGGACGTTGGCCCTAACGCATTACTGTAACGTAGTCACTTGTGTCAGTAACATGGCAGTAATAGCCTATCAGTACAAAACTCTCAAAAGTAACAGAAAAGATAACTACAATTTGCTTATTGCCAGATTCCTTGTGGCATCCCCCCACACATTCATCCCATTAATAAGAATACAAAATGTTGCACAGTTTTACAAATGTTGCATTTGTTGTAAATTTCAATGCAGCTCCTGCTAAAATCAATGTGAATTGTTATTTTTTTTTCAGAGTCAGTGGAACTACATGGCCACTAAACTGTGCCCGATGACAAACGTAACAACCAAAATAACTTCTCAGTAGCCTATTGACCAAGAAAATTGTGCTTTGACATTGACTTAACAATGACTACGTATATCACGCAAGTTTAAGGCGCCTAGGATGAAGACGCCTTGGTTCCAATCGGTTGCAGAGTGTGGTAGGCTATACAAGTCGAATTTACCTCAAGACGGCGGCGATCCAACTCGCTTGGGCAAGCGAGTTGGAGGTTAGAATTCACTTTGATTTTAGTGATATACACGTCAAAGTGGCTCCGCGATGCACGGTCTGTGTTGTGATTGGCTGAATTCGCAGCCGGTGTAGATAAGGGCGCTTCAGATTGACGTGATATACGGAGCAGATTCCTCACTCGGCTACCGATGGAAAGCAAGGCGCCTTCATCCCAAGCGCGTTCGAATTGCGTGATATACGTAGTCACAGTATACAGGCTCTCCTGTCACAAAAAAGATTTAGTGATAAGACTATCACAAAATCTTTTTTAATTAACAAGGCATGTTTCTCATGTTTAGATACTTGATTTAATTAATTGTAATTAACCATAAGTAAGGTTCTCAATGTAAGAGACAAAGATAAAAACAACAATAATTAACAAATAACAATAACTATAAGAATGCGCATTGCAAACATTTTTCTAATTTCCCTAGCTGATTATATTTCCCAACAAAGTTGAGCAGTGTGCGTTGCTAAGATTTTTCGTTGTAATTTCTTCAAGTGTTTTCTATTTTAAACGCAGTCCACCACTGTTACTCATACTTATTGACAGAAATAGAAATGTAATTTATGCCTCATACTTGTTAGATCGCATTTAAATGAGTATATTCGTGACCGAACAAAACTTAACTATAATATAGCCACCTCACGTTTTGTCGGTAGGCCTACTATGTTTCAGAAAAATATTCTTTTCGAGTAACTTTAGTGTAACTTTTCCAATACTTCAGATCACCATAAAGTGAAAATATTCCTGACCAGACAAAACTTACTTAAAATATAGCTATCTCACATTTTGCCACCATTTTGTATCAGAAATAATTTTTCAGTAACCGTGGTGTAACTTTGTAACTTTTTGAACGATTTTGCCACAAGACTATACACTTTCAATCCACATCAAAGCTTGTGGATGGTCCAAATTTCAGCTTGATCAGATTCTCCGTTCGACTGCTATCGCGAGACATAAAAACAAACACTAACAAAAAAACAGAACGAGTGCCATAAAAGTACTATTAGAACGCTCGCTTAGTAATATATTCATCGACTTCTTCTGTTAGGTTCAATTGGGTTTATTTTATTTGTTTGTAGCTAATAGAGAAATTTTATTAAGGTCTTTAGAAAAGCACAAAATAATTTGAAATTTTGACCTATTATTGTAACTGCTTTCATTGTGCAATTATAATTCCAGTTGTAGCCTACTGTATTTTAAAATAAAATTACAATATGAACGTAAGTATTCAATTATTTGCTGCATTAATTATTTTACAAGATCACTACAATCACTTTCCAGTATGGTCCTGATCCTGGCAACCTTTTGATGAGGTAGGCTTCCTGACAAAAAAACAGAGGAACTAGGCTTCTTTGCTTGGCTCTATAAAAGTCACAGGTCAGTAGTAATTAATTACTATCTTAAGAATAAATTATATAGAGCCAAGCACCAGCCACGCACCCGTAGTTTTTTCATCATTGTCAGAAGGTCGCTATTTAGTAGTTAAATGGTTGCCAATTGGTATCGTAATGGTAGTTGAAACACATTCAGCTATGTTTTAACTATTGAATGACTACCTTTTGGCAATGCTTTAAATATTCAGGAATGTTTTTTTACATTCAACTATGTTTCGACTAGGTAATGACTATTTTTTGGCGATGTTTGGAGGTCACCATTTAGTAGTTGAAAGGTAGTCAAAACATATCCAGATATGCTCCAGATATGCTTTGACACTGCGTTTTAGTAAGAAAAAACGAGTATTCGGTTGTGTGTCAAAGAATAGTCAAAGAATAGTCTTAAAAACCTAGTCGACTAGGTTTTGACTACTAAAAATTTTTGTAAGAGTTTAGCAATAAAATATTAGACGTGCCAAAAATTCTGACGAAAAGAGAATTCTTTAGTGATTAAGATTGTTCATTGACACTATGTATACGCTAAAAACTAAAATAGGCCTAGTACCAATTAAAAAATAGTGAAGTGGATAGTTCAGGAAATCGACATAAATGTGACGACATAAACAGAGGCACACTTCTAAGGATTAAAGGACAGGCCTGCCCATTCGGCTGCCACTCCCGCCACTCTCAAAAGACGTCTAAGGGCCAATTCATTCTTAGCTGTTAGCACAAGGTCGTCTGCATAAGCCAACACCAATATTGAATGCTTATAAAGTTCAGCCCAACAACTGTCACCCAAATTTGTAATCGCACTAATAATGGGCTCAATCGCTAAATTAAACAGGATTGGGCTTAGTGGACACCCTTGCTTTACTCCAGCTTTCAGATCGATATCATTTGTATAGCCTTGCCCTGTCCGAACTTTTGTCACACTACCCTTACACATGTATGTTATTATCTCTAAGACGTCTTCAAGTACACCCTGCAGAAGAGTTTCTATCATATACTCATGTGGCACTGATCCAAATGCGTTTGAAAGATCCAGCCAGGCAGCATATAGTTATATATCATCATCATCATCATCATCATCATTATCATCATCATCATCATCATTATCATCATTATCATCATCATCATCATCATCATCATCATCATCATCATCATCATCATCACCATCATCATCATCATCATCATCATCATCATCATCATCATCATCATCATCATCATCATCATCATCATCATCATCATCATCATCATCATAATCATCATCATCATCATCATCATAATCATCATCATCATCATCATCATAATCATCATCATCATCATCATCGACATTATCATCATCATCATCATCATCTATTTATTATATATAACAGCATACATTGTGCAAACAAAAAAGTTAACAATAACAATCTGAGATGTTGTTGACAGTATAAATCAGATCATACATTATGTGAAAAAGAATCAACAATATGCATTATGCCGACAAACAAATTAAAAACAATAATAAAAGTCGTTGTTAGCTAAGCGTAATATAAATAGCAAAGCATATTAATAATTAATAAATAACATAAAATAATGACGCCCTAGGCAAAATAGTAAAAGCTTATGGCAAAGAATACTATGTATAGTATTTGCAAAATGTTTTAAAACAAGAAACATTTGTGCAGAAAGAAGTTTAAAACTTCAGCTTAAATGCAATGTTACAAACTTATCGATATTTGAGTTAAAAATCTTAGCATTCAATGTGTTAAAATCATTACCAACATTATGCTTTTAAACTCACCAATTAATCACGTTCACATGAGCTCACGCAGCCTCCGAGCTCGCTAAAAATGTTTACTTTTTAATAATCCAAATGTGTACCAATGAACTTATTTTAAAAAAGCACTTATACTCAAATGTACTGCCGAAAACCGGTCACGTGTTCTATAAAGATATCTCAGCTCTATCGGATGGTATCGCTGACCATGAGCCTTTTCATTATGGCTGCGTAACGTCTTCCAATAACAAGCATCTTTATAACGCGATCATTTCAAGTATCCCAGGAACCCAGACTACCCACAACCACTGCTTCTACTTTAGTTAGAAACACCTGACTTCTAAGCAATTCAGCATGTGGCGCGTATTTCCGTATTTTTTCATCCCGAGCAGCCAACAAAGCATCATTGTGATTCTCGGTGGGTACTGTTACGTCCACAATTCTTTCTTCTTTCTTTGTTACAGCATTCGTAATAACAAGGTCAGGTCGTTCCATTAGATCAAAATCTTGAATCTTTTTATTGACTCGGATAATATTATGAGCCCGATTCTTTAGAATGGCCCTGACCAGTCTTCAAGCACACTGTTATGCCTCCTAGTCCATGCGGCAGTGTGGTACGTACACGAGTTGAGGACATGTGGTAGCGTTTCAAGTCAATAGTCACACCTGCGACAGTTTTTGGGTGCGTTTCCATATATCCGAGTACCATTCAGCCCCAACGTATCTAAAAGCGCTTTTGAAACAAACCGCCAGTCACAAAACTGTGTAAAGCGTCCAGTAGCCATGAAATGTTTACTAACCGGAGACTGACATGAATGCCTGAACACTTTTCCTTTGTCAGGTTTTTGAAGCAGATTTAATTTGTATCTATGGCGAAGTCCATTCCGTAATTGGCTAGCCAGATATCCACGAAGTTTGGGTGGTATTATATGTCTTTCAGGGTTTCTATTTGGCATATCGATTGTTATGGCTATCTCATCCCTTGCCTCATCGTCATCATCGTCATCATGATCATCATCATAGTCATCATCATCATCACCGCCATCACTGTCACCAAATCAACAATCTAGCAAACAACCACATCAAGCCATCTCTACCACAGCTACAGCCTACAAACAGGTATTGTTATTACTTTTTTACCAATTCTATAGCCATTATGCAATTAGAAGAAACGATATTAATTTCAGACTTTTGTTTTCCCTTCATTTGTTCTTGTTTATCTGTTTCATTTTTCGTTTTATTTTATTTTCATTTCATTAAAAATTAAGCTTGAATACTATTCTATTTTTGCTAACCCATCTCTTACAGCCTTTAATTCTTGTATTCACTTCAACAACTACGATATTAGGGCTCAGCAATTTAAAGTTTGAGCTATCTGGCTGAGGGTTTGTTTGATATATTTTTATTTATGTTTCTTAATTTCATTTTCGTATTGTCCAAAAGTCAAGTTTTAATTCAGGTTCGGACTCTGTATCTCGCTAGCAAAGTTTTACGGTGAACATAAACTTTTACTTGGAGCTTTTTTTGTTGTTATGACGCACATATTTACGACTTCTCTACCTTTTTAACCTGTAAAGATTAACTGCGTCAAATGTCACCTTCACCTTCTACAAAATAATTTAAATGTTATCAACATCGGTTGGCTCAAATGTCAATTCCAAGGATTTCCGTGTCACTAAAATGAAGGAAACTGTATCCACATGATAAGGTAACAATAACCGAGATAAATCTTCCATCCAGGGGTTATTATATATGAGATCTTTTTGTGATAAAAACGGAAGTAAAAAAAATAGAATATTAACATAGTTGCGTCATAGGACTATCACAAGGCTGCACAAAATGTATAGTCACTTAAAAGCTCTTGGTTTTATTGCGAGACATCATTCCAGTGTTCGTAATCGTTTGAAACACAACAATGGCTTTCACTACAACCATGTTCGCAACCACCATTATTCTTATGGTAAGTCTTCATCAGGAGTAAATGTAGGATTTCTAATTGAAAAGGAGCTCAACGATTTTTTTTCTAAAACTTTTCTCCAACTCAGTCCACTTTTTTATAGTGCTTGTAGTCTTTTTATGATTGTCTTGTTATTCAGAACTAGTAGGACTTGATTGAGATTGTGGACTGTACTAGGCTTCTACAATACAGCCCGTTTTATGGGTTAAAGCATCCCCAACAATTTAACATTCAATGACGAAATTTATTTATACAATACATGGAGACTGAACAATTTGCATACACACAACTTAGATGTTTTTTTAGCAAGTCCAAATATGAATTGAAAATGATTATACAATAAGTTATCAAAGTATATTACGAAAAATGTTTCATGTATCATTTTTAGTAATTGTTCATCTAAGTCCTGTATTAATTGGCTGATTTGTACGACTGATATTTATTAAATCTATTAGTTTTACACTGTTCTTAAAATGTTTTAATTTAATTGTGACTTTCATTTGACGATTTCGGTTGTGTGTATAATGAAATGAAATGAAATGAAATGAAATGAAATGAAATGAAATGAAATGAAATGAAATGAAATGAAATGAAATGAAATGAAATGAAATGAAATGAAATGAAATGAAATGAAATGAAATGAAATGAAATGAAATGAAATGACATGAAATGAAATGAAATGAAATGAAATGAAATGAAATGAAATGAAATGAAATGAAATGAAATGAAATGAAATGAAATGAAATGAAATGAAATGAAATGAAATGAAATGAAATGAAATGAAATGAAATGAAATGAAATGAAATGAAATGAAATGAAATGAAATGAAATGAAATGAAATGAAATGAAATGAAATGATATGATATGAAATGAAATGAAACGATGCGAAATGTAACGAACCCCATTATAATATAATATTATTTTAATAAGTGTTTCATCTTTTACAGATTGTGGCTCCTGAACTTGTGTTAGGAATGGAACTTAATATCTTTGGTCGAAATTACAACCTGGGTCTTGGTGGCATCAAAGCTATAAAATCCGGGGTACAGGTAAGTTGGAGGAATATGATTTTCTATTTTTTAAATAAAATAGTTTCATTTATTAATAACATATTTCAAAATTTTCGTTGACTGAAACGAAATGGCAATGGCATGTGACGCAATCATAACGTAGACAAAGCTGTTAGTTGTTGATACTCATCTTGACGAAATCCATTTTGAAGTTCCAGATTATTCTCGATTCCTAAGCGAAACTATATATTTTGTATTGCATTTGTATAAATGTGTTTATCAATAAGGTGCTTATTGTTGATATTTGAAATAAATCTCCTTTAAAAAGGTTGTTACAGGTAAAAAAATCATAAACAAACTTGAACATTGGTCACTAAATAGCCCCTACACTTGAAATTGAATCTTTTTAAAAGGAAAGTATCCACGTTAGTCGGAATGGAATTATCAATAGAATATAACAGGTATCGTATGAGACTACCCAGTGGCCGCCTCATGTGACTTTCTAGGGGTGCGTCAATTGGTTTTGTTGTCGCATTTATTCAAGTTCCAACTCGAACTAGTAGTTCATAGACTAGCTTCATATGACTAGTAGTTATCTACTACTAACTTATTGTGGTACGTCAATTGGTTTTGTTGTCGCATTTATTCAAGTTCAAACTAGAACTAGTGGTTCATAGACTAGCTTCATATGACTAGTAGTTATCTACTACTAACTTATTGTGGTACGTCAATTGGTTTTGTTGTCGCATTTATTCAAGTTCCAACTAGAACTAGTGGTTCATAGACTAGCTTCATATGACTAGTAGTTATCTACTACTAACTTATTGTGGTACGTCAATTGGTTTTGTTGTCGCATTTATTCAAGTTCCAACTAGAACTAGTGGTTCATAGACTAGCTTCATATGACTAGTAGTTATCTACTACTAACTTATTGTGGTACGTCAATTGGTTTTGTTGTCGCATTTATTCAAGTTCCAACTAGAACTAGTGGTTCATAGACTAGCTTCATATGACTAGTAGTTATCTACTACTAACTTTTTTAAGGTGCGTCAATTTCTTTTGTTGTCGCATTTATTCAAGTTCCAACTAGAACTAGTAGTTCATAGACTAGCTTCATATGACTAGTAGTTATCTACTACTAACTTATTGTGGTACGTCAATTGGTTTTGTTGTCGCATTTATTCAAGTTCCAACTAGAACTAGTGGTTCATAGACTAGCTTCATATGACTAGTAGTTATCTACTACTAACTTTTTTAAGGTGCGTCAATTTCTTTTGTTGTCGCATTTATTCAAGTTCCAACTAGAACTAGTAGTTCATAGACTCAATTCATATGACCGAGTAGGTACCAAAAACCCAAATAATAATCATAAAAACGCCATCTACCAACTTAAAGGTGAACATATGTGGGAAGAGCATGCGACCTTGTGAAACACTGTTTCATCGATGAAATTATTATTTTTTCTTATTTTTTTTTGCGATGAAATATTTTTTTGTGTCATACAACAATTAGAATCATGTTGGATAGAAAACATTATTTCGACATGTCATTTCTAAAAATCTCATATGTCTATAGAATAATCAATCTGAAGTGAAGATAAATAAACAAAACATGTTATGTCGTGTTCCGTGAAACCCAGTAATCGGATTTTGGAATTAATATAGATCAGCAACCAAAATACTGTCTCGTAAAAAACATGATCTCAATCACAATAGTTCAAATTGTATGTGAGGCTTCCTGTTTATTGACATTAATAATTTTTTTCACTCGATGGCATTTTTTATGCTAAAGTTTTATTCAAGTAAGAACCAGTATGAAAAAGTGCAGATAAATGTCAATTATATCGATAACTTACGTAATCTTTGAAACCATTATCACACGATTTAAAATAATCTTCACTTGACGCAACTAGTTCGTTGTCCGGGCGACAGCGACTGTGTATTTCGAGTTTTGTACTTTATTTCTTAAATTATTAACTGACATAAACTAGGTTTGCTTCTTAAAATTATAAAGTAATATTGAGGGGTTTCAGTACACAAGTGGTAACACATTCCGAAAACAGTTTAATATTTATTCCGTAGTGGGTAATTAAATATATTTTTAATTTGATTGTAACAATAGGGAACACGCATATGAAAGTGTAAATAAATGTGTCAAAACCTTGTTTTTTACGTAATAATTTTGAGTCTTTGAATTTTGAAAAACGGGTCAGTCTATGCCTCAAAATAATTGGTTTAAATAAAAGGGCGCGAAAAACGAGCCGCCGCCGTGTTGATGGTATTTGACGTCATGGTTAGTCTCCGTGTACGCTCACCGCCTTAGCGATTGGTCTGTTACGCCACGTCAAGGTCTTCTTGATCTCCGCCTAGCGGAGGCTCGTGGTAGTTCGACGAGCCTCCGCTAGGCGGAGATCAAGTAGACCTTGACGTCGCGTCTACTGAATCATGACGTCGCACGTCGCAGTCGCCTCGACGCGTTTTGATCCCCGAGTTGGAAGTTGGAACTGAAATAAATGCATCAACAATACCAATGGACGCACCTCAAAGTAATAAAGAAATTTTTGAAAAGGTTTAGTAACTATTTTAAGATTTATTTTTTACTAAGGACTTGCATTAGTAAGCGAAAAATAAATTTACAAAGAAGCAAGCAAATAAACAAACAAACAAACAAACATTAAGTTGGTACAAATTATTGGGATAGTTTATTTCGTAATCATGAATGTATTAGGTCAACGTGCACGTTGTACGTTACAGAAAGTCTCGTCAATTCCGTTCGGATGTCCCGGGATCGACGCCGGTGACGCGAACGTCACCTGCGAGCAGCCTTGGCTGGAGAAGCGCTTCGGCGCGGGACTAGACTGTTCGGAGAATGTCCCCGTCAAGACTACGGTGACCTTCGTGAGTTGTCCGGTCGGTTTCAAGGTCGTAGAGGAGTACAAGGTCATCACTTGCAAGTTTCCGGGCAAGTGGGACAATGACATGTGGACTTGTGATGGTGAGTGACAACAGCTTCAAACATGCCACCAATTACTGTGTTCAACAATTGAAGTGCGTTGTAAATGTCCACCTGCCCCGTAAAACGTTGCGATTTCTAACTGTTAATAAATCATATCAAAACTTCTAAACTCTTTAAAATTATCAGAAAACAAGCCTAAATATTGCCATATCATAGAGAATGTAGTGCTCTCTTTTACAGTACAGCAGATTGCTGAATTTGGAACAAATTATAACTATTTGTGTTCAAAAACAATTGCCACACCTGGAATACTTGACCTACTTCAATACAATTTTGAAAATACTTGAGGTTGTTAAGAATGTGTTAGAATTATAAATTACTTAATGTTTTTACCCATACGTATGTGATTAATCAAACAATAATACCATAATATAGGTTGATTCGGGGCTAAAACGATACAATGTCAACACTCTGCCTTTAAAATATTGGTAGTAGCATATATCAAACGATTTATGAGTTTCCTGACTGATCTTACCAAATCAACAGGTTATCTAAAGAAATATTTATTTTTGTCCCATTTAAGCTGAGCCAATGGGGTTGAAACGGGACACACTAGCCCCTAGGGGCAATTAGGATATCACTCTATGTATATTGGATAATGTTTATGGATCTATTGTAGGACACTGTGGGAGCTAAGATATATGTAGTTTTTTCAGATATTTTAGATATTATTTTCTAAAAAAAATATATATATTTCCAAGTTAACAGTTAATAAAATTTATCGAAGAACTCGTTTTTTCACATTGCAAGTCTGCAACCATTTACACATTCACTAACTACACGATTCTAACTGGCATGGATCTACTTCTTTATAATAGTTAAGTATTATTTGAAACAACTCTAGGCCCTTATCTACAATCAGTATACGATGACGGTATAGTAATATTCCTTTCCAATACAATTTATTGCGGTGACGGGTAACACAGAAATGAAAGAAATCTACAGCCTATGAATGGTATCAGTTAAAACTATTCTATAAGCCCATCCTCAACCAAGTCTTATGTAACAGATAAGGAATAAAACAGAGAAGGCTTAGGCCTGAGCCAATGCTTATCAAGCTAGCTTAGCGATTGACTAAGTCTAGTGTTACATAACTACAATTCAGTTGTTCATTCCATAAGCCTACATCAATCTAGGCCTAGGTAACAGATGAACCTTAGATTTAATCAAACCATAATCTAATAATAGATAATACATTGCTTTCATAAAAGAGAGGGGATTTGAATATAAGGTGTTTTGTTTCAGTAGCCATATTCTTAAGAGAATAACCAATTATAATAGATAATGCAAACTGTAAGGTGGGGGCCTGCCACTCTCATATTGGTTGTAGTGTCACCAGGTGAACTCTTGGACGGAGATGACCCTTCAACTAACTGAGAACACTTTGGAAACAAACTCGTTTTACTAAAATACATTTTTTGTTTTGTACTAGCTTTCAATAAAATGTGAATAAGGGCCGGTATTTCAATGTTCAGTTAAAATCTACTTTTCAGTTAAATTGTTTTCACCATGACAACGGCCAATAGAAATACAAAAAAACTGGGCTAAAGGCCGATCCACAATTGAAATAAGAGCTGCAATAAGAATCCGTGAAATAGTGAAATAAGAAGCTATTGGTTCACAACAGTCTCCTAGTACCTTATTTCAGTAGTCAAGCCAGTGCTTTAATATGTATTTACTTTCATTGACGACATCAACAACAGCACAACCGGCACCCCCGTTTTTGTTTTGATCACCGTAGTAGGTCTTCTCTTCTGGCTCTTCTGCGTTCTGATTGGTTCGTTATAGGGAAGTTGAAATAAGAAATAGAATTGATTAATTTCTTATGACTATTTCAATCCACTGTGACAGTTGTGAACCACAGCATTGTCATTGCATGTTCCAATTCGCTTAAACCTTATTGCTATTCCACTATTTCAACTCTTATTTCAATTGTGAATCGGCCTTTACCTGACAGGTAATTTTACTGGACACTTTAACTGGACATTGAAATAACACGGGTAAAAGATGTGCTTGTCTCTCAAGCCCACATCTAGTTATTTTAATTCTTAGGAAACTTTGCACATGCATTCGGTTCGCCGCAACTCTACTTACAAGTTTGATGTGATAATTGGTAAAATCTACCGTTATAGGACTACAGTATAGTCGAGCATTAATACATTATTCACTTTCATATTTTCGCGTGAGTAGGCCTACCTACATTGATAAATTGGAACCTGGTTAATATTATTTATACTGCACATGTTGTTAACACAGTATAAATAATGGCATTTAACTCCTTTATATATTCTCGTTTGTATATATCATATTTGAAATTGCCGCTCACTACAGCCTGCGTAACATAGTTACGATCCCAGCGCTATGCTCTAGAAGGTTTCCGAAACGGAGCGCGGAGCTGCTCCAGCACGAAAGCGCCATCTTGTTTATTTTCAAATAGTGCGCGCATGAAGACAGCGTGAGTAGGCCGCGCAATGTTACTTATCGGACTTTCACGAGTCGTGACGCAAGCATCACGGAAGTTGTTGTAGAAGAACAATACATTTTAAATCGATAATGTTTATTCGATATGTTTTTGGTGTGGCATATACTCTTGTATAATATGTTTGTGAGTAAAATAATACATTTTTTATTTTTATTATTTATTAAATTTAAATGTGTAAATAAAAATGTCCCACATTAGCCAGAGATGCTGACCTGTTATAGGACCGCCATTTTACAGCATCCTGAGGTCATCATGGGTGCACTGATTTTAAGTAATTTAAATTGCATTACTTGGCTTTTTACTTTGCTACTTTCTTTGCTACTTTCAAATAGTTTGGCATCCATAGTACTGTCGCAGCAAAAGTTATTGTATGCTGCCCAAAAGAATTTTTTGCCATTTTAACATTTAGCAGGTTTTATTTTTTTGGGGTTGTTTTTATTTAACAATTAGATATTCCGAGGTACACATTTTAAGTAGGACATTATATAGTTACCTGTTTATCTTTTTTACAAAATAAAAACAAAATGTATTCATTACAGTAAATTTAAACTGTCCTCTTTTAGCCCTGAGTTTTCCCCGTCCCCTAATTACCACGGAGGACCCTAGTCAAATAAACATACCAAATTCTAGGCAATCGTTGTTTCAAGTCCGAAGCCATCTGGTGGATTCTGATGTTATTCAAAAATTTCTAACACGAAAAAGTAAACAGAAATGAATCCCAATTAAGCAATTACAGGCTATCTTACATATATTTCTTTACTTCAGAAATACCAACAGAGGAACCGACCACTAAGCCAACAACAACAACAACTAAAAAACTAACAACAAAGGCCCCTACAAAGAAGACAACTCTAAAAACAACAACAAAGACTTCGAATGTTACTAAATCTACCAATGCTACGAGAACACTTGCTAATACTACAAAGTCTGCCAATACCTCCATTGTCACCCCAATCACTAGCACCACGACCAACGCTAGCTCTTCCAGTACACTTGGAGCACCAACAAGCTCAGTTTCAAGTTCGGATGCCGTTACAACTGTGGCTTCCGGTACAACTGCGGCTACTACTACTGTAGGGTCTGGTACAACTGTGGCTACTACAACTTCAGCGTCCGTTACAACTGTGGCTACTACTACTGTAGGGTCTGGTACAACTGTGGCTACTACAACTGCAGGGTCTGGTACAACTGTGGATACTACAACTGCAGGGTCCGGTACAACTGTGGCAACTACAACTGCAGGGTCTGGTACAACTGTTGCTACTACAACTGCAGGGTCCGGTACAACTGCGGCTACTACAACTGCAGGGTCTGGTTCAACTGTGACTACTACAACTCCAGGGTCTGGTACAACTGTGGCTACTACTACTACTACTCCAGGGTCTGGTACAACTGTGGCTACTACTACTACAACTCCAGGGTCCAGTACAACTGTGGATACTACTACTCCAGGGTCCAGTACAACTATGGCAGCTCCAACCACTACTACCGCAGGTATAACGACAGTTCACCGATTATTATTATTATTAATATTATTTATTTATCCATTACAAATGTATACCGAGGTATACGTTCCAGAGATACAAGGATATAATAATTCACAATCAAACTGTTAAGAGAAGGCCTAACATAGTGCACTGGTTTAGGGGCTGCGAGAGGTCAAATTATAGGGGGTGAAGTGGATGCGAAAAAAATAACGAGGCACCAAATATGATAATTATACACCCACATTTTTAAATCTAGTAGTAAAAGTATATTCTATAAAAAAAAAAAAATATGATCTTCACAAGTTTATCAGATAATGAGACCTTTGACCGTAAGTAGCTTATTTTTTAATCCGTATGAAAATGTATCGGGTAACCACTCGTTTTGTCAAAAATTATCTCAAGGACACAAATTAAAGGTCAATTTAAGTTTTATAATGGGTTGGGTCATATAACATCGTGACCTTTGACCTATTTATAATAAATAAATGCTTACATCTTGGTGTTAAAGTTTTGCATGCTTCAAAATATACAAGTCCCACGTACACGTCTTGTGTGGAAAGCATGGTTGTAAACATTTACAAAGGAAAGTACCCTTAGTTGTTGGTGGGGTGGTTTTAAGTTTGACCTTGACATCAATAATGTTACATTTAATTGCGGCCCTCCTTGTAGCTTGTGACCACTTATTCAAAAGCTAATGATAACTTGCATATATTTTCGATATTTATTTCCCATTTAAAAATTACATGCAATCATGAAAACCTACGACAATTATTCCCACGTGCCCAGGGACTGCAAACTTATTTGTCTATTGCAAACTTAGTGGTCGAGTTCATCGTTACTTAAGATATAAACCAAAAAATACGACACTCCTTGCTGTAACATGTATTTTGTTAAATGTAAAAAAAATGTATTCTATGTAACTAGGCTAGGCGTACATCCTAGGCCAACCCATGTCACTTTACTAGACCTTACAGCCCAGGTGCGTGGTTTGCACTTGCTATTGGTTGACTAATTGTTTTCAACGCGGTCCGCCACAGCAACCAGCCAACAGCCAGTGATAACCACGTAGATATATTGTCAGTATCGTCACCGTGAGACAACTTTCAGGAAAAGCCCCCCTTTAGGCTGCTGTGCTGTGACGTCAAGGGTACATTATGGGTAAAATACATAAAGTCATTCTTCAAGTGCTCCTAAATTCAGCCTTTGCTCAGACTCGATCAACCACCAATCACCTGGCAATGCTGCTCTGTGATTGGTGGTTGGGCTATTCTCAAGAAAGGCCGAGTTCAGGAGCACTTGACGAGTTACTGTGCATTTGATCCAATTAGTAACACATGCTAGTGTTAGTTTGTCATGTGAATTATGTATAACTCTCAGCCGCAGACGGATATTCGTCCATTTACGGAGGAAAGAAGTTCAAGGTCTACAAGGAGATAGGAACTTGGCTGTCCTGTGAAGACAAGTGTAAGGCAGAGGGTGGACATCTACCCAGCGTTACTGACATGGCTAAGCTCGCCTATATACTGAAGCTTGCGAACAACTCGGACTTCCTTGTGGGAATGACTGACACAAAAGTCGAAGGCACCTTCGTCCACCTTGATGGTGAGTTACAACTTACATTTCAAGGATGTAGCAAGGTTGTCATGGAAATAAGATATTTAAAGAAAGTCACGCCTAGTTGAGTGTATTGTGCAAGTGTGTGGGGTGGGTTCCAAGTTGGGCACAACTAGAGGGTAGATATGTTCAGAAGACAGCGGCAAGATATGCAATCAAGGATTTTAGACAAAATGCGAGTATTGGGGTATGCTGGAAAAGATTATTTGGGAATCATTGGAAGGTAGTAGAAAAATATCAAGACTGTGTAAGGGGAAGGGGTTTTGGGGGGGGGCGGGTAGTTAGGAGGAGGAGGGGTACACTTGGAAGGTAGACTCAGATTGGTTGACTATCTTGGAAAAGGCGATCATGGCCTTAATTTAAGAATTTATGCTAAAGTGGACGCCAATCGTAAGGTTCGTTCATTTGTCAGTCTCGAACAGTCCACACAGGTTGTTTGTTGTTCATCTGTAAAAAAAAAAATTTGTTCTGGTGGTGTTCACTTGTCCGCCGGCAACTGTTTGCAAACAGGCTGAACATGTTTGAACTGTCCGGAATGAAAAAGAGGAGTGAGTTGAGTAGAGCAAAAAGTAGAGCGGGAATTCAAATTAGACATAGCGGTTACCTGTTAGTAAATATATATCCTAATACAGATAACGACATATCTGTCATCTCAGATAACGTAAAGCTTCTATTTGAATAGGGTCATTATGTTTGTTCAATTAAGGTAAGAAAAGAATGATTTAACTTTTATTTATTCTGATAGACCTACCAAACCTGATTAAGCCTAGACGCCCGTACTCTCTTTGCTTATCCCGTGCGTTTAATTCAACCATCACAGACCTGGCTAAGGGCCTACCAAATACTTATTCAGTTTACCTTAAGCCCTATTTAGAGGCAGCTTGTGGATTTGCCAGGCTTAAGAGCGAAGGATACCTCTACGTCAAAAAACCGCAGACAATTTTCATTTTTTAATTATATCTCAAGATTGAAACACAAAATCGAAAATCTGAGAAATAATAGCGATGTGGTTTGGTAAGCCCTACAGACTGAATGATAAATGTATTTTACATTATATTTAATATGACTGTGATACTTATTTACTTAGTAATTTAGGAAAATAACTATCACAGTCATACTGATTATAATGTTAAATACATTTATCATTCAGTGTGTAGGGCTTACAAAACCTTAGCGCTATGATTTCTCATATTTTCGATTTTGTGTTTCAATTTTAAAAGTTGCTACCCAAAGAATGTGAAAGATGAGGAAACTCGTGCGTCTTGTCTTTAGGACTGTCTTGTCCGCAGGAGTCAGAGCTCAAATACTGTGAGAATTAAAAGTTTTTTGTTTGTATCTATAAAACAACATTTATTATCATAATTGTGGTTCGACACCCGCTGCTAGATTGTGCCAGGTTCACAGATAACCACAAGCTATGTATGAAAATTCATTAGGTTTGGAATAAATTGATAATTGAGATATTATTGTAATATCGGAGTTATTTCATCCAAATGTAATGAACTTTGCATCTTTTTATTCCCTGATCTCATGACCTTGTCACTATCTTGCAGTGGGTGTTAACACACAATTTCTATTTCACATGTTGTTTTAAAGTCGTTTCATTGATCAAACTACCAGTTTTAAGGAATGATTTTAATATTTGTTTAAAATAACAAAAAAAAACTATTTATTTGACAATAATATTAAATTACTATAAAATGTAAAATATATTCAGTAATAAAGTAACAATAGTATTTTAGTATCCAGTATTTACAAGAAAATGCAGTTATTTATAATGGAATGATTCCAGTCACTAGTTTAACTCCAGAATAGCCAATCCCTAAAAACGAAATTAGTTCATCAAAACTCCAAATAGTAGTCAACTTTTTATCTCGCTTTTGTCTTTAATTATACCACAAGACATTCACAAATAATAGACTTATATAATGGATATATGTCTAAATTGATTTACAAAGCCAAGGAAACAAACAACTCGTTTTTAATATTCGTCGACAAAGTATTGCCAACCTACATTATACTTGGCAACGCTGCAAAGACAATGTCATTGTCAGATGGTGAAAATGGTATCGAAAAAATACGCAATACGAGCGGAGGACGTTTTATTACGATAAAAGAAAAAGATAGGAGATCTAAAGTATCCATTTCTAGGAAAAATAAGGGAAGTGAAGAAGTGGTAACTTGACGAAGTGTTTTCAAGTAACGCAAGTCCGACTAGGCTATGCGGAAGCATAGGCCTACAAATGAAAGCCTAGACATTAGATTATAAACTAATCGATGATATATTTGTATATTTTGTATCTTATCATGTTGTTTGAGCAATTGTTTACCTGATGAAAGAGATGTTAAGTGACGTAAGTCCATCTAGGACATGTGGAGGCATATGCAATGTGCGATTGTTTGTCTAACGATATACTGTGCTGTTGCTTCATTGTGTACGGGTGTGCTACTGCTAGGCCAAGTCGTGCCAATATTTTTTAAATACAAATGCGTTATTGGCCATAGTGTGATAGATTGTTTACTTTCATTTTCCTTGTTCCTTTCAATTATTGGCTTGGGCTACCTTCCTATTAGCAGAGGCTGAAAAAAAAAAACATTTTAACGACCTTTATAGACCTCCTGCTTTCCCATTTAATTGAATTATTTATTTACTAAAAAAATTAGCTTTCGCTCTTTACAGTTGCAATGGTTTCGTAGGTGAATAATATATGTGACCCTAGTGGCAATTGTTACTTTGGTTAGTTGTATGGGTGTAAGTTATTTCAAATGCGTGTAGGGGGGCTACATAAATGGAGGGCCTAGGCCTTGCACATGTCAAATGATCACAACACGTCGTTGAGTGGCCCTAGGGCTTGGCATATTTTCTTTCATATTATACAGATGCCTCCTGGCATACTATACTAGCATATCTACATTGGGGAAAATGTTTGCGTTTACGGACGTACAATACACCAATTTTATTTCGGATCATTGTAGGCAATTGCAAGGCATAGGCCTAGGCCTAAGTCTAAATAAAGGTGGCCTAGGCCTCACGTAACGTATTCAGAGATATTTCCGGTTTTAACTGTGCCTTCAATCTGAATTGAGTGCATTGTTTTTATGACGCAAAATATTAATTGGAAATAAGCGACAGTAAATGTAAATAAGAAAAAGTCCAGTCACGTCGCATCGTGGAAAGGTGACAGCCAGCTCATGTTTTGACGTGAGGCGGACGCGGGCTCAAAGAGAAATGACGTCATCGCACGCAGTGTTGCCATAGTTTCACGGCTCACCCGATTTCCCATCAAATTTTCTTGTAGTGAAGCCAATGTCGACCGAAAAGGAGTCGGAAGACAGTATTCATATATACATATTTAGAATTGTTGTTCAATTATCTTCAAATTGAGTTTAAAATAAACAAAATTACATTTGGTTTGTATCTACTTAGCCAATGCTTTATATTCGAAAGTGTATGATTTTTGACAGTTTCAATAGTAGGGAATAGGAAAATCGACCCATTTCTTATTTTTATATTGACAAAAAGAGTCGGTTAAACTACTTTATTTTTCGCTAATATTAAACATAATATTTTAGTGTATATTCAACATGATTTTTAGCACAATCTCAAATATTAGGGTATACAGTAGATCGACTACAAAGATACGAACAGAACACGTTAATTCCTCACTCTCTTTGAGCTCTGAGTCCCGCAGACTATTAACGACGTATTCTCAACAAATGCGTCAAATGATGTCGGAGGGGGAGGGGGAGGGTTGCATTGGCCACGCCCACTGTTCCAGGTAACCAGCCGATCGTCGTACATTACCCCTTATTGATTTGTTTCAATTAGATGGTAGGATCTAGTGTAGGTGAACATTGAATTGTTACCATTCTACTAGGCTATTTAGAAAGCATGCAAGGTCATTCTAACTTGGGGGCTAAATTATTTCATCTGGACCTGTTTATTTGTTTTTGTACAGGTTCACCAATGCCCAGCAATGCTACAATACCGTTTCACGTTAGACCTGCAGCGAGCATTGACAGCGACTGTGTTAAGTATGTTACCAAGATCACCAATGGAGATCCTGCTATTGGCTTGACTGATATACCTTGTACTAATAGTTACCCGAGAACATACTTCTGCGAGAAGCCCGTCTAGAATCTACATGAGACTTATCTTGCAATAATTTAATTACACGGCTAATTAATGAATTACACAAGTACAATGTGTTTGAATTTAGTACTGACTTTTCCACCTTGATGAGTGTACATTATATTATGCACTGGAACATTAAATATGTTTGAAAATTTACGATTGGTCTTGTTTTTTTCTCTTACATACCATGATTCGGTTAGAACATTGATGTATGTTAATTTATAGTTGTTTGAGTTGGTACTTGATGAAAAACCCCACTCCTGCTTCAAACATGGCCGTATTTTCCTTGTAACAGTCTTTTGAACCCTGCAGTATCGATTACCCATTCCATTACCTGTACCCCTTACCTACCCCTACTGCCGCGATAAGCGAGGAGATAGTGAAAGATAGCGAGGACACGAGGTCGAGAGTTCGAGCCGTAAACATCACGACGACTGAGTCGGATTAATACGCGTCACTCGCTCTCGCGACCTGCTGAGTCGGCGGCGACTTGGCACCGGCTATATATATATATATATATATTGTAAACAAAACAGTGGGTTTGGCCTGAATTTTAGATATCACTTCTTTAAATATTGAGCCTCTTCTGAAATGCCCATTTTTGTAAGTGTGCTCTTTTTTTTTTTGGTTAATCTTCTACGTTTAGGTCTTGGCCGTTGTGCATTTTTTGCATTTTTGTTTCGTATTTCATTTTGCCAAACAACATTTCTAATATTTTTTAACCTGAAAGTTAAATGCGCACGAGATATTATACATTTCACCAGTGGCGGCTACCTTTAAGGCAGGTTGAGAGCTCAATATTATTTAAACCAAAGATGAACACAGGTTCTCTTTTCGTTGGGGGCTATTCGCGTATAAATCCAAAGTGGCTGAACTCTGGCGGACAAATCGAGAACCAGTACAGCCGGGATAGGTTACGGAATGATGGCCGGTATTCGCTGTGTGTAATATAGACGGCGATAGAGAGTATGAGTGAATTACATGATCAACATTATTGTCGGGCAGTGAACATGTTAAAATTGACAATCAATACCTTGTTGATCTATGCCACAATGTAGCAACCGGCGAGCGAAACAAATATTCTCTCAATACGAAGCGTTTTAAAATCCGAATGAGTTCGGCTCTTACGCGGTTGCGTAGGTGTCAAAATGCATGCTGGTATGGTATTCAGTCTAAAAAAAATACACAATTTTTTCTATTTTTGTCGTTAAATAAATCATTTTGTAAAATATATTTCGTAGATGCTGTGTAAAAAAAGTGCATAGGTAGTCCTAGCATAAATTGACATTTAGGCATACTCACATATTGGAGGGGATATTTTTTAATTTATAAATTTCATTAAAAAAATACTAAATATGCGTACGGTAGATTACGTTTACTTGATGGTTCAATAGAATTGGGACAATGTATTTGTTGGGGGGTGATGATACAAATATGATTCTTATCTTATTTTAAGCCTCCAATACTGAAATTCAGCATTATACAGGAAAATTTACCTCAAGTGTAGATTCCGTGCGTGTGGGATGTGGGTGTAAGGGGGTGGGAGACATTAAACACCTCAACTACCATTACCAATAATCATTGCAGGCTATACTGATACAAAATGATCAACTTAAAACCTATTTTAGAATCCAACATTTAGCATGCCTACGCATATGCCTATCAGATTCAGCTGCGTTGCAATTACCTTTAGCTTTAGCAAGTATACGCCTATGTCGTAGAGAACCCTCATTTCTGGTTTTGGGGGCTTGGGAGGTACTGGGGGGGGGGGGGGGGGGAGGAGGCGTGGGAGTTCGGTGGGCGTTTAGGTAGAAAAGAGGGCCGGAATGAACGAAAAGAAATTTGAAGAAGGGATAAAAGAGGAATTGTATGTATTTCAACTCAATTTTAGTGTATTTTATTTTATTTTTTAAATGTGTTTTTATTTTATTAATTAATCAACTTCTGATTGTATGTGTAGTGTCGTCATTTTATGTTTAATCGTATGGTTTAATCTATTATATCCAATGTTTTCTGGACTGTACCATGTACCATGTATGTCTGTGATTGGGTTTATAATAATAAATAATAATAATAACAATAATAAAATATGAACGGGAGCCCTCTTTGCCTTACTAACATAATAGAAAATAGTCATGTTTACACTTCCTCGAACCTGCTTTACATGAGCAAGTAGCGTTAACTTCGTTGTTCTCATCTGTGCAGTTAATATTCACGTTTATCAGATGTAGTTTATGCATGTAATTATGATGTCTGAAGGGATGCTTGCCTTTATAGTACCCGTTAACTTAATATTATTCCTGTAAAATTAAACGATAACCGTTTAAAATCCTATTTGCTTCGACAAATGGTCGCTGTATGTTCCCAACAAACGCGTTTATGTGATAAATGTGTATCACATACACCATCACTCTGCCCCTCACAGAAACATATGGAACACAGGTTAGCCGTGCGTTGTTTATCCCGGCTCGGACGGCCATGATGGTCGCGACGGTGGCGCGCCTACATCTCGATTTAAAGGCGATTCACACGTGTTTCGTGTATTTAGTGTGTGTTTAGGTGGCTCGTTGGTCCAGTAGGTGGCTCGTTGGTCCAGTAGGTGGCTCGTTGGTCCAGTGGTTAGCATCCCTGCTTCCAATGCAGAAGGTCCCGGGTTCAAATCCCGCTTCAGGCAGAAGTTTTTTAACTTCTAATCTGGATTCAATTCCATTACTTCTCGGCTTAGGAATAAGTAAACGGTGACTTTGGAGCCGTCCTAGCAACGAAGCACTCAATAAATTCAAAGTTGTTCTGAATCGGCCTTGTTGATTCTGGCATTTGTCCGCAGGTGTTCGCACTGTCCAATCACTGATTCATATGTTTCGTATTTGAAATATCGATCTTTGATTGGTTATCGCTCACTCGTCGATGGTGTTCGAAGCCTACAGGGTTGGTTTAGTCACTTTAAATTAAAGTCCCCCACTGCAAATCAGTTTAATTACTGAGTGGGTAGACTCTAAATGTGAATTTATTTATTTATTTATTTATTTATTATCAACTAAACAAAACAAATTATGCTTGCACTATTTGAAAAATGTGTTAAAACTATAGAACAATAAGGTAGTTATTATTTATCATATGAAACGTAGGCGTTGGGGTTTGGGCTAAGGAGCTGTATTAGGATAACACTAGAACAACGTACATATTTTGGTATAAGTCAAGAGAAAACCATTCTAGACAAATCTGCGGTGTCTTATCAATTTCTTATAAGCTGTCTAAAAGCTAAGCTAGCGTAAAAAATAGCGAAGTGGGCAACACCGAAGTCTCCCTGCAAATATCGCTTCCCACGTCATGAGCCACATGACAGTAATGATGAAGCAATGGAGAAGACAATGGGTTGCTCGCGCTGGCGCAGAATCAAGGTGTGTGCGTTGAATTTGAGCGCACAGAAATACAGAGAAAACAGAGATCGACCTTGGGACAACTGTATCGGGGAGAGGGGTGGGTAGTGGAGACCACTCGGACAACGAAGCAGTCGATCCGACCGACGAGCGCGCGTCGATCTTATATTTACCTGGTTTGTAAACCCCTCGTTAGGGGGGAAGTCGGGCCGCTACATTCCATAATACGTTTCTTCAAATTCCTACTAGAAAGACGATTAAAAGATGACATTATGCAAAAATGTAAAAAGAGATTGTGATAGTTGAAAATGACGTAAACCCAGAAGCAAAAATAATAAAACTAGCACGGGATATTCAACAGAATACAACAGCCCGCAATCTGATTTAACGATCTTCTAGCTTTGAATATTGACATGAATGCAATCCCAATGGGTGTACAAAATATTGTCGTCTCTCAGAACCGGTTTTCCACGGTAATTCTGCTTCGTTGTCCGAGTGGTATCCACTGTAGCGCTACGCACAAGGTACTACCCAATTAAAAACATATGATAATCGTTACTAATAATATCAAAAATATTTTATAAACACAGGGGCGTAGAGCCGGGGGGGGGGGGATAAGAGAAAATTCCCCCCCCCCCCCCACTTGTTGGCTTGACCCCACCAGTGGGGGGGGGGGGGGTAAGGGCAGCAAGTGGGGGGTATTAGTTTCACTTGCTTACTAATGTTAGGTCATCATCATTCCCGCCTACCCATCAACAGCTACCTTGCTTCCAACTTTCGCAGCCCCTAAACTCAATACTAAATAATTCTCTCCAGTGTTCCGTTTTTTTTTAGGTTTTATGTTTATGCACTGTACAATTGAAAGTTTTTCAGTTTACATTTAGTGCATTTAGTGCGGTATTTTTTCTGAACCACTCAGAAATCTCTCAAAAAACCCTTATTTTATCAATTTTCGTCCGCGTAGCTGTAGTTAAGGGCTCACCCCCCCTCCCTCCCGCCCCCCGCCACAAACCCCTTGCCAAACCCCCCTGATATTTTTGCCTGAAGTCATTTGTTTCATTTTTAAATATGGCAATCCTAGCTGACCCCCACCCTTTTGAACTTAAAAAATAGTTCCTACACCCCTGTCTAAACATAATTTAAAGTGTAAGGATTTAGAAACTCCCACATCGTTACGAATGTAGATGGTGTAAATCCGTAGTTAATGTGGTGCTAGCGCACCTACGCACATTGACACCGGTCGCCATTTTCACTTTATACACAATGGTGGTAATCATATCAACATCTACGTTGTCTCAACATCCCATCTCCAGGATTTCCGTTTCTCTAAAACTGTTGGAAAATATACTTGCTCGATATATGTGAACAATGAGTGAGATAAATCTGTAGCTGAGGGGACATAGAACATGTTGCAGGGATGACGCAGTTAAAAGTAGATTCACGTGGCAAAACCAATTCAAGGCCGAAGAAGATTATATATATATATATATATATGCACTTAAAAGCTGAAACTTTAATAGAGAGGCATCATTCGAGTTCGCAACTCTACAATGGCTGGGACTAAAAGCAACTTTGCAATCACAGTTATTCTAATGGTAAGTCTTCATTGCTTGGTTTTGTAATTGAAAAGGAAGTTTTTAGTCTTTAGTTTTTCTATAAATTTTCTCCACCTTCGTCTTCATTTAAACAGTGCTTGTTGTATTTATAGAAGAGTAAGAATAGTATTTAAACCATAGTCTAGCTACTCATACATTTTACTGAAGGCGTTAGGAGTTCTGGGTAGGAGTAATAAAAATAATAATAATTATTATAAATCTTTATTAAGCCAAACGCTAATGTCATACATAATGTACATATAAAACTCATAGAGTAAATTTGTTTTTTACAAATTTAGTCATATTCTTTACATTTGCTTGCTGAATATTAATATCATTAAAATATTTTACAAATTCATTATAGAGCTTAAACCCATTAAAAGTCGACGTTCTTTGCATAGAAGTTTTACAAACCTTTTGAACATTTAATATTTTTGGAAAAACGAGTGTCATGAAAATGAATTTCTGTATTTTACTTTAACAATTCATTTCAATATGGTGGACCAATTTCATTCAAATTATGGTTAATAATTTTTAAACCCTTTTAAGCATATTTTTGTCTAACACTTAAAATTTTGAGAACTCGTAACATATCAATAATATTATGGGTACGTTTATGGCATCTTAGTACAGCTCTCATTGCTTTATTTTGAGGACGTTGAAGGATTTTCATATCTTTTAACCTTAACTTTTACTTTTTTGTTTAAGTATTTTTTACTTAACTTAACTTTTTTTGTTTACTATTTTGTTTAATCTTTTTCAACAATATTAAATAAATGGACCAACAATACTCAATTTCGGGCATTACGATTGCATTATATAAAAGTCTTCTAGTATATGGTGAGAGAAATCCTCCAACCCGACACATTAATCCTACTCTTTTATTTATCTTCTCTGTCATTGCCATCACTTGGTTACTAAAATGTAAATGTTCATTAATCAAAAAAACCTAAATATTTTACTTCTTTAACTACCTCAATGTCTTCGTAATTAATACTGAGAGAGAACTCACTTTCACTCAACCGTTTATCTTTTCTTTAAGGTGATTACGTTACTTATAAACTTTTCGTATTTTTGATATTATTTATTATGTTATTTAATATTTTATTTTATTTTATTTCATTATTATGTTTAAATCAATCATTTATTTAATCCAAAGCGTCATTCAGTTTCTCACAAACTTCCTTAATGTTGTACCCACTAACAGAGATCATACTGTCATCAGCAAAGAGATTCAGCCACACCATTAACATTCATATTAACATGAGCATCATTGATAAAAATTAAAAACAGCAAAGGTCCTAACACTAACCCTTGCAGAACACCATAGTCATAACACGTTCAAGAGATTTTTCATTATTAAAAATGGTAAATTGTTTACGACTACAAAGGTAACTCCTGAACCAGTTATATACGTTCCCATCCAGGCCACAAGATTTCAGTTTTTTTAATAACAACTGACGATCAATAGTTTCAAAGGCCCTTTTTATGTTAATAAAAACAACCGCGATACATTTACCTTTATCTAAGTCATATTTCCAGTTGTAACGTAACAATAGAAGAGATGTTTCACACGAATGCCCTGGACGGAACCCGGACTACAGTTTATAAAACAAATTATTACAATTGAAAAATTCAAGTTTTAGGCATTTACTACGAACTCTAAAAATGTTCATAAATAGGCAACATATTTATTGGCCTGTACTCAGTAGCAATGTTTCAAATTGTTTGTTCTTGACACTTTTTGTAAAGGTATAACACAAAAAGTTTTCTATTTACTAGGAAATTTCTCTGTCGTTAGTGACAAATTAATTACATTGAGTAATGGATCGACACACATATTAAACGACTTCTTCAGTAACTTGTTATACCTGTTCTACTGAGCTTGTATTTTTTTAAAGAGTGGTTTGCGATGGTTGACTGTATCTTTAGCTTAAAGGCTTACACATGAAATGAAATGAAATGAAATGAAATGAAATGAAATGAAATGAAATAAAATGAAATGAAATGAAATGAAATGAAATGAAATGAAATGAAATGAAATGAAATGAAATGTAATGAAATGAAATGAAATGAAATGAAATGAAATGAAATGAAATGAAATGAAATGAAATGAAATGAAATGAAATGAAATGAAATGAAATGAAATGAAATGAAATGAAATGAAATGAAATGAAATGAAATGAAATGAAATGAAATGAAATGAAATGAAATGAAATGAAATGAAATGGAATGAAATGAAATGAAATGAAATGAAATGAAATGAAATGAAATGAAATGAAATGAAATGAAATGAAATGAAATGAAATGAAATGAAATGAAATGAAATGAAATGAAATGAAATGAAATGAAGTTAAATTAAATAAACCCCTTATGATGAACACAACTATCAAATCTGTTACAGATTGTGGCTCCTGAACTTATCTCAGGAATGGAATTAAACATCTTTGGTCGAAATTACAACCTGGGTCTTGGAGGCATAAAAGCTGTAAAACCTCGCGTGCAGGTAAGTTCTGTCACGAAGACCAACACATTTACAAAAGTTATCACTTATCATCTTAAGTTGTAAAGTAGTTCCACAATAACCTTGTGGATGTTGACGTCATAGATGAGTGAAGTATTGACCAACCAAATGTCAGTATTTAAAAAAGCCACCCGCTGATTGGCTAGGACTAACTCATCCATGACGTCAGCAATTACAATTTTGCTGTGGCACCACTTGAGAAACACTTACGAGTGTAACTGATCAATGTATTGGTAAGGGTTGAGGGGGCGGGATATTACCATGAATACAAGTTCGACAAATAAAGAGGTTTTAAAAAAAAATCTATGGTTGGTCTAGTGTCCGTGTTTCTTTAACCATACACAGTCCAGTGTTCGATTACTGGTGGGGGCTGTTTTTTTTTGTTTTTTTTACTTGAATTTGGAACTTGATTGAATTAAATCTATCCATATGATATTGGTGTTCTGTATACCAACGGTGAATTTGATGGCATCATGGCAACCAAGCATAAAATAAATTGCATAAATGTGCCCCAGGAAAGGCTATTCTTGCGACTGTTAAGTAAACATGCCTAAAAATCCCAACAAATATATTTGTTGTAAAAATATGAAACTGTCCGTGGTATTAATTTTTAATATTATTATTTATTAATAACAATTAACAAAATAATAATTTGAAAGTACAAATTTTCTGATAACTGACGTTAAACCTGAAAACTACAATCACAATCAATAAGCGCGTGGGCTGTCGTTGATGCGCGAGGCAGGCACACGGTAGCCAGGCAGCTTATAACCAGTGACGTCACGCGGTTGACGTCATCCCGTAAAGAATATTTTGCAAAATTGCTCATTAGTCATTACTCAGCTAAAAGTGACCGATTTCTTTAATTGTTTTTCTAAATTCCTCATATAGTTTGAGATTGTACATATCTTACCAACAACGCCATGAGACAGTATACCTTTAAAATAATCCTAACACATTTAGTTCATGGTCAGCGCGACGATAAGAAAAGCAAGAGAATAATAACATTTCTATGACTACATCTAATGGTGGGTTCCCAGGCCCTTACGTCGGACGTCGGACGTTGGCCAACCGTAGCCCGTAGATTGCTAGACGAACGTCGAGGGGGCTGTGCCAGCGATTGTTGTAAATCGCTACAATTGGCCAACGGCCGACGTGAGCGTCCGACTTCAAAGAATCAGCTTGGTTCTCATGTACCAACGCCAGCATTTAGCGTTCGTCGTTGGGAAAATAGAAATTAATCCTTTTTGAAAAGGGGAAGAGTCACGTACGACGTTCCGTTGCCTGATTGGCCGACGACTTATGGCGGATTCCCATGCTTTACCTCGGACGCTGACGTCGTACGTTGGCCAATCTTAGCCATTTACGCCAACGCTGGCATCACCCCCACGACGTTCCTTGAGAATACTAGGGGCTACGGTTGGCCCGCATCTCAACGTCTGACGTAAAAGCATGGGAACCGGGCATAAGGACCGTCCGTACTCTAAAATATCCTCCCCTACCTTTGGGGAAGCCTCTTGTTGCCAGGTAACCGTTTCATGCATCTTATTTTCCAGTAGCAAACCCGGCATGCGTTGCAATGCCACTGAAAGAAATTAAGTGTCAATGTTTTTATTCTGTTTATTGAAGTGCTTTTTGACACACAATATATTTTACCGTCTGGTGGTACACAAAGAAGGGGGGGGGGGGGAGGGCGGTTGTAATCATTCAGAAACCTTAGTGAGCGTGCATTAACTAACTCACCAAAAATTGTATCACAATCGGATGAATGGTTTAGAAAAGCATTATTGCATATTGGTTTCTCAGTGGGGGTGGGGGTTGGGGGGTGGGGTAGTTATCATTCAAAAACTTTAACGGGCGTTCATACACTAACTCGCCAAACTTGTATCGCATTCGGATGAATGGTTTATGAAAGCAATATTGCATGTTGGTGTCTCAGGCTGGTGGGGGGTGAGGGGGGGTTAAGAGGGGGTTGTTATCATCCAGGAACCATCGCGGGCGTGCGCACAACAACTCATCACAATTTTATCCCAGTCGGATGAATGTCAATTAGGAATGTTTAGGAAAAGCATTATTGCATGTTGGTGTCTCAGTTGGGGTGGGGGGTGAGGGGGGGGTTGGAGGGGTAGTTGTTATCATCCAGAAACTATGGCGGGCGTGGGCACAACAACTCACCAAATTTTCATCACAATCAGATGAATGGTGTAGTAATGTTTAAAGGAAATACATACATACTGGGGGTTAGGTTTTTGTTACGTTTCAAATAATTTATTTTTATTTTTTTGATTTGTATGGATTTTTAAATAATTATATAGAATTTAAGATGTTTGTAGGCCTATGTGATCTATTGTGATGTTTGTGAATGACATTGTAAAACAGCAAAAATGCTAATAAAGATATACTACTACTACTACTACTACTACTACTACTACTACTACTACTACTACTACTACTACTACTACTACTACTACTACTACTACTACTACTTCTACTACTACTACTACTACTACTACTACTACTACTACTACTACTACTACTACTACTACTACTACTACTACTACTTCTACTACTACTACTACTACTACTACTACTACTACTACTACTACTACTACTACTACTACTACTACTACTACTACTACTACTACTAATACTACTACTACTACTACTACTACTAATACTACTACTTTTACTACTACTACTACTACTACTACTACTACTACTACTACTACTACTACTACTACTACTACTACTACTACTACTACTACTACTACTACTACTACTACTACTACTACTACTACTACTACTACTACTAACACTACTACTACTACTACTACTACTACTCATAAATACATACATGCGTTTTTATATTATATATAAGATAGAAGATATAGAAAACAAATCCTTAGCAACAACGAGTGCACCTAGGGTTTTTTGCATTACTCTCACACCCCAGACGCCTCCCAGATCTCGCCAATATGCGCCTTCTTCCACTTGGGTCCAAGAACCCTTCTTCTTTTATAGTATCTTATGTTGGGTGTGACAGTTATGTTTGTTTTCGCCCAAGTACTGTGCTTCTTATGTTGCCTCACTCTTCAGATGTTTCTTCCTACGCCTCCTGCTTTTATCTCATTTCATAGCCCGACATCTTCCTTATGCGCATCAATCTCAAAAATCTTTGTCCACGTTCCTCTTCTCTCGCTTATCTCGTCCTCGACTATGTATTGTTTAGCTGGAGATTCATGCCCCTGGGATAGAGAGCCACTATGAATTACAGCCTAACAGGGTGAACAGCTTGGATGAATCTAAGCCAAAGGGGCAGGGATGACTATGAATTCCAACCTTAGATGGTGAAAGATTTGGGAGAAGGAAATGGAAAATGGTAGGAAACGACTATGAGTTCCAGTCTAAGAATGTGAAGAATTTGGGGAAAAGGAAAGAAAAGGGATAGGGGACGACTATGAATTCCAGCCTGAGTGAGTGAAAGGTTTGTGGAAGGGAAGGGGTAGCGATGACTACGAGTTCCAACATTAGATGGTGAAAGGTTTAAGTAAAGGGAAGGGAATGGGTAGGGAACGACTATGAATTCCAACATTAGAGAGTAAAAGGTTTGGAGGAAGGGAAAGGAAAAGTGTAGGGATGACTAAGAATTAGAACCAAAGAGGAGGAAATGTGTAGGGGAAGGGAAAAGAATAGGGTAGGGGACGACCATGGATTCCTGTCTGAGTGAAAGGTTTAAGGAAAGGAAAAGGTAAGGGGTAAGGGATGACTATGAATTCCAACCTTAGAGGGTGGACGGTTTGGAGGAAGGGGGGTTATGAGTTCTGGGCAGTTGTACTTACGCCAAACTCACGTATTTGAGAAGGTTCCAATTGGTGGGAGAGGAATATACTGATAGGAGAAGAAACATGAGGCAACTTTACGGGCACGTTGTACGTTACAGAAGTTCTCGTCAATTGCTTTCGGATGTCCCGGGATCGACGCCGGTGACGCGAACGTCACCTGCGAGCAGCCTTGGCTGGAGAAGCGCTTCGGCGCGGGACTAGACTGTTCGGAGAATGTCCCCGTCAAGACTACGGTGACCTTCGTGAGTTGTCCGGTCGGTTTCAAGGTCGTAGAGGAGTACAAGGTCATCACTTGCAAGTTTCCGGGCAAGTGGGACAATGACGTGTGGACATGTGATGGTGAGTGACAACAGTTTCAAACATGCCACCAAATATTGTGTTCAACATTATGTCCAGCTACCTTGCGGAACCCAAGATATCAGTCTGTTACAACAGCTCTTATTTGCTTTTCAACCGTCAGAAAGTAAACTATAATATGTCAACTCATAGAGAATTTTGTGTTCTTTTTTATGAATGTTTCCTTTAGGAAATAAATATTTTAGTTTTACAAATTTACTTGTTTGATTTCATGTAGTGTGTCGCAACCACACATTTCAACAGTTAAACAGTGGTTTATTTGGAAAAAGGAAATACTGTTTGTAACAGAGGAACATTCTTTAAATTCACAGCGCTACATTCTCAATGGAAAGACATGATTTATTTAGACCTTGTCAATTTTAAAAGCATTTTGAAGCTATTAAACAGACTGAAATCGGGGAATATGCAGGGTACATCGACATAGATCCACATTTGTCACGGATGCCAATTAATGTTATGTAATTGTTATTTTCTTTTCCTCCAAAACACCGTGCTAAGCAGTAAAAGACAGATTTTTCCGAACAAACACGACGACTGGTAGAAGACACCAAGTGTTTTCTGTGCAATGTTTCATGATGGAAACAATGGTTTACAAATTCGAGATTATACATTTGGAGAAAACACAAGTTTGGTAAATGCGAATGAATTCATTGTCGGCGCCTACACGTGGGGGCACACATTGTTGCTTTGGATTTGTTTTGTTTATGGGTAATAACATGCAAAGAACTGTTACCTTGGTAACATAGGGCGTCCTCAGGTGTAGGGGCTTACTATGCTATCAAAAACAATTGCTACACACCTTGAATGCAATTTTGAAAATAACGAGTTAAAATAATAAATTATTAAATGTTTTTCCCATACAGGTGACTGACTACTTAAACAAAAATACAATACTAAAGTCAAATAATACAAAATTCTATGCATTCGATGTTTTAAGTCTGCTAAGCTATCTAGTTCCTTTTCTTGTTTTTCAAAATTATAAAACTTACAACAAAATTTATTTCAGAAATACCCACCGAGGAACCGACCACTAAGCCAACAACAACGACTAAAAAACTAACAACAAAGGCCCCTACAAAGAAGACAACTCTAAAAACAACAACAAAGGCTTCGAATGTTACTAAATCTACCAATGCTACGAGAACACTTGCTACTACTACAAAGTCTGCCAATACCTCCATTGTCACTCCAATCACCAGCACCACGACCAACGCTAACTCTTCCAGTACACTTGGAGCACCAACAAGCTCAGTTTCAAGCTCAGATGCCGTTACAACTGTGGCTTCTGCTTCAACTGTGGCTTCCGGCGGTACAACTGTCGCTTCCGGTACAACTGCGGCTACTACAACTGCAGGATCCGGTACAACTGCGGCTACTACAACTGCAGGGTCCGGTACAACTGTGGCTACTACAACTGCAGGGTCCGGTACAACTGCGGCTACTACAACTGCAGGATCCGGTACAACTGTGGCTACTACAACTGCAGGATCCGGTACAACTGCGGCGACTACAACTGCAGGGTCCGATACAACTGCGGCTACTACAACTGTAGGGTCTGGTACAACTGTGGCTACTACAACTGCAGGGTCCGGTACAACTGTGGCTACTTCAACTGCAGGGTCCGATACAACTGCGGCTACTACAACTGCAGGGTCTGGTACAACTGTGGCTACTTCAACTGCTGGGGCCGTTACAACTGTGGATACTACTACTGCAGTGTCTAGTACAACAACGGCAGCTCCAACCACTACTACCGCAGGTATAACAACAGTATTATAATCACAATAAAACGATTTATCCGGCTGTGAAACTCCTATAGCCGAATATATAATGAAACTAGCGCTCGCAGCGGACAAATAGTTGACATACGTTGTACAGTGCAATATATTTTTTAAGTTTGACATAGTTTGAAAGCGTCCTTTTTTTAGGTATGTGACCACCGCCCAGACTGATAATAGATAATATAATATAAAATTACTAAACATGATATGATTGTCGGGTTGTATGGGGTGGTCGGTCACAACGCGATGGAGGGTAGCGTCAAACTAAACTAAGAACATCTCACTATACCATTATAAAATATCATTAACTCAGGTTGTCAACGATTCATATTTTCAAAACGCTGTAATTCAGATCTGTATAGTAATTGAAAACGTTAAGAGAAATTATTGCTTTAAGTATTAATGTGTTGAAACATTTAGTTTGATTATTCAGAAAGCGTAGATGAGGCCTCGCCGGAAGATTGTTGTCAGTTTGCAGTCTTGGGTAGTAAAATAACGCATGTTAAACGCGTTACAGTTACGAAATTATTTTTTAGTAACGAAAATGGTATCGCCGATAAAATTATTTATTAACTACTAACGGCTAGGCGTACATCCAATCCTAGGCCAACTCTTGTCACTGTACTAGGCCTTACAGCTCATAGGCATAGAAAGTAAGACAAACATGTTTTAAATCTATCAACTTGAAATCGTGAATAACACAAAGTAATAGTTGAATGCAACGAAACAAGTCTTTTAAACGTGTTTTAAAAATATCTTTCCCGTGTGGCTCTTACTTAAAATCAATCGACCACTTGAAACTCGCGTTTTCTTTCCGTTCAAACTTATTTTAAATTCTTTAATATTGTCCAAGAATAAACTCAAACGTGACATTTCAAAGATAAGTCAATGCTTTTTCTTATGAATGTTTCTCTGTTTCAAAAAAACTTCTCTTTTTTTCAAAGTAAATTTTTTGGTTCCAAAAGGTGCGTTGCTGCAACTCGTCATCACAACATTTAAATGAGTTCAACTGAAAAAATATATTTATTGGAGCAGTGAAAAAATTCCAAGAAATAGCGCTGAATTATCTAGGGGTTGCTTATATTGGTTTATGTTACGAAAACTTCAAAAGAATTTTAAGGCTGCATGTCCACGTAGCCTCCGAAACACCTGATTTTGGTCTGTGAAAATTACTTTAAAGTATGTTTAAATTGTCCCAAATATAAATCAGAATATGTCATCCTGCAGAGAATTTGGTGCTCTCTCTTATTTTCGTTGTTTTTGTTGTTCCAACCATATTTCCTTTTTTCAGATGTTCTTAATTACCTTTTGGAATGTGTCATTTTGCTGGTAACCTTTCCACACCTAATTAAGGACACCTGCAAAACGGAAATATGTATTGGAATAAAAAAAAAAACAAGTAGACTAATATTAAGAGCATACGATTCCTTATAGAACGATACATTTCAATTTTCTTTTGGTACAACTTAAAAAACTAATTTAAAGTAATTTTGAAAGACTGTAATCGAGTGTTTTGCAAAAAAGGTGAACTCACAGCTTTCAAGCAGTTTTTACCGATCGAGACTGGACGTTCTGTTGACTAGGTCGACATAGTTGCTAAAATACATGTTAGTGTTAGTGTGTCATGTGATCAATGTATGACTCTCAGCCGCAGACGGATATTCGGACACTTACGGAGGAAAGAAGTTCAAGGTCTACAAGGAGATGGGAACTTGGCTGTCCTGTGAAGCCAAGTGTGAGGCAGAGGGTGGACATCTACCCAGCGTTACCGACGTGATCAAGCTCGCCTTTGTACTGAAACTTGCGAACAACTCGGACTTCCTTGTCGGAATGACGGACACAAAAACTGAAGGCACCTTCGTTCACCTGGATGGTGAGTTGATGATATTGTATGCGAAGGCTCGTCTGGCTTGATTGATTGATTGATTGATTATATATAGGCTTATGTGTTCTATTATTCTACATCTGCAACCGAACCGAGGTCCCACAAGTGTGATGACTGATGAGGTAGGGAGGAGTTGAAGCCCCGTACCGGCACATAGCCTACTACCAGGATCGTAACTAGGAGTTGGTAACCATGGTAAATACCCGGGTAAAAAATCGGGAGTAGACCATTTTGACTTTATAATACGACTTTTAATGTCACATCAGTCACCAGTATTAAAAGTTATAAAAAAACATGTCTATACCTGGTTAAAACCCTCCAATCACACTATAAGAATCGAAAAAAGTTCCGGGGCTGTGAGCCCGGACCCGCATTAGCTGGAAGGTCTACCCCCTCAGACCCTCCATTCTTATTTGCCCAATAATATCAGGATGATTTATATACCCTAATTACGGTCCTTTCTACTACTGTCGAAAAGTACAAAGGAGACCATCGGCTTCACGTCCCATCTGAAACGATGGTTTAACTTTGACCAGTCACATAGGCTCCTCCAACTAAAGACGGAACAATTGACGAGAATACCAAAGCTGTTACACAAGCTTTCGAACCCTCCAATTTGCTCTAACCAACGGTTACTAGTATTTCGGAGGAAAGCGGTCACCACCCTAATCCTGACTTAGCCCGAGGTTACTGATTTTTTTTTTCAACAAAGTGTGCGACAAATGCGTCATAATGACGTCGGGTTGGGGGGGGGGTGCATTAGCCACGCCCACTGTTCTTGGTAACCAGCCGAAGATCGTAAATTTCCACTAATTGATCTTGGTAGGAACTAGAATCGTAGAAATTTGAATTGGTACTTTCTACTAGGCTATTTCGTAAGCAAGGTAATACTTTCGTTGGGGCTACTTTATTTCATCTAAACTTTTGTATTTGTTTTTGTATAGGTTCACCAATACCCAGCAATGCTACAATACCGATCCACGTTAGACCTCTATCCTATAACTACGACTGTGTTAAGTATGTTACTAAGATCACCAATGGAGATCCTGCTATTGGCTTGACTGATATACCTTGCACCAATAATATCACGAGAACATACTTCTGCGAGAAGCCCGTCTAATATCTACATAAGACTAATCTTGCAATCATTGAAGAAAAGTACAATGTGATTGAATTTAGTTCTGACTTTTCCACCTTGATGAATATACATTATAATTATAATGCACTGAAACATTAAATATTTTTGGAAATTTACGTTTGACATCGTTTTGTTCTTTCTTACACACCATTATTCGGTTGAACATTAATGCATACTTATTTTAAATTACAGTCAACGTAATTTCTCATATTAATTTTAAACATCTTATATTTCTGGCGGCTTAGAGAGGGTTGAGTTTGTACTAAGTGAAGAAGACGACTTGCTATACTTACAATATAATGTAAAAGTCTTTAATACAGTCTAAATTTAGAAGGTGCTGAAACATCGTATATTTGGATTATTATTTACTTGATAGACGCGTTTACTAATGTATTCTGTTACAACATTAAAATTGTAAGGAAATTAATGTCGGAACTCCACTAACGTTCATTAGACTGCAATGGCAACGTTCTGTTTGTTTTTATTATTTATATTATATGTCTGTCGATAGCGGTTGAACGGAAAGTCAAATCAAATCAAATTTGGACAATCCACAAGCCTCGATGTGGATTGAAAGTGTATATTTTGTGGCAATATCGTTCCAAAAGTTACAAAGTTACACCATTGTTACTTAAAATATTTTTCTGAAACAAAATGGCTGCAAAATGTGATATAGCTATATGTTTACAAAGATTTTTGCGGTCACGTATATGTTCATTTCATGGTGATCTGATAAATATTGGCAAAGTTACACAAAACTTACTCGAAAATATTTTTCTGAAACACAACAGCAAAATATGAGGTGCCTATGATATAGTACATTTTTGTCCGGTCACGAATATACTTATTTAAATGCGATCTGATTCGTATTAGGGGCAGAAATTACATTTCTATTGCTGTTAATAACTGTTAGTAATGGTGGCGGACCGTGTTGAAAACACTATACTAAATGACAACTAGAATTCTTGGCAACGCTCATTTCACTGCAATGTCGGGAAGTATAATAGTTTTTTTCATTAGAAACATGTTTGCAATGCTCATTCTTGAATTGTTGTTAATTGTAGAACTTTTCGCCAGAAAGTTCGTAGACATGGACGCGCTCACTTATAAACGCGTCAAACAGAGCAATTTCAGCTTGATCGGATTTTCCGATCGACAGACATAAAAAAAAATAAAAAAACAAAAGGCCGTGCCATAAAAGTCTGAAAGAAACGCTCGCTTCGCTTCACTAGTTAAAGTAGGCTTATGCCAGTTAGTACCCTGTAGTATCTTATAACAGCTAACACATATGTGTTTAAATGTTTTCAGGCATGGTATGTGAACACACGGGTTGTGTGGTACATTTTACTGTCAACTTGTATTTTTTTTTTTTTAATAGTAAATAATATCTAAAATATCTGAAAACATTCCATTGTTATCTTAGCCTCAGTGTGTCCTACAATAGCGCCATAACATTATCTGATCCACAACAAGATAGATAAAGTTATGTCCTGATTTAGCCTCTCGTCTGTCCCGTTTTAGCCCCGGGGATTGGCGGTGCAAAAATGATGACACAATAAATATAATATTCTACACAAATGAAAACTTTTTTGAGATAACTCCTGTTGATTTGGTAAGATCAATCCAAAACACATCCACTATCACGTGATATACTAAAACCAACTTTTAATGGCAAAGTGTTGAAAATGGTCCAGTTTTGGCCCCGGATCAAATTTTTACCGACATAAATCGGTAGTGCCACAGAGTATATTAATATTATAGAACTGATTTACAAAGGAGGACAGAATGTAACTATGTACACAAATACTTGTTTGCGTTTCTCTGACCAAGCTATTTTGCGGCGACGTTTTTGTCACTCATAACACAAGTGATTGAGTATCGTTTCTTAGTTGTCGCCACTTGTCAGATTGCGGAACAAAGGCAAGATGAAAAATAGGGATTTTTCCTGTCTCGTGGGTATAAGGTAATATTTTTAAACAAAATATTTTAACTTTATTCACAAGAATGAACGAGTTTTCTCCGATATTGGCTCCGATATTGAAGTGAAATTTGATCGTATGGAACGTTATGGGACGTGGCTCACACACGGATATGCAGATAATCTAGTTTTCTGGCGCGCAATGAAGAGGGGGGGGGGGGGGGGAGAGATCTGGCAACATCGTATCAATATGGCCAGGCGGTGTTGACATTTCGCCAGGCGGTGTTTTTGTTTTCTCCTCTGATAAGATTGTTTCTCCTCGCTTACCATCTCCGTGTATACACTAGACAGTATCCGTCTATTTCTTTGCTAAATTGAAATTCTTGCCTTTACTTACTTTGTGCATTTATAAATTATCTTTTCATGGCGATAAAACATCCCTAAATTCAAACAACATAAGAATAGACCATTTTCAAAATTGATCTATAGGACCCTTAGATAGAGATGGGCCGAATGCAGAGTCAGGTGTCAAGTTAAGTAGAGGGTTTGTTTTATTATATGCTATTTTCCATAAGAAGAACAAACTCCATACCAACCATTAACAAATCCTATACTTAATTCGACTATGCATTCCTCCCTTAATCACGGTCCTCTAAATATTCAATGACTACGATGCACAACAATAAACACTATTTTTCAAAATGTTATGTCAAGGTTGATTTTTCAGTCTTGTGCATTGTTGTCAATGGAGATTTAGAAGACCGTGATAAACTATTTTACGCGCAGTTTAGTGGGCGCTGACTTTTTGGGCGTCCGCCATTTCGACCAAACTACTTCCTCAATGCACAGCCTTCTCGACGGGTCAATCCGCGAATTGAACCGACTTTCAAGAAAGCCGTGCCTCAATGTAACCATTCAAAATGATTGAAATTACGAATTATATTCCAGAAGGCTGTGTATTTAAGTATGGTAACAATAGCTTTGTTCATTTGTGTCCACCCGTCCCATGTAAAAATGAGTGGAGGTGGAAGGAGTATGACGTCATAGGTGGAAGTAGTGGATGCTTCTCAACCAAAGACAGATGAACGACGTGACTGCAGTTTGACTTAAAAATGGCGCGTGATCTAGAAACTGACTTGGTGAGAGATATGTTAGAAGCGGCTCAATCTTCAGATGAAGATTCGCTGTCAGTTTCAACATCTGAATCATCGGATTCAGATGATTTCCTTGTATTTTATAAATAAACGTGTAGGCCTACACCTCATTTAACAAAAAGCTAGCTCCTAGACCTAACCTAAAAAAAACCTTAGTAACAGAACAGGTGCAGCCAAAGGTACTAACTAGGCCTACAATTGTAGCCTATTTTAATCTCATATCATGTTGAATCAATTCCAATACTTACCCACGCAGGCAAAAACATAGTGTCCTTCACGAATGATGGGTAAATTACTTTCACGGCGTAGACTTGGCAGCCATGTTTGTATTTTGTTAAATTTCGCGCGTTATTTTTTACCTCCACTATCTCAACTACCTCTCACCTGGGTGGACAAAGTAGAGTTAATTCTCCAATAGGTGGACTCAGAAAAACACAGTTGAGGTTGAGTTGGTGGTACAGATGAACGCCATTTTACTTCCACCTCAACTAAAAGTTGAGATAGTTGACACAAATGAACAAAGCTAGTGGCAATGCAAATGCAATGGCGGCCGAAGTTCAAAGATGGCGACAATATAATACCTTATCAAGAGTAATACACGTTTCGCAATATTGGTTCCATCATCTGAAATACATTGGCCTTAATCACCAAACACTGGCAACATTCTTTATTCATGTCAACATTTCATGGTGTGATTTTTATTACGTTACCAAGTGTAATATTTTCCTTCGAGCAATATAACAAATGAATCTCACAAAACGACAAACAGTTGTGGACATTGTGTAATGTTCCGGAGATTTAATTTTATTCTAATATTGACTATATTATGTGAAACTAAAATAAAATTAATTTAAATATTTTCTTAAATTTTAATTTTATTCAGAATTAAAATTTTTCCAAAACTCATTGAAAATCATGACAAATAATTATAATTATTATATTTTTATGATTCATTGTGCTCATAAAACGCGGATATGATAATAAATTATAATGGGTTGGTAATTATTTTACCACGTACAAGTAGCTTCGATGATACAATGACTGCAAAATTATGCTTCATTTGTTTTCATGTCAACACCAACCTATGTCCGAATTAAAATACATAAAGAACCCCCCCCCACCCCCTAACATTGTAGTTTTAAGTTGTAAATTAGTTTTATAGATGTACTATTCTTTGCAATAAATAAATTGTTTCCTATTATGTGTATTGTATTATTGATTACCCATCCATGTGGTCATCCGAAGTTCATTGGTCAGGCATATATATATTTTTTGTATTAATAAAAGTCTCAAGGTTTTCGAACCACTTCCCATGGTGGCATAATTTCACAAACAATTCATTACATACAACAATGGCGTGGTAATGATATTAAAAATGATTTAAATCTATTTCGTTGACATTTTCAAAAAATGAACAAATAAGAATTGAAGGTTGATTGATAGATATTTGGGCTATTGAATAATATCGTGAATAATATTTTACTATTGTAATTTTCTCATTTCCGTTTCCTTTCTAAAATATTCGTTTCAAAGCCAGGAAATGGAAATGTGTGGTATGATAATCTGCGTCCGCTGTAGCACATGACAAAATTTGATCGTGTCAAAACGAATTTAATTCAATTTTTAATTCTTATATGACGTTGATTTAAAAAAAAAACGCATTTGATATAATGTTATGGCCTTGGTTCCGTGAGGCCTGGGCCGGAAGAACGTTGGATGTACGTTTTCCTTGATTTTATAGATAGGAAGTTAAACAGCTTTAAAAAAATATATTAAATACTGAATGGTTTTTATTTTAGTATTGTATTGGTATGTCATTACAATTTAGAAAAATGCAAAAAAAGAAATATTACTATATTTAACCTTTTCACCTTAAACCTATTTTCTTTGACCTTTTCGGTTCACATATGGGTTGCCTGACTGACGAAGATGCTTTCTTTCATTGTCTTTCCAGTTTTGCATATGCACTTAGCGGTTTTGCCCCCAGTTTAGGTGTGTTTCTGTGGCTGGAATACTTTGGTATTCCTAATGTCCACCATTAAGAATTTGAAACCCAAAATTATTGCAGGTTTACCAATCTAACAATACCCGCGGAGACGGAAATAGTTCACGAAAAACATGGTAGATCGCGTTAGCTTGAAGAACGAATAGGGCACTAGCAACACCAAAATACAACAATGAAACAAATGAATTGAATCGATGGACAAACAACAAGCTGTCAAAAAACAATTTCTTCTGATTTTGGAAAACAACACAAAAATCAAACAAATACACACAAAAACTTTCACTTAGTTGTTGTCTATCATTAAAAGTTTTAAATGACGAGTAGTTACAATTGTTACACTTGTTTTTATTTCTATGGTTGCAATTTTATTATTTTGACAGCTGATTGTGTGTCCATCACTTCAATTCATTTGTTCCATTGTTGTCTGTTGGTGTTGCTAGTGCCCTTTTATCCGCAATAAAAATATTTTTGGAAAAAATTTATATCCAACGTTCACACGTCAATGTAGAGGAAACTATTGCGTTGTCACAAATAGATTAATAAAGCTGGCTCGTTGGTCCAGTGGTTAGCATCTCTGCTTCCAATTAAGAAGGTCCCGGGCTCAAATCCTTTCAGGCAAAACGTTTTTTAACTTCTTATATGAATTCCATTCCATCACTTCTTGGCTTAGGAATAAGTAAACGGTGACTTTGGAGCCGTCCTAGCAACGAAGCACTCAATAAATTCAAAGTGGTTCTAAATCGGTCTAGTTGATTCTAGCATCTGTCCGCAGGTGTTCGCACTGTCCAATCACTGATACACGTGTTTCATATTTGAAATAAAGATCTTTGATTGGTTATCTCTCACTCGTCGATGGTGTTCGAAGCCTACAGGGTTGGTTTAGGCGCTTTATTTTAAAGTCCCCCACCGAAAATCAGTCTTGTCACTGAGTGTGTAGACTCTATGAATACGAATTTATTTATTTATTTAATCATAATACATATGACAGTTGTATTTCCACAACCTTGTAAATTTAGAACTGTGCTCTATTTTGTTAAATGCGAGTACAAATGTTAATTTATTTTTATCTTGATAAAATACGAGACATAGACAAAGTATCTCAGTAGCAAACGTTTGAATCTCTGAAAAATCTATAACAGATCAGTTGAATAAGATTTTATCTATAGTTACGACCGATTGTAAGGCACATTATATTGGGAACGTTCTCAATTATGGTAGATGCGATCGGACTGAGAAATGAATCTATTAAGTTCTATGAAAACTGTTTTATGTCAGTTTCAACACTGGACACTGGACCGCACTGTATGCGCCTTAAACAAGTATAACAACAATCCGCAACAATGCAATAGACGGGCCAGTGCGTACTGAGTGCAGCCATAAGTAATTCGTTTTCAGGCTTACCAACTGTTGTCAGACGGAAAACAATGATGCAACTCCAGAATCTTACCTGAAACAAACAGAAACGAACAATACGTTATTAAATCATAAACACAAACACTATACAGCAATGTCCATTCTATCACAAGATATTGTTCTTAGGTTTGAATGGTTTACATGTCATACAGTACGTACGAAGCAGTTAGTGTACGTGGTACATTTTATTGCACTTGGACATCCCTCACATTTGGTTAAAAAGTGCTGAAAATAAAAAAAAGCGTCCTGTGGACAAATGGGTTGGGCTGTCGCCCCCTTCCACCCAGACGAGAACTGTTATTTTACTTCATCCCCCCCCCTCCCCTCCCCCCCCCCCCCCCCAACGACCATGATAGCTTCCTCAACAATTATTATTAATTTTATTATTATTGTTATTAATTTATCAATTTAATATTATTAATTATTATTAATTAATTCCTCAACAATAAACATTATTCCACAGAACAATTCGAGGCATTTTTCGAAAAACACTCGATATTATTTGAAAGGAACAGGATAGTTCTTTTTCACTGTCAATATTTCGCAAGTCATTAAAAGAAAACTTGTCGCAAGGTCGATTGATATATTGCACGAAACAAATGAGACCGTTTAAATGAAATGAATGCACCATCGTTCGTGACATTTCGCCTGACCGGATATCCTTAAACATTTGTATCCTCGATATGTACTCACTTCTAAACGAAACATTCAATTCCTATAAGCATTGTGATCATTTGAAAAGCTATACATCCGTTTCATAAAATTGAAGGGTTGCATAGAACACTTATGTTACCACTAATTAATCAATACGATACTAATACAGGTAGGTCTTAGTTTGAGGTCAGTATTGCAGGAGTCCCCAAGACCACAAGAAGCAAACATGGCTTTAGTCCTGAGCATTGCACAGCTGGTCGTCTTTTTCCTCATGGTAAGTTTCCATAAGTGCTCGGCTAAGCATACAGTCAGAAATATAACTCGATTAGAGAATTTTCAAAATGATTACAATAAAAGTTTTACATGATTTGATCCAGCGGTGTGTCAGGGTCTGAGTACCCCCCGGTCAACCACACTATAGGGATACCCCAGCGGTAATACAGCCCTAGAGCTGGTGTACCCCCCCCCACCCCGGGCGAACCTGCCCCAGTTTTGGAATACCCCCTTCACCGTACGAATATCCCCTACCCGGTAAATGATCACTAGGGACCCCCAGCAAAGTATATAATAAGGGTATAGTTAACGGAGCATTTGAGCTCTAGGGATATATTACCTGCCCTGAATAAGTCGTTGAATAAGACTCAGGGGGTATTTCGACTCTAGGGATATATTACCTCCCCTGAATAAGTCGTTGAATAAAACTCAGGGGGTATTTCGTCTCTAGGGATATATTACCTCCCCTGAATGTCGTTAAATAGACTCAGGGGGGTATTTGAGCTCTAGGGATATATGAACTCGCCTGAATAAGTCAGTGAATAACACTCAGGGGGGTATTTGAGCTCTAGGGATATATGAACTCCCCTGAAAAAGTCAGTGAATAACACTCAGGGATATTTGAGCTCTAGGGATATATGAACTCCCCTGAATAAGTCAGTGAATAACACTCAGGGGGGTATTGGAGCTCTAGGGATATATTACCTCCACTGAATAAGTTAGTGAATAACATTCAGGGGGTATTTTAGCTCTAGGGATATATGAACTCCCCTGAATACGTCAGTAATTAACACTTAGGGGTATTTGAGCTCTAGGGATATATGAACTCCCCAAAATAAGTCAGTGAATAATACTAAGGGGGGTATTTGAGCTCTAGGGATATATGAACTCCCCTGAAAAAGTCAGTGAATAACACTCAGGGGTATTTGAGCTCTAGGGATATATGAACTCCCCTGAAAAAGTCAGTGAATAACACTCAGGGGTATTTGAGCTCTAGGGATATATAACTCCCCTGAATAAGTCAGTGAATAACACTCAGGGGGGTATTGGAGCTCTAGGGATATATTACCTCCACTGAATAAGTTAGTGAATAACACTCAAGGGGTATTTGAGCTCTAGGGATATATGAACTCCCCTGAATAAGTCAGTAATTAACACTCAGGGGTATTTGAGCTCTAGGGATATATGAACTCCCCTGAATAAGTCGTTGAATAAGACTCAGGGGGGTATTCGAGCTCTAGGGATATATTACCTCCCCTGAATAAGTCGTTAGATAAGACTCAGGGGGGTATTCGAGATCTAGGGATATATAACCTCCTCTGAATAAGTCGTTTAATAAGACTCAGGGGGGTATTTCAGCTCTAGATATTTATTACCTTCCATAAATATGTCGTTTAATAAGACTCAGGGGGTATTCTAGATCTAGGGATATATTACCTCCCCTGAATAAGTCGTTGAATAAGACTCAGGGGGGGTATTTCAGCTCTAGGGATTTATTACCTTCCATGAATAAGTCGTTAAATAAGACTCAGGGGGGTATTTCAGCTCTAGGGATTTATTACCTTCCATGAATAAGTCGTTAAATAAGACTCAGGGGGGTATTTCAGCTCTAGGGATTTATCACCTCCATGAATATGTCGTTGAATAAGACTTAGGGGGTATTCGAGATCTAGGGATATATTACCTCCTCTGAATAAGTCGTTGAATAAGACTCAGGGGGGTATTTCAGCTCTAGGAAGTTATTACCTTCCATGAATAAGTCGTTGAATAAGACTCAGGGGGGTATTTGAGCTCCAGGGATTTATTACCTTCCATGAATAAGTCGTTAAATAAGACTCAGGGGGGTATTTCAGCTCTAGGGATTTATTACCTTCCATGAATAAGTCGTTAAATAAGACTCAGGGGGGTATTTTAGCTCTAGGTATATATTACCTCCCCTGAATAAGTCGTTGAATAAGACTCAGGGGGGTATTTCAGCTCTAGGGATATATTACCTCCCCTGAATAAGTCGTTGAATAAGACTCAGGGGGGTATTTCAGCTCTAGGGATTTATTACCTTCCATGAATAAGTCGTTAAATAAGACTCAGGGAAGTATTTCAGCTCTAGGGATTTATCACCTTCCATGAATAAGTCGTTAAATAAGACTCAGGGGGGTATTTCAGCTCTAGGGATGTATTACCTTCAATGAATAAGTCGTTGAATATGACGCACGGGGGTACTTTGGCTATATTATTACCTCCCCTGAAAAATTATATTATATTATAAAGCCCAATATTTACTAATATTTTACGAAAATATGTTAATAAGCTTGGTTGACACACTTATTTAAGATTTTAGGTTTAGGTTTTATTTTCCTAACTGTTTTATCTTACGATCGCTACCATTGGCCGGATTTATAAAACATCGCCTCTCATTGGCTGGGCTTATAATTTTAAGTATAAAAGCCAACGTTGCTATGGTTCCATCTTACGAAAGTGTGTAAACGAATTAAATGCGTTTAGCTTGATTTGATGTTGATACCTTAAACCCTAAAACTTAAATGTGTAAGCTGAGCTTTACATATCTTACTTCAAATAGAAAGTTGGTTCTAAAATATTAATTAGTATGCGTACTAGATATAAATTGTATGTTATATATGCTTCTGGGTAAGATAATCCGCAAAGATGAGTTATTTAATTTATCATTATGTGATTGGTTGATTGGTGAAACATGTCATGTGACATAATATTCCGTTTTTTCGCCATAGATTCAGCTCGCATTTATAACTGTATTCTAAATCATCGAAATAACATATTTTTTTGTACAGGTAGTTAATCCCAAACTAGTAAAGTAATAATTCAAAATGATGACTTGCACATAGCCTATTTCTTATTCTTTATATTCACGTCACTGACATTGTTGGCGGCCATATTCCCGTACACGAAGTCATTGTTGTAGACAAACAAATTACTATATTGCAAACAAGGAATTGCAACTATGAATCGGTTGTATGTGTTACAGATGTTGGTTCTCGACCAAAGCTTGGCCGTGGAGCGAGGAAGCTCGGTCCTCGACTTCAGTCTACGCGGCCGCAGCAAGTCAGTCAAACAGTCCGTTCAGGCAAGTCCACACAATAATCGATATTATCGTTCGATATGCAATAACATATCGATAATCGATATTATAGTTCGACTCTCGATTTGCAATAAAATCTCGATAATCGATATAAAAAATCTTATTCAATGGTTTGATTTTCTTAAAAAAAAAAAAAAACATGTTCGTAATGCATTTTTTCGTTCTTCTCGGACATTTGTAGTATTGAAATACTCAAATATACCGCCAAATAAGCCTCTTTGGTTATCACTCTCAACAGTGACTCAGATCTGTCAAAAGAGTTCCTATACCGTTATGCGCTCGATAAGGCGACGTAATATCACTGAAACTGTAGAAAAGATTGCGTCACATTTTTTAATTTATTATCGATCAATATTATGGATCGATAATGCAGTCATCTTTTCGAATATCGATAATTTTTATATTATCGATGTGCGTCCTTTAGTCGTTTGCATGACGAGAATGACGGTATAAAATTTGGGTCAAAGGATGACATATATAAAATGAAAGTTTGAGACAAGCACTTTTCAGAAAAATATGATATATTTCTGGAAAATTCAGCTTTCTATGTGAAAACTAGGGTCAAAGGTCAAATTTGTAATTTTTTTAATAATTTTTAATTAAATAATGAAAACTGTTCGCAAGTTTAAGCAAACACTTTTAGTAAGGTAAATGTATTATGTTTCTTTCAAAAAAATTAACTACCCCCTTAGCCTCTTTGACCTTGATTGAGGTCAATTTCCTCAAAATGGGTAATTTCTTAAATTTTCTTCGATTTATTGGCCAATATTCATTATATCAACGTACTTACTCATAAATACGTTAAAATGGAAAGTTCTTATTATTATCACATTGTTTCCACGGTATTCATTCAAAATGGCGGTCAAAGGTCAATAGGTAAGTATCGTCAAACTAGGTCTCACACAGCGCTAAATACCCCGGAGCTGATACTAAGAAGTGGTTTATACACAAAGCTACTTGCTGTATTTATGAACGAACCACACTGACTGGTTTCATGTAGCCGTGGAGGGTTCGAAAGCTTGTGTAACAGCTTCGTTCTTCTCGTCAACTGCTCGGCAGTCCAGGTTAGTGGAGGAACCTAAATGACTGGTCAAATTTCACCGTCCTTTCGGATGGGACGTAAAGCCGATGGTCGCCTTGGTACTTTTCGACAGTAGTAGGCTACGTGCCGGTACCAGGCTTCCACCTCGCTGCCTCATTATCATTCATCACTCATCCCTTATCAGGCTAAAGAGAGCATTGTGCCCTATACTGGTCTTAATTACAATAAATTAAAGTAAAGTACCACATGAGGTATAGTTAGGTTTGTTATATCATTGTGTACAAAAGTTTATCAATGATATCTTCTGTAACATGACACATTCAAAAGTTAATTATGTAAATGTTGTACATGGCAACGCGATGATCCTTCTGCAGCGCGCCAGGGTCAATCAAATCAAATTGTTCTTTATTATTGTTCAGTTCTATATAGGCACCGTGTTTAGAACATACAGCGCTACGTGTGGCCAAATGTAGCAACTTTTTGGTGAAGATTGCATTCTGCGGTTGAAAATAGTGCTGGATATTATTGTGAAACATCTTGTTTTTTGTTTCTTTGTTTATTTTGATTGTTGTTGTGTTTTTGTTTTGTTTTGTGTTTGTTTTTGTTTGTCGTTGTCTATTTTTGTTTGTGTTTGTAGTGTGTTATACTTAGCCCAAGATTACCTTACATATGCTTTCGTCACAGGCGAGGCACTCATAGCCAACCAGCGAACCGCCCGAGACAACCCCGCGCACATACCAATCTCTGATTGACTACGAAACCGTCCTTTGTGACGAAAGTACGTGTAAGGTAGTCTTGGGACGACCATATTTGTTGTTTATAAGTCTAAAACGGGTCCCGATTTAAATGGCACCTTTGCCTTTTGAGATGGACTGATGGGATTCATAATCTGGCCAAACTCTTTTCACAATTTGCCATTATCGACGTAGGAAGAACGACACTGCATCATCAGAAAGTTGCGTGACATTGCCACTTGAGCGCTTCATTCGTTTTCCCTAGCGCCCTCAGTGGCCAAACTCGGTGCCTATATCATTTTTGCTGTATTCATTACATGGACACGGAGTTACTCTTGAGTGTGTCACTGGATTTATTACTGATTCTTATCATTGATTATTTTAATTGATTATTTCCTATTCTATGGTTAATTTAACTGAACATATTACATTCTTGTAAAATAAAAATGTAAAGTTCTTAAATCTAAAATCTTGTAATAGGTACAGTTTACCGCAATACTCCATCACGAAGGACACACGAGAACCGAAATCTTACTCTTACCTATCTTCTGCTCTTGATGTATTACATTATGCATGTCCGTCGTGATATTTGTGGTTTTACATCTCATAGTTTTGCTACGATGCTAATCGAGACGATTTGTGGGTGATTATGAAGATGAAAAACGCCACATGACATCCATGCCCAAGCCAGGATTCGAACCTGGATCGCAGAGATCGCGGTTTACTAGACCAACGCCTAATCGACCTCGGTCAACTGCGCTGCTTATTGTCTGTAAATTAACTTTTTACAGATTTTTAATCCATCTCTCTTTGATAAGTTAGCAAATTACATCAAATTTGCGCCAATAAAAGTATGTTTATTGTTCACAAAATAAATATTTTTATAGAGAAGTACAATATACTTTTTAAGATATATTGGTTCACATAATACTACCTTGTAGAACAGTAATTGTGTCAATATAATTATTTAATAATAATAATAACAATAATAATAATAATTATTATTATTATATTATAATGTAAAATTACTTTTCTTAATAGGGGTTTGCAGAAAAGAACACAGATCCAAACCCAAGAAGTGGCTGCCAACCCATATTAGTGACTAAAAACTATCTATACTTAACAATAAACATATAAAATAATAAAACAACGAAGGGAAAAGATGATGCAAACAAATTTACACATATCAAGAATAAAACAAATAAAAACTTGATTTTAAGTGTAAAACCACTTGGAAACATGTATTCTGAGTAGAACCAGGCGTAACCAATACTAAACATTAAATTAACTACACTAAACATTATTTCTTATCGCATTCATATCAAAACGAACAAACCAGCTGAACTGGACACTCTGAGTCACGGCTTGACCTTGGGCTCAATATCACGCTTATTTGTGAACGTTTAATTGTCATTTGTCGGACATCCAATTCAAATCATTACTTAAACGTTGAGTAAACGAAACAAATTAAAACGATTCCAGTGATATAACATCAATTTAAATCATATTATCATGATAGTATGCAACAATAATAAGTTGAAGGTCATGTGTCTGAAAAATAAATAACTTCATTGAATATCTTCACATAACATCAACGGTGATAGAAAAAACAAAATAGAATAGTTGTGTAGAAATAATTTGACCTTGCCAACGTCGAGTCATGAGAGAACAGTACAAAGCATAGGGAACTCGGACGTGGGGATATTATCACTAATCACTAATCCGACAATCATTTTAATTCAGCCTTACATAATTCACTGACATCCGGTCAACGAAACACGTAACAACCGAATTGGACCTTGTCATATCTTTTGTGGCCAGACTGATAATTAAACCTTGGATTTCGGATAAAGGGAACTGTCCTTCATATTTTCAAAACCAAGTACCATAGTCAGTAAAATAAAAAATATACACGCATACATTACAGGAACATCGCTAAAAATTAAGCAGTCTATAATATTTGTGAAATTAATTATCATTCGAATATTTATATTTATTTATCATTTCTGGCTATTGGGTCTCGCCACGTCTAGTCTAGAATAAAAACTGTCGTTTCGGTCTGATTGCATAGTCCTTCTTCAGGGAACTTGAAGATACGCTTACTGGGAGTAACCCACTCTATCGCAGACTTCGGGCACTGCCCTCAGCGGAAGGTGGTGCCTGAAGTCTACCATAGAGTGACTTAACTGGGAGGACCTACCCGATCCAGCTCTACCCAGAGTCCATTCAGAGAACTTGAAGATACACTTACTGGGAGTAGCGCACTCTATCGTAGACTTCGGGCACTGCCCTCAGCGGAAAGCGGTGCCTGAAGTCTACCATAGAGTGACTTAACTGGGAGTATCTCAACCTGCTGTGTGATTCCCCACGCGTGTACATCCCGCGCATGCGCGCCAGTTCGTTCTCGAACCTTCGCGTGTTTGGCCCGCGCGAGTTTCAGGCGCTGTAATGTAAGCTGCCACGCCCTACTGAGCTTCAAACCGTCCTCCCAATTGTCAGTTCTCTGAAGATGAAGATGTAGACGGCCGTAATTAGTTCTATCTAAAGGTCCTTAATAGTTGTGTGAAGGTTCATTTTTCATTGTTGTGCATTGTTGTCATTGAAGGTCTAGAGGGCCGTGATTAGCTTTATCTAAGGGTCCTAGATCAATTCTGTAAAAGGTCTATACAAACAAATTTTATAGCGATTTTGCCAGACCAAAATCGGTAGTTCCACAAGCATACAGCCTTAATATAACCAACAAATCATGTTTACAGAAACTTGCATCCATACCATTTGGATGTCCCGGCCTAGACGGAGGAGATGTAAACATGACCTGTTCTCAAACATGGATGGAGAAGCGTTGGGGTCCAGGAGTTGACTGTTCACTCAGGGTGCCCTTCCACACTAAAGCGTTCTTCATCAGCTGTCCGCCTGGCTACGCGCTGGTCGAGGAGTATACGATCATAACCTGCAAATTCCCAGGGAAATGGGACAACGATGTGTTCACTTGCGATGGTAGATATAAACTACGTGTGCTGGGGGTAGGAACTTTTTAAAACAAACGCGTTTCGTTCGCTTTTTGGAACCTTTGCAAGTCGCGCGCAGACTCCTGCCGCGAGGCGCCAGCACAATCTTCGAGTTTCTACCATCTTACGCTGTGCTCCAAACACATAGAATGTGACCCAAAATATAATCATTCCCCAGATAATTTTATACCCTTTTTTATGGATATTGTATTTTTGCGATTAAAAAATCCATGCTTAACGTGCTGTGATTTAAAGTTTACGATGTGTTTTAGCGTATTTTCGGTCGAGCATATCGTAAACTTTTAATCACAGCTCGTTAAATATGGATTTTTGTAACAAAAAAGTACCGTATCCATAAGAAAGGGTATACAATTATCTGGGGAATGATTACAGTTTGAGTCACATTCCATGTGTTTGGAGCACAGCGTAAGATGGTAAACTCGAAGTTTGTGCCAGCGCACCGCTGCAGGTGTCCGCGCGCAACTTGCACAGCCATTCCATTTCAACCCTCAAAGTTATGAGATCAGTTCTCAAAATATTTGTTGGTGTTATTGTATACGATAAGTAATCAAGCATGCCTTCCTTCCGCAAAGTACACCATCCCTTGTAGTATAGGCAACTCCAAACCATATTGGCCTTCAACGACAGCACAAAAATACCTAACTATACACCCACTGTATACATTAATAGTAATAATTATTATTAACTATAGAGATCCTCAAATTTGGTACTTGATGATAATTTAGGTAGGTTATTCATTTTGAGGATAAAATAATCGAAGATCACTTGTTTTTGGAAGCTATGCATCCACCCTTCTTGCTGGTCGGAGAACCTGTCAACGTGATGAAAATTTACAACCTAGTACAAAGAGAGCAATAAACCAGCAGCGATTGAATCCAAAATTTGCCGCTGTGGTAGCTGATATAGAAAATACTGTAGTAATGATAGGAACTTTTAACACAGAAGTTCCTTATTTCGGCCGGGAAAGCCTTACATAAATATTGAACAATTTCTTTTATTTCATGAGGCATTTACTGCAACGAGCATTTAACCATTCCAGCTACATTTGAAAACATGTTACTATAATTTAGTTAAACTAGAATAAAAAAAATTAAAAGTTCTCTCCAATATTCGTGAAGTTTCTTAACACCGTCATTGTCACGAAAGTTGTTTCTACGTCATTAAATGACCGCCACTTCCAGTAGTTACTTCTGTACAGAGAGAGCACTGTTTCGCTTACCTCATCCCTTCGACTTTGTGCAGGTTTGCACATTAAAATTAAAATTTTCGATACACGTACCGTGATCCTAAACGGATACTAGTAGCAAAATGAGTTGATTTATTAATAAGTACTGACAAATTGGCTCATTTTAGAAAAGGTTACCTCGATTGATGAACGTGTCTTCAGATACGCGTGTAAAAACCGTCACTTAAATCCAACATCCTATTATATATCTGCAAAAGTAACTTTAAATATTCAAGGCACAGATAGTTTCTGTGGAACTTTAACTATTAAAAGTTCTTTTTAAACACAATGTAGTTTGACTTTTAACGCTTTCTTTTGGAGGAACTTACCCAAAACTGTAAACTACAATTATATGACACGTTCAAATATTTTCAGAGATACCAACCACACCATCCACCACAACCAAGAAAACTACAGCAAAACCAACAACCAAGAAACTGAACACTACATTGGCTGCCAACGTGACAAAAACTACCACCAAGTTTAACGGCACTACGGTCAAGATGACCAACTTAACAACACCAATTGCCAATGGTACAACAACCACCCCCATGGGATCTACCACAACAATGGCTGGTGCAGCAACCGTAACTACAACTATAGCAGGCGCTTCTACAACTGCAGCAAGCGCTACCACAACTGCAACGGCTGCTACTACTACAACTATAGCAGGCGCTCCTACAACTGCTGTGTCTGCTACAACAACTGTTGCAGGTGCTCCTACAACTGTAACGGCAGCTACAACATCTGTAGCATCTACAACAGCTGCAAGTGTAGCTACTCCTGCTACTGTTGCACCGGTTATGACAACTGTTACTGCAGCAACCACCACACCAACAACTATGGCTGCTTCTACTGACACTACCATGACAACAACCGTATCGTCTGTCACGGATACTACTACTGCTGCTACTACTACTGCTGCTACTACTTCAACTGCTACAACTACTGCTGCTTCTACTACAGTGGCGGCCACAATAACAACTACCCCGCCCACTTCTACAACAACCGCAACTGGTGGTAAGCTACAATGAAATAAAGCAAACGAAATACTGTACTTCGTCTATAACTTATATCGTTGTGAGATACAAGGTGTTGTCGTCACGGTTTATGTAATAAACGATGTCAGGTATCAAGTCATATCCCCCCCACCTTACCACCTATGCTGCTATCGGCGTAAGATACAAGGTGTTGTCGTCACGGATTATGTAATAAACAATGTCAGGTATCAAGTCATATCCCCCCCACCTTACCACCTATGCTGCTATCGGCGTAAGATACAAGGTGTTGTCGTCACGGTTTATGTAATAAACGATGTCAGGTATCAAGTCATATCCCCCCCACCTTACCACCTATGCTGCTATCGGCGTAAGATACAAGGTGTTGTCGTCACGGATTATGTAATAAACAATGTCAGGTATCAAAACATATCCCCCCCACCTTACCACCTATACTGCTATCGGCGTAAGATACAAGGTGTTGTCGTCACGGATTATGTAATAAACAATACAGGTATCAAGTCATATCCCGTCCAACTTACCACCTATGCTGCTATCGGCGTAAGATACAAGGTGTTGTTTTCACGGATTATGTAATAAACAATGTCAGGTATCAAGTCATATCCCCCCCACCTTACCACCTATACTGCTATCGGCGTAAGGTACAAGGTGTTGTCGTCACGGATTATGTAATAAACAATGTCAGGTATCAAGTCATACCCCCCCCACCTTACCACCTATACTGCTATCGGCGTAAGGTACAAGGTGTTGTCGTCACGGATTATGTAATAAACGATGCCAGGTTTCAAGCCATTTCCCCTCCACCTTACCACCTATACTGCTATTGGCGTAAGATACAAGGTGTTGTTGTGACGGATTATGTAATAAACGATGCCAGGTATCAAGCCATTTCCCCTCCACCTTACCACCTCTATTGCTATCGGCGTAAGGTACAAGGTGTTGTCGTCACGGATTATGTAATAAACGATGCCAGGTATCAAGCCATTTCCCCTCCACCTTACCACCTATACTGCTATCGGCGTAAGGTACAAGGTGTTGTCGTCACGGATTATGTAATACACGATGCCAGGTATCAAGCCATTTCCCCTCCACCTTCCCCCTCCACTTGGTACCAGCTGAGCGCTCGCGAGAAAGGAATGCAGGGAGGGTTGCGGTAGACCACAGACCCATCGAGCCAGATGTCAATGTTAAAAATAGCAATCTTTTGATGTAGTTAAATGTCACAATTTCTCAATTATTTTTTAGATAAATGGAACAATCACGAAAAATTGATGTAAAATTAACTTTGAATCATAAAAATATCTTGAATATTAACGAGTATGCCGTAGCCTGAAAATTATAACGATGACGCAACCATTGCTATAAAATTGACAGTTTTAAAGATATTTTTAAAGTTCAAAGTTCATTTAATGCAAATTTTTCGTGATTTGACCATATATCTGCAACGTAATTGAGAAATGTCACATTTAACAACATCAAAAGATTGCTATTTCTAACAATGACAATTGCTTGATGGGTCTGCAGTCTACCGCAACCCTCCATGCATTCCTTTCTCGCGAGCGCTCAGCTAGTACGGTGTGGGGGTGGTAAAGTGGAGGGGAAATGGCTTGATACCTGGCATCGTTTATTACATAATCCGTCACAACAACACCTTGTATCTTACGCCGATAGCAGTATAGGTGGTAAGGTGGAGGTGGAGCGGAAATGGCTTGATACCTGGCATCGTTTATTACATAATCCGTCACAACAACACCTTGTATCTTACGCCGATAGCAGAATAAGTGGTAAGGTGGAGCGGAAATGGCTTGATACCTGGCATCGTTTATTACATAATCCGTCACAACAACACCTTGTATCTTACGCCGATAGCAGTATAGGTGGTAAGGTGGAGGGGAAATGGCTTGATACCTGGCATCGTTTATTACATAATCCGTCACAACACCTTGTATCTCACGCCGATAACAGTATAGGTGGTAAGGTGGAGGGGAAATGGCTTGATACCTGGCATCGTTTAAAACATAATCCGTGACGACAACACCTTGTATCTTACGCCGATAGCAGTATAGGTGGTAAGGTGGAGCGGAAATGGCTTGATACCTGGCATCGTTAATTACATAATCCGTCACAACACCTTGTATCTCACGCCGATAGCAGTATAAGTGGTAAGGTGGAGCGGAAATGGCTTGGTACCTGGCATCGTTTATTACATAATCCGTCACAACAACACCTTGTATCTTACGCCGATAGCAGTATAGGTGGTAAGGTGGAGGGGAAATGGCTTGATACCTGGCATCGTTTATTACATAATCCGTCACAACACCTTGTATCTCACGCCGATAGCAGTATAGGTGGTAAGGTGGAGGGGAAATAGCTTGATACCTGGCATCGTTTATAACATAATCCGTGACGACAACACCTTGTATCTCACGCCGATAGCAGTATAGGTGGTAAGGTGGAGGGGAAATTGCTTTATACCTGGCATCGTTAATTACATAATCCGTGACGACAACACCTTGTATCTTACGCCGATAGCAGTATAGGTGGACAGGTGGAGGGGAAATGGCTTGATACTTGGCATCGTTTATTACATAATCCGTGACGACCACACCTTGTATCTTACGCCGATAGCAGTGTAGGTGGTAAGGTGGAGGGGAAATGGCTTGATACCTGGCATCGTTTATTACATAATCCATGACGACAACACCTTGTATCTTACGACGATAGCAGTATGGTTGTTTTGTTACCCGTCGTACATCGTACATCAATTCAGTGGCAAATATCAGGTATTATTTCGCGAAAGTTTCATGATAATATTTAATTAATAGACCATTTTCAAAATGATCTAGGGCATCAGATTAGTTAACCACGATCCTTTAAATCTTTAATAACAAAAATGCATACTAATTAAATATTTAAAATCAATTTAAGTAGCTGATATTGATGTTGTGTCCGTTCAAGGTCTACTTGATCCCATCTTGGGAGTTCGACGAGCCTCCGCTAGGCGGAGATCAAGTAGACCTTGTTATCCGTCAAAAAGGCACTAGCAACACCAAAAGACAACAATGAAACAAATGAATTGAATCGATGGACAAACAACCAGCTGTCAAAAAATAATTTCGTCTGATTTTGGAAAACAAAACAAAAAACAAACAAATACACATACAAAACTTTCACTAAGTCGTTGTTTATCACCAAAAGTTTTAAATAGTGAGCAGTTCCTATTTTTACACTTGTTTTTATTTCTATGGTTGCAATTTTATTATTTTGACAGCTGGTTGTTTGTCCATCAGTTCAATTTAGATGTCCTTTGTTGTTGCTAGTGCCCTTTTAACAGTGTTGTTTTCATTGAAGGTTTAGTGGGCCGTTATTAACGCACTGGAATGGGGAATATGCATCATTTTTTTTTTAGCATTTTACTTGATAAAGATTAACTTCCTTAATACAAAAATATTTTATTTCGATGACAAAGAATAAAGTTTCATTTATAAAAACGAGCTGAAAGTTTCACACATATTTATGGCGGGAAAAACGGGGCAAATGTCACTTTCCATGTATCAGCAATCAATTAATTATAAAATGATAAATACAAAATTGCTTATTTGGAAATAATCATATGCAAAATCATAGAAAATCGAGTTTATGTCTTGTACGCCTAGTAATTAATTTTGAAGCCCAATTACTGTAAAAACAATAATACCAAACCTATTTTCATAGAATATCAGTTATTCATATAAAGCAGACTTGACAACCACGGTTTGAGTAAACATTTTGACAAGGTTAGCTTGATGACCTTGAAAATTTCAAGGTCTACTTGATCTCCGCCTAGCGGAGGCTCGTCGAACTCAGATCGACGAGCCTCCGCTAGGCGGAGATTAAGTAGACCTTGGAAAATTTGATTGTTTCGTCTAGGAGGCGGTGGCAAAGTCCAAGGAGGTTATTTGGAAATTCATTCATATAAGCAGTGATTTTCATGGAATGTGACGTCACATACCGTTTAAAAATAATAGTGCGGGAAACAGATAATCAAAATCTTTGAACATGTATAGAAGTATAATGAGTTAATTTTAAAACTTTTAAATAAGATTTGTGATGTCTTTGGATGAATAACAATATATTCTACGTACTTTCAGAGCTGTAGAAAATTCATGCACATTCCCTATTGGGTGATGCCACTTTGAACAGTGAACAGTGCATAGCACAGTTTCATACGTTTTGAAACTGTTCTCTTTAGCCCCTACCGAATGTTTGCATCGATAGATGTAAAAAAGTTGTAATAGACTATAATAATAATGTAATAAATAACGATGCACAAACTTTAATGAAAAATCATCGTTAAAAGGACGGCATTATCGGTCAGTTCTATCGCACAATACTATATTTACAAACATGAAGCAATTTTGTACACATTTTATGATATATCGTCGCCTTACCGAGCGCATAACGATATAGCAACATTCCTTGGACACACATTATGCTGTCACCTTGGACTCGGCTGTGTCGTATGCATCAGAATACTTTCGTTGGGGCAACTATAGGGCTAAGCTTGTCAACTTAATTCTTTACTTCTTTGTTTCTACCAACTAATTGAAGCATGTCCATTAGAATAGGCACGCGCAGAAGTTGCGCAATGGGGGGGGGGGGGGGGGACACAATAAATTCCCAGCCAAGGTACTTCCCGGCGGCGCCAATGGGGGGTGTGGGTAGGATGCCCTACACAAAAAGCGCACACATCGGACGTGTCACTGTTGGGAGTTATCACATATGAGGCCCGAAGCCCAGTATTTTGGCGATATCTTTGAATATTTCAACACTCAAAGACCCGAAAAGAATCAAAATAATAACGCTTTACGAACATGTTTTTTCATGAAACAAACCATTCCATAATGTTTTCACTATGGACAATCGAAATGTTATTAAAAGCGAATATTGAACTATAATCTCGATTATCGGATGCATCCCTAGTAATAAATAAGTTGAAAATTCAAAATTCAACAAATGAAAAAATAAAAATTTCAAAATTTGCAGTAATATTTTATTTCGTGTTTCTCAGTTTATGGGCAGAAGCACGATGGTATGGAATATAGGTTGATCAAACTCTACACTTCCTGGGACAAGGCAGAAGCTATGTGTGTAGCCGACGGGGCGCACCTGGCCACCGTTAAGGACAAATCCAAACTCGACCACCTGATGAAGATCGCTACCAACGCCGAAATATTGCTCGGATACACTGATAAGATTGTTCAGGGAACATTCGTGGCTCAAGATGGTAAGTAAAATAAATCAAAATAAAATAAATTCTTATTTAGAGTCCACCCACTCAGTAACAAGACTGATTTTCAGTGGGGGACTTTAATTTTAACCAACCCTAAGCTCCGAACACCATCGACGAGTGAGCGATGACCAATCAAAGATCGATATGTCAAATTTGAAACATATGAATCAGTGATTGGACAGTGCAAACACCTGCGGACTGATGCCAGAATCAACAAGGCCGATTCAGAACAACTTTGAAATTATTGAGTGCTTCGTTGCTAGGACGTAGGCCTAATGTAAGAAACCATGGTTGTCTCGACCTAAACCTGTGGAACTCGCAATTTCTAATTGCCAAAACGGAAGCCAGAATACGTCATTCTACTGAGAATGAACAGTTCTTATGAATATTTCTATGTTCCAATAAATATTTGTGTTTGTCAAATTAACTTATTTGATTGCGTAATGCGATTGCGTAATGCGATTGCGTAATGGGTCTAGTTGTCCCAGGGTTAAGTTGTCACAGTACTATTTCTTGAGTGAGGGTTGGTACTACGGCAACGTCAACCTGGCTGTTTTATGCTTCACAACTCTCTTATGATGTAGTGCTAGTTTCATTCAGATCGGACGACGGATTTCGGTTTTATGAAGAAAAGAGTATTTTTCGGTCAATTGAGTAACTTTTTTTGATTTCAGAACTATTTTTTTTGAACTACATATTTATGATGGAGTCAATTGTAGCTTAATTTATTTAATAGGCATTTATTATAGCTATCAACGTAAAAAAATTCAATACCAAATAAAATATAATTGTGGGAAAAACACGTCACATTGCAATCACATGTGTTTTGGGTCACGTTGTCTCACCATACCGGCGGAGCAAGTTGTCACAAGTGTCAAACATTGTTTTGATGCTGTCGCCCTAGGTTTAAATCAAGTTAATATTTCAAAAGAATACTAGGCTTGGCCTAGTCTACAGACCAGATATGATTAACTTTAGGCCTAGGCCTAGGAGGCCTATTAATATGTCAACACACACTAGACACTAGGCCCCAGCTAGGCCTACTTATTAAGCCCTGGGCTAGCCTTAGGTGTACTTTTTAGCTCCAATGCTAGGGTCTTGATCTGATTATGATGTTTCAGGCAAGGGCCTAGCCCTACCTGTTAGGCTTGGCTTACTATCTTTAAGACCATAGTCTATATGCCTGGTCATAGGATTACCTTTTATGTCCTAAGCTATAGGCCTAGCCCTAGAGTTATTATTTTCTAGGCATGGGCCTAGCCCTTCCTATTAGGGCTTTGGTGTCACAATAAATGAAGAGAAAATGAAAATGATAAAGTTTATGTGTGTCATAACTGTGACGATAGTGACTAAAGACTAAGTAATAATATAATGCAACTTTTTAATGTGTGACAACTTGCCCCATGTACTGTGACAACTTGCCCCGTATGTGGGGCAAGTTGTCACAGTTGCAGGCTTTTTTTCAAAAAATAAAACAAACTAGTAATTCAACTAAAATGTGCTAATTATTATATGCATTAGGTTTGGTACATTCCGTATATTACTAAACAAAATATAAATTGGGTAAAACATTTGTTATTATATATAAAAAAAAAAAAACAAATGTCAAAAGTGTGACAACTAGACCTGGTCCTACTAAATCACAGGTGCCTATAGTTAGACCATTACATACATTTAAATTTGTTTTTATGTTAATTAATATAATTGTATAAAAAATGGTGTTTGGTTACAGGTACACCCATGCCTACATTCGTACCGTTTAACGCGAGGATTGGAACGTCAAACGACTGTTTGAAATACGTCAAAGTTGCAACACAATATGATCCCGTCCCGGGTCTAGCGGATATCCCATGCGGTTACGAGACTATGAGAACAATCATTTGCGAGAAATAATTTGTTCTGCTCATCTTGAAACAGGATTTTTACGTAAAAATTCAAAAATATTTGATTGTTTAAAATTTTTGAACGCGTATTTTATTTTCCTAGTTGATTTAATTGAAGGCCTTTCTTTAGCTGCAATTTCACACAAACATATTTTTTTAAAGTTATTTCTCTAATATCACTTTTAATTGATTTAGTCGGCACTTTGAATGCACAGCTTTTAAATTTGTTGCTTCATTTTTTCTTTATTTTTTGGTTGTGTGTTGTACATTTTTGAACGAATATTTTATTTTCCTAGACTGAACTAATTAAGCCATTAGTTACATATTATTACAAACACTTTCTAAAGTTACAAATAATAATAATTTCACTTTTAACTAGTTTCATCAGCACTTTGAATGTAAAAACTTTAATTTTGTTTTGTTTATAATAAATTATTTGTTGAGCACAATTTCTCTATTAATTTTTTATTTCGCGCCTGATATATTGTGTGAATGTTTGGTCCAGTGGAACCACGGATAACTTATTTCACCTAATTACCGGTACTCAACACTTCTCGACGTTTTGTTCCGAGAAGTCCTTTTCTCCATCTTCGTACGCCTTCCTTCTCACGTCATCGTAAGTCCTCCAGAAAGCGTATATGTCAGGGCCATAACTAGGGGTTGATAACCCGGGTAAAATATTGGGAGTAGACCATTTTGACTTGCTAATCCCACCGCTAATGTCACACCAGTCACAAGCAATAAATTATATAAAAAAAATATGCCTTAAACTCGTCAAACACTCCAATCACACTTTTACAATCGTGCCGTGGTGCCCTGCGAGCCCTGGACCGCATTGGCTGCTCCCCCCCCCCCAAACCCTCTATTGTACTTTGCCCGATAATACCCTGGTGATTTTTATACCTAAGTTACGGCCCTGGCCTATGATGAACTATCAAGTCAAGAAAATCCAACTCACAATAAAAAAAAGAATATATTTTGCTCCACTAAGCCATTTTATGGTCATCAGTGTGTGCATATTACAGAAAAAGTATATTTTTAGCGGATGACAGAATTACAAAATGAAACTTACAAACATATGCGTGGAGAAAATGTTACATTAAGAAGCGATATGTTAGTACATGTGCACAAGAAATGTACACGCACAAAAATATAAGGAAATACATTTAAAACCTGGTAAAAGGGTAAAACTTAGTAACAGACAAATGTTCTGAAATATATATAATTTTATATCATTGTAATTTTATAATTAAGTTTTATAATTTTAATGTTGTCTTGGCCAAAGATATGTTTTCTTATAATTTTATATTGTTTGGCAGGAATTAAAAAATTTTGGCATCACAATCATATCTACAACAGACAAATGTTCTGAAATATATATAATTTTATATCATTGTAATTTTATAATTAAGTTTTATAATTTTAACGTCGTCTTTGCCAAAGATATGTTTTCTTATAATTTTATATTGTTTGGCAGGAATCAAATAATTTTGGCATCACAATCATATCTAAGGCCCACTTCCCCATGTATATTTTATACGATGGGAACATCACACTTGCCTTGACATATGGCCTTTACTTGACTTGCCTTGACATATTATTGACTTGAATTGCCTTGACATATTGACTTGACTAGCCTTGACATGGTGACTTGACTTGCCTTGACATATTGACTTAACTTGCCTTGACATATTGACTTGACTTGCCTTGACATATTGACTTGACTTGCCTTGACATATTGACTTGACTTGCCTTGAATTGTAGCGTTAGAATAAATGTTTATAAATTTATATGTAGTCTAAAAATAATACGTCAGCACCATAACTTTCAAGTATTGTATTATTATTTATTCTATTTTTTATTTATAACACTCTAGGATTTTTCCTACGCATCATTTGACATTTATGCACGAATTAAGGCACGAAGTTAAAAATGTTTTTGTTTGCATCCAATTTTTTTTATCTACGTCCCTTTTATTTTAAATCAGGAGATTGGATTTGAAATCAACGATTATGTTCTAAACATCATATTATGTAATTTTTGTCTGGCACGGAAGTAAAGATGTTTTATTTTTAAATAATTCCATGCGAGTAGTTTGATCAAATCATCATTCCAGAAACTCGTTCCGTTTGGCTACTTAATATGAATGGTAAGTTATACTAAAGGTCAAAGGAGTTGACGATTAGCGGGAATTCGATGACAATCAGTAGTGAATCTCTCCGACACGAGTGTTATATCAGATTGTTCAGGTTTCATTGGAAAAGAGACATTTTAGTGTATTTCCGTTTTGAGTCTGGATCTCATTTCAATGCAATATTAAAACTCGAACAATCAACGATATTTTATTCATCTCTTGAGAACGCTTCATGATATTGGAAAAGGAATTTCTACTTGGTTTTGTATCAGCGAACACCTTTCAAATATTGTTTTATTGTTACGATTTTTAGTTCCGTAATTAATTAATTTATTTATTAATTTATTAATTAATAACTTATTAATTTCTAATTAATATTGACTTGAACAATGTTATTAAAAGTGTATTATTAATATTAATTAATAATATTAATTAATCGATTAATAAATTCACAAATGTATTAATTTGTTTGCAACCAATTATTTCTAACTCCGCCCCCCCCCCCCCCAACCCTATTTAAATCGGAATATTAAATTGGAAATCGAGAATTATGTTCTTTACATCATATTATGTAACTTTTCTCTGGCACGGAAGTAAAAATGTTTCATTTAAAAAATTCTATACGAATTCATTGTAATGAATTAATTCAATGATTTAGTATTAATTAATTGAAGTACAATCTTAACAATCAAGGTGTTTCACAGTGATGAAACAAGTCTGATAAACTAATGTAAGTGGTAAACATATCGATTGTAGACAATGTTACATATAGTAGACGCACTTTGTCAGAAGACGAAATGTTCGTAGACAAATTCATTTGTAGACCAATAGTCGGTAGAACAAATGTCTGTAAAGTGGGTCTGTAGCTTTGTTGAGAACAAGAAAATCAGTCGATCTTTCGTCGATCGTGGCATTTCACAAATGATGTTCACCTCCACTGCCTAGTACCTGGCTAGCACAAACATGAAACGAAATCCCCGAATTCATTACTGGAAGCCATAACGGAAGTTCAAACATGCGCACATTTCTTGGAAACCCAACATCTGGTCAAATAATAGGCGTCCACAAAAAAAAAACGATTATATTTGATTACTTTTTGACAGTTTGGACCCAACAATTTCAAGTAGACTGAGGTCGCACTCAGACTGTACAAACAACTTATTTTAAAAGCAGTGAAAAAAATCCCGGTGGTGGTCTCAGCTTTGCCTCGGCCAAAGTGTAGACATCGTATCGGTAGACATAATGTGTAGACAAAAATTGATAAAAAAATTCCTAGCTGCTTCTCAAGATATGAATGAAAAACCTAACAGAAAAATTAGCGAGAGGCAGGTGACATTTTTACAGCTTATAGAGGACAGACTTCAACCATTCAACCAATATAAAAGCCGCACAAAATTACCATTTGCAACAATATCTTTCTAAATGCTACACCACGTCGAACAAGTGGTAAAAGCGCTCAGTTTTCGTTCGTAAGAACTAAATAGATTGTGAAAGATATTTGTGATATTGTTACTGTCAGGGTTCATAATTCAAAGTCACTTTGTAATAATGAACATTTTCAAATAACGAACATACTTAACATTTCTTATTCAAACGGTTGATCCTATTCTGGTTAAATAAAAAAATGTATATGCAAAAAACTTCCCAGTTACTATTTCTCTCTTTTTTTTTACATTTTCTAGTCTTAATTTAAATTGTAAAAAAAAATCAAAAACTACCTTTGATAAGAATAACCATTCAGTACCTGAAAATAAATTTTGTTATTACTTAGAAAAATGAAAATTTGAGATTAGAATTTGTACCAATACATTAATATAGGAAAAAGCTGTCTTAATAATCTTAAGGACAGGTTTTCAAAAATATTTTTTTTGAATTTTGAAAAGTTATTCTATTTTGTAAACTTACCTGACGCTGTCTCTACGAAATGTATTTTTACGAAGGATAACAAGTCGTGAATATTGGATTACGATTTTTTTAGAGATAATGAATATTTGGTAAATAAATAAATTCACAGTCAGTGACGAAACTAATTTTCGGTGGACACTTTAATTTAAAGTGACTAAACCAACCCTGTAGGCTCCGAACACCATCGACAAGTGAGCGATCACCAATCAAAGAACTATATTTCAAATGCGAAACACATGAATCAGTGATTGGACAGTGCGAACACCTGCGGACAAATGCCAGAATCAACAAGGCCGATTCAGAACGACTTTGAATTTATTGAATGTCTCGTTGCCAGGACGGCTCCAAAGTTACCGTTTACTTATTACTAAGACAAGAAGTAATGGAACTGAATCCTTAACAGAAGTTAAAAAAACTTCTGCCTGAACCGGGATTTGAACCCGGGACCTTATGCATTGGAAGCAGGGATGCCAACCACTGGACCAAGGAGCCAACTCATACTTTCATACTTTTTATCGAGGCTATCATTTATAATTTTCCATGGCTAATCTACCCATGGAAAATTCATGTCTAGGTATTGTGGTAAGTAAATAAGTAAGTTTATTCACCATAATTTTGTATATAGGCCTACAGAATTTGGGGCTCGTCAAACAGTTCTACATACTAGTTTCAACCGCTAGGAATTTGAAATAGATGTGAAGGAATGTCCTAGGACAACAAGTATGTGAAGGAATGTCCTAGGACTACAAGTACGTGAAGGAATGTCTTAGGACTACAAGTATGTGAAGGAATGTCCTAGGACTACAAGTATGTGAAGGAATGTCCTAGGACTACAAGTACGTGAAGGAATGTCTTAGGACTACAAGTATGTGAAGGAATGTCCTAGGACTACAAGTATGTGAAGGAATGTCCTAGGACTACAAGTACGTGAAGGAATGTCTTAGGACTACAAGTATGTGAAGGAATGTCCTAGGACTACAAGTATGTGAAGGAATGTCCTAGGACTACAAGTATGTGAAGGAATGTCTTAGGACTACAAGTATGTGAAGGAATGTCCTAGGACTACAAGTACGTGAAGGAATGTCTTAGGACTACAAGTATGTGAAGGAATGTCCTAGGACTACAAGTATGTGAAGGAATGTCCTAGGACTACAAGTACGTGAAGGAATGTCTTAGGACTACAAGTATGTGAAGGAATGTCCTAGGACTACAAGTATGTGAAGGAATGTCCTAGGACTACAAGTACGTGAAGGAATGTCTTAGGACTACAAGTATGTGAAGGAATGTCCTAGGACTACAAGTATGTGAAGGAATGTCCTAGGACTACAAGTATGACTCAATCTCAGAAAGATGTGTTAATTAGGGAAACCTCCAAGAAAAATTTGTCAGGATTGCTGGTAACTGGTATCGAACTGGTAACCTCCCGCATTAGAGCATCGTCCGCTAGCACTGCGCCACCTTTATTTCTTAAATGTGACATCATTTTGAAAATAATAAAACCTTTTATAATTTTTGTACATATATCAGTGAATGAAAATAATTTTCAGTTAAACCAACCATTATTTATCATTCATATATATATTATTCAAATCAATGTTTGATCAATGAAGCCGTTATGCTGATTTTTTACAGATGTACCATAGAACGTTAGTTTCATACTTATGTATTCATTTATATATTTTGTTTGTATAACATATATTTATTTAATTATTTATTTATGTCTTTCCAATTCTGTTCAGTTATAAGAACTAAGTTTAAAAATGCAGTAAAACAATTATTATATGTTCACGCGCTCTATCTGAAGTTTACAAAAATTGCACACACAAAAATACAGTTTAATTTTGGGTTTTGCGTTTTGGATTGTTTTTTATATTCAAGAAGCCAGGGATATTTCTCGTTGAAACGTTGATCTAAAAAAAATAGATCGTTAATAGTGATTTGTTTAACGGAAAAACTTTCTCATTTACTACATTTTGCAACCAACATAATACAAAATTAAATAATTATATTATAATTATCCTGTAACTATTGCATTATATGCTATTATTACATACATGTAAAATAATGTCCTTTGATGCTTGTTGCGCGGGGTGAAAATGACGTTGGTGTAAAAAGAGTGGAAAAGCCAAAACAACTGTTTTATCTTTCAATACTGACCTTGAGGAAATATATTCAAGCGATCGCAGGGAGCGTCTACATTCTACTCTTACGGCATTCGTTGTGTTTGTATTTTTTATTTTGTTTTCATGTTTCGCGATAGCAGTTGAACGAAACTTCCGATCAAGTTGAAATTTGGACCATTCTCAAGCCTCGAAGTTGGTTAAACGTCATTTTTTTGTGACAAAATCTTTCGAAAAGTTACAAAGTTTCACAAAAGTTACTCGAAAACATTTTTTAAAACATAATATTGTGAGGTGGCTATTTTATGGTATATTTTTGTCCGGTCACGAATATACTAATTTAAATGCGATCCGATAAGTATTTTAAGTAAAAATTACATTTGTATTGCTAAACTGTAGTGTAGTAACTTTGAAACCGAAAAATCCAAGCTATAACTTATATGGATAATCAGTCTTTTTTTTGAACAATGGCAGGAAGTATAGTAAATATCACAATAAAAACTGTAATCTTTGAACATTTTTGTTTAAATTGTTGTTTTTGAACAATAATGAACATTCCTATATTGATGATGATATCAGTGTTTTCAGTATAACGGCGCTGGAGCAACAAGGTCGTTGCGACATTTTTATCTTTATCTCTTACATTGAACAATGATGATAGTTTTGAGAACTTTGAGCCAGGAAGTTCGTGGACATGGACGCGCTCGCTTATCAACGCGTCAAACAGCGTTTTCCTAGTAGTCAATTCAAATAATACATTGTAACTTGTAATGAATACTGAATAAAATATATTTACGACAATATATCGAAATACCTCGAAAATACGAGTTAGTGACGAAATATAACGAGATTGTAATGAAATGAAAATATACAAATAAACTAAATACACTTTTGTTTATTTTTGTCTACCTCAGTTACAAACACTGAATTTATTATTCTACGTAGAATTACTTGTTTTGATTATTTTTTTCGTTGGTTTCAAAAAAACAAAGACGCTACACATGATCAGGTTTTAAAGCCAGTTGGATTGGTAATAATGTCAGTGTTACAGAAGTTGTTCAATAAAATGGCAACAATGACGTCTGCATTCAGACTTTTAGTGGTCACCGTTGCTCTTATGGTAAGTCTCCCGATATTAATTCACACTTATTTGAATATATTTTAGTTGACAGTATTTTATTCTACCCTATTCAACTTCATAAAAATTACCTTTCTTTCAAGCCAGAGCTGGGTCAAAATAAACATTAGTTCGCTTTAGAGGCAATTTTAAATTGAAGTTGTTCCAAAAGAAATTTAAAATTTAAGTTAGATAAAAATAACTTTTGAAAGTTGGTTTTACGTCATATACCCAAGTAAACTGAAAATGGAAAAAATGGAAAACAAAGTCAATCTTTATGCCTACATTGTGAATAAAATATAAACATGAAATGCATTTCAATACTTTATTGTTGAATTTCGACTTGTTCGTGCCCACAATTAAGTAAAAAGTACGTACATGTTCATTCCCATAAAAAAAATTGTCCAGCAACTAGCCAAAAGTATGAGTTCTTTTCTTATTTTTATTTTTATACTTATATATATAATTTTGTCGCGGTTGGGAATATAAATGATTAATAAGTATTTTGCCCGTTTACCGCTAAGGATTCTTTCATGATTAGTACTGAAACTTATTTTGAAGGAAAAACAATAAATTCAGCTGCACAAAACACAAAGAAAACCTTTATAAAAAATAAGAAAATAACAAAAGCAAATTAGTTAATACAATACATTTGTATAAATGTTGGGACATACAATAAAGTAAAACAATATTCTACTAGCCCCAATGTAAGTATTCGCATACCTACATCAGATCCTTACATCTTCGGCCTCTTTCATGGGCGCCAATCAAACAAAATAATCTGATTCCTGGCGTTCCTTCACACATGCGTAAGTGCAATATTCCGCCGAGTGAACTGCACGAGCCTATTTTCACACATGCGTAAGTGCAATATTCCGCCGAGTGAACTGCACGAGCCTATTTTCACACATGCGTAAGTGCAATATTCCGCCGAGTGAACTGCACGAGCCTATTTTCCACCGTTCCAGGTAACCAACCAAAACTCGTAAATCTCTAATGGACATAGGCGTGCGCAGATGGGGGGGGGGGGGGCACCGTCCCCCGTCCCCCCATTATGATAGGTGAGCTTTTTTTAAAAGCATAATGAAGCATTAGATTTAAAAACCGTATCTGGTAGCGTCTTGCGCACAAGTCATAATACTATGACATTTCTATATTTGATTTAGTATCCATCTCCTCTGATAACAAATCAAATGTCGGCTTCGAGCACAACACCAGGCTTACCTCCTCACTCGCTTCAATCGCTTACAAAATTATTAAAAACCGCATGGTTTTATAAAATCCCGTGCGGTGCTTTTTGTAGGGGTCATCCTATACCCACATCTCCCATTGGCGCCGCCGGGAAGTACTTTGGCCGGGAATTTATTGTGTCCCCCCTCCATTGCGCAACTTCTGCGCACGCCTATTTTAAAGGACCTTCTTCAATTAGTTGGTAGAAATTAGAGAAGTAAAGAATTAAGTTGGTTGAAGTTTTCATTATTTATTAGTACCCAGTTAGTATATAAGTTAACATAATTCCAACTCTTGATTGTAATGTATTTTACATGTATGTAAATGTAAGTTAAGGAATCTGTAAAGAGTTTTCTAAACTCAAGATTCAACTTGTGTCAATATAGATTGACTTTACTTTTACTTTACAGTTTGACAAGTTTAGCCCGATAGTTGTCCCAACGAAAGTATTCTGATGCTTACGACACAGCCGAGTCCAAGGTGACAACTTAATTTTCTACTTTTTTAATTCCTACCATCTAATATAAACAGGTCCATTGGGGATAATTTAAAACATGCTGTTGGTTACTTGTAACGGTCGGTGTAGCTAAACCGCCTGTGCACTCGAACTAGCCAAACCGTGCACTTATGAGTGTGTGAAAGAACGCATTGATATTCTTTCAATTTACGCGGTTGAAAGTGGTAGTAGACAATGATCTGAGATCGGTATGCGAATTCTTTCGTTGGGACTAGTATATCTGTTAGTTGTCTTTCAATTTACGGGGTTGAAAGTGGTAGTAGACAATGACCTGATATCGGTATGCGAATACTTTCATTGGGACTAGTAAAATAGTACGTGTTTATGTATGTGTTAAGGTTATCTTGCCTGAGGACTCATTGGGGTTCGACCATACGCATATAAGTCATCCCTTGAATATACCCGGCAAGTCAAAGTCAGTCAAAGCATCAGTTCAGGTGAGTAATACGGTTTGGTTTCCTGAAATAAATGAAGCTAAAGTTTGATTCGGAGACACCGATCTTTCGAGGTTGGAAAAATATGCCCGTTTGTTTTACATTAGTCTTTCAATTGTTTCGTCAGACATTCCCTAATTATTATGATTGTACTCTGTCATTTGTTAAGTCAGATTATGGTTGAAATGTGAGATAATTGAAGCAGCCAGACCCACGGACTTCTTTGTAAGACTGTAGGAGTCAACGCTTGCTGATAATATGCACACTTGGCGGTCTTGTTCTTTTCGTCCTAAATAGACAAATCGAGATCCAATATTTGTATAATTTCAAGCTCTTTTACATAGTATGAACATATTAATATAATTACTGTAAAGTGTTACTTTATAGTATATACTGAATTGAAGATAAAATGTGTTCTGCCACGACACCTGGATTGATAGGTGAGATAACTCACTGCTCGACGATCGAAACTGCTGATGATCAAGCTCAGCCGTACCCTTCACAGTGACTATGATGATACAACTGAGAAATGAACTAACTGTACATCAACGTAAATCCTAATAATTATTATTCCCACTCATTCTTGGTCTGTAATGGTTGTGTCAATGAACACGACTACTGCGCTGACAGTTAATAATAAATAAGTTAGGTGGCTCGTTGGTCCAGTGGTTAGAATCCCTGCTTCCAATGCAGAAGGTACCGGGTTCAAAACCCGGTTCAGGCACAAGTTTTTTAAACTTCTAATAAGGATTCAGTTCCATTACTTCTTGTCTTAGGAATAAGTAAACGGTGACTTCGAGCCGTCCTAGCGACGAAGCACTCAATAAATTCAACGTTGCTCTGAATCGGCCTTGTTGATTCTGACATTTGTCCGCAGGTGTTCGCACTGTCCAATCACTGAATCATGTGTTTCGTATATCGATCTTTGATTGGTAATCGCTCACTCGTCGATGGTGTTTGGAGCCTACAGGGTTGGTTAAGTCACTTTAAATGAAAGTCCCCCACTGCAAATCAGTTTCGTTACTGAGTGGGTAGACTCTATATGTTAATTTATTTATTTTTATTTATTTTAAATTTCTATAAAGGATATATAAAAGTGTAGTGCGAAAGCTTTTCTCTCCTGTGGCTGGTTTGGCTTCATAAGACTCAGCAACACTATTACCACAGCTATTACGGGTTTCACTCCCAGGTGCAAGCGCGAGAAATGGCGCGGTTTCCAACTGACAGACTGTTTGTGCACCCTCTAAAGTCTTCTTTACATTCCCCTTATAGGTTGACTAGTAATTGTGCCATTATCTTGTAATTTCATTTTTCTTCACTCAACGGTTGTAACTAGAGCTTTGCTAACATAAAGGGGTGATTGACAGGGGGTTGCTAATTTCTTTTCTAAACTCAGATTCACAAAGGTTCTTATTCTATTTTAGGCAAATCTGAGTGATATAAATTACGCATTTATCATTCTGCAATGTGGTAAAGATTAAATATAGTATTATATCAACAATTTTAACAATAACGTTTATATTTATGAATGTGTAAGGATAGAGATAAGCTGGATATAATTTATCTTGATTTGTCTATCTAGGATTGGCCTAAAGGCCGATTCACATACTTTGCTAAGGCTTATGGGTGTGAGTTCAACATACGGAAATGCGTGTAGGCGTTCACACGACATGACATCGCCAACGACTAGCGCTATGGCTAAGTATAGTTAACTAACTTTTAACTTCCAGACATATCCTTATCCAGAATCTGGTCCATCCAATCAGAAGCTAGGATGTCCTTTTGCGAAAACCAATCTGATAAAAACTTCTTATGTCATATGAGCTCAAGTTATTATTAATTAACTTATTAATATTATTAATAATAATATTAATAAGATGAGGGAAGCGTCATGCATGGCCAGCCAGCTTCGATGTACTTAAGGGCCAGAATATGATGGGATTAATATCCTATCCCCTACCCGACTTCATTGTTGGACACAGGGAGCAGATATAAAAAATTAATAAGATAGGCCATCCCGCAAGCCTATCCTTTTCTTTAAGATCATAGACATTCGTTATTCTAGTTCCTGCGTGTGAACCGGAACGTCTAGGCGCTAGCTCCTAGTCACTATTCCTTATCGTTAGCTAATGTGTGTGAGCTCCGCTTAACTTAAGACAACTTAGAGTTAGGCATCTTCGTGAATCCAGGCCCAGGTATCCACTCGGAACAAAAATGCAATAATTTTTCGAAACCGAAATTTAAACAATCCCGTCTGAGCAAACAATTCAACAACCTTCCCAGTTCCAATCAACCGCACTAATCGGACATGACACATTCTTATCTTACCATCAGCGGTTCCAACCAAACTGCTAGCGACTCAAGGGGTGTACAGCCTGTGCTACTGACCAAACGAGTTTTCGTAGCCCGAGGTGATCGCAGCTTGGAGTGAAACCCACAACAGGTCGTGAGAATCTAACATGTTCTGATCGTATCTTTTAAACACTTTTAATATCGAAATTGTAGGAAGATACACAATACTGATAATAGTGTCTACATATAATAAAAACAATATATCCAGATTTTATTAAGTTTTGTTGAAACACAATACTAAAATAATTTTCAAAACATAAAGCAAAATATTTAATTCCCTACAGATATAAAATGCTCTTTCTTCTGATTGTCTCATTGGTGCCACTAAATATATTCGTTTTTTCAAATTAATTCATTTAACTGTTGTATTGAGTTTTGTTTTGTTGCAAGACCGTTCGCAATCAAATAAGTACACATGAAAGACGAACACATTAATTGCAACAGAAAAACATTTATAAGAAAGAGCAATTAATTCTCTACGGAATGAAATTTTTTGATTTATGTTTTGGCAATTGAAAAGGATTTTACGGACGGACTGGTGCTGCTCAGTCAAATGTGTACTATTTAAAACGTTATACGTTACAGAAAATAGCTACAATGGCCTTGGGATGTGACGGCCTTGACGCAGGCGATGTGAACATAACATGTGAGCACGCAAAGCTCGAGCAACGGTTTGGCCTTGGATTGGACTGCACAGAGAAACTACCTGTTAAAACCAAGGTCACCTTCTTGAACTGTCCGCTTGGCTTCGCTATCGTCGAGGACTACCGCGTGATTAACTGCAAGTTCCCGGGGAAATGGGACAACGAGATGTTTACATGCGATGGTAAGATGTTTACATGTTGTGGTAAGATGTTTGCATGCGATGGTAAGACGTTTACATGTTGTGGTAAGATGTTTGCATGCGATGGTAAGAGGTTTGCATGTGGTGGTAAGACACAACATGCATGCATGCGATGGTAAGATGTTAACATGCGATGGTAAGATGAATATATGCGATGGTAAGATGAATATATGCAATGGTAAGACGTTTACATGCAACTGGAGATGTTTACATGCGATGGTAAGATCTTTGCATGCAGTGATAAGATGTTTACATGTTGTGGTAAGATGTTTGCATGCGATGGTAAGACGTTTACATGTTGTGGTAAGATGTTTGCATGCGATGGTAAGATGATTACATGTGGTGGTAAGATGTTTGCATGCGATGGTAAGATGTTTACATGCGATGGTAAGACGTTTTTTCTGATCATATTATCTTTAAAACAACTTTTAAAATAGAAATTAAATTTACAGATACCACGAAGCTCAGGAACAACAAACAACGAAACAAATATGTGAACAATTGGTGAACTACTGATTTCTGTCGGTTAAAATTAGTATAAATTTTCGTAAAAGTAAATAAAAATATGTCATCCTCTAGAAAATGTTGTGCTCATTTCTTATAAACGTTTCTTTATTCCAATAGATATTTCAATATTTCAAATGCTCGTAGTAAATTGTAAAGGTAACATGATATAATCAGATGTAATATTCACATTCATGTCGCTAAGTTTCAATTGTAATTTCTTTCAATTAAACGATAAATCTTAATCAAAATTATTACCTAACTCAGTTCAAATAACATTACAAAACCAAATAGTTAAATTCAACTAACGACAACATTATCCGTTTTCAGAAATACCAACCACAGAAGCAACAACAACAACCACTAAAAAGAATACCACAACCACAAAGTTAACGACCAAGAAACTGACCCCTACCCCAAAACCGGTTATCACAACAAAACCAATAAAACCAACAAATCCTTTGAATACTACATTACCGGCTTCAGTCGCGTCGATAACAACAGTTGCAGCCGGTATAATAACGACCCCAGTAGTAAATGCGTCGACTATAACAGTCCCGACTGTAAATATAAATACACCTGCCGCCCCTGGCGCTACTGTTGCGACTACGGCCATAAGTGGAACTAACACAACAACTGCAGCAGCCCCAACAGATGCAACTGCAGTAACCACGACAGCTGTAAATACAACTGCATCTACCACGACAGCTGTAAATACAACTGCAGTCACCACGACAGCTGTAAATATAACAACCACAACAACAGCAACAACAACAGATGAAGCTGAGGAAACTAGTCCTAACACGACAACAGCTGTTAGATCCGGTATTACAACAACACCTACTACAATAAGTACAACTGTGTATCGGGAATTGCTGTTAATAACATATTGATTTAGTCGTTACTTTGAAAGAAAAGATTACGGCCGAAACCTAGTTAGTCACCTGAAGAGGGGCGCATCAGGTAAAGCTGGTGTGGACCCTATAACGGGTTCTCCTACAAAAATTATTATTATTGTGGGTATGTTCGACCACTTCCACTCATCGAACTCTCCAGCTTAGCAAATTGTAGATGCTTGTCTAGTAGTAGACATACCCATTACCCATCGCAACCCATAAAAACCCATAATCTCGTACAACAGTTCATAAACATGTCCTCCGGGTAATGTGGAAAAAGATAAATTGGAATTAATCTGCCATATTTTAAGATATATGTATTTATCTTTGTAGATGTTTTTTTTTTTTTTTTACATTGTATTCAATAATTTCTCACGTTTTCACAATTAATATCGATTCTACGAAAGTTTAGTTTCTATTGATTAAAGTAACAAACAGGTACTCAGGTACACAATCAAGAATTATTAATTTAAACTGACAACACGAATCTTAACAAGCCATCACAGGCGAGGAGTCAGAAATGAAAATTCTTGAGCCAACAACTAGAAAATAAGAAGTTTCTGTTTTAAGTTTTGCGCTAAGTTATGGATACGTAGGGCGAATGGATACTTCCTTGAAACTTTCAGCAATAGATCCACCAGTTTCAGAATATTGTTACATACAAATATGTGTCGAAAAAGGTATGAAATGATGAAGCATTTATAAGCCCAAATTTTGAATAAAATAATAATAATAATAATAATAATAATAATAATAATAATAATAATAATAATAATAAAAATAATAATAATAATAATAATAATAATAATAATAATAATAATAATAATAATAATAATAATAATAATAATAATAAAAGATTTTTTTTTATGTTCAGCCCTTGAAACGACCTAATTTTGACTTCACAAAATCTCTTTTAACAACAAAAATCTTAGCGAATTACATCATGGCTGTGTCTTACTAGAAATCAATTAGTTTTAAAGCTAATAACTGGGGAAAGTCAAACTTTACTATTAAAGTAATAATTTTATATTTGTGATATATCTCTCTAAAATTTAATATATTTTTGTATAATGCCCTGAAACAATTCTCATTAAAATATTGCCATTTTTTCCAGTGTCTATGACAAGGATAAATTTAGTTCCGCTTTAACGAGAATGAATAATTTCGATTTCAATACACCAGATTCCAAGTAATTATGGGACAATATTTTTAAATGATACGTTTCATAGCAAAATATACAACTGAATATTTATTTTAAAAAAATAAATATTGTGGGTACGGAAATAATCATGCAACGATAAGTTATCATAAGTCGACATCTTTTCGGTTCTCAGATTACTGTTGCCCATTTGCCAACAAGACGGTGTTCAGGACGTTTGGTCACAATATAAGTGTGACGAGGGCTCGAACAGTGTGCCAATCCGAGGGGGCAAACTTGCCAACATTTTCCACCCAGGCAAAGCTGGACCATTTGATTCGTCTATCCGGTAACCGCAATTCCTTCCTTCTTGGAATGAACGATAATGCTACAGAAGGGACATTCGTCAATGATGATGGTAAGTCTGGGGTCTGGGTGTATTCACGTATTGCGCATGGCGGCCACATTGGAGGCCACAATGGCATGTGATTGGTAGTTCATTGTTACTGTGTTTCAGCTGGCGTTTGATGCAAATTCAACTGTTCTCTAACTTTGGTTTGCTATTTTTACTTAAAATCAACATAAACAAACTCGTTTGTCTCGAATACTCTTTTAATCGTTTACAAAAGCATACAATAATCATTTTCGTACACTTTATCGGGGGATATACGTGTTCCATTTGTCATATTTCCCCGAAACAATATTATTCGTTTTATTTTGACAGCTAAATGAAACTTGAAATAGTAGGCCTACTATAGGTGGCCTCCAATATGGCCGATGTGACGTCACGTGAATACTCCCTATGTTTCACACAAAAAAGAATATAAATCAGTTGACCCGTTAAGACTTTTTAAAACTTCAAAAACCATTCGTTTTTAGCCACAAGCTATTATCTACCCTACCTATGTACCTACCCACTTAGTTAGAAATATTGATTTTTATAGGGCACTAGCAACACCAAAAGACAAGAATGAAACAAATGAATTAAATCGATGGACAAACCAGAAGCTGTCAAAAATAGCATATAATTTTGGAAAACAAAACAAAAAACAAACAAATACACATAAAAAACTTGCACCTAGTCGTTGTCTATCATTAAAAGTTTTAAATGGCGAGCAGTTACTATTGCTACGCTTGTTTTTATTTCTATGGTTGCAATTTTACTATTTTGACAGCTGATTGTTTGTCCATCAGTTCAATTAATTTGTTCCATTGTTGTCTTTTGGTGTTGCTAGATCCCTATAGTGAAAGACATTTTGTAGAATTTATTGTGCTTCGTTGCCATGGTGGCTCTAAAAGTCTTCATTTAGCATGTATACTAACAAGTAGCTAGTATCATATCGATAGATTAAAACCAATATCTAAAGTAAAAAAAAGAAGCCCCAACCGGGAATCGAAACCTGGGTCTTCTGCATTGGAAGTAAAGGCAGGAGGTATTGAAATTGGGTCGGTATGAAACTAGCTTCGCTCTGACTGGTATAATAATAGAGTATTTTTAAATTAAATCACACTTTTTCTACTACTTACCTTTAGTTGATATGATTGATAACACCCTCGTTTATATGGGGGACCGTGTTCGGGGTTGAGTACAGTTTGTGGACACAGACCCCATTTAAACAGGTACCGGACTGGTTGGGTCAGTCCAACGAACCGTACTGGGTTCTGTCATGTACACAGGTACCGGACTGGTTGGGTCCAGTCCAACGAACCGTACTGGGTTCTGTCATGTACACAGGTACCGGCCTGTTGGGTCCAGTCCAACGAACCGTACTGAGTTATGTCATGTAAACAGGTACCGAAGTGGTTGGGTCAGCCCAAAGAACCGTACTGAGTTCTGTCATGTACACAGGTACTGAAGTGGTTGGGTCAGTCCAACGAACCGTACTGAGTTATGTCATGTAAACAGGTACCGAGGTGGTTGGGTCAGTCCAACGAACCGTACTGAGTTATGTCATGTAAAGAGGTACCGGCCTGGTTGGGTCCAGTCCAACGAACCGTACTGAGTTATGTCTTGTAAACAGGTACCGAAGTGGTTGGGTCAGTCCAAGAACCGTACTGGGTTATGTCATGTAAACAGGTACCGAAGTGGTTGGGTCAGTCCAAAGAACCGTACTGGGTTATGTCATGTAAACAGGTACCGAAGTGGTCAGTCCAACGAAACCGTACTGTAATGTCAACGGCAATCCGATGGTACCGAATTGTGAAACATGTTGCCCACTCAAAATTGTAAATAAGTAGACATAACAACGTTGGTAGGCTGGGGGGTTTACCGTTCTCCCACCGACCGAGGCCTAGTTTTATCCGCTTGGTGGCTCGTGTAAGTTATCTTACCGCAGATGATGTAAAGGTCGGTTGACACATTTATGATTTAAGATTTAATGTTTAAGGCTGGTCCACACAGATTTTAAAGACATAATGCATTAGGTTTTAAGACGTTGTTTTAAAAACAACAATGAAAACAACGTCTTAAAACTAAAACTTTGTGTGAACGCCAGTACGTGTTTCCTATGATCCAACTTTACGACTAAGCGTTAAACCTTAAATCGTATGTCTTAAAAATCTGTGTGGATCAGCCTTTAACAAAATCAAATCAAGCCAAAAGCGTTATTGCGTTTACACACTTTCCTAGGATTTAACATTTAAGAAAACCATAGCAACGTTAGCTCTTATACCTACAATTCTTAGCGCAACCAATGAGAGACAACGTTTTATAAATCAGGCCAATGGCAGCGTTCCTAAGTAAAAAAGTTTGGAAAATAAAACCTTAAATCTTAAATCTTTAATAAGTGTTAAAAATCTTTCAAAAATGACAATCTTTTTCTCTATGCTAAAAACAAAGACAAGCTATATAGAAGGCCGTCACCGAAATAGTATTCAGTTCCAGCTCGGTACTCACCATGTAAAAGCAATGTTTTGAACCGAGATTTCTGTTCGGTACCAGGCTCGGTTCTCGATGTAAACGTAGCTAATGAATAATAATTTGAATTTAATTTTAAATATCCTTGTTGTGTTTCTTTCCAGGAACCCCGGCGCCGACCTTCGTAGCTTACATTATCAAAGGTGGTATTAATGCTACACAACAGCAGTGCGCCAGGTACCTCATTAAACCAAACATACCCGACATAGCGGGAGTAGTAGCTATGAACTGTAATAAGGATGCCTATAAATTTGTTATTTGTGAGAAGCCTGTATAAAACATTAATATATATTTGATAAGTTATTCATATCAAAAGATGTAGTAAAATGAAGTACATTTTTTTCATGAAGCTGATCATTAACAATATTATAATTTACACAGCACAGATTTACCGCTTCATTCACAAATTTTCTCACCAATTTTTAACATTGCGATTGGGTTTGAACCGATGTTGTACGTTTTATGCACATTAGAAATCATGTTATTCCATATTGTTTTGTTTTTAACGCATTGACTTGGTAAATTGTTAGCATATATTTATACAGGCTTATGTAATACACGTCATTTGACTTAAATTTGCATTATGTTCCTTTCCTTATAAACCAATAAAGAATTGAGAAGGAGTTAAGAACACATAAACAAATTCAGTGATTGCCTGTATACAATCCTTGTCTAGATATATGAGTTGGACTCGATCTGTAGTAAGACATGTCCCAGCTTCTATTTCCACCACCGGCAATCCTGACTGAACATGTGTTTTGGTATTCCTCAGTCGTAAGACGAATACTTGTATTATGTTCTACTACTGAGGCCCGGATTCACCAAAGTAAGTAAAGAAGTACAAAGCATTTAGAAAGAATGATAAACATAAATAAATCAAGAAGAAAACAATTTTACGTACTATTTTAATTTTGAACCTACTTAAAGCGAAAATTCATAGCTTGGACACAAAAGAATGATCCACTGGTTGATTCCTGGACAATATGAAAAGTGGGTTTTATCAAAATGGTAGGTAACGGGAGAACTTGAAAACAATTGTAAATTAAAACATTTGTAAACCCTATCATTTGTTTAAATCTAGAATTTAGCCTACCTTCAAATTTTCCGTGCATAGAATGCGTCGTATGTAAAAATTTTTAAACGAGTTTTTTTTAGTTTTATCTCATCTCACTGTTCCAACAATCCTCCCAAAAATCAAAACTACGCATTGAATAACGGACGCAGAAAAAATAGACCTTCAAATCTGAATGAATGGGTTTAATACTTCCTTTCCAAGAGATGGTTCTATAACATTTCATGCGACCCTGAAGATGGTATCTGTCGTTGGCTACTATCAGAGTACATCAGATACAGCCAGCGTTACACAAGTTTATGGTATGATGTTATGAAGCGGAGGTGAAATGTGTCATTACTAAAGAAGATCGCAGTACAAACAGCAGCAATGTGTTTCGCTAGCAACTTTTTAGTTGGGACCCTATTATGTTTGGTAAGCATACATGTCTTTATTACAAATAGGGAAATATTCTGTCTGACGCTTTGATAAGCAAGCATGTCCATGTCCACGAATATTCTGTAGAAAACGTTCTCAAATACATCGGCATTATTCAATCAATATAAAAATGTGCATAGATTAGATATTTCGCTATCATAGTCACTTTACTTTAGGGCCGGTATTTCAATGTCCAGTTAAAATCTACTTTTCAGTTAAATTGTTTTCACCATGACAACAGCCAATAGAAATACACCAACCCGGCTTACCTGACGGTTAAATTTACTTGACTTTTTAACTGGACATTGAAATTAAACAGGTTACAACCATTGTTCTAGATAATAATGTAAAAACTGAAATTAAACACATGTCGGAGTATGTGTATATTTATTGATACAGTTGTCCTGACGACAGGGACCACAGCGGCCATGATGTGCACTGTATAGCAAAAGTTGATTACTTCGCCAACAACACATGCAAATCTGGTTTTAATTTTTCTCTTAAAACTTACAATCTCGCAGCAAAACATCAGATTTGAACATTTCTTCCAATTTAGTGAATATTTAATAAAAAATTAATAGAAATATAACATTAATAACGAAAATAGCGTGAATATTAACGATTTTAGCGTAGTCTGAGAATTAAAAAATATTACATGAAAAAAATATATTTTTTTAAAAACAACGCTTATATTTAAATGCACTAAAAAGTAAAAAATAAATTTTCGCACAGAAAAGCGTTGGGCGCTTTCGGTATTGACATAGATTGCAGTATTCTGCTGTTTATGCAGGGAAAGCGCCCAACGCTTTTATTTTCCGAGTGAGGCAAAAATTTGTTGGGCGAAAATTTATTTTTTACTTTTTAGTGCATTTAAATAAAAGCGTTGTTTTTAAAAAAAAATATTTCTTTTCATGTAATATTATTTTGTACTTTTTTGTCTTAAAGAATCTTGCAATCGAATATACATCGAATATCGATTAATTAATAATGATGGTTTAGTTGATTATTTAGTTAATATGACAATTGATTCATGTATTGCCATTAAGAATACGTCTGTGCGCAAACTTTCAGCTCAATTTGACGTTCGAAAGTGAGTGTTTTATCGATCCCCATATAAAACTTCAATTAATTAATTATGATGGCTTAATTGATTATTTAGTGAATATGGCAATTGATTCATGTATTCTCATTAAGAATACGTCTGTGTGAAAACTTTCATTTCGTTTCGACGTTGGGAAGTGGGTGAAACATCGTTTCCCATATAAAACATTAATTAATTATGATGTAATTATTGAATATTTAGTAAATATGACAATTGATTCGTGTATTGTCATTAAAAATACGTCTGTGTGAAAACTTTTAGCTCAATTCAACGTTTTAAAGTGGGTGAAATATCGATTTCCAAAACATCAATTAATTAATTATGATAAATAAATTGATTATTTAGCTAATATGACAATTGATTCGTGTATTGTCATTAAGAACACGTCTGTGTGAAAACTTTTAAGTCGATTTGACGTTGGGAAGTGGGTTTAACATCGATTCCCATATAAAACATCAATTAATTAATTATGATAAGTCAATTGATTATTTAGTTAATATGACAATTGATTCGTCTATTGTCATTAAGAATACAATCTGTGTGAAAACTTTCAACTCGAATTGACGTTGGAAAGTGGGTTAAACATCGATTTCCATTAAAACATGAATTTATTAATTATGAAGAATTAATTGACAATTTAGTAAATATAACAGTTTATTCATGTATTGTCATTAGGAATTCGTCTGTATGTCAGCTTGATTGGACATCTAGAAGTAGGTGGAATATCGATTCAAAGATTCATCGATTTCCATGTAAAACATTAATTAATTAATTATGATGAAGTTATTGACAATTTAGTAAATATGACAGTTGATTCATGTATTGTCATCAGGAATACGTCAGTTAAAAAATTTCAGATTGATCGGACATCTAAAAGTAGGTGGAATATCGATTCAAAGATTCCGTCCAGACAAACAAGGCAAGTTAATATAAGCGTTGTAATAATGACGAAACCATCGCTATAAAGTTGACGGTTTTCTAGCAAACTTATTTTTAAAATTCAAAGTTAATTTTATACCAACTTTTCGTGATTGATTCATATATCTGAAAAGTAATTGAGAAATTGTACCATTTAACAAGATCAAGAGATTGCTATTTTTAACAATGAAACCTGGCTTGATGGGTCTGCAGTCTACCGCAACCCTCCCTGCACTCCTTTCTCGCAAGCGTTTAGCTGGTATACTGGGTGGGGGTGGTAAAGTTGAGTGGAAATGACTTGATATAGTCATCTTACAACATCTTCGGTAATGCTTCCGTCACGGGTGGGTGAGCGGCAGCCAACCAGCGGCCGTGTCTAGCTCAAATACCAGCTCGGGTTGGCCGAGACCGTAAACACGTCATTGATAGATGACGAAAGTATTACCAAACTTATTGTACGACGAGTTTACCTGGCATCGTTTATTACATAATCCGTGACGACAACACCATGTATCTTACGCGGATAGAAGTATTAGACCATGGGCCAGCTAATAGAAACCCTCCCCCCCCCCCCCCCCCGGTGCGGAAGGTAACCAACCAGGGGTGTCCAAAGATTTTGGTCTAAATAGTACAATAGTACAAATATTAATTGTGAGTCTTGTTGTAAGAAAGTAATTAGTTTTACGTAAGGTTATATTTATGTATATTATATTCTTATTTTTAAAAACTGTTTGAGACCCAATTGGCCATTATTTTCGGAGATATCACCCTGTGTCTTTTTGGACATCATGAAATTCTTTAATAACAAATGTCGTTTGCGACCACTCTAATGAAAGGTCTTGATGAGTACATTACGAATAAGTAATTTATTATACATGTCAATAATACATTTTCAGGGGTAATCACGCTTTAAACGTCAAAATTTATCTTCGATCGCTATTTTTTGCACTATAAGCTAATAAAGGTGAGAAGTTTTTCTTTTTTCTTTGTAGCTTTGAAATAAATGTAAGTGTATTAACATTGTTTGTAATATATGATTTCCATAGAATAATATCCATTACAGGTTATTGTTTTACTTTATTTTTTCATTAATTAACGTCGTTAAAAGAGAACCACGTTTATTTAAGGATTGTGCAGCTTTCATAATACAAATGCATGTTACTTAGTTAGTGGAACAGTCAAAAGTCACAAAATAACAAACATACTTACATAAACGCTCAAGAAACGCAATTAATATTTATGTATATACATTGAAGATGCCACATTGCGACACCCCTGGTGGGTGCATCTGCTAAAACCATGTTGTATATTGAGTAAAAATGCGAAGACGCAAACCCGCAAAACGCAAGTACGCAAACCCGCTTCCGACATCTTCCACAATGTGGGTAATATGGAAGGTCATAGACTGGCAAAACTATATACTATCTACTCTCAGTAAACCAAAAAATGTATATGGAAAGTTTTGTGCACCCCTTTAATGAAAAAATGTATTTAATTAAGTATTTTGAATGTTAAAGAATATATACGTCCAGAATTGTTAATTTACTGTCCAGAATCGCAATTAACATCAATATTGTGCCTTATTTCGCCATGTTTGGGTACCCCTGGTGGGTGTATCCACCAAAACTATGTTGGCTAACAAGCTAAAATCGAAAGACAGTGTACCAAAGTATCCAAAAACAGTTCTAAACATTCCGGCATATGGGGAACGGGGGGTTACAAATGGGGTAAACCCTATACATGTTATGTTCAAAGTTAACACATAAAATGTATACATTATTAAATTATATGTATTATATATTGTGTTGTGCGACCATTTAAATGGGAAAATGTATTATTAATAATTTCAATGTGTTAAAGGTTACTTCATTCCAAAAATGTTCATTTTATTGTCAAAATCACAATTATCATTAATATTGCTCACTATTTCGACATTTTGGATAGCCTTGGTAAGTGCACTCACAAAAAACCATCTTGGCTAACAAGTAAAAATCAAAAGGTCATGTATCAAACTATACAAAAACACTTTAAGACCTTCCAATATTGGAGGGGTGGGGGGTTACAGATGGGGCAAACACGATACATTTTAACCTGAAAATTTCACATAAAATGTACAAAGAATGTTTTTCTCACCTCCCTGAAAAATAAAAATTCATGTTATCAAGCATTTTAGGTGCTTAAGGCTATACACTTACAACTATTTTGATTTATTCTCAAGAATTGCAGCCAGAGCGACAGTCGGCCCTAGCTCTTCATTTAAAGAAGTTACTGGCGTCGGAGAGGTAACAAGCTGAAATTTTCAGTAACTGTTCCAGACAGTGCCATGGTACACTGGTAGAAAGTTTTCACAAAAAACCATATCGGAACACTGTCAAAAAAAATATTGAAGACGCAAGTTTGTTTTTTGAGATTTTTTTCGTTTCTACGACTACTTTGGTCTTAAAAACCCCATTGACCCAATTTTTATTTTTAAATGTGAATAAAGTGTATGTCTAACAATATTGATAGTAAAAACAACAGTCATTTGAATTTTCATGTATGATACATTAGAAAAATGGCGGAAAAAACATAAAAAAATCTCATTGCACTGTTTCAAACTCGATCAAAAGCTACAAAAAAATCTAAAAAAATTATGAGTTCTTTCACAAGATAGATCAACTCGTTGGCTACAGAACTGTGTCTTTCAGTTTTTGTTTACGTAAACTTCGTAGCATAGATTGTCGCGTTGTTTGAAAGGCTGTATTATCCAGCGCGCTCGGGGCGGCTGCGCGCTTACGGCGCAGTATCACATCTACAGCCAGTGCTATTGCAAGCGAATTTCGACCGCTTTGACCTACCATAGTCGTGAACAATCACAGTCACACATACGACCACATCCAAAGTATGTTTAGAGGGTGTCTACGGTCCCCTTATTATTTATGGTTAATTATTGCTTCGTACACATTTATTTCCTAGGTAATTAGATTAAAATACATTGTTATATGCGACTGTATATTAAAATAATCAATTATAGTAATGTTTGTATTTCTAGGCGTAATCGCAACTAAAGGTACGTACCTATATCTACTCTCACATATTTACCTCCTTAATGTTTTTTATCACGATGAAATTGAACGTATTGCACTTTCAATTCAACAACGATTAAATATAAATAATTGTGAAGGCTTTCACGAACGAGACATGTATTAATACGATCCATTCTTGGGTTCAATCCGCGTCAAAATACTAAATCAATTAAACTAAATAAAAATGTTAAGTTAAATGTTTTTTTATTTTTAAAGTTGACGTTTACAAAACGTTTCCGTAAACTTTCGATGTATCCGACGAACCGTATATAATATAATATATAGAAATAAAAACATGTAATTAAATATTTTTATTATATTTAATTGATTTAGCATTTTCGACGCGGATTGAACCAAAGAATGGCTCATACATATGTATATATATATATCAAAGACTACCTTCGGCTTGGAAACCGATTGTGGCTACCCTTAAAGTCCAGCAGGTGTTTCCAGCCACCAATCAGCCTGTTGCTGATCATTATCAAAGAAGCCAAAGAATTGCTGCAGTAACTCAAGGGGGACCCATAACTAGGAGTAAATCTAAACAGCTTGCTAGAGCTACCCAGTGATGTTACGCTGTGGCAGTGATTTTGATTTTGTATGTATGGCTGCTGTGGTTTTCTATTTGTTATTGTATATCTTGAAACAGACGACTCTAGACGTCGTCGAAAAGTTGACATTTATTTTTTGAAAATATACGTTTGATTGGTTTACCGCTAAAAATATTTTCGTACCTTATATAAATATATATAAACCTATTACAGACAAGTTGATATTGAGTACAAAGATCTTATCCAAAATAATAGTCGAACTTAAAAATGATTTAGATGGCTCAGTGGTAAGACGCGTGGCTCTAACTCGGAAGGTCACCTGTTCGATACCGGTCCCTGGTAGTCCTGATTGAAGTTTTTCCGAGGTTTTCCTGTCACAAGGCGAATGCTGTGACTGAGTCATACTATCAGCTGTCGGATATTCCTCCCTAAATATTCCAAATACTGCAACGTGGTTAGTCACCCTGGCAGGTAATTCCTATGAGAAATTATTATAATTACCATTGTGTTACGTATTGCTTTATAAAAGCGCCAATAAATCGATATCGAACCGCAAATAATTAATTTACATTTATTTGTAGAAGTAGCAGTTATTTTATTGTAGTCGACGACGTCTTCTTTAAAAAAATGTAAAACAAAATCAGCTGCTTGATCATAGCATAACTTTTCTCTTAATTTAATTGCCCTTGAATACTGGTTTCACTAATGTAGTTCAGGTAACAATGTGTTCAGGTACTAATGTGGCTCAGCTCTGTGGTACCTGGCATTAACCGCGAACAGATCTACACTGTACCTTAGTCTTGACTTAATAGTGACATCATTGCGCTTTTTTGCGACGATTAAAACATTTTTTTTAACTAAATCAGGCTTCATATTGATGTAAGAAAATGTGTGGTCCTTCTTATGTTTGTCCTGAATTTCACTGCAGAGAAGACAGTGGACATTCCAATCAAACTGTGCACTTTCTACACGCAATGCGCGTTTTGACGGGGTTGGAATATTGTCATCATTCTCCGCACTTTTTCGCTTGGTGGCAATTCATCTTTTACTGACATATGCGCTCCTCCTACAAACTCTATGAAATTTATGGGGAAACTCGCGTAATGTCTTTGTCTTGTGCTCCAATATTTTGTGGGTGATTGGATCATCTCGTTCACGGTAAGCTGATACAATTGTTTCCAAACCTTTGGCAGTTAAAACCGCAGACAAATCATTTGGCAATAACGGTCCATTTTCCCCGTTGCAAGACACACACACTATTTTACTCGTCGTTTTGAGATTGGTTTTTGAGGTTGATGGGCAGCAATCATCATCAGTTAAAATCAAAACCAAAAGTAGTTACTATATACTATTTATAGTCTCTTAAAACGCAACAAACTGTGGCTTAAAATGTCATACCATTATATACCTTACCTATTGTAAGTTAAAGTAGTCATGTCTTCAGGAAGGCCTATAATTATGTATTCACACTATTTACAACTACTAGCGATTGTACGAAAGTACGTGGAACCTAACCGAAAATCACAATTAAACTTATTGTTGTGTGCAGTTCGTGCTGAACACTTTTACAATGCACTAAACGAGCCACTACCCATTGCACTTATAATAACTCTAATTTACACTTGCACTTGGCACACGAGATTCGTTTTGAATTGAACAAACGCGAACGGAAAAAATAATGATCTATTTAGAAGGGTAAATTAACGTGGTATTGTGCAGCACCCTAATAGGGCCCACTACCCCCACTCCACTCCCCCCTACTCCATAAAATGTTATGATCACTTTGCTCTTCATTTATTAAAGCAAGCAGTGGACTCTTTGGCCGCTGTCCGCAAATTGTATCATCGGCACCACAGTTAATAAATTCACTACGTGATAATAAGTTATCTGTGGTCGGCACATTATACGTCTAACAAGCGAGTTACACAAGAAATCTTTTCTGTGTGCACGTGTGACACATCAGTCAAGCTAAAAGGGTCATATACTTATAAATTATACTGGATAAATGCGTGTGTGCATTCACACTGTTCTGTGCAAATTAACCGAAATACCTGTGGTTCGAATGAAGTACGAAATCGTAAATCTCATTTTAAGCAGAAAGCAATAGAATGAAAGGTATTAGTGGTAGAAGAGTTTCCACTTTCTAAACATGCTATCAGTAGTATTTTGTTGTGTGTTGATTAGCATGTGTTGATAGGGATTGGTAATACTTGTGTGAAGTCATGGTGGTCGAGATTCGCTTGCATTAGCGGATAGCTTATGTGCATACTGTGCCTTACGCGCAGCCGGCCGAGGCGGCGCTACGCGCAATACAGTCTCTCAAACAACGCAACAATCAATGCGACGAAGTTTACGTAAACGAAAACTGAAAGACACAGTTTTTTAGCTAATGAATAGGCCTATCTACTGGTGTAATTAATTATTTTCTTATTTGTTGTTTGTAGCTTGTGATCGAGTTGGAAATCGGGTGCAGCGATTTTTTCAATTTTTTTTTGCAAATTATTTAATATATTATGTATAAAGTAATAAAAACATTAACTTATTTGAATTAACATGGATAGACATAAGGTGCATACACGTTCTAAGTGTTGAATCAGGCATATAAGTGTGTAACTTCCAAAGTTATTACAGAAAACATGCATTAGCCTAAAAAATCAAAATTTGGTGTTTGATAATTTTTTTGATGGTGTTCCGACACGGTTTTTTGTGAAAACTTTGTACAGAAGTATCATAAAACTGTTTAAAACATATTCTGAAAGTTTCAGCTTGTTATCTTTCCGACGCCACAAAAGTACTCCTAACGGCTTCCTTCGCTTCGGCTAATATAATATTAATATCGATTTGTATGGTGGCACATTTAGACAACCCTGGTAGATGCACCCGCCAAAACCATGTTAGCTTACAAGTGAAAATCAAAAGTACATATATAATAGTAATCGAAACCATTTTTAGACCTTCCATTATTTGAGGGGTGGGGCGTTACATGAGCGGCCAAACTATATAGATTTGTTGCTCAAAATAAAAACAAAACATGAATAGATAACTAGTTTGTGTTACCCTGAAAATTAACAAATTGTATTATTTAGTAGCTTACGTATAAAAGAGTACATACTTAAAAAAATTGTTAATTCTCTGAACTGGCAACATACCTCAATTAATATTTTTATGGTTTTCACAGTACCACATTTGGACAGTCACCAAAACCATGTTGGCTTACAAGTTAAAATCGAAAGTCAATATGTCAAAGAACTCAAAACCACTTTCAGACCTTCCGCACCGGAAGGGGGGGGAGGGGGGTTATAGCTGGCCCTAGGTCTATATAGTATGCTAAGGTGAGAAACTGTGAGAATGACTGCCCCTTCAATATTCACTCTACAGCAACCCGATCTCCCTCAACTCCTAAACAACCTAACAAAATGAAATGCGTAACTGAAAATCAGTTTGTTTCAGTTGTTCAGTTTGTTGTTTCATGGAGTTTAGGAAGGTCGGGTAGCAGTGGTGGGGATAAGAAGGGGGGGGCGTCAATCTTACAGTTTCTCAACTATATACAGTCAATTGTTTGTGTACAACAATGTCTTCGTGTACGGGATGGTGGCCACTATGTGGAGGACCTGCAATACCTCATGTACGGGAATATGGCTGCCAACAATATCAGTGACGTCACGAGAATATAAAGAATATCGCTTTGCGCTCGGTTAGGCGACATTATATAACAGAATGTGTGAAATATTGCTCATGTTTGTAAATTTATTATCGTTTGATATTATTTTTCGATTATCGATTGTGCATTTGTAATTGTTCCGTGTATCTTGTTGCAAATGTCATAGGTTATCGCACCCGACGCCATCTTGGCTCGGGGTCCCTGGGGTACGGGACAACGTTCTGACCAGCCGGGCGGGTCCAAGTCAGTCAAGGCTAGTGTTCAGGTAAGATCGATCAGGGGTACAAACCATGTAAGGAGGTAACAATGTTCGTATTAAATCACAGGGACACTGTTGTAGAGGACCAACTTCTAACAAGCCAGGCGGATCCAGATCAGTGAAGGCTAGTGTTCAGGTTAGACCGATCAGGGGTACAAACCATGTAAGGAGGTAACAAGTTTCGTATTAAATCACTGGGACACTGTTGTAGAGCACCAACTTCTAACAAGCCTGGCGGATCCAAATCAGTCAAGGCTAGTGTTCAGGTAAGATCGATCAGGGGTACAAACCATGTAAGGAGGTAACAATGTTCGTATTAAATCACAGGGACACTGTTGTAGAGGACCAACTTCTAACAAGCCAGGCGGATCCAGATCAGTGAAGGCTAGTGTTCAGGTAAGATCGATCAGGGGTACAAACCATGTAAGAAGGTAACTGATGTTTGTATTAAATAATAGGTTCGTACCCAAATGTTTTATGGATGATGTTTGAGTGTATCTGTAGAGTTATCAACACTTCGAAAGCCGAAGGTCTAGGCAGTTAACATGTTATCTGTGGTCTAGGGTTCGATTCCCGCTTCTATCCTCAATGTTGAAGTTGCTTTGCTTCCATTATACCCCTGATGATTCCAAAATATAACTTTATCTTTACGAATATAGAAGATATATTTTGTATTGTTAAGTTAATATATTATTCACGATATTTAAGAGAGTTTTAGAAGTAGGGAGACACAGCTTTATGAATCTACCAGCGAGCACTAAAATCATGGAATTTGGGGACCTCAGACCTGAGGTTGAATATTATCCAAATGAAGTTCCTTGGGATAAAATGGAGTCAATATTTCGTTTTTATAGTATTGTTTTTTCAACTCATGGTTATAATACACTGGCTTCTATGTAACACACAATGAAAAGAACAATGTTTGGTCACGGAGTGTAAACCTCAATATCACAAGTCCATTATCTTTATTAGTATGATACCAACGGAAGTCATACAGTGTTCAGGAATGTTTTTGGGGTGACTTCCACTCACGTCAATAGTTACTAAAGGATCTTTTTACAAGGCTGCCTTAGAACATATAACCTGCGCAGGGACTACAATAGCCGCCTACGTTTACCTCACCAGAGCAATCTGTCAGTCCGCAAACCAAACGCGATCAGTAGCTGGTTACTCAACTGTTGTTACACAACAACAAATGTTCGGCAACTATGCCAGAGTAACCCGGTTTTCTGACCCAATCACCAAAAAAGTGACCTGTCTTTTTATATTTGTTATATGTCTTTAAGTTTTAATCATAGTTCGTTCCACTTTTTACGCACACGTTTTATAGTTTATAATTCTTTGCTCGTAAATTCTTTGTTCGTAAAATCTTTATTTATAAGTTTTAAGTTTTAGATCATGATCTGTACGTTACGGTTTGTTGTAGTTCGAGTTGTAGATGTAGATGTAGATGTAGTGGTAGATGTAGATGTAGATTGTACATGAATGTGAATGCCTAGACTTGAGGCATGTTGAACCGGGCCCGTGGACTAGGCTCCTGCCTGGTCCTAGAGAAGCCTCGCTGCTGCTCCGGACACACACGTCTGGTCACGGGTGGTACTGTTGGCTGTCTGTCTTTGTGTCTTTGCCCGTTCTGGAAGCTTCGGTGTGAAGGGGTGTGGAGGGGGTAACTGTTTTTCGTTGGTTTGTGGCGTTGTTGCTAGGCAAAGTTGAGTAATGCGTTCGCACACGCGTGAGCTGGCTACGCACTTGGTGCACTTGATATTTCCTATTTCACAATCTTTAGGATTAAATTACGTGTGTGGTCACTGTTCGATTTGAGATTACTTTTATCGGAAGACATACGCATTGGCACACGTGCACTGTCCGTATAGTCCATTCGAAAAACATGTGTCATAACTGGTTATATCATTGATAAAAACATTAGTCAAAACCGCCGGAATGTGAAATGTCAAAACTGCCGATAACTTTTACCTTAAATACTAGGAATATTAATATGATAGTAATATGAATAACTAATGTCATGGAATGTCAGGTTGGCACACTGTACTGCCACAATGGTAAGTAAGGTTTGGGCGGAAAATACAAAATGTAATGATTTTGATAGTGGAGTTAAAGTGGCTGTGGATTATGCATGTGGATATTTGGGCGCAAAACCGTGTTTTTAAGTAGGCTATCAATGAATTGCCCGCAGAAAGTAAGTACATCAGGCATTAGAAACAATTCAAAACAATTTGAAGGTTGGGTTTATCTATGCAAGCACACAGCATCCATTTGCAAAGCAACCCTTCTCCGAAACGCTTTCGTTTACTCGGGTTGTAAACTCTGACCCGGTAAAGTGAAGTCACGTGACATTAGTGATCGGACGGGTTTTTCTGGTGAGGTTAACGTAGGTGGCTCTAATCGTGGTAGGCAGATTTGCCAGAGCTATGCCGGCAGAAGCTTATGCTTCTGGTAGGGCCACCCTAGCCGAACAGGTCTAGGGGGAGGTGTCAGACAAAATGCACTACACTTCCTCCCCTTTCTCCCTTTTCCTTCCCGCCATCCTATTTGCCCCTTTCCTCCAAACACCTACCGACGACGGATCATCATAGCTGTTGAATACGTCGTTAAAATCATAAACATTAAAAAAATTATAATTAATTTAATAACATGTTGAACTTTTCTCCCGGCCAGTGGGGTTACAAGTAGGATGGAAGGGGGGGGGGGGAGGGGGCGAAGGATTTTTTCCTTTGCGTGTGTTGTGTCGTCCATTTCATATAAATTCCTTCACGTCAAATAAAAATTACAATATACCAACAAAAACTAATTCACTCTGGTAGTTGGTGAGTCTGACATTTGGTTGGCCAATGCCTCACTCATCTATGACATCAGCATCCACAAGGTTGCTGTGGAACGGCTTAAGTTGTAAGCTATGATAGACAGAGTGTTCGCAGTTGAACAGTGGGCAGAGATTTGAGGTGGGGATGAGTAAGGGTTTGAGAGATGTATTGTTTTGTCTATAAAAAGGGAGACAAAACAACACAACTCCACTAAAAAAATCTAGTTTCAGATACTATTGAAAACGATAGATTGTGGGACAAAATTTGGGTTTCATTTAAAGTCCAAAGTTGTTATTTAAGAAAAAAACATGAATTAATTTTTTTTAAACCTTCAAATAAAAACGGTTTTTAAAAGTCTTGTTTCCAATAAAACTTATGTCCTAAAACCAAAACATCGAGACTATAAAGATAAATAAATTCATTCATTCCAGAAATTTGCAACCATGGCGTTTGGCTGCCCCGGTTTAGACCCGGGAGACGTTGTGATAACCTGTGAACACGCTAAACTGGAGAAAAGGTTCGGGCCAGGAATAGACTGCACCGAGAAGGTTCCGGTGAACACCAAGGTCACCTTCGTGAGTTGTCCGACAGGGCTCGCCATAGTCGAGGAATACCGAAACATCACTTGCAAGTTTCCTGGAAAGTGGGATAACGACGTCTTCACCTGTGACGGTAGGAACACGCCTAAAAAACTCTTCTACTTCATTTTTAAAAGTAAAATATTTAAATGTAGCATGTTTTATCTCCTTTTATTCACTTCAGTGTCATTTATATGAATATTTTATGATAGAGAAAATCTCACTCGCTAAATTTAAGTTTCTTAATTTTCGTTGACTGATATCATTAGAGCATTTCTAGATTATATTAAAAAAGGAATTTTTACCAAAGACTTGATTATGAAACAGATAACCATAAACTTTAAAATATTGTACTTGTTATGATTGTTATTGAAATGAATTATATAATTAAGAACATAAATTTTTATCCTTCCAATTGACTTAAAGTCCCACTAAAGATAAAGATCTATATGTGCGTTAAGGTAGTCTTTATTTATTTTTCGGCACAATATTTTGTTCTATTATTTTCGTTTTGTTTTTATATAAGTTTTTTTCATTGTAGTTTGTTTCGATTTTCGTTTTTATGTATTCTGTTATGTTATGCTGTTTCAATCGGCTGCAGAGACCAGTAAAGGTTCTAGATTTTCACTGAACAATTTCAAATTTTAAAGTTTAAAAATTTAGTGTTTAGCTAAATTTTTAAAACCAAGTCCAAAACAACAATAGCTTTTTCAATATTGCGAGCTATACATTGCCGTAAACTGCAAACCAATGTCATACCAAAATAATTTTAATTTACTTCTACTCCCTCTGTGGATAAAAAAGATCGATTGTACAAACATTTACAGAGATATCAACCACGGAGGCACCAACCACCACTACCAAGCTAACAACAACAACCAAGAAATTGACAACAACCACGAAACTGACTACCAAGGCAACAACCAAGGCAACAACCAAGGCAACAACAAAGCCAGCAAATATAACAACAACAAAGTCTTTGAATGGAACAACCCTGCCTACGACTACTGTTCTTACTACAACAGTGGCGGGTGCTACAACCACTACAACAGCAACAACTACAACAACTTCCGCTACTACAACTGCGGCTTCTACAACTGCGGCTACTACAACTGCGGCTGCTACAACTGCGGCTACTACAACTGCTACTACAACTGCGGTTTCTACAACTGCGGCTACTACAACTGCGGTTTCTACAACTGCAGCAGACACTTCTACAACTGCGGCCGCTACTACAACTTCTGCTACAACTGCAACAGACGCTTCTGCAACTACGGCTGGGACAACAGTTGCAGGAGGATCAGGGGGAGGAGGAGGAGGAGGAGGCGATGGTAAAACGAAATCTTTTTCCTTATAAGATTATTCTAGATATTATTGACTTGTTGGAAATAAGATTTAATATTTATTGTTGTTTCGTTGTATAAACTTGCTAAAGTGGAGACACCTCGGACAACGAACCAGTCGATCCACCGCGTCGAGCTTATATTTACCTGGTTTGTAAACCCCTCGTTAGGGGGGTAGTTGGGCCGACTTGTTCGCGCTACATCCCATTCACTGATTTCCTAGAATTTCATAATTGGCTACACAAACAACTGTAAAAGCTAAATTCCAAATATAAATTAATGTTTTATTTGAATTAACGTTTCGGAAACTTATTCCTTAATATAGATCAGAAAACCACGAGCCTTTTTTTTTTTATTTTTTCTTGTAGCGTTATTATTAGATGAATGCGAATCAAACGATTTGCATACTGCATACATGAATTACATAATATGTTTCTTCATAATCATACTACAAAGACGATTAAAAGATGACAATATGCATAAATGTATTTAGAAAACGATTGTGACGGTTGAAAATGACGTAAAACCAGAAGCAAAAATAATAAAACTAGCACGGGGTATTTAACAGAATACAACAGTCCGCAATCTGATTTAACGATCTTCTAGCTTTGAATATTGACATGAATGCGATGCATTCCCAAGGGTTGTACAAAATATGGTCATCGCTCAGAACCGGTTTTCGCCGAAAATTCTGGTTCGTTGTCCGAGGTGTCTCCACTGTAAATGCAAGGTTCTACCAAACAATTCTAAAACAAAAAGCTATGGTTCCTTATCCTTGAATACAAATGAAAACGAAACTATTTTTAGCACATTCTAATTTTTTGAGTGAACAAGGGGTTAACATGAACTGATCCAAACCAACCGCAACAGCGTATACATGCATGCGGTTTTGACAACTGAAAACGTTTTAAAACCGATTGAAAACCCTTATTTATAAGTCGTAAAAGACGATTATCCGAATTTATAAAGAGGTCCGTGATTACTTCTTTTGAAGGGTCCGTGATAGCAAAATGATAACAATGCTCAAGAATTTCAACTATTTTAAAAGTGTTATGTTAAGATGCATTTTTAACAGTTGTGAATTGTTGCCATTGAAGATGTAGAGGGTCCTGACCATGGTCCTAGTCTATTCTGAAAAAGAACTATAAAAGGTACTACATTTTCACCATTTATGTACTTCCAGCCGTCATTGCAACCATTCTCTAATAGACAGCCTTCTCTAATATGAAATTTCAATCAGTTTGCCGTGTTACTTTGAGGCACAGCCTTCTTGAACGTCGATTGAATCCGAGGTTCTATCGCGGATTGACCCGTCGAGAAGGCTGTGCATTGAGGAAGTAGTATGGTCGTAATGGCGGACGCCCAAGATGTCAGCGCTCACTAAACCATGCGTACATTATCTATTGTGTAGCGTTCTCAAAACCCATAATTGAAATCCTTATATAAAACCACAAAAATTTTGTCTTTCAGGTTATGGCTGGCTATTCGAGAAAAGGACCTTCAAACTGTTGCCATACGGCTCCGTCGATAACATCCCCCTGGCTCGAAACATCTGCCAGTCAGAAGGTGGAAACCTTACTACCTTCTCTACACAACTGAAACTAGACCACATACTGATGATAACTAATAAAACAGAGTTTCCAGTTGGCATGATGATCAATGACACCTTTCTTAACGCAACGCTCAACAGAATCTGGCACCCAACAACAACAAATACCCTTACGACATTATCACCCATCGTGATAAGGTATCCGCAGATAATCTCGACAGCAATGATATCTGGCTTTACATTGAATTCAACATTGGATGCTTCTATGTACCCACTGTTTGTTACTGACGACGGTAAGTACATCAATCAAGCTGTTAGTATATCAATCAAGAGGGTAAAGTAGTGCCAACGAAAGTATTCGCACACCAATCTCAGGTCAATGTCTACTGCTCCTTTCAACCACGCCAATTAAAAGAATATCAACAGATACCTGGCGTGCTTTCACACATTCGTAATTACATGGTTCGGCTTAGTCGAGTGCACAGGCGGTTTGGTCACACCTACCGTTACAGGTAACCAACGGAAGGTTATAAATTATTCCCAATGGACGTGTGTATATAAGATTGTAGGAACTAGCGAAGTAAAAATGTAAGTTGTCACCTTGGACTCGGCTCTGTCGTTAGCATCAGAATACTTTCTCTGGGGCAACTATATTAAATTTGTTGCCATCTTTGAACTCCGGCTGCTATTGCAACTATACTTAAATACATAGATTTCTCGAATCTAATTCGTAATTGTAATCGTTTTGAAGGGTGACTTTTTGGGTCAGCTTTCTTAAACGTCGGTTTAATTCGCTGATTAACCTGTCGAGAAGGCTGTGCATTGAGGAAGTAGTACAATTAACCTGTCGAGCAGGCTGTGCATTGAGGAAGTAGTACAATTAACCTGTCGAGAAGGCTGTGCATTGAGGAAGTAGTACAATTAACCTGTCGAGAAGGCTGTGCATTGAGGAAGTAGTACAATTAACGTGTCGAGAAGGCTGTGCATTGAGGAAGTAGTACAATTAACCTGTCGAGCAGGCTGTGCATTGAGGAAGTAGTACAATTAACCTGTCGAGCAGGCTGTGCATTGAGGAAGTAGTACAATTAACCTGTCGAGCAGGCTGTGCATTGAGGAAGTAGTACAATTAACCTGTCGAGAAGGCTGTGCATTGAGGAAGTAGTACAATTAACCTGTCGAGCAGGCTGTGCATTGAGGAAGTAGTACAATTAACCTGTCGAGCAGGCTGTGCATTGAGGAAGTAGTACAATTAACCTGTCGAGAAGGCTGTGCATTGAGGAAGTAGTACAATTAACCTGTCGAGAAGGCTGTGCATTGAGGAAGTAGTACAATTAACCTGTCGAGAAGGCTGTGCATTGAGGAAGTAGTACAATTAACCTGTCGAGCAGGCTGTGCATTGAGGAAGTAGTACAATTAACCTGTCGAGCAGGCTGTGCATTGAGGAAGTAGTACAATTAACCTGTCGAGCAGGCTGTGCATTGAGGAAGTAGTACAATTAACCTGTCGAGCAGGCTGTGCATTGAGGAAGTAGTACAATTAACCTGTCGAGCAGGCTGTGCATTGAGGAAGTAGTACAATTAACCTGTCGAGCAGGCTGTGCATTGAGGAAGTAGTACAATTAACCTGTCGAGCAGGCTGTGCATTGAGGAAGTAGTACAATTAACCTGTCGAGAAGGCTGTGCATTGAGGAAGTAGTACAATTAACCTGTCGAGCAGGCTGTGCATTGAGGAAGTAGTACAATTAACCTGTCGAGCAGGCTGTGCATTGAGGAAGTAGTACAATTAACCTGTCGAGAAGGCTGTGCATTGAGGAAGTAGTACAATTAACCTGTCGAGCAGGCTGTGCATTGAGGAAGTAGTACAATTAACCTGTCGAGAAGGCTGTGCATTGAGGAAGTAGTACAATTAACCTGTCGAGCAGGCTGTGCATTGAGGAAGTAGTACAATTAACCTGTCGAGAAGGCTGTGCATTGAGGAAGTAGTACAATTAACCTGTCGAGCAGGCTGTGCATTGAGGAAGTAGTACAATTAACCTGTCGAGAAGGCTGTGCATTGAGGAAGTAGTACAATTAACCTGTCGAGAAGGCTGTGCATTGAGGAAGTAGTACAATTAACCTGTCGAGAAGGCTGTGCATTGAGGAAGTAGTACAATTAACCTGTCGAGCAGGCTGTGCATTGAGGAAGTAGTACAATTAACCTGTCGAGAAGGCTGTGCATTGAGGAAGTAGTACAATTAACCTGTCGAGAAGGCTGTGCATTGAGGAAGTAGTACAATTAACCTGTCGAGAAGGCTGTGCATTGAGGAAGTAGTACAATTAACCTGTCGAGCAGGCTGTGCATTGAGGAAGTAGTACAATTAACCTGTCGAGCAGGCTGTGCATTGAGGAAGTAGTACAATTAACCTGTCGAGAAGGCTGTGCATTGAGGAAGTAGTACAATTAACCTGTCGAGCAGGCTGTGCATTGAGGAAGTAGTACAATTAACCTGTCGAGAAGGCTGTGCATTGAGGAAGTAGTACAATTAACCTGTCGAGCAGGCTGTGCATTGAGGAAGTAGTACAATTAACCTGTCGAGCAGGCTGTGCATTGAGGAAGTAGTACAATTAACCTGTCGAGCAGGCTGTGCATTGAGGAAGTAGTACAATTAACCTGTCGAGAAGGCTGTGCATTGAGGAAGTAGTACAATTAACCTGTCGAGCAGGCTGTGCATTGAGGAAGTAGTACAATTAACCTGTCGAGAAGGCTGTGCATTGAGGAAGTAGTACAATTAACCTGTCGAGCAGGCTGTGCATTGAGGAAGTAGTACAATTAACCTGTCGAGAAGGCTGTGCATTGAGGAAGTAGTACAATTAACCTGTCGAGCAGGCTGTGCATTGAGGAAGTAGTACAATTAACCTGTCGAGCAGGCTGTGCATTGAGGAAGTAGTACAATTAACCTGTCGAGAAGGCTGTGCATTGAGGAAGTAGTACAATTAACCTGTCGAGCAGGCTGTGCATTGAGGAAGTAGTACAATTAACCTGTCGAGCAGGCTGTGCATTGAGGAAGTAGTACAATTAACCTGTCGAGAAGGCTGTGCATTGAGGAAGTAGTACAATTAACCTGTCGAGCAGGCTGTGCATTGAGGAAGTAGTACAATTAACCTGTCGAGAAGGCTGTGCATTGAGGAAGTAGTACAATTAACCTGTCGAGCAGGCTGTGCATTGAGGAAGTAGTACAATTAACCTGTCGAGCAGGCTGTGCATTGAGGAAGTAGTACAATTAACCTGTCGAGCAGGCTGTGCATTGAGGAAGTAGTACAATTAACCTGTCGAGAAGGCTGTGCATTGAGGAAGTAGTACAATTAACCTGTCGAGAAGGCTGTGCATTGAGGAAGTAGTACAATTAACCTGTCGAGCAGGCTGTGCATTGAGGAAGTAGTACAATTAACCTGTCGAGAAGGCTGTGCATTGAGGAAGTAGTACAATTAACCTGTCGAGCAGGCTGTGCATTGAGGAAGTAGTACAATTAACCTGTCGAGCAGGCTGTGCATTGAGGAAGTAGTACAATAAACCTGTCGAGCAGGCTGTGCATTGAGGAAGTAGTACAATTAACCTGTCGAGAAGGCTGTGCATTGAGGAAGTAGTACAATTAACCTGTCGAGAAGGCTGTGCATTGAGGAAGTAGTACAATTAACCTGTCGAGCAGGCTGTGCATTGAGGAAGTAGTACAATTAACCTGTCGAGAAGGCTGTGCATTGAGGAAGTAGTACAATTAACCTGTCGAGAAGGCTGTGCATTGAGGAAGTAGTACAATTAACCTGTCGAGCAGGCTGTGCATTGAGGAAGTAGTACAATTAACCTGTCGAGAAGGCTGTGCATTGAGGAAGTAGTACAATTAACCTGTCGAGAAGGCTGGGCATTGAGGAAGTAGTACAATTAACCTGTCGAGAAGGCTGTGCATTGAGGAAGTAGTACAATTTTAATTTTTTTTTAATCTCAAGAATGCTTCTCAAAATCGAAAATCTGAGTTAGCAGCGCACGTGTTTTTTAGTAAGCCCTACAGACTGAAGTAAATATTATAACTATAAGAGTAGTTATTTTTATAATTAAATCGAAAATAAGTAATGAAAATAAATAAGAAATAAAAAACCATACTAATTATCATGTAAGACACATTCGGAACATTCAGTAAGACCTTCCCGCTCTCGGGCGGGTATATTTCAATAAATACATAATAATACATATACATTCAGTAAGAAGGGCTTACCAAACCACTGTGCGCTGTTGATTTAGACGTTTGATTTAAAGTCCATTCTTGAGATATAGACTAGCCTTATTAAAATATGAAATTTGTGTGCGGTTCCTGACGTTGAGATTCCCTCTGGTAGGGTTTGGCGTTACATAGACCATAAGTGGATGTTTATTATCCCATTGTTTTTCTGTGTTTCAACTTACTAAAGTTCTTTATTAACTGATTCTCAAGCTGTTGTAAACAACGCATTATAAAATTGTCCTTGAGAATATTTTAAAAATGATCCAGGTATCTATTTTTGTTCCTCGCACAGCCCCCTTAATCGTTACAAAAAACAAAGTAGAACAATCAAACATGAGCTGTCAAATGTTATATCAAGGTTCATTGATGGACACAAGAACCTTGATTTCACATCTTTAATTGTTGTGTATTGTTGTAGGCCTACTCGAAGATTTAGAGGACCGTGGGGAGAAACAAGAATAGATACCTATATCATTTTTAAAATGGTCTATTACGTAAGAAATTCCAACCTAAACCTAGTTACATCTCGTTCTCTCATTCCGGCATTGAAGTCGTACTAGAGTTGTCGCAAATAAAGTGTTGTCATGCTTACCAAGTTGCCAAGTCCAATAGAATTAACTTAATTTTCTACTTCGCTATTTTTCAACTTGTTGCATTTGGGGATCTATGACGTTTGGTTCGTTACCTGGCGATTCCTAGCACAATGGGCGAGACTTACGAGGATCGAGCACTTAGCAAACAAAAGACTGCATTGAAAAATGTGTGAAAGAACGCAAGGAAACGGTTCATTTTCGTTGAAACAGCGCGCAATAAAGGCGCAATACATGAGCATCTGATTTCTTTTACTGCATTTATAATAAGTTGTTTGTTCACCCCGAGTGCGACCGCAGTTTCCGTTAAATCGTTGGGTCCGCTGTCAAAAAGTAATCAAATGTGGTCAGTCGTTTGTTACGCTTATTATTTGACTAGAAATTGTGTTTTTTAGAAATGTGCGCATGGTTGTTCTAATGTTAAGCTTCTGGTAATGAATTCGGGGATTTCTTCTCATGTTTGTGCTAGTGTAGTATGCTAGTAGTAGTGGGTATTTCAGCGCTTCTGTTGGCAGGCGTTGTAAAGGTGCATTCCAAGCACGGCTAGTACTCTCCATTCAGTGGACAATAACAAGCATTTATCGGTAAATACCACTAAGAATCTCGTTGAAATAGACCGTGTGGAGTGACCGTCTTACATAGGTTGTTACTTTGTGACCAGTTTATGAATAAGTGTGCGCCGTGATTACAATACAACGCATTGTTGTGCAATACTTGTATGACTTGTGAAACGTTCTGTGTTTTCAGCGCAATAACCAAACAGTCGCCGACGTTGACTCTCTGTGGGTCCGCGGCTTAGTTGAGAACAAGAAAATCAGTCGATCTTTCGTCGATCTTGGCATTTCACCAATGATGTACACCCCCACTACCTGGCTAGCACAAACATGAGACGAAATCCCCGAATTCATTACCGGAAGCCATAACAGAAGTTCAACCATGCGCACATTTCTTGGAAACACAACATCTAGTCAAATGATAGGCGTCCGCACAACAAACAAACATTTACATTTGATTACTTTTTGACAGTTCGGATACAAAAAATTCAAGGAATTTGCGGTCGTTCACGGGGTGTACAAAAAACTTATTATAAATGCAGTGAAACAAATGCCCTGCGGCGTTCTCAGCTTTGCCTCGGCTGAAGTTTATCTTGTATTCATACTCAAACAGGCGCGTAGGAACTCTTTATCAAGTGTGGGGGGGGGGGAGTGCGCGCGAACAAATTGCGGGGTCTGGGGCGGAGCCCCAGCCAGCGGAGGCCTTTTCGCCGAAGGCACATTTTTGTCTATATTAGCTATTTCTCAATTATCTTATGGGTCTTAACTCGCCCCTTTTCTTACTACGCCATCGATCTCAACGCATTCTTTCAGGCACCCATTCGCTTTTATTTTGCAGGGTAATGCTACAGAGTTAAAACAAAAGACAGAGGAAATGTATCTCGTGACGAAGACTTGTGGCTTTCTCTGGGGCGTTGGGCCCTCTGTGAAATATGACATTTAGCTGGTTAATGTTTACCCGCATATCCATGCCAGGGTATCCATGCCCGGGTATCCGTGCCTGGGTTACCGATAAAGAAGAACTGAAAGTCTTTCTTCATAGTTTTTTTTTTTTTGGACGTTTGGATGGATGCAATAAGGCTACGTTTCCTTTTGCTTTTAAATCTCGACCGACAGTGTCCTTAAGAGAAGTACGATAAGATTACAGTTGCCTAGCAGTCACAATGCCTTCGTGTCATACCACGCCTCCCTCTCACTAAAGTGCGATCTAGCGCCACCCCAACGCTACCTATGATAGTTATTATTAACTAATTTATTGACAATTCGCGAAGAAAAGATAAAGCGCGGGATATACGAAATTTAAACAAAACTCGTCGCTTTCCATGGTTGTGTATGGGGGGATGAGTGACGTGGCTGGGGGCCTAAAACGCTCAGTCGTCGCGGTGAGTCGTCTAATAAAGTGGGGGGAATCTCCCCACCCCACCTCTCCCCTTCCAACGCGTCTGTACTCAAAGCATAACCAAAATGTAATCTTTGTATTTCCAGGGTCGCCAATGCCAACGCTGTGGAGACTTTTCGTGGGTTACAACCATTTCCCACCCGATAACGTGATCGCAAACTGTACGAAATACAGTGTTGCCGCTAATATGTTTTATGACGTTAATTGTGACCTTCCTAGAAACAGGTCATTTGTATGCGAGAGAGGGTCCGTGTTTGATAATCTGACAGGCAAATACGTTTAATAGGATAGTAAGCAGCAAGATGCTTACTGAGCTTTCACTTACCTTAGTTTGTTTAAAGATATATATATATATTTAAAAATGTCATGAGAGTGTGTTTAAGTCGGCCCCTACACCTTGGGGCGCCCATTGTTACCAAGGTAACAGTTGTTTCCATGCTACTTCCCATAAACAAAACAAATCCATAGCAACAATGGGTGTCCCTAGGTGTAGGGGCCGACTATGAATTTCAACCACAACACACTAAAATACAAAAAAAAAAAATACACCAAAATATTGGTTCTCTTTTCGTTTAAAATATAACCAATACAATCATTATACAAAATAAATAAAATAAAATATAAACAAATAAATCCAATCAAAGTTAACTAATTGAATATAGAAATCCTGCTATATCAACATCTATGTAGACAATGTTAAAGGAAAAGAATCATAATTGATTATCTTAAATTGTCTTATTTTATCCAACTATAATCAATGTTGCTTTTTTTTATAATGTCTCATAATCTTGATAACACCTAGCTCAGCTTAATCCCGAAGTTTTGGTTTCGAATTCAATTTTAAGGATATATATATATATATATATATATATATATATATATATATATATATATATATATATATACATCACAAGTCTTGAATAATCACGTTTTCAAGCCATTTTACGTGAAAAGGACTCTTTACTTAATACATAAATAAATTTCTTATTCTTGTGTTATCTGAGTTTTATTGATGCAAAAAATAAATATACAATTAACTAGTAATTAGCATACAATACTATATCTTTCTGTTGCTCTCTTCCCGTATGAAATGGGTTCGACAATGATTTCATTGTTAAACGTTGCACATGATGTTGAAAGTGAAGTTCCTTTCTGGTAATTGTATTTCACATTTTTACACAAAGTTTTGGTGATTGTTCTGTACTACACAACTGCAAATAAAACGATTTAAAAAATATATTGTCACATATTTTACTCGTCCAAACCCAAGGACGATGCACGATAGCCTAAAACGATAACGGGAACGGAAACGGGAACGCTTACATGGCGAGGTTGCCGTTTTCGTTACCGGTATATGGGAACGGGAAACTCAATTGTGCATAAGATAACACAGGATCCAACTTCGCGTTCCAGTTTCCGTTAACATTCACGGGTTATTGTGCAATGTGCATCGTCCTTTAACTAAACTTGGTTCCAACTTAACTAACATCCTGCCAATCACAAACCTCAAAGGGCTCCTTAGGCCTTGAAAGGCCTTCTTTTTTTAATGTTGTGCACGTCATGCAGTCATGTCTACAATCTCCGGCGACGTCGAGCCGGTAACCAACAGTTACAAAACCCGGGACCTTCCATATAAACAGGGTTATCTGCATCCGTAGTGGTCAAGGGGTTAGTTAAAGGGGTTAGTTGCAATGAGTGATGGAACTATTATTGCACTGACGTTTGGGTTTTGCAAAAATTTTAAAACTTCATTTTGGGTTTTAAATTAAAAATTTTGGAAGGGGTATATGAGTTGGACTCGATCTGTAGTAAGACATGTCCCAGCTTCTATTCCCACCACCGGAAATCCTGACTGAACATGTATTTTGGTATTCCTCAGTCATAAGGCGAATACTTGTATTATGTTCTCCTTTTGGGGCCCAGATTCACCAAAGTAAGTAAAGAAGTACAAAGCATTTAGAAAGAATGAAAGAAATAAATAAATCAAGAAGAACATTTTTTTACTTACTATTAAAATTTTGTGCCTACTTTAAGCGAAAATCCATAGCTTAGTAAAAACAGAATGATCCACTGGTTGATTCCTGGACAATATGAAAAGTGGGTATTATCAATATGTAAGGAAGCGGATGTACTTGAAATCAATTGAAAATAAAAAACATTTGTAAACGCTATCATTTGTTTTAATCAAGCATTCAACCTACCTTTAAATTTTCCGTGCATACAATCTGTCGTATGTAACATTTTTTAAGCGCGTTTTTTTTTAGTTTCATCTCGTCTGACCGTTTCCAACAATTCTCCTAAAAATAACACTACCCATTGAATAACGGACGCAGAAAAAACAGACCGTCACATCTGAATGGATGGGAATAATAATACCTTTCCAAGAGATGGTTCTAACATTTCATGTGACACTTGGCGACCCTGAAGAAATCCGTCGTTGGTGACAATCAGCTATTATTATCAGCTATTACTATCAGAAATTACTATCAGGCATGTTCTATTGTACATCAGATACAACCAGCGTTACTTACAAGCTTATGTTATGATGTTATGTTATGTTACGAGGTGGAGGTGAAATGTGTCATTACTAAAGAAGATCTCGGTACAAACAGCAGCAATGTGTTTCGCTAGCAACTTTTTAGTTAGGATCCTATTATGTTTGGTAAGCATACATAGCTTTATTACAAATAGGGAAATATTCGGTGTGACGCTTTGATAAGCGACCATATCCATGTCCACGAACATTCTGTACAAAATATTTTAAGTGACAAGTTGATAAGCGACCATACCCATGTCCACGAACATTATGTACAAAATATTCTGTGTGACGCGTTGTAAAGCGACCATATCAATGTCCACGAACATTATGTACAAAATATTATGTGTGTCGCGTAGATAAGCGACCATATCAATGTCCACGAACATTATGTACAAAATATTTTGTGTGACAAGTTGATAAGCGAGCATATCCATGTCCACGAACATTATGTACAAAATATTCTGTGTGACGCGTTGATAAGCAACCATATCCATGTCCGCGAACATAATGTAAAAAATATTCTGTGTGACGCGTTGATAAGCGAGCATACCCATGTCCACCAACATAATGTACAACATATTCTGTGTGACGCGTTGATAAGCAACCATATCCATGTCCGCGAACATAATGTACATAATATTTTGTGTGACGCGTTGATAAGCAACCATATCCATGTTCACGAACATAATGTACAACATATTCTGTGTGACGCGTTGATAAGCAACCATATCCATGTTCACGAACATAATGTACAACATATTCTGTGTGACGCGTTGATAAGCAACCATATCCATGTCCGCGAACATAATTTACAACATATTCTGTGTGACGCGTTGATAAGCGACCATATCCATGTCCGCGAACATAATGTACAACATATTCTGTGTGACGCGTTGATAAGCAACCATATCCATGTCCGCGAACATAATGTACAACATATTCTGTGTGACGCGTTGATAAGCGACCATATCCTTGTCCACGAACAAAATGTACAACATATTGTGTGTGACGCGTTGATAAGCGAGCATACCCATGTCCACCAACATAATGTACAACATATTCTGTGTGACGCGTTGATAAGCAACCATATCCATGTCCGCGAACAAAATGTACAACATATTGTGTGTGACGCGTTGATAAGCGAGCATACCCATGTCCACCAACATAATGTACAACATATTCTGTGTGACGCGTTGATAAGCAACCATATCCATGTCCACCAACATAATGTACACATATTCTGTGTGACGCGTTGATAAGCGACCATATCCATGTCCACCAACATTATGTACACAATATTCTCAAGTACATCGGCATTGTTCGAGCAAAATAAGAATGTCCGCTTTACTTCACCTACCACCATTGTTGTAGATAATAATGTAAAATCTGAAATTAAAGACTTGTCGGAATATTTGTATATTTATTCATACAGTTGTCCCGACAACAGGGACCTCAGCGGCACAGATACGTCAACATGTCAAGTAAGTGTCAACAACGTGGCGTCACAACCCGACATGTTTTTTATTTTAATTCATTAGAAACTATTCGTTGAAAGCTTAAGTTTTAACATAAGAATGTGCTTAGTTTAGATTTTACGTTGCCATAGCTACTTCACTTTCTGCCATCAGTGGCGGATCCAGGGGGGAAGGGGAGCGGCGGTAGAGGCGAACGCCCCCTCCTCCCTTGATTCTTGAAAAGGTAAGTTTTTCTATAATGAATATGTGTATTTATTGTGAATAAGTGTATTTGGAAAAGTATATTATAAACTCTCATATTTTACCTCCTTCCAAGGCCTACTTTAGTGCGCAGCTGCAAATAGAACGTATTGAAAAATACCATGAGAAAAATGCCTCACAAACTTTTTCCCTACGGCTAAGCTGGGGGACCGCGCCACTCTCACCCCCCGACGTTGCGCCACCTCAGTCACCCCCCCCTCCCCCCCTTCCAGAGGTACTGGATCCGCCCCTGACTGCCATTGGTCTGAATAAGAATGTGCATGGTTTAGATTTATTGTTGTAATAGTTACTTCACAATGCGCATAGTTAAGATTTTTCGTTGCCATAGTTACTTCAAGTCAAGTAAAGTTCATTCATAGAAATATAAGGGCCGGTCTTACAATCTCCTAATAAGAAAGTTATTTGTAGCAATTAAGCTATTTAAAGGATTTAAAGGGTTTTGATTGGTGGTTGCCATGGAGAAAACAAGCTATTCGACGAATAAATAGTTATTGGGACATTGTAAGACTGGACCTTAGTACATTATTACTATTGTTAAGTATGGGTGTGTAAATTTGTAACATTATTAGTTTTAAAATAGAAAGAAGAGGAAAGTCTCGCTTTATAAGTTGTAAATTTTTTCCGGTTTGTTCGCCACGTGCCCTAGAGCGCAAAGCGTATGTGCTCTTTTATGTGAAAAAGACATATGGATGTATTATTTACTGTGGTTGCCATATCTGTTAGTACGAAAAGGTTCTATGACCATATAATGCTTAGCAACCGTTCTAACAAAGCATTTAGGACTGTTGTCCATTACACTCCTAGGAGTCCAATGTCGTATGTCCCACATACGACCTTATACCTCTATGCTTCTTTGCGAGAGTATAAATAGATCTCAAGTGTTATGAGAGGACATCCGACATTGCATAACTGTGATGTTGTTGTCAAAGATACTTAAATGTACTTGCATAGTTGTTGTATGTAAGAATGAATGGATGCCAGGCGCAAAATGTTTGAAGTTATCACTTTTAAAAAGATTTTATCGGGTGAGCTGAATTGCCCTGATTTGTTAGAATCAATTTTTTTAAATGTTCCTATAAGACGCTCTCGTAAAACACTTTTATTTAAACCCCCTAAATCTAGATTGGATCTTTTTAAATACTCATTTTTGCCACGCACTGTTAATATGTTAAATAGTTCACCTTTTAGCCATATTGATGTTTTTAATGACAATGTGAGGTCAATAAAGTCAAAGTGTTTTAACATTTTATGTTCATGACAAAAGTGGGGTTAATTGTTATAGCTACCGCTTACCTTAGTTGGTGTATTTTTATTTTATTTTTGAATGAGTCGTTTTAATAGTGATTGTATGTTAATTTTATTGGAACATATGTATTAATGAGAACCTATCAATTAAGTATATTATATGCAATTGTGCCTGGAATTGTTAATTCTGTTGTTGGATAAATAAATAATAATAATGAAGAATGCATTAGTCAATGCAGGACTAATGCAGGACTAATGCAGGACTAATGCAGGACTAAAAATGCAAAAGAGAACAGTGATTAATAGCTCGTGTTTTTTCTTCGAACTTGAAAGATTGTAAAAGCAGGTAAAAACATTCTTCGTTCTTAAGAAACATGCAATGAGATAGGTAAGAATAAAAATAATTTAGCATTAACATAGTTGGGTAATGGTTGAGCCACTAATCTCTGAGAGAACCTCAAAACATTACCTCGGATATTTTCCTAATATATCAAAGATATTCTCACACCTTGATAAATGTAGAACTGATAACCTTCCTACAAAAGAGATTGCCGAAGAATGGTATTACAGGCACATTCGCAACACAAAATTCAACCTTTGGTTCGTTCCTCCCAGCAATGACACATGCGATCGATGTGATCTCTTTGAACGCCAAATAAAAGATGCAGCAAATCTTCAAGACAAAAATAAGATAGAGGATGAAAAAGAAGCTCACCTAGGCGAAGCTGACGCTCGTTATGAAGGTAAACGTCAAAACAAACACCGCGCAAAATCAATTCATTCCAAGGAACAGGTCCTTTAGATTGACTTACAAAAATGTCTGCCAAAAACTTTCTTGACAAACGGGCAAAGTTTTTTATCTTCGAAAGCTATTACTTTAAACTAAACCGTTTCTAATGACACTTCATCTACACCTTATTGCATGCTATGGGATGGAACTACCGGGCTCGCGGAGGTAACGAAGTAAAAATATGTGGATGAAGTCGAAAAATGTTTTGATATTGAGCGTCTTACAATTTGGTCAGATAACTGTGCAGGCCAAACCAGAAATACAATGGTCATTTCCATGTATATGTGGCTTTTAAGGATAAACCACAAACACAAAGGCATACTCATGTGGAGGTTGATGCTGTCCATTCGTGCATCGAGCGCAAAAAAAGCCCTGCACGCAATGGAAATTGCAGTCCCGCATGACTGGGCTCAGTTTAACCGGACATGTCGAGATGCAAGCGAATCCAACCCATTCACATAGTTTTTAAAATGAAACTTGAATATTTTAAGACTGTCGACCAATTGTACAACAAATCTGGATCCCCTTTGGTGCAGCATTAGATAACATGTGATGGACAACCGTTTTTAGTATCCAAAGTTATGTCTGCAAGTTCAAAAAGAACGCCCTGGATTTTTTTATTTTAAAACCGAAAACCAAAAGAGCACTTTTCAAGAACTAGATATGAAGCGGTTGACTTATAAAGACCTGAAATTTCAGGATCAATTAGCCACAATAAGCGTAAACGCACGCTCATTGAGCGTTGCCAAGTACAAGGACTTGCAAACACTATTTACAATAACAGTGGGTGCCTAATGCATTGCAAGCATTTTATAAAAACATATCTTGAAACAAGGACACGAGTGATGATGACCGGACATGCTAGTAGTGAATATCCATCACTACCTCATTCCAGTACATTTGCAAACTTAACCCTTGTGTTAGCCAATAGCCAATCAGGAGTCAGCAATTGAGGTGCCGATCGAAGGAAGGCATTGTTGAAAAAACGAGACAAAATAAAGACAATAACAAACAAAAACAGTCCAATAACCTCAAAACGTCGACAAAATACTCAATAAAACGACATATTTACTACATACGACATAATGTACTATAAATACACAAAATTGTTTATAAACTTCAATAAACATATAAAGTAACGTATCCATGAAATAGCATAATTATTCACAATAAAGAATTGAAATATGACGTTTGTGAAACTATACACAATCATGGCATTGACAAAATGACAAAGTATTGTTGAGATAGCTCATCTTTACCCTACTATCAGACAGGGTCATATTTGCCTCCGAATTATGCAGGAAAGCCTGGGTAGAAGTTAACCCCGGGGTCATTTTAACATGGGGTTAGCGAGAGTTAAGAAGAGTTAAAAAAATGTAGTGGTAATGTTTCAATACAAAATACTCTTTGTTCTATAAATCTGAGATGTGTTGACTCAATCAACGTGCCTGCATGTACCATATTGTCCATACGCGCTTGAGCCTTACATTAAAAAAACTAAATTTACAAAGTTATAAGTCTACATAACTGTTATGTTAAGAAAATATGTGCTAGTGCTTCATAGTTTTATGTCCAATTAAGTGAATTTTTAACCATCATACATATGTTTTATCACAAGAATGAAGGTGCAATTATGTGTAGTAAATGTAGTTAAACATGTGACAAAATTGTTAACATCATTTGTAAGAATGTGAATTAAAAAAACAAATAATAAAACCATCTATATCTTTCTATCATGGCTCCTGAATATTCATGACAATGTGACAAACGACCTTTGCGCTATAAGGCACAGTATTCTTATATTTGTTGATATTATTTTCTGCTATGAATTTAACATGATCACTACGACATTGAAAAGCGATAGAAGCGATAGACTTTGAGGCGGGTGAAAACATAAATGTTATCATCCAACTCGCCTCTCTCACCCCATCTCAGCCACTTTAACATCTTTTTTTTAACCAACAAAACAGAACAATCACATCTTGTGTGGTTGGGGCCTATGGCCACGATGTGCAATATGTGAATAAACCTTATAACCTAGTTATGATGTGTACTGTATAGCATAAGTTGTTTACTTCGACAACACATGCAAAACAGACTTAGATTTTTTTCTTGAAACTCTTGATCTCGCAGCAAAACATCGAATTTGAACATTTCTTCAAATTATGTAAATATTTACTCAGTACTTAATAAAACTTTAACGCTTACAATGAAAATAGCTTGAATATTAACGATTTTGGCTTGGTCTGAGAATTAAAATGATGACGAAACCATCGCTATAAAGTTGACGGTTTTTAAGCAAACTTGTTTTTAAAATTCAAAGTTAATTTTATACCAATTTTTCATGATTATTCCATATATCTGAAAAGTAATTAAGAAATTGTAACATTTAACTACATCAAAAGATTGCTTTTTTTAACAATGACACTTTGCTTAACGGGTCTTCTGGCAACCCTCCTCGCATTCTTTTCTCGCGAGCGCTTAGCTGGTACCGAGTGGAGGTGGTAAGGTGGCGGGAAATCGTTTGATATGGTTCTCTTACAAGAATCTTGGTAATGCTTTCGTCATTAATCAATTACGTGTTTACGGTCTCAGCCAACCCGAGAGGGTATCTGAATAAGCCACGGTCGCTGGTTGGTTGCCGCTCACCCACCCGTGACGGAAGCATTCCCAAAGATGTTGTACGATGACTATACCTGGTATCGTTTATTGCATAATCCGGGACGACAACACCTTGTATCTTACGCCAATAGAAGTATAGTATGCAATACAGTCATTTGTTTATCTACAACATTGTCTTCGTGTACGGGATGGTGGCCACTATGTGTAGGAAGTAGGAACTGCAATACCTCATGTACGGGAAAATGGCCGCTTACAATGTCAGTGACGTCACGTGAATATAAAAGGTCTGTTCGTTGGACCTTTTCGACTTCGCTCCAAGATCACTTTAGAGATGCTTTAGAGTAGGCTCAATAAGACCACGCCCACGCTCGAGCCGATAGAGCTCCGTGCTCTTCCCGTTGTCAAACGAACGCTTCCCAGCGCCCCTCCCCCCCCTCCCTCCTTTATTCTCTTTTTGGCTAAGAATCAAGTTCCAACGAAGATATGATTCCGACAAATATTTTACTTACGAAATACAACCTAAACATCATCAGAGTTGCTGCACGAGGAAGCCGGTTTTATGAATAACGCGCGAAAAGTAAGTTTCTCTAACTCACTCCTCCTAAAAAGTCCGAGCAAGAAAATCATGATCTTTCTGTTCTAGATCATGTTGCTCGAGTCCAACGAACGGAATCCGAGCAGGTGATCTCGTGAAACGAACGGCTATTTTATTATTAGAGTAGATCCGAGTGCTTAGAGAAGGTCCAACGAACAGACCTAAAGAATATCGCTATGCGCTCGGTTAGGCGACGTTATATCACAGAATGTGTAAAAGATTGCTCATGTTTGTTAATTTATTATAGTGTCATATCATTATTCGATTCTATTGTACATTTATAATTGTTATGTGTATCTTATTGCATATGTTAAAGGTTATCGCACCCGGCGCCATCTTGGCTCGGGGTTACTGGGGTACGGGGCAACGTTCTGACCAGCTGGGCGGGTCCAAATCTGTCAAGGCAAATGTTCAGGTAAGATCGATCAGGGGTACAAACCATGTAAGGAGGTAACAAGGTTTGTATTAAACCAGCCGGGCGGGTCCAAATCAGTCAAGGCAAATGTTCAGGTAAGATCGATCAGGGGTACAAACCATGTAAGAAGGTATCAAGGTTTGTATTAAACCAGCCGGGCGGGTCCAAATAAGTCAAGGCAAATGTTCAGGTAAGATCGATCAGGGGTACAAACCATGTAAGGAGGTAACAAGGTTTGTATTAAACCAGCCGGGCGGGTCCAAATCAGTCAAGGCTAATGTTTAGGTAAGATCGATCAGGGGTACACACCATGTAAGAAGGTAACAAGGTTTGTATTAAACCAGCCGGGCTGGTCCAAATCAGTCAAGGCTAATGTTCTGGTAAAATCGATCAGGGGTACAAACCATGTAAGGAGGTAACAAGGTTTGTATTAAACCAGCTGGGCGGATCCAAATCAGTCAAGGCAAATGTTCAGGTAAGATCGATCAGGGGTACAAACCATGTTAGGAGGTAACAAGGTTTGTATAAAACCAGCCGGGCGGGTCCAAATCAGTCAAGACAAATGTTCAGGTAGGATCGATCAGGGGTACAAACCATGTAAGGAGGTAACGAGATTTGTATCAAACCAGCCGGGCGGGTCCAAATCAGTCAAGACAAATGTTCAGGTAAGATCGATCAGGGGTACAAACCATGTAAGGAGGTAACAAGGTTTGTATTAAACCAGCCGGGCGGGTCAGAATCAGTCAAGGCTAATGTTCAGGTAGGATCGATCATGGGTAAAAACCATGTAAGGAGGTCACAAGGTTTGTATCAAACCAGCTTGGCGGGTCCAAATCAGTCAAGGCAAATGTTCAGGTAGGATCGATCATGGGTACAAACCATGTAAGGAGGTAACAAGGTTTGTATAAGACCAGCTGGGCGGATCCAAATCAGTCAAAGCAAATGTTCAGGTAAGATCGATCAGGGGTACAAACAAACCATGTTAGGAGGTAACGAGGTTTGTATTGAACCAGCTGGGCAGGTCCAAACCAGTCAAGGCTAATGTTCAGGTAAGATCGATCAGGGGTACAAACCATGTGAGGAGGTAACAAGATATGTATTACACCAGCCGGGCGGGTACAAATCAGTCAAGACAAATGTTCAGGTAGGATCGATCAGGGGTACAAACCATGTAAGGAGGTAACAAGGTTTGTATTAAACCAGCCGGGCGGGTCCAAATCAGTCAAGACAAATGTTCAGGTAGGATCGATCAGGGGTACAAACCATGTAAGGAGGTAACAAGGTTTGTATTAAACCAGCCGAGCGGGTCCAAATCAGTCAAGGCTAATGTTCAAGTAAGATCGATCAGGGGTACAAACTATGTAAGGAGGTAACAAGGTTTGTATAACACCAGCTGTGCGGGTCCAAATCAGTCAAGGCAAATGGTACAAACCATGTAAGGAGGTAACATGGTTTGTGTGCGACCAGCTGGGCGGATCCAAATCAGTCAAAGCAATTGTTCAAGTAAGATCGATCAGGGGTACAAACCATGTAAGGAGGTGACAAGGTTTGTATAACACCAGCTGTGCGGGTCCAAATCAGTCAAGGCAAATGGTACAAACAATGTAAGGAGGTAACAAGGTTTGTATGCGACCAGCTGGGTGGATCCATATCAGTCAAGGCAATTGTTCAGGTAAGATCGATCAGGGGTACAAACCATGTAAGGAGGTAACAAGGTTTGTATTAAACCAGCCTGGCGGGTCCAAATCAGTCAAGACAAATGTTCAGGTAGGATCGATCAGGGGTACAACCCATGAAAGGAGGTAACAAGGTTTGTATTAAACCAGCCGGGCGGGTCAGAATCAGTCAAGACAAATGTTCAGGTAGGATCGATCAGGGGTACAAACCATGTAAGGAGGTAACGAGATTTGTATCAAACCAGCCGGGCGGGTCAGTATCAGTCAAGAAAAATGTTCAGGTAAGATCGATCAGGGGTACAAACCATGTAAGGAGGTAACAAGGTTTGTATCAAACCAGCTTGGCGGGTCCAAATCAGTCAAGGCAAATGTTCAGGTAGGATCGATCATGGGTACAAACCATGTAAGGAGGTAACAAGGTTTGTATTAAACCAGCCGGGTGGGTCCAAATCAGTCAAGGCAAATGTTTAGGTAAGATCGATCAGGGGTACAACCCATGAAAGGAGGTAACAAGGTTTGTATTAAACCAGCCGGGCGGGTCAGAATCAGTCAAGACAAATGTTCAGGTAAGATCGATCAGGGGTACAAACCATGTAAGGAAATAACAAGGTTTGTATTAAACCAGCCGGGAGGGTCCAAATCAGTCAAGGCAAATGTTCAGGTCAGATTGATCAGGGGTACAAACCATGTAAGGAGGTAACGAGATTTGTATCAAACCAGCCGGGCGGGTCAGAATCAGTCAAGGCAAATGTTCAGGTAAGATCGATCAGGGGTACAAACCATGTAAGGAGGTAACAAGGTTTGTATCAAACCAGCCGGGCGGGTCCAAATTAGTCAAGGCAAATGTACATGTAAGATCGATCAGGGGTACAAACCATGTAAGGAGGTAACAAGATTTGTATCAAACCAGCCGGGCGGGTCAGAATCAGTCAAGACAAATGTTCAGGTAAGATCGATCAGGGGTACAAACCATGTAAGGAGGTAACAAAGTTTGTATCTAACCAGCTGGGCGGGTCAGAATCAGTCAAGGCTAGTGTTCAGGTAAGATCGATCAGGGGTACAAACCAGGTAAGGAGATAACTAAGGTTCGTATTGAATCATAGGGACATTGGGGTACGAGACAACATTCTTACGAGCCGGGCGGGTCCAAATCAGTCAAATGTTCAGGTAAGATAAATCAGGGGTACAAACCATGCAAGGAGGTAACAGGGTTTGAATTAAATTATAGGTTGGTACCCAAATGTTTTATGGATGAAGTTTGATTGTATCTGTTGATTTATCAACAATTTGAAAGCAGAAGGTCTAGGCAGTTAATTTATTATCTTTGGTCTTGGGTTCGATTCCTGGTTCTATCCGCAATGTTGAAGTGACTTGACTTCCATTATACTCCTTATGATTCCAAAATATAACCCAATCTTTACGAATATATAAGATATATTTTTAATTATTAAGTTAATATATTATTCACGATATTTTAGAAAGTTTAAGAAGTAGGGAGACATAGCTTTATGAATCCACCAGCAAGCACAAAAATAATGGAATAAGGGGACCCTAGACATGAGGTTAATATTATCCAAAAGGAGCATATGTACTTCCTTGGGATAAAATGGAGGCAATATTTCGTTTTTATAGTATTGTTTTTTTGAACTCATTGTTATAATATACCGGCTTCAATGTAACACACAATGAAAACAACAATGTTTTGTCACGGATGGTGAACGTGAATTTCTAAAGTCCATAATCTAGATGAGTGTGATAGCAACGGAAGCCGGACAGTGTGAGAATGGGGTATTCTGATTATGAAGGTTTTTGAGGTAACTTCCGCTGCCGTCAATATTTACTGAAGGATCTTCTTTCAAGGCTGCGTAAAACATAAACCCTGCCCAGGGATTGCTACCTTATCGTGTTGGGCAGGTTCGCAAGAGCTATTATGGCGGAAGCGTATGATTCTGGTAGGGCCACCCTAGCCGGAGAGGTCAAGGGGGAGGTGTCAGACAAAATGCACTTCATACCCTTCCCTTTCTCCTATTTCCGCCCCGCCATCCTACTTGCCCCTTTAATCCAAACACCTCCCGACGTCGGATCATCATAGCTGTTGAATATGTCTTAATAATAATTATGATTAAAAAAATATAATTAATTTAATTACATGTTGCACTTTTTCCGGCCAGTGGGGTAATCAGTAGGGCGGCAGGGGGGGGGAGGTGAAGGCTTCTTCCCCTTGCGGGCTTTGTGTCGTCCCTTTTATCTAAATTCCTTCACGTCAAATAAAAATTACAATACCAATCCAAACTAATTCACTCAGTTAGCTGGTGAGGCCCATGTGATATGCTAAGCAAATCAAAAGAGAGAGAGAGAGAGAGAGAGAGAGATAGAGAGAGAGAGAGAGAAAGAAGAGAGAGAGAGAGAGAGAGAGAGAGAGAGAGAGAGAGAGAGAGAGAGAGAGAGAGAGAGAGAGAGAGAGATGATTGATTGATTGATGTTTTATTTCAACTGGCAAGATTAAAGACAGCAACATTCGCAATATTTTTAAAAGTATCCATCATCACTTCAAATTCAGTTTCACCACGAATCACCTGAATTGTGATTGAATGGGACTAATTTCAATTTGCCAAATTTCTCGATATTGTAGTTGAACCGCGAACCTGCGGAGAAATTAACAATTATGCGTTAAAACGCAAATAAATGCTTTTGTGATGTGAAACTTAGTATTGAATTTAAATATGCTATTTTTTAATGTGTATTTTTCGAAATGGACGCTAAAATTTTGGTCGTCCGTTGTCGGTAGTTTTTGTGCATTCATTTTTGTTATAATGTCTCTTTTTTATCAACCGTAGGCCTACAATTAAAACATCCTGGAATTTGTGAAACCAGTTGTTGAGACTTCAAGCATTTAGTTACAAAAAAATATCGTAACTTCTATTTTACCCTTTTTTGTACCCGTATATGGGAGTCAGTTTGAGTATGTTTTTTTTTTAAGGGAATTTAGCGAAATTCAGTTTCTAGGTCGCTAAATATCAAAGCTTAAAAAACCGTTTTTGCGCATCTCTAATGCGGTAGATTGAAGATGCATTGCCAGAATGTATTAAACAAGATTAAAATGATGATCTAATATTATGAGCGAATATAGCTTATAAATCTCGATTCAAATGTATGTAAATAAAACACCCAAATTACACTGATTTACCCTGAAATAAGTTTAATTTTTAACATTTTAGACCTGTACACAAACATGTATCGAATTATTTGAATGGAAACGCCATACTTGTTGTAAATGTAGGCTACATGAATAAGTTATGATACTCGAACGACCATATGTAGCAATCCGTTGATTGAGTATTTTTTTTACATTCTAAATTTTACTGATATGCAGAATACGTTTTGCAAATTTTAATTAAAATGTGATAGAAATATATATTGTTTTAATAAATAATAGAAAGTTATTTCTGGGAGAAAGCTGAATCATTATTCATTCAAATTAGTAAATCACCGAACGGATTCGGTCATTATTAACGCTGTATAACTTGTTAATTCCATGAAAACACAATTCTCTCCCTACTTCTTTCACCCACTCCAATAAAGCATACGAAAATAACGCCTAAACTCTTCCACATTTTCTCGGCAGACAGAGAGTTCTCATTTTGCGTTCCTACCCCCCCCCCCCCCCCCCCTCCCTTCACCACCACACCAGAACCCACCAAATCAACATCCCTGACCCAAGCAACCTCGCTCTCCAAACCGCGTCTTCTTTTCCCTTTAACATTATGATGGCCAGTCAAAGTACATTTGAACATAAAAACAGCAAACAAAGGACTGCTTTATTTGAGTCCTAGTCGGATTGGAAATATTAGAATCTATAGTTTAGATACGTATCCGGATTCATTGAATATTTGGTGTTTAATATATACTCAAGAGCTACTCTCCATTCCAATTCAAAATGCACGCCGGCAAAATGCGAACTAAAATGAACTGTTTCTAATTGTTAGAGACTAATGCTGTCAATCATCCCCGTTCTTTTCAAACCACTTACCTTCTTACATAGTTAAGACAGATCCAAACCACACGGACCTTCGATCAGTATTATTCAGGATTAGCCATCCTCGTAATGGGTTTGTAAGAGAAATAGTAAAATATCAGTTTCATTTGGTGATGGTCAGTTTTCTGGAGCAACAGATAATTATGGCCAATCCCTTGAAAAAGGAACGAATCCTGAGCTCCCGTCTGAGCTATTGTCAAGCAGGTGGTTTTTGTAATTTGAATGAAAATCATTGGTGGTCACTTTTTTAAACTGTGGATCCTTCCTGGTGACCAAGCTTGACGTTTACTACCTTGCATAGTGAGTGGGAAATAAGCTTCCCATAAAGGAGTCCTCTTTGACGGCCTGTTTTAAGGATAGAGATTATGAAATTTAGATTATGTGACGTCTTCCGAATAAGATCCATTATACATTAGGGGGATTGTCATGAGGGTAGTCCATCAAGGGAGGCCAGGGCCAAGTGGGAGGAGAAATATTAATAGAGAAAGTCTGGGAGGGGGGGAGGTAGTTGGTTTTCTTTTGTCACTTCTCAGGACTGGGAGAGTCACCCTCGGCCTATTCTACCCCGGGCACAGACGAGAATAAATTTTTCGGATGAATAAAATAAAAAAGAATATACGCATTTGTACTTACTATCCGGTCACACAGTTACAGGAACTGATTTTAAGTGAGGGACATCATAGAATTTATTATAGACATGTCGTTGTGATATAAGCTTTACAGAAAGTTCATTTTCGTGGTACAAGATTAAAATTTACAGGAAAAACAACTGCCAGTAGATTGTCGAATTTGATACAATTCATAGATAAAAATATGTTTGGCGTGTCTATCATTGCGCCATTGATACGACACGATATTCTAGAAGCATTGTACGTCCTTGGGATACCATCTAACCATCTAACAATTACTGCCAATGAGCCTCCAGCCATGATTTTTTTTTTTTTTTAGCATCAGAACTTGTTCACTACATCGTTCTCAGAATAGGACCCAAGGTCGCAACAATAGAGGATCGTTCGTATTCGTAGGGCCTATGGGACGGGGAACACTGGCGATCCTCATAACCCCTATAATTCAATTTAATAATATATTTTCTAAACCTATTGTAATAGTTCTTTATATTGAAATACCTATTTTAGGAGTGAAATTAGGCAAGCAAATTATAACACAAGTAATTACATTTTCTTTGAGTACATTATAAAATACAAAATATGGAAATTACAATAAAGTTACAAAAGTATCAAAAATGTTAAGTTATAGTTGTTTATTGGCAGTTTGACTTTTTTATTGAATTGGCCTTGGCCCTTGAGTTCTTTGTATAATTCGTTGTTGAGTTTTAATCATAGTTCAATGTACTTTCACACTTTTGTTCGTAATTCTTAGTTCGTTAAATCTTTGTTTATAAGTTTTGAGTTTTAGATCATGATCGGTTGAAACCCAATGTTTATACGTTACGGTTTTTAGTAAGTTAGTACAAGTTGTAGTTCTAGTTATGTTGTAGCGGTAGATTGCCTTTTGATTGTAGGTTGTAGATTGCTGATGAATGCCTGCCTATGCTTGAGGCATGTTGAACCGGCCCGTGGACTAGGTTCCTGCCTGGTACTGACAGACACGTCTGGTCACGGGTGGTACTGTTGGTTGAGTGGTTGGCGTTTCCTTGTCCGTTCTGGAATCTTCGGTGTAAAGTGGGATGGGGGGTTACTGCTTTTGATTAACATATATAACTATATTATCTATCTTATTATCTTATTAGCTATATTAACATATATAACTATATTATTCATCACCAAGTGATGACGTCAAGGGGGAGGAGCAAGACTACTCGTCCAGGTGGCAGGTAGAGCTAATCATGGCCTACTAGATCTGCAATGGCATAACTATCAAGGACCCTTAAGGCGCGTTCAGACAGAATGACTATGGACTAAGACTAGCAACCAGTGACTAAGGGCCGGTATTTCAATGTCCAGTTAAAGTGTCAAGTAAATTTAACTGTCAGGTAAGCCAAGTTTGGTGTATTTCTGTTGGCCGTTGTCATGGTGAAAACAATTTAACTGAGAAGTAGATTTTAACTGGGGGGCTATTCTTGAAACGATGCGAGTGGACTCGCATGCGGGATTATGGTCACGTGACCGCCATAACGCATACGTTTTGACAATTTGCTATTCTTGAATTTGAAACCGTACCCGCACATGCGGAATGGGCATACGTTTCTACTCGCCGGCCTAGAGGTGGCGAGATGGGAAACCGTATGCGTTTTGGCGTGGTTGTTGTTGTAAAATTGTGTTGTTGACATCAAAATCAGAGGTTATGAAGACATCGAAAGCAGACTCCAAGGTAGGTTAATGATTATATTACTCTCTTATAGTAGGCCTAGCCTAGACCTACGCTATTATGTGTATTTTATAATTTCATTACATTCCGTTCGTAGGCCTAGGATTTGTGTTTAAAATATACCTAGGCATGCCTAGCGAGTAGCCCCGAATGAGTATGGAAATTGAGGTTAGGGCTAGATCTTTGCCTGCAGATAAGCTAGGCTAGGCCTAGGGCCTAGGCCTACTACCCTATATTATGTAGGCCTAGACCCTATGTCTAGTGAATAAAGAAACTATTTATTTATCTATGAAAAGAACTAGGCCTAGAGCTAGGCCTAGCACCTATGGCATGCTAGCTAGGCCTAGTCTAACAATTCATTCTGCAGGCCTACCTTAAAACAGCTCAAACCTGAGTCAAGGCCCTGTATGGATTACCCTAGGCGGACATTGTCTACATTTACCATAGGAGCCAAGCCCGGACTATAGGCCTAACCTGTAAATACTCATTTTGGACTAGGATTGTTTGAAGGACATCGGCACAGACCAAGTTTGAATCGGTAAAATCACTGAGCCAGCACACATAGTTCGAACTGACTCGTACAACCTAGTACGCTAGTACGGAATGAAAGCGTCAGATACTGAACTGTGAACTGATCCTGTACACTGAGTAGGCCTACGTACTGGCTAGTCCGGGTTCGGCTCACATGGTTAGCCTAAACGTAGTCAGGCCTACTGTGTAGGCCTCACCCTAGTCCACTTATGAACATTACTTTCAACAGTATTATAAAAATTTAGGCCTAACGGTGCATGTTCAACATGTTGAGGAACCGGCTGGCATAAAAACTGATGTGGGAAAATTTGGTTTCCATGTCGAGGCCTTCTGGCTTATGGCTGAGGCTATTAGTCCTAAAAAATATAAATTACATTATATTGTTTTGGTCCTTAATATTTTCCCTAAATTGTGTGCTTCAAGTACTGGGTAAGTAAATTATATCCCCACAAACTTTTTGTTTCAAGTTGCAGACACAAGAGAAGACCACTAGAAGACATCTACTGGCAAGAGAGCCAGATGTTGGTCGATGAAGTTAGAATTGGCTACTTCACTAACGTTGAATTCTACCTACATCAACCCCTGCTGCAATCTTCCAGCATTGGCCAAGAGAGGATTTACATTTCCAATGAAATCAAGAAATTGGTATTCTGGTTGAAATGTGACACATTTTTAAATAATTGTGAATGCGTTCATAAGGAGGTAGCCCTAACAAGAGAACAATTAAGCACTTTTTGAGGTAGTTTTAGTTTTGTTGATTGAATGCATTCTGGAAAGTGACTTGTTTTACTACACTAGTACAGAAGTAAGAACATGTATCGCCAAATAAATAAATTAAATGCATATAATATTACATATTTTGTAGTTCTTTCATCTGTGTTTTCCAAAATTAAAATTTCCCCTTGTAAAATGGTAGATGAATTAGTTTTAAAATTTAAAACTAATTCAAAACATAGTTTTAATTATTTATGTAGTGTATTTATTCCCTAAAAAAACAAAAATTACTGAAAGCCGATCAATATTAAAAATAATTGTCACAGTTAACAGTAACAAATCAAAGCTAACGGTTATGCAAATGGGACTGACTAAAGTAGGATTACTTTACTTTTACTCTTACCGTTGATTTTTAATGATGGGCCTGAAAATGAAGTGCTAAGAAGCTAATTTGTATTGGATAGCGAGAAAAATGAATGGCTGAAAGGTCATCATTGCATAAGAGGAAAAAGACAATATTGCTGAAATACTAATTTGGCCACAAATAGTGTGTGTGTAGTAGTAGTAGTTTTGAATTTTTTTTTTATTTTAGGGGGTAATTTTTTCTTTGTATGGGTTTGCAATTTTTGTGTTATATGCAAGGGATAACATTACACTTAGGAGGAAATTACACACATACTCACAAGTTAATTTGACATTAGTTAATGTGAATTTATGAAAAGTACGATGCATACTGCCTGCATCGACTTCAGTATTTATGAGATCTCGAAGAAGCATGACATCTTCTCAGTCCTCCATGGCTGGCTACCTACTTTAAAATGTATTGGGTAGTCTACTGCATCTTGTAAAAGTTATGAACATAATATGTAGACATAAATAAGTTAACCCAAAATTTTACAATTTAAATCAATTTTTTTATTGGTTTTTAAATACCTACTGATGATTACCACTATAAACAGAAATTTGCAATTAATTCTTTAAAGTCTTATTCGGTTTCACTTTCAATTTAAATTCAATTTTACATCAATTTGATGCAAGTGGTGAGTGGTGACCCAGAGGCAGGACCGTGACCACCACAGCCAGAAAACAGACCAGTTTTTAAGTAGTAAGATCTGTAGACTGGTGTGGACCAATTAAATTGCAGAAAACTTTTGCCGCAATGACTGCAACTGAAAAAAAGAACAGATTGTGTTAGAATAAAATGTCCTTGCAAGAGTACTATAATAAAATTTACAACAATCCACACATTACTTCTCATAAAATTGTAGATCTCATACTTTATTGGGGAAATAATAAGAATCCCTACAGCTTACCTTGAAAGGTGATGGTGTTCAATAGAAACTGTGAGTAGATTCGACTGCAATCGTCGAGTAAGCAAGGCCATATTATCACAAAACAATGTTTACGTTATTCATTGTCCTGTAGCCTACATATTTGTATTTTGTGTGTGTATATAGTTCCAGTTTCAGACATACACCTTCACCTCTCAAGGTAAGCTGCCTGGGACATTACCCCCAATGAACTACCTATCCATTTGGCTTATTTTCACTAATTCAACACCAAACCTAATAGTTTGTTTTTTAAACTAAATTTGATTAAAATTATTGACATTAAAGTTAATGGAAGATGTATATTATATAGTACTGAAACCTCTTTTTAAGAAAATAAATATATTTTCCTAATTTACTTGATGTTCTAGTATAAACTCTACTAGTAACTTTCTACAGAATCTAGATGTAGGTCTAGCTCAAGAGGTTTGTTCATTGTCTTGTTCTGGGACTATTTTACAACCAGTTTGATTGCCATAAACAGGAATATGTTGTATCGAGTAGCAAACTCATGAGTTCTAGCTGAGACAATGAACAACAACCAGTCAGTGACAGTTGTTTATGGGTTAGACTAACCCTGACAAATCTAAAGTATGCCCTAAGTAGGGTCCAAACAACAACACTATGAACTTTTAGGTTTACATAAAATTACCTTAGGTAGGGTTCGTAAACCCTTAGGAATTTCTCAGGACAGTCCGGATACCATGTCCATGCAATCTTTTATACTGGACCTCATCACTGCATGCTCTGCAAAAATAAAATTATATTATGCATAGGCCTACTAGGCTATTTTGCATTCCATTAAGTGACTAGGAGGACTAGGCATTTGGCTACCCGGCTAACGTCTAGGCAACTGAAGCAGGAATGCGAGTACAAATGCAGTAACACACCTTGCAAATTCTACGTTCAGCAAACAACAGCATGAAATTACATATTTTACTAGCTGTATGTCTATCTAGGCAGGCCGGGTATTCTTCAAAAGATTGACACAGCAACCATAATATCAATCATTGCTTAGGTGTGTGTATAGGCCTAGGCCCTTGGCTAGACTGCATGCAACAGTATGTTCACAAACACCTAAGTGACTATAGCCTATGGGCGTCTTGGGCCTACGGCACAGTGACTAGACTAGACCTGCAGTTATATTAAATTCTAAGCTTTAATCATTGTTAGGCCTAGCCCTATGTCTATGGTCTACACAAACATGTCGAGCTTAACCTCAAAATGACACGATCCGTAACCCTATTATAGGCATAGACAGATATTTGTTTGCCACACGTACTAGGTAGGCATAGGCCTATACTAGGCAATATATCTACAAGGCAGGAAATGAAATTTAAAGTTAATAACTTACCTTGTTAACAGATTGAAGAAGAACAGTTGCATAGACGTCAAACATGTCACGAAAATGCAATCACAATCACATGTGCTCGTAGCACGTGCGTCTTTGTTTATCTTCGTTTTTATTGGCTGCCGAGAAAATCGATAATAAAACAGTGACGTCAAGTGATGACGTGTTAGTCAAAGAAAGAACGACTGCAAACTTTTCGTGAAGACCGACTCGTATGAGCAACTGCAACAATGATTCAAAACGTATGCGAGCTCTCTGGTTTCAAGAATACCAAATTCCGCATACGAGCCACTCGTATGCGGGTTGGTGCCCATACGAGTTACTCGCATGCGAGTCAAAACGTATCGGTTCAAGAATAGCCCCCCTGGACATTGAAATACCGGCCCTAAGCCTTATGGTACGTTCACAGCTACGCGTTGCAAGCGTTGAGAGCGAAGCGAAGGCGCGAGGTTCGCGTTGGCCTGTTTACTGCGACGCGAGGCGAGGGAAATAAATAGGCCTTTAGCAGTATGGCAAAACAGCAGCATGAGTACGGAATTCATTGAATCTTGCCATGGTTTCACCTGAATAAAACATTTCTTGACCAATCAGAGTGTTATGCCTATGTACGTCCACTGTATTTGAAATGACGTGCGTTTGATTTAACGAAAATCCAGAAAACTAGACTACGAAATGAGGTTAGGAGACTACAATAAATTTGTTACTTTTTACCGTAGACATATGGTTTTTACATGATGTCGTTTCAAGCTTTCGATGTACCTCTGTCTCGTATTGGGGCGTTATTAAAAATAATAACATTGTTCAGGGAAGAAGTTATCTCTCAAAACGCATGTTTATTAATTACGTTGGGGTACCATACAACAGCTGTCAAGTCCAAGAACCCTAGGCCTAGTTCGGCACTGCCACTTGATACGTGTTCGGCAAATAATCGAGGTGGCCGTGGGGAGGCGCGACGCGAGAAAACATTAACTTGAACCATGTCTGGCGCGAAGGTTTCTCCTCGCGAGCTCGCGTGAAACTCGGCCACTGATTGGAGCTCGCGCCCTCGCTTCGCTCCCAACGCGTAGCTGTAAACCCACCATTAGGAAAACAAAACTTCGCCCCCCATATCTTGCAAAGAAATACATGACGACTTTGAAAGATGGCAGTCTTCGAATGCTTTGACAAGTGAGTAGCGCACTCTTCCCGTAAAAATTAGTACTATCAAACTATGGCGTGGGCGTGTAAAACAAAAACGGTTCCATGTTGTCCCAAAGTTGACAGCTGTAATTATATTTGCTGAAAATGGCAGAAGATATGAATGATATTGCCATAGTCACTCATTATCGGAGTTCATTTTCAAATAGTTACTGATATGAACTGATAACCTACAGCCTGCAGCAGACGACGTGAAACTTTGATTTTAAATTAGGTTCGTTTGATTTACCGTCACTTTGACATTTACCCCATGAAATACCATGGAGTGAGTGCAAAAAGTACAAAAGGTGTAGCCAAATCAAAGGAACCTATTGTTTACATCGGTACCGGAAGCCGTGACAGGAAGCTGTCAAAACATACTCTGCGTAAAAGTAAAAACCTAAACAACATAAAAACTTAATTTGACTCGGATGGTACGATTTTCATTGGCTGAACTACTGTGGCGTTCCACGCAGCGATTGGTTGTTACTAACGCTTAACAATCGTAAATAACAAAAATGAACTTTCTTAATCACTCGGCCCCACGTTGGGCACCAATGTAATGTTTCCCTTGTACCGGAGCACGGGATGGGAAGGAGTAATATTAAGTACACTGATTACAGATAGCAGACTTTAATTAATTTAGCACTTCCAATGACAATGGTAAATAGCAACCGTAGTTACATTAGTTGCCGCCGTAGCTGGCAATAGGCGGGTGTTTCCTCCGCGAGGGCTCCACGTCCACTGGTCAAGCCCACCGCTTCACCACCATCTCACCCCCTCCAACTACCGTCACATGACGTGTAGGGTAGAACGTCACACACTAATCATTAGTAAAGTGTGTGAACGCTTCAATGTAAACCATGTACTTCAACTTTCTTAAACACTAATCGTAAGTCTTAGGTTGGAATTCATAGTCGGCCCCTACACCTAGGGGCGCCCATTGTTGCTATGGATTTGTTTTGTTTATGGGAAATAACATGCAAACAATTGTTACCTTGGTAACAATAGGCGCCCCTAGGTGTAGGGGCCGACTATGAATTCCAACCTTAGTCATTTTGTGTGAACCCGCCTTTACATACAGCAAATCGTGGCTTTCTAGATCAGTTCTGAAAATCATCTATTGGCGAATGATGAGTTTGCGGTGTTGTCTACAAATAACGAAGTTTTGCGGTAAAAATAACTGACAGGAAGAGGGTTTTTTGCAAACTTTTCCCGAACATTAATGCTAACATTAGTACTATGTGACAATAGTGGCATACTTTAGAAGAACCCATCGGGGCACGCGCCTCTCATTGTCTCTTTTATAATTGGGTCTTTAAGAGACTAGTACGTCTTAAGAGGAAGGACTGCAGCCAATAATAAAACCCCGCGAAATATCGTATTTCGGTCATATCTCAATAACGCCACACAAAGTCGAAAAAGTGACAAATACTCTTATTTCGGATTCGTGAGAGCTCAATACCGTATGAAAGAGATTGGTTAGTTTGCAGTGATTATATGCACATGATTATAGACACAAGATAATTAACAATTACAACTGTAATTAATAAAATTACCAAAATCTTTCCATACGGTATTGAGCTCTCACAAATTAGAAATAAGAGTATCAGTCACTTGTTTAATTTAGTGTGGCGTTATTGAGATATTACCAAAATACTTTAATTTCGCGTTTTTTTTTAAATATTCGCTGTAGTCTTTCCTCTTAAAATCCACAGCAACCTTGTGAATGTTCTTACGTCATAGATAGAGAATGTAGGAGACATTAAATCACCATAACTGACATTTTGTTGGCCAATATTCCACTCATCTATTATGTCAGTATCTAAAAGTTTGTTGTGGAACAACTTAAGTTGTAAGGTTTGATTGACAGAAGGTTCGCAAACGAATAGTGAACAGAGATTTGAGGTGTGGATGTGTCAGGGTTTGGGAAATATATGATTTTCTTCTATAAAAAAGGACTCAAAGAAAATACTCAACTCCACTAAAAGAAATATAGTTTTAGATAATTTGAAAATTAATATATTATGGGACAAATTTTGGGTTTCAATAAGAGTCCAAAATTGTTATTTAAGAGAAAAACGTGAACTTATTGTTTTTTTAAATCTTCTAATAAAAACGAATTTTAATGGTTTGGTTTTCAATAAAACTAATCTCCTAAAATCAAAACATCAGGACTGAAAATTAATCAATTCATTCATTTATTCATTCCAGAAATTTGCAACCATGGCGTTTGGCTGCCCCGGTCTGGACACGGGAGACGTTGTGATAACCTGTGAGCACGCTAAACTGGAGAAAAGGTTCGGGCCAGGAATAGACTGCACCGAGAAGGTTCCGGTAAACACCAAGGTCACCTTCGTGAGTTGTCCGACAGGGCTCGCCATAGTCGAGGAATACCGAAACATTACTTGCAAGTTTCCTGGCAAGTGGGATAACGACGTCTTCACCTGTGACGGTAGGAACACTCCTATACTGTACTGATGTATTTCATTTTTAAAAGTAGAATATTTCCATGTAGCATGTTTTATCTCCTCTTATTCACTTCATTGTCATTTATATGAATCATTTATGGTAAAGAAAATCTAACTCGCTAAATTAAAGTCCTTAATTTTTTTCAACTGATATATTTGGAGTATTTTTCGGCACTACATTTCGTACTATTATTTTCGTTTTTTTTATATAAGTTTTTTCACTGTAGTATTGTTTCGATTTTCGTTTTTATATATTGTGTTTAGTTATTCTGTTTCAATTGGCAACAGCTTCGGCTTCAGAGACCAGTAAAGGCTCTAAATTATCATTAAACAATTTCAATATTTGAAAGGTTTAAAATTAAGTGTTTAGCTGATTTTTCCAAAACCAACTCCAAGTCAACAATAACTTTTTCAATATGGCGATCTATACAATCCCGTAAACTGCAAACCAATGCAATGTCATACAAAAATAATTTTAATTAACTACCACTTCCTCTGTGGATAAAAAAAAACAAGTGTACAAACATTTACAGAGATATCAACTACGGAGGCAACAACCACCACTACCAAGTTAACAACAACAACCAAGAAATTGACAACAACCACGAAACTGACTACCAAGGCAACAACCAAGGCAACAACAAAGCCTGCAAACGTAACAACAACAAAGTCTTTGAATGCAACAACCCTGCCTACGACTACTGTGCTTACTACAACAGTGGCGGGTGCAACAACCACTACAACAGCGGCAACTACAACATCTTCCGCTACTTCAACTGCTGCTTCTACAACTGCGGCTTCTACAACTGCGATTGCTGCTGCTACAACTGCGGCTACAACAACGGCTGGGACTACAGTTGCAGGAGTGGCGGGATCAGGATCAGGATCAGGAGCAGGAACAGGATCAGGAACAGGAGGCGGAGGAGGAGGAGGCGATGGTAAAACGAATTTGGTTTTCGCATAAGGTTATTCTAGATATGATTGTCTTGTTGGAAATTAGATTCAATATTGTTGTTTCGTTGTATGAACTTGCTCGATGCAAGGTACTTACAAACAATTCTAAAACAAAAAGCTACAAAATAAGTTTTCCCATTTAATGGTTTAATATGGTTCCTAATCCTGGAATACAGTTAAAAAGGAAACTATTTTCAACACATACTAATTTTTTGAGTGAAAAAGGGGGTTGACTTGAACCGATCCAAACCAACTTCCGAGGCGCATACATGCATGCGGTTTTGACAACTGAAAATGTTTTAAAACCGATTTAAAACCCTCATGTATTCGCTTATAAAATTGTCAAGAGATAGCGTTACTGTCGCCGCGAGAAGTGAGTGATGGCAGCTACGATGAGGTCGGTGAGGCAACTTAACATAGCTACTATATGCGTAACAACAGTTTTTATTAATTATATTAAACTCTAAGCAGCCAGTTCTGTCGATATATATGTATATGAAAGCTTGTACCAATGTAGAAGACCCGTGAGCCATTCATATACGATTAACATCCATTAATAACGATTTGTTTTACAAATTTAACCTTGGATATGTAGTCTCGGCGTGCGGGGTTGGGCCGTGAAAATTCGCACCTTACATTTTAGTGCATGTTACAAATTTGCGTTCAGTGCACTTTCTGTCTAGTAAATTTTTTTTTTTTTTTTCTACAAAGGCTGCTTTGCATGTTTGGAGAAGTCTCGAACACATCCGATCATTAGTTTTTTGCACATAGAGTCTGAGAAAACAAACTATTTTCTAGAGCTGTTCATCTCCGATGCGTGAATTGTCATAACAAGTTAACTATAACGTACATTATTTTCAAACCATCTTTACAACAAAAATTGATATGCGAACTAAATATTATGTAATTTAAGTAAAACCATAAAAATCAATGCAATAACTGCTAGAACGTGGTAAGTGAAGATGTGTAACATTTCTAGCGCGCCGCGAATCTTGGCAACGACCTCACCCTAGTGCTTCTGGTTTTGTCCGCTTGGAGCGTAATGTTTCTTTTCACAGGCGAATAGGTCGTAATAGACGACTTTCAGAATTTATCAATAGGTCCGTGATTACTTCTATTTAAGGGTCCGTGATAGCGCAATGATAACAAAGCTCAAGAATTACAACTAGTTTTCAAGTGTTATGTTAAGGTGCATTTTCTACAGTTGTGCATTGTTGTCATTGAAGATGTAGAGGGTCCTGATCAGGGTCCTAGATCTTCTCTGAAAAAGGTCTATTCTGAAAAAGAAGTGTTGGGTTCTATATTTTCACCATCTTCGTACTTCCGCCCGTCATCGCAACCATTCTTGAATGCACAGCGTTCTCGAATAAGTAATTTCAATCATTTTGCCGTGTAAAATTGAAGCACAGCCATCTTTTACGTCGTTTCAATCCGAGGTTCTTTCGCGGATTGACCCGTCAAGAAGACTGTGCATTGAGGAAGTAGTATGGTCGTAATGGCGGACGCACAAGATGTCAGCGCACACTAAACCATGCGTGAAATTACCTATTGTAGCGTTCTCAAAAACCATAATTAAAATCCTTCTATATATAGCAACAATAATTTTGTATTTCAGGTTATGGCTGGCCATTCGAAAACAGGACCTTCAAACTGTTGCCATATGGCTCCATCTGGAACCTCTCGCAGGCTCGAAACATCTGCCAGTCAGATGGTGGAAACCTAACGACCTTCTCTACACAACTGAAACTAGACCACATACTGATGATAACTAATAAAACAGAGTTTCCAGTTGGCATGACCATCAATGACACCTTTCTTAACGAAACGCTCAAAAGAATCTGGCACCCAACGACAACAACAACAACAACTACTGCAACGACGATAGTAGATACAACTACGACAAACGTATCAGCAGTAACCTTAATACCCGCCGTCATAAAGTATCCGCAGATAATCTCGACACCAATGATACCTTGCTTAACATGGAATTCAACATTAAACGCCTCGATGTACCCACTGTTTATTACTGACGACGGTACGTATATCAATCAAGCTATAGGGTAAGCTTCGATGCACCCACTATTTGTTACTAACGACGGTAAGTATATCAATCAAGCTATAGGGTTACCTTCGATGTACCCACTATTTGTTACTGACGACGGTAAGTATGTCAATCAAGCTATAGGGTAAGCTACGATGTACGCACTATTTGTTACTGACGACGGTGAGTACATCAATCAAGCTATAGGGTAAGCTACGATGTACCCACTGTTTATTACTGACGATGGTAAGTATATCAATCAAGCTATAGGGTAAGCTCTGATGTACCCACTATTTGTTACTGACGACGGTAAGTATGTCAATCAAGCTATAGGGTAAGCTTCGATGTACCCACTATTTGTCACTGACTGGAAATACTGGTTGAAACTGAGAAGTGATGACATTCTAGTTAGCTTTGACGTAGTGTCTTTGTTTACAAAAATTCCTATAGTTAAGGCGGTCTCTGTAATCTGCCAGAATTGTCCTACGCATATTGCAATTTTGGTGGAGGGGAGTCTTGAAATCGACATATTTTATGTTTGACAGTGAATACTTGAAACAAGTGGATGGACAAACGCCAATGGGTTCTCCAGCGTCACCAGCAATAGCGAACATATTTATGGAAGACTTTGAGGGCAATGTATGCACAGACACATTGGTTTAGATACGTTGACGACACTTTCGTGGTTTGGCCCCATGGCAGTGGCGGCTCGTCCGGTGAGGCAAGTGAGGCGAAGCCTCACCAATGAATCTGGCTTGCTTGCCATAGAATTCGGGTTGTCGCATCTAAATAGATTTTTCTAAAAACAAATTTATGTATTTTTATTATTTTGTTTTGTTTTTATTTCATGTAATTATGTAATAAGCATAGTCCCATATGCATGTTTTGTTACTTCGTAAGCGCGAGCGCTGAGCTGCGGTACCTTCGTGCATCTCCGCCCGGCTTGGCAGATCGAGATATCCTCGCCGGCGAGGCGATGAGCGCCAAGCCGCAGCCGCGCATGCGGTCTCGACGAAACCTACTGTAGAGGCTTGATCACTTCCGGCCGTAGGAAGCCTGTTGCAACAGCCGAACTGAGGCTTGTTCGGTCAGTCAGACAGTAGCTTTGCGTGTGTTCGTTGCGGGGTAATGAGGCAATACGCATAGCTTGTCGCGAGGCCCATGGAGGAGACTGCTGTTGCCGGTACCAGTGCCAGTGCGCGTACGTCGTGTGTAGAGAATAATGATTTAATTGTGTCACTTATTAATAAACCATCCAGGCGGAGAACTTTCCACTTTTAATATTTGTTTGACAATTGCCTGTGTGCACACTGCACAACAGACAACATTCCAATAAACCTGACTGGTCTCGCGAATTGCTTTCCCACGTTCAACATATTTTGCTTTCGAGGGAAACACCACACTAAAATGATAACGTATAATTTATCTAGCCGTGTCTGTGCGACAGCCGTATCTATGGCTCCGTTGCTTCCGCGTGCTGTCGATTGTCATTGACCTTGTGTCGTGTCTTGTGTGTCGTAATTCTATCTACCCGAAACTGCACAACCCCTTCCCCCCCTCCTCCCCCCATAGCTTGTCGAAATTGCAATTTCGCTTCACTAAAAAAATTACCTTAGAGCTGCCACTGCCCCATGGCATGGTGAAGCTAAATGAATTTTTGTTATTCTTAAACAGCTTAAATGACAGCATAACTTTCACTATATGTGTGAAGAGCGATAGTAAACTACCCTTTCTCGATATGCTAGTCACAAGATAATATGAGGATGGAACGTTAGGACATTCCGTTTATAGGATAGCTACCCTCACAGGTCGGTATCTGCATGCTGACTCACACCACCATCCAGCTCAAATACGCGCTGTGCTCAACACGCTAGCTACTAGAGCGTATAGAATATCAGATGCTAAACAACTAAGCTCTGAACATGATACAATTAAAACAACAATGTTGCAAAATGGATATGGACATAGAGCTATAGTTCAGACTTTACGAGGCGAGAATAACGTCTTAAAGACTTCAAAACCGTCGGAGGTAGAAGGACAAGGAGCTGTGGCCCAGGCCTACTTACCCTATGTGGAAAATGTAACAGATCGTATTAGCAAATTGTTACGTAAATACCAGATAAAGAAAAATTTTTCGACGGACAGGAAGATATCAACAATGCTCAATCAAGCCAAAGATAAACTTCCGCCTCTGAACACGTCGGGTGTGTACCAGATCCCGTGTGGCACGTGCGATAAAGTGTACATAGGCCAGACAGGGCGTTCAATTTCAACGAAATTGAAAGAGCAAATTAATTAGCCACTCAAAACTGGGACACATAGAAAAGTCGGCAATAGCAGAACATAGCTTCAACGAAGGACATCGCATTAATTTCGAAGAGTCAAGAGCTTTAGCTGTAACAACGCATTATCGGTCCCGCCTTGTCCGGGAAGCAATTGAAATTGAAAAGCACCCAAATAATTTCAATTGAAGTTGAGCCGCATTTAGAGACCTACCATACATCGCGTCAACAACGCGCGGGAAACACGGTGAGCACTGTCTGAGATTAGGTCAGGAGATAACGACGGAGTCGAACCGGTAGAACAGGCGCGGGGTTGCTCACGGAGGAGAACGATACGCGGGAAACAATAGGGCTTGTCGCAGTCACAGAGTGGAGCTGGACCGAGTAGGTTTCATTCTGACTTCTTCAGATCTTAGCTCTTAAGATGGGTAGTGTAACCTGCCCGAAACGTCAGCTTTTAAGGGATAATCGACGCGGCTATACCCGAAAGCCAAGTTCAAGTTTATTGATTAACCCGGGCCGCGAAAGCCTACGAGAGTGTTTATCTGGTAAATGTTTACCCGGGTTCCGTGCCCGGGTATCCGTGCCTAGGTATGCGTGCCCAGGTTACCGATATAGAAGAACTGAAGGTCTTTCTTCATAGTCTTGCCTAGCAGTCGCAATGCTGCCTTCGTGTCATGCCGCGCTAGGCCTCGGTCACACTGAATTGCGGTCTAGCACCACCCCACCGCTCCCTATGCTAATTATTATTAACTTATTTATTGACAATTCGCGAAAAAAAGATAATGCGCGGGATATACGAAATTTAAACAAAAATCGTCGTTTTCTATGGTTGTGTGTTTCGGGATGAGTGACTTGACTGGGGGCCTAAAACGCCTAATTTGGTGAGTCGTATTAAAATTGTGGGGGGGGGGGAATCTCCCCCTTTCCCCCCCCGCCTCCCCCCTTTTAACGCGACTGTACTCAATACATAACTAAAATGTAATATTTGTATTTCCAGGGTCGCCAATGCCAACGCTGTGGAAGCTTTCAGTGGGTCTCAACCATTTCCCACCCGATAACTTGAACGCAACCTGTATGAAATACAGTGTTGCCGCTAATATGTTTCATGACGTTAATTGTGACAACCCTAAAAACAGGTCCTTTGTATGCGAGAGAGGATCCGTGTTTGATAATCTGACGGGTAAATACGTTTAATTGGATGGTGAGCATCAAGATGCTAACCAAACTTTCACTTACATGTATGTGTGTGTCTTCAATCAAGTCTTCAAGTGTGTGCAATCTTCAGTTCTCTTTTAATTTTAAATATATCCAATAAATATACAAAATTAAAAAAACAAATGCAAACAAAGTTAAAAAATTCAATATAGAAATCAAGTTAGATATCAACATCTATGAAGAGAATGTTAAAGGAAAAAATTTTAATTGATTATCTTAAATTATCTTATTTCATCCAAATACAAACAATGTTGCATTATTTGTTCAAATGTCTCATAATCTTGATAATATCTTGCTCAGCTTAATCCCGAAGTTTTGATTTCGAATTCAATTTTAAGAATACATATATATATATCGCAAGTCTTGAATAATCACGTTTTTTAGCCATTTTACGTGAAAAGCACTCTTTACTAAATACATAAATACATTTCTTATTCTTGGTGTATCCGAAATTTAGTGATGCAAAAAATAAATATGCAATTTAATAGTAATTAGCATCCAATACTATATATCTTTCTTTTGCTTTATTCCCGTATGTAATGGGTTCGCCAGTGAATTCATTTTTAAACGTTGCACATTTTGTAATTCACATTTGTACACAAAGTTTTGGTGATTGATCTGTACTTCATAACTGCAAATAAAGCGATTTAAAAAAATATATTGTCACATATTATACTCGTCCAACTCCAAACCCAAGGACGATGCACATTGGCCTAGGAATGATAACGGGAACGGAAACGGGAACGCCAACATGGCGAGGTTGCCGTTTTCATTACCGGGATACGGAAACGGGAACGCTTACATGGCGAGGTTTCCGTTTTCATTACCGGGATACGGAAACGGAAACGCTTACATGGTGAGGTTGCCGTTTTCATTACCGGGGTACAGAAACGGGAAACTCAATTATCCATAAGATAACACAGGATCCAACTTCCCGTTCCAGTTGCCGTTAACGTTCACGGGTTATTGTGCAATGTGCATCGTCCTTTAACTAAACTTGGTTCCAGCCTAAATATACGTTGTTCCAACCTAACTATTCGCATTCTCAAGGACGTTTAAAAGTGACGTTACTGGCCAATGTGGCAGCCGTGCCGGGTTACCTTCTCTGCGTGACATTGGCGGTATCGCTGGAACGTTAATAACTAATATCCTTCTAGCTGTTATACTATTCATTATGAAGGAAACACTTATAGAAAAGCATATTAAGTTTACATGCCAATAGTCATCATAAAGGTTATTTCAAAATTATAGACTCAGTAGTCTACTTCTTATAACAATTCACGCAAAAAATCGGAAAATGAACAACATTTTTTATTGTTTTCTCAACTTAAATTGTTGAAAAACTAATGATCGGATTTTGACGAGAGTTTCTTTGAAGCATGAACCAACAAGGTGAGAAAATAAAAAAATATACTTTCTAGATAGAAAGAGCCCCGAACGAAAATTCATAGCATGCACTAACATGCAGGGTAAAGCGGTTGGACGTCAAAAGCAGCGGTTTGGGCGTGAAACTACGCACCCTGCATGTTAGTGCTTGCTATGAATTTTCGTTCGGGGCTCTTTCTATCGAGAAAGTGTATTTCTTTATTCTCACATTTTTGGTACATGTTTCAAAGGAACCCTCGTCAAAATCCGATCATTAGTTTTTCAACAATTTAAGTTGAGAAAGCAATAAGAAATTTTGTTCATTTTCGATTTTTTGAGTGAACTGTTATAACAAGTTAACAACTGTGTCTATAATTTTGAAATAACCTTTATGATGACTATTGGCACGTAAACTAAATAGGTGTTCCTATGAGTTTTTCCTTCAAAATGAATAGTATAACAGCTAGAACGAGATTAGTACCGCGTGGTTTGTGCGAGAATCCGCAGACAGTTAGAGCGCTAGACCCGTTAGCTTAGGTATATTTTTGTCCGCTAGGGGCGTATCGAAGTTTTGCGATCGCGAATACTTGGTTTAAACTTAACTTACATCCTGCCAATCACTTACCTGAAAGGGTTCCTTAGTCCTTTAATGGCCTTGTTTGTTTAAAGTTGTGCACGTCAGTTAGTCATGTCTACAATCTCCGGCAACAGTCGAGTCGGTGACACAGTTACCACAAGCCGGGACCTTCCCTTACACAGGGTTATCTGTATCCGTAGAGGTAAAGATTTTGTCCGTGGGGTTTGTAGCTGTCGGTACCGGCCGAGAAGGTGACTGCTTTCTCGAATAAAGGGGATGATTGACATTAATTATCTACACAATAAAATCGTCTCCTTTGAGGTTAGTGATTGGCAGGGTGTTTCTTTGGTAGGAGCCACATAAAGTTCGTCTCTATCCAAGATGCACGCCGGTAAAGAGGACTCCTCAAAGGGAGGCTTATTTCCCGCTCACTGTGCAAGCTTAAGTATTTTTCACTAGTAGGAACGTAGCGGCAAATGCAGATTTCAAGGCCATTGATGGTCTGTGGGGGTTGGCTACGCGTCAGTCATAGCCACAAGGGGTAGCTGGCTGGACTTATCCCAGACATGTTCGACATCATTTTCTAATAGCCTAAACTTGTAACATATTGTATAGGATGTGCGAAAATAACGCCATGTTTGGCTAATACTTGCAGTGTTGTGCGCAACACCACGATTATTAAGCACTTATCCCTAATGACTATATGATAACAATAATATGTAACTATGGGTAGGCTATAACCTGTAGGCATATGAGTAGTTTACAGATTATTATAAAAATAAAGCTTAACACATAAAGGTTACCAAAAGCGCACACAGCCCATAGGCCTATCGCACGGTAGCTCCTGTAACTGAATCCAAGTTGCTGAGATAAATTGGTTGTGTTTTGACAGTCGATGCATCAGTGATTGGCGTGTCCACAAAGACGAGGCTAATAACCTGTCAACTCTCGGTCTTAGAATGCGCTTGAGGTCCGCTACGTTTCTTGTGGTGGAAAATACCTTAGTAAACGTCAAGATTTTCACCAGGAAGGATGCACAGTTGCACACTTTAAGAAAATTGACCACCAATGATTTCTATTCAAATGACAAAAAGCACCCGATTGACAATAGCGAAGACGGGGGCTCAAAATTCGTTTTTTTTTAAAGGGTTGGTCAAAATAATCTCTTGCTCATTGAAAATGACCATCAGATACCGCTATTTTTCTATTTTTCTTACAAACCCATTATGAGAATGGCTAATCCAGAATATTTATGGTCGAAGGTCGCTGTGGTTTGGAGCTGTCTTTACTATGTTAGAAGGTTAGTGGTTTGCCATATAAAGGGGATGATTGACAGCATTAGGTTGGAATTCATAGTCGGCCCCTACACCTAGGGGCACCCATTGTTGCTATGGATTTGTTTTGTTTATGGGAAATAACATGCAAACAATTGTTACCTTGGTAACAATGGGCGCCCCTAGGTGTAGGGGCCGACTATGAATTCCAACCTTAGTCTCCAACAATAAGAAAGAGTTCCTTTTAGTTCGCATTTTGCGCGTGCATTTCGAATTGAGACAAACTGTATAGTCTCATACGGTTTCAGATCATGACCTTCCGCCCCTTTCATGTAAGCTGTTTCAACGACGGTGTACATATTCCTGTTGTTTTTTTTCACACATTCGTACAGGCAATCTTCCGCTGAGTCGAGTTAACAAGCCTCATTAGTCACCGCTACAGTGTTGGGAATCTCCAGGTATCCAAACAAAGGTCGTTATATATCCCTAATATACCGGTCTCAAGTAATGGTGGGAACGAAATAAGTAGACAATAAGGTTGGTACGATCGGACTTAGGTATTTCTTAAGACTGACACTACTTAAAGAGGTGTCAGTCGTTGGAGTTAAATAAAATAAAATCGCTATGCACGATACCTGCATTGTTCTAACAAAGCGAGCGAAGCAAACGTCTGCAGTATACTTTTATATAACTCAATCTGTTAGTTTTTTGTTTATTTTATGAATGTTAACGGTAAGTTCGATCTAGTTGAAATTTGGACCATCCATAAGCCTTGATGTGGATTCAAGGTGTTTAGTTTTGTGGCAAAATCGTTCAAAAGTTAAAATTACAAAACAGTTACTGAAACATATCTTTCTGAAACAGAATGGCGGCAAAATGTAAGATAGACATATTTTTATAAAGATTATTCCGAATAAGAATATTTTCATGTTTTGGCGATCTGAGAAGTATTGGCAAGGTTACTCGAAACTTTTTTTTGGAATACAGTAACGACAAAATGTGAGGTGGCTATATTAAAGTAAAGTTTTTTCCGGTCACAAATATACTAATTTAAACGCGATCTGATACGTATTAGAGGCTCAACATTTCTATTGATGTCAATAAGTGTTAGTTAGTAACGGTGGCGGACCGCGTAGAAAACACTATAACAAAATGACAACGAAATTCTTAGCAACGCTAATTGGACAGCATTCAACAGTGTCGGAGAGTATAATAGATATGGAAATTACAAACATGATTGCATTGTTCATTCTTGAACTGTTTATAATTGTTGTTTTTCTTAGCTTTGAGAACTTTTTGCCAGGAAGTTCGTAGATGCCGACGCGCTCACTTATCAACGCGTCACACAGAGCGTTTACATAGTCTTTGTTCACACTTTTAGTAAACAGGAAGTCGAATGTATTTAGCTGGAACCCTTACGATTGATTTCTCCCTCCAATTGCAAATTCAGGCCTACCAACCCAAAGGCTTGTGAACGCCACCGTAACATTCGTCTTCCCCTGTGTGCCAAGAAAAGATGGGTGAAGGTGTAACTCTATTCATTCCCAGGACCATTCCCGAACTTCCCGATTTTATTCCTAGTAGTTACTAATCCAGCCTCCTCTATTATTTTTGTACTAAAATCACATTCTATTCATTCTGCCTTCGGGCCATTTCATTCTTTTCCCAATCGTTCTGACTTCAGCAACACATTCATCACATCTGTATTCTTCCATTCTTCTCTTAAGGACACTGTCCGGTCAAGAATAATAAGCAAAAGGAAATAGAGCCTTATTGCCTCCATCCTTATGTCCAAACGTTTAATTTTAAAATACGACTAAATTGATTTTAATCATAATTCTAAACACCTAGTTTTAAAACTCGTCTGACCTCCGAAACGCAAAAAAGGATACATTTACAAATATCTACATTCCATATTCGTGAAAGGATGTTAGAAAAATCACCATTGAATTAACATCTTGATACGTCAATTCCATTCATTCATTTTATTAAGCTTCCTGCTATTATCACACGTTTCATACATCACACATTATCACACAACCAAAATTACACCTAACTAGAAAAACGCTCTGTTTGACGCGTTGATAAGCGAGCGCGTCCCATAACTATTTACTTCCCGATATTGTTGAATGCCGTGCCATGTGCGTTGCTAAGAATTTTCGTTGTAATTCTGTCTACTGTTTCGCCGCGGTCCGCCACCGTTACTAACAGTTATTGACAACATTTTAAATGTAATTTTTTCCTCTAATACGTATCAGATTGCGTTAACATAAACATATACGTGACCAGACAAAAATTTACTATCAGATAGCCACCTCACATTTTGCTGTTACTGTGTTTCAGAAATATATTTTCGAATAACGTTTGTGTAACTTTGCCAATTTTTTATCAGATTGCCATAAAATGAACATAGTCGTAACCGGAAAAAGCTTTAGAAAAATATGATTACCTAAGATTTTGCCGCTATTTTGTTTCAGAAAACAAATTTGCGGTATTTATGGTGTAACTTTGTAACTTTTCGAACGATTTTGTCTCAAAACTACACGGCCATCAATCCATATTGAGGCTTGTGGATGGTCTAAATTTCAAGTTGATCGGACTTTCCGTTCGACCGCAATTGACAGACATAAAAAATAAAAATTAAAAAAAAAACAGAACGAAGTGCCGTAAGAGTCTAGTGGAGACGCTCGCTTAATTTCTTAAATTTTTAACAAGAAATTTCGTCACCTCAGTTATCAGATCGCCATAAAATGAACATAGTCTTAACCGGAAAAAGCTTTAGAAAAATATGATTACCTAAGATTTTGCCGCCATTTTGTTTCAGAAAACAAATTTGCAGTATTTATGGTGTAACTTTGTAACTTTTCGAACGATTTTGTCTCAAAACTACACGGCCATCAATCCATATTGAGGCTTGTGGATGGTCTAAATTTCAAGTTGATCGGACTTTCCGTTCGACCGCAATTGACAGACATTAAAAATTAAAATTAAAAAAAAAAACAGAACGAAGTGCCGTAAGAGTCTAGTGGAGACGCTCGCTTAATTTCTTAAATTTTTAACAAGAAATTTCGTCACCTCTGCAAGACTATTTCCATTTTTACAAATTTTACTTATTCCTGTCTAAAGCTACGGCCTTTCATCGGCTTCATTCTATCATCCATCTTATTAAACAATCTCATCCCACTGTGGGAAATAGACCGCTGCAACATTGACCTATTTTATGATTACTACGATAAAGCAAAAATTCTATTTTATACTTTCAAGGTGTGGACCCAACGCAGGGTTGGACATAACAATAGATGATGACGACAGTGTTGACGACCCTGTAGATGATACCTGTAGATATCTGACGTTGGTTTAAATAACAGCACAGTATCAACTACAGCTAGGGTGTTACCGACCATTGAATGTGCAACGTATCAGAGTAAACAGCGCCAGTACTGAGACAGTTCTTCATTCAAACAGCGACGATGGGTTCCTATGGCAGTTTTGTATCTGGCGCCCTAATATGTTTGGTAAGCTTACATGGACATAATAGTCCAGCATAAAATTGAATCCTGTGCTGTTTTGAGATAAGAGTATAGCACTGTGTTCATGAGGTCTCACAGTATTTAGCGCACTTTGATGCCAGAGCGATATCCGCAACTTTCGCGACTTTCTATTAGCTGGCCCATGGTATATAATGTTAACGTCCGCCAAGCGCATAATGACAATTCAATTTGTAATTCAAATTTGAAATTTTAGCTTCTTCGCTCTTTTATTTTGAAATGGTCCATGATGCCAACAGTTCTGTTGGCAAAATATTTTATGAATACATTTATCCAAGCTCTTTGGGGTTGACTAATATTTCGTTTTTGAAACCCACTTCATTGTTGTCGATCTACAGATTTTTTATTTAAAAATGACGATATTTTGAAATATTATTCTTGACAAATATTGTAATTGTTGAACATTGTCGTATGAACTGTACACTTTTAATACAAAAAATGTGATTAAAACATGCTATTTTGAGTGAAATTATCCGTTAAAGAGCATTTCTTGATATGATTGGTCGGTGGTGATCCAAACGTTTGACGTAATTCCACTTATTTCCCGCCATAATCATGTGTGAAAGTTTTGGGTTTTTCTCATCCATCAGATCTATTCCAACACACACAAATTAATGAGATTGTATATAGAAAATGGTATTCAACTTGATAGAACTATTCAACAAACACCGGAAAATTCCCTATTGAAATGATGTTAAGGATGTTGCATATGTCATAGGTTATCGCACCCGACGCCATCTTGGCGCGGGGTCACTGGGGTACGGGACAACGTTCTGACCAGCCGGGCGGGTCCAAATCAGTCAAGGCTAGTGTTCAGGTAAGAACTATCAGGGGTACAAACCATGTAAGGAGGTAACAAGGTTTGTGTGAAATCAGTCGAGAGGATCCAAATCAGTCAAGGAAAATGTTCAGGTATGATCGATCAGTGGTACAAACATGTAAGGAGGTTACTAGGAAAACGCTCTGTATGACGCGTTGATAAGCGAACGCGTCCATATGTACGAACTTTCTGGCGAAAAGTCTCAAAGCTAATAAAACCAACAATTCAATAATGCGTATTGCAAACATTTTTCTAATTTCCATAGCTTTTAGAATTTCCGACATTGTTGAATGTAGTGCAATGTGCGTTGCAAAGAATTTTCGTTGTCATTTCGTCTAGTTTTTTAATCAATAAATAAAATAAATCCACATTTAGAGTCTACCCACTAAGTAATGAAACTGATTTGCAGTGGGCGACTTTAATTTAAAGCGACTAAACCAATCCTGTAAGCTCCAAACACTATCGACGAGTGAGCGATACCAATCAAAGATCTATATTTCAATTATGAAACACATGAATCAGTGATTGGACAGTGCAAACACCTTCAGACAAATGCCAGAATCAACAAGGCTGATTCAGAACAACTTTGAATTTATTTAGTGCTTCGTTGCTAGGAAGGCTCCAAAGTCACCGTTTACTTATTCCCAATGCTTAGTTCAGTACATAGACGTCGACAAGCGCCGAGTGCCGGAAGTAGATGATCCGAAGAAGTTGGAACCAACCAACTTCGGCGCTTGCAAGCGCTGCTTGGCCCTGATTGGTCGGATCATCCACTTCCAGCGCTCGGCGCTCGTCAACGTCCATGTATTGAACTAAGCATAAGACAAGAAGTGATGGAATTAAGTCCATATAAGAAGTTTAAAAACATCTGCCTGAACCGAGATTTGAACCCGGGACCTTCTGAATTGGAAGCAGGGATGCTAACAACTGGACCAACACAGTCCGCTACTGTTACTTACAGTTATTGACAGCAATAGAAATGTAATTTCTGCCTCTAATACGTATCAGATCACGTTCAAATAAGTTTATTCGTAACCGGACGAAACTTTACTATAAAAAAGCGACCTCCCATCAAACCTTTAATATGTTTAAAAGAAAACTTAAACTTCCTTTTTTGTATCTTTCCCAATACTTATCAGATCGCTAAAACATAAACATATTCGTTACCGGAAAAATCTTTGTACAAATATGCCCATCTCACACTTTGCCGCCATTTGGTTACAGAAAAATAATTTACAGTAATTATTGTGTAACTTTGTAACTTTTCAAACGATTTTGCCACAAAATTATAGAGCTTAAATCCACATCGAGGCAAGTAGATGCTAAAAAATTCGAGTTGATCGATTTTTCCGTTCGACCGTTATCGACAGACATAAAAAATCAAAAAACAGAACAACTTGCCATAAAGGTCTAATGGAGATGCTCGCTTCACTTCCCTCGCTTAGCAAGGTAAGTATTAAACCAGCCGGGCGAGTCCACATCAGCCGAGGCAAATGTTTAGGTAAGATAGATCAGGGGTACAAACCATGTAAGGAGGTAACAAGGTTTGTATTAAACCAGCAGGGTGGGTCCAAATCATTCAAGTCAAATGTTAAGGTAAGATAGATCAGGGGTACAAACCATGTAAGGAGGTAACAAGATTTGTATTAAACCAGCAGGCCGGACCCAAATCAGTCAAGACAAATGTTAAGGTAAGATAGATCAGGGGTACAAACCATGTAAGGAGGTAACAAGGTTTGTATTAAACCAGCTAAGCGGGTCCAAATCAGTCAAGGCAAATGTTTAGGTAAGATCGATCAGGGGTACAAACCATGTAAGGAGGTAACAAGGTTTGTATGAAACCAGCCGGGCGGGTCCAAATCAGCGAGGCAAATGTTTAGGTAAGATCGATCAGGGGTACAAACCATGTAAGGAGGTAACAAGGTTTGTATTAAACTAGCTAAGCGGGTCCAAATCAGTCAAGGCAAATGATCAGGGTATGATCGTTGAGAGTTATATTTATGTAATCTGTTACGGTCTGCTGATGTTTTCACTGTACGTTATTTATAACAAGAATAATAAGAGAAAGAAATGGAATGTCTTGATTTAGCTTTCGCTATTACATAGTACAAAATACATCATTAACATTAGTTATTTACCTTTTTGATAACATATTTTCTACATTAATTCTTAAATATAACCATTGATTTTTCCTATCTTACCTCTTTGGGAAGGCTTTATTACACAATACGCCCTTCACATAGTAAGGTTTTATGTGTACAAACTACTACTAGAACTACTAGAATAAATCACAACAGACCTCAAAATAATAAGACAATATATATTTCATTTTTACGCTGTTACGAAAAATATTGATCGTCATTGTAAAAATGTAAATTATTTTAAAGAAAATTTTAAAACTAGCGAGATATAGAGCCTGTAGATAACATTAAAATTCAAGGTAATTCTTCATGGTGATGAAAAATAATGGCACCGATTGTGTATTATGCTACGCGGTGTTACGCACTGATTCGTGCTTGTCCCATTGTCTGTTGGGGTCATAGGTATAGATTTATTTCAATGAGAAACTTAATAAAAACGGAACATATTTATTTGACGGTGTTTGATGATAACTTTCAAAATTAATTTTTATCTAGGTTCGTGCGTCACAACGGAAGCCAAGGCGCGTGAGATGTGATGCTGAGATTGGAAAGATTGTTTTTATGAGGATCGCACTCGTCAATTGAAACTGATAGATCTTCTTTCAAGGTTTTTTGCAAATAATGGGTATTCTTAAATTAACAACGTGTAGGATTATCCGGCTAGTGACGTAGTCATAAGATAGGCAGGAAGTGGAAAAATATCCTCTCGACCAACTTCTGTGTCTCTAATCCGAAGACCAACACAATGAAAATACCTAATTTCGAAAATACTCAGGTGTTATTGAAAACAAAGTAAATGGAGGGTTTACTGTTCCTTGTCAAGATTAAAAATTACACAATATTTCGAGCACTACTCGGCACTCTTCGTCAGGCTTGAAGCAAATTAAAATTAACCTTAATTATTAATCTTGACAAGGAACAGTGAATTGTCAAGCTAGTTGGTTTTAAATAACGTTTTACCTTTTCTACTAAGATTCCGTTTAAATAGGTGGTTGTGAGCCCCAAGCTGCCGTTATATGCCTGAACAATTGTTATAATATTTAAAGATAATGAGAATAGTAGAATCTGTTCTCTACCCGGCACCTCCACCAAATAGGAAAACATTTAACAAACATTTGGAAAACCTACACCGGAGTCGATAAAGAAGTTTCCACGTTGGATGAACTTCTTTGTCAGCAGGCAATTAATCCAAATATATTTTTGATGTATGCGTCCCCATACAGTGATCGTTCTAATTCTTGCCCAGGCAACTTAATCAAGTATATTAAACTTCATTACTACAATATGTAAAAACGCTTGAAAAGTGCCTGACTGACTTATCAACGCCCATCTCAATCCGTTTTACACAGGAATGTGAAATTTTTAGATACGTAGGTCTTATGACAAATCCACCAACTAAAAATGGATTTTTTGAAATTCTGTCCTAGCTGGGTGAAAAACCGGATTGAAATTGCTTTTTAGCAAACTTATATCTCAAAAGAACTAGTTGCATTTTGTTTGAATTAAAGACGATAATACCACTAATACTAGTAATAATAATATAGTAATACTAAATAATACTAAATTAAATATAATACTAAAAGAAAGAAATAAAATTAATAAAAGTACATGTAATAACAATAAAATAAATAAAATAAAATATTAAAATAATACTTATAACTAAATAATACTAATACTACTCATTTGGTAGTATCGTATTTAATATAAACTTCATGAGGTTCGATTTCATTTGTTTTCGTTGCTTGTAGTAAGTCAAAACATCATGTGATAACATGTAGCTGCGATATCTTCCCACAATTTCAATTTTAATAGTTGTTTTGAAGGAGCGAACAGAAAAACTAAAAAAAACCATACTAAATCAATCAACTAATTCCAGAAACCTGCCCAAAGACTGCTACCTTATCGTGGTGGGCACTGGGCAGGTCTATGTTCTTTGATGATACCGAGAGCTATGCCGGTGGAAGCGTATGCTTCTGGTAGGGCCACCGTAGCCAGACAGGTCGAGGTGGAGGTGGAGAAGTCAGAATAATCCGTCCACGTCCTTCCCTTTTCCTTCTTTTTCCAATTTTGTCCCCTTTAACTTTTCCTTCCCGCCCTCCTACTTGGCCCTTTTCGCGCAGTTGGCCGAGGTCGATTAGGCATTGGTCTTGTAAACCGTAATCTCTACTTCCAGGCACGTATCCTGTCTTTGGCATGGATGCCATGTGTCGTTTTTTCATCCTCGTAATCAGCCACTCATCGTCTCGATTAGCCTAATTTAAAAAATATGGGGCGTAAAACCCCAAATATCATATCTAAATACCTTCAACAACATATTTTACTCACTTATCGTATCGATAAGCCAAATTGTAAAATTATAAGTAGTAAAACCCAAATGTAATCATCATTCATTGCAGAAATTTGCAACCATGGCGTTTGGCTGCCCCGGTCTAGACCCGGGAGACGTTGTGATAACCTGTGAACACGCTAAACTGGAGAAAAGGTTCGGGCCAGGAATAGACTGCACCGAGAAGGTTCCGGTAAACACCAAGGTCACCTTCGTGAGTTGTCCGACAGGGCTCGCTATAGTCGAGGAATACCGAAACATCACTTGCAAGTTTCCTGGCAAGTGGGATAACGACGTCTTTACCTGTGACGGTGAGTACCTTCATCGGCCTTGGTATCATTAAACATGCACATATTCTATGTAGACAATATGGTAGGAGTAGCTTAACGGTAAGACACAAGACACTAATGGGAGGTCGCCGGTTCGATTCCAGCCACCGGAAGTTCTGACTGAAGGGTTTTTTCGAGGTTTTCCTCAGTCGTAAAGGCGAATTCTGGGACTAAGTAATACAAGAAGTTATACAACATTCCTTTCTGACTATCCAGACACCCTTATATACTGAGTTGGTCACCAGCCCTGAATAGGGGCAAATATGTAAATTGCTGGGCCTGGATTCACAAAGATTCTTAACTCTAAGTTGCCTTACGTTAGACAAATCCTAGTTAGATAAATCGCCCCTGGGTGTTACTACACAATCGCAAATTAAATATTATAAGTTATTTGTTCATATTTTACTATTTTATCTAAATGACATTGCAGAACGACATATGCGTTATTTACATTGATATAATTTGCTCTAGGACGTCTTACGAATAAGTAACCGGTGACTTTAGAGCCGTCCCAGCAACGATGCACTCAATAAATTCAAAGTTGTTCTGAATCGGCCTTGTTGATTCTGGCATTTGTTTGCCGGTGTACGCACTGACCAATCACTGATTCATATGTTTCATATTTGAAATATAGATCTTTGATTGGTTACCGCTCACTTGTTGATAGTGTTCGGAGCCTACATGATTGGTTTGGTCGCTATAAATTAAAGTCCCCCACTAAAAATTAGTCTTGTTACTGAGTGGGTACACTCTATAAATACGAATTTATTTTTATTTTATTTATTTATGAGATGTCGATACAAAAGATATTTTTAGTGCCCGTGTGTCTTCATGTATATTATATGTCCGCAAGTGCACCCAGTAAGAAATTAATTGAACAAAAATTTACAGAGATATCAACCACGGAGGCAACAACCACCACTACCAAGCTAACAACCACAACCAAGAAATTGACAACCACGAAACTGACAACCAAGGCAACAACCAAGGCAACAACAAAGGCAACATCAAAGCCTGCAAACGTAACAACAACAAAATCTTTGAATGGAACAACCCTGCCCACGACTACTGTGCTTACTACAACAGTGGCGGGTGCTACAACCACTACAACAGCGGCTTCTACAACTGCGGCTTCTACAACTGCGGCTTCTACAACTGCGGCTTTTACAACTGCGGCTTCTACAACTGCGGCTTCTACAACTGCGGCTGCTACTACAACTGCGGCTTTTACAACTGCGGCTTCTACAACTGCGGCTTTTACAACTGCGGCTTCTACAACTGCGGCTTCTACAACTGCGGCTGCTACTACAACTGCGGCTTTTACAACTGCGGCTTCTACAACTGCGGCTTTTACAACTGCGGCTTCTACAACTGCGGCTTCTACAACTGCGGCTTCTACAACTGCGGCTTCTACAACTGCGGCTTCTACAACTGCGGCTTTTACAACTGCGGCTTCTACAACTGCGGCTGCTACTACAACTGCGGCTTTTACAACTGCGGCTACTACAACTGCGGCTTCTACAACTGCGGCTTCTACAACTGCGGCTTCTACAACTGCGGCTTCTACAACTGCGGCTTCTACAACTGCGGCTTTTACAACTGCGGCTTCTACAACTGCGGCCGCTACTACTGCTGCTGCAACTACGGCTGGGACAACAGTTGCAGGAGGATCAGGAGGAGGAGGATCAGGAGGAGGAGGCGATGGTAAAACGAAATCTTTTTTTCTCATATGGTTACTCTGGATATTATCTATCTTGTTGAAAATTATATTCAATATTTATTCTTGTTTCGTCGTATGAACTTGCTTGATGCAAGGTTCTAACAAACAATTCTAAAACAAAAAGTTACAAAATATTTGTTCGCATTTAAGGGTTGATAATGGTTCCTAGTCCACAGTGGCGGCATCCTCAAGTGACGGGTCTGGGTATCGCGTGCAACGTGTTCGCATGAGACGTGACCTTGGTGAAATCGGCCCTAAAGGCCAATTTCACCAAGATCAACTTTGGCCAAGTTCAGTTGAATGAAAATCTACTGCATGAAGAGTGAAATGTTTTATTGGTAATGTGTTGCTTTAATCGCCGATTTACAGATAATTGAAGTAATAAAGTGAAACAAGATACACATTTTAACCCCATTTGTATCCTGTTTACGGCTAATTTCAGATTGGTTATAAATGTCAAAGATATTTACAGTCAATTGTTAAGCCGATGCCTACTGGATAGCTTGTACTCGGCTTGTACATTATACATACAGAAGGCAGTGACAGAGCTATGAAACAATACTGCTTTGGAGTTTATCATCACAAATCTGAACGGTGGGCATCGAGGGTTCTATCCAACAATGCACTTCCAGTTTTTATCATTTTTACATAAAAATAAATCTGTACTATGAGTAAACAAACATGTATACCAATCTTTACATGGATGATTTTAAACTTCATGGTATAACAAATTGCAATAAGTGGCATTGTTCGAAATAATTTCCATCTCTCTGTAAACAATAAACATGCAGAGACAATACTGTAGTAACCAAAACAACAAAAATGCAAGTTATGTGAGAAATTAAAAAGGTAAAAGTTATTATTTTTGTCGAATTGGTAACATGTAGGCTCAAGCTGAACTCGACAAAAATCAATGCTGGTTAAACCTTAAAACCACCCGTTTAATTAACTGCAATCAATTTATGTAATTCTAGACAAAAATTGTTATATTATTTCAGGTTACGGCTGGCTATTCGAAAACAGAACATTCCGACTGGTGCCCGAGAGCGCGACAACCTACTCCGCAGCTCGAAACGTCTGCCAATCAGAAGGCGGGAACCTCACTACCTTCTCGACACAATCAAAGCTAGACCACTTGTTGATGATATCCAATAAAACAACCTTCCTTCTCGGCGTTTTCATCAACGAAACATATCTTACCACAGTATTAACCAACATGTTGAAGTTAACATACCAAACATCACCATCAATAACAACAACCACAACAACAGCACCGACAACAACAACATCTTCATCGTGGTCATTTAGCACGTATACCTGGTCAACGTATGTGACGACATCATTTACAACAACACCATCACCACCAGTAATAACGATGTCATTGGCAATCATAGCTAACGCACCAATAAACTCAACTATCGACCCGTTATTGTACCCATTATTTATAACTGAAGATGGTACGTATACAAATGAAGTTGCTATTTAGTATTTACTAACAGTGTGTTGTAGCTACAAAGTCACAAGTCAAAAGATGTACGAAATAATTAAGTATTATTAATAATTATTAAATAAAACACAAAGTTAAACACATAGCACAACAGTACAATGTAACGAGTGAAGATGAGTATTTTTTTTTTTTATAATAATCATTTATTCATTTATTTGCGCATTTAATTTCTCGGAATCATAAATAATAGTTATAATAATAGTATAATAATAAAAATAAAAATAATAGTTTTAATAATAATAATAATAATAATAATAAAAATAACTACTACTACTATTATTATTATTATTATTATTATTATTATTATTATTATTATTATTATGATTCTTCTAATTATTATTATTTTTATTATTATTATTTTTTTATTATTATCATTATTATTATTATTATTATTATTATTATAATTATTATTATTATTATTATTATTATTATTATTATTATTATTATTATTATTATTATTATTATTATTATTATTATTATTATTATATTATTATTAAAATTATTTATTTTATTATTATTATTAGTATGATTATTCTTATTCTTATTATTCTTATTATTATTCTTATTATTATTATTATTTTTATTATTATTATTATTATTATTTTATTATTATTATTATTATTATTATTATTATTATTATACCGTAAGATTATACTAATCTTATATGTTTGTATTTCCAGGATCGCCAATGCCGACGTTTGTGAATCTTACAATAAGGAATCTTCACAACGGAAGTCAATACAGCAAATGTTTGAAATACGACCTGACTATGAACTCATTGGCCGACACCGTTTGTGAATTTGCTTTTAGCAGGACATATATATGCGAGCGGGGTTCTGTTTTCGACAACACTACAGGCAAATACCTGCGCTGAGATCATTATCATTACAATGATAATACAAGTTGTAACAAGCACGCACAATATTTACTTTACTTACACTCGTTTGTTAAAAAATATTATATATATATAAATGCACATCTACTTTTACTTCAACGTGTTTGCACAAAACGTAATGTTTACAATTATACAAATTAATTAGGAAATGAATCTAATCACAATAAAATATGTAATAGGGCCATGTGCTTTATATTATTTACAAAAAACGTTTTATTGAAAGATGCCTCAAAATCAAATTTCCAATCTTGGGACCCAATGTTTATACCGCAGGGAATTACCGCTTTTCATCATATCTCAGTAATAATACAGATCGTATAACAAGTGAAAACCGTTATCAACTTTGTTTTGAAAGAACTAATACTAGGAAAACACTCTACGTTGCCAGATGAGCGATTTTTTTTAAATGCATAATATTTTGTAGGTTGGCATCATGACGCCTTTTTCTGGTTATGTTAACAGCATCTATACTCACAAATATTGAATGGAAATTTCAACCAAATCCGTCAAGCCGTTTGACCTGTGCGGGACGAACAAAATTTTGCACCTAAACAAACACACACAGACAGCGCCGACATAGTTGAAATGAGAGATTCGACTCACTTCGCTACGCTCACCTAATTACGTAAAAAAATATGTGTTACTTGTAAATTTAAGAGCGAAGACACGTATTTTAAACACTATTCAGCTCTTTCGAATCAAAACTAAGCCGGTTACCAATTTTTTGAACTGGTATAGCATTTATTAAGGTATCATTTGAAATAGTATTTTCGCACGGTTTTTATATTGATATGGACATGTCTTTCAAAAGGTTCCGAGTCTGGATCCCTAATGATGCCACGATTATCGTTCCTAGAACCAAACAACACCTTTTCCCCCTGGATGATCCTAATCTAACTAGCTTATCCCCATGAACCAGGGTATACTCCATAATATACTGCTATCGGCGTAAGTACCAAGGTGTTGTCGTCACGGATTATGTAATAAACGATGCCAGGTATCAAAGCCATTTCCCCTCCACCTTACCACCTATACTGCTATCGGCGTAAAACACAAGGTGTTGTCGTCACGGATTATGTAATAAACGATGCCAGGTATCAAGCCATTTCCCCTCCACCTTACCACCTATACTGCTATTGGCGTAGGAAACAAAGTGTTGTCGTCACGAATTATGTTATAAACGATGCCAGGTATCAAACCATTTCCCTTCCACCTTACCACCTATACTGCTATCGGCGTAAAACACAAGGTGTTGTCGTCACGGATTATGTAATAAACGATGCCAGGTATCAAGCCATTTCCCCTCCACCTTACCTTCTATACTGCTATTGGCGTAAGAAACAAAGTGTTGTCGTCACGGATTATGTTATAAACGATGCCAGGTATCAAGCCATTTCCCCTCCGCCTTACCACCTATACTGCTATCGGCGTAAAACACAAGGTGTTGTCGTCACGGATTATGTAATAAACGATGCCAGGTATCAAGCCATTTCCCCTCCACCTTACCACCTATACTGCTATCGGCGTAAAACACAAGGTGTTGTCGTCACGGATTATGTAATAAACGATGCCAGGTATCAAGCCATTTCCCCTCCACCTTACCACCTATACTGCTATTGGCGTAGGAAACAAAGTGTTGTCGTCACGAATTATGTTATAAACGATGCCAGGTATCAAACCATTTCCCTTCCACCTTACCACCTATACTGCTATCGGCGTAAAACACAAGGTGTTGTCGTCACGGATTATGTAATAAACGATGCCAGGTATCAAGCCATTTCCCCTCCACCTTACCTTCTATACTGCTATTGGCGTAAGAAACAAAGTGTTGTCGTCACGGATTATGTTATAAACGATGCCAGGTATCAAGCCATTTCCCCTCCGCCTTACCACCTATACTGCTATCGGCGTAAAACACAAGGTGTTGTCGTCACGGATTATGTAATAAACGATGCCAGGTATCAAGCCATTTCCCCTCCACCTTACAACCTATACTGCTATTGGCGTAAGGTACAAGGTGTTGTCGTCACGGATTATGTTATAAACGATGTCAGGTATCAAACCATTTCCCCTCCATCTTACCACCTTACCTGCTTCCAGCGTAAGATACAAGGTGTTGTCAGGGATTATGTAATAAACGATGCCAGGTATCAAACCATTTCCCCTCCACCTTACCACCTATACTGCTATCGGCGTAAGATACAAGGTGTTGTCGTCACGGATTATGTAATAAACGATGCTAGGTATCAAGCCATTTCCCCTCCACCTTATTACCTAACCTGCTATCGGCGTAAGACACAAGGTGTTATCGTCACGGATTATGTAATAAACGATGCCAGGTATCAAGTCATTTCCTCTCCACCTTACCACCTATACTGCTATCGGCGTAAGAGACAAGGTGTTATCGTCACGGATTATGTAATTAACGATGCCAGGTATCAAGCCATTTCCCCTCCACCTTACCACCTAACCTGCTATCGGTGTTAGCTACAAGGTATACTGTCGTCACGGATTATGTAATAAACGATGCCAGGTATCAAACCATTTCCCCTCCACCTTACCACCTATACTGCTATCAGCGTAAGATACAAGGTGTTATCGTCACGGATTATGTAATAAACGATGCCAGGTATGAAGCCATTTCCCCTTCACCTAACCACCTCCACTCGGTACCAGCTGAGCGCTCGCGAGAAAGGAATGCGATGAAAGTTACGGTAGACCGCAGACCCATACCAGGTGTATCTTTTGATCTAGTAAAATGCTACAATTTCTCAATTGCTTTTTTATATGTATGGAATAATCACGAAAGAATAGAATTAAATTGTCCTTGAATTTTAAAAATAGCTTAAAACCGTCAATTGTATAGCAATGGTCTCGTTATCATGATAATTTTCAGACATATTTGTTTTATATTATTTTATAATACATATTATTATACATAAACAAAATATACATATACATATTATACATATTATACTTTACTATAAGTTGAAAAGAAAAGATTGAGCCCACTACTATACTTTCTTCATGAAACAACCGACGGATGTACATCTGAATACACCCTGTTGGTGAGCATTTTGTTTTTGGCGTGTATCTCTTAAACGCCAAATATTTGAGTTTGGCACTATCGAAATTATTATTCTATAAGTCAAAAAGAAGAGATGGAGTCCACTCTCATAGTCTATATTTGCTCATCAAGTATTCATAGGTTGCACGTACGTCACATCTTTGCGCGTGGCGGCCACATTTGTGATCAAACTTTGACGTTGCCATGGAGAAACAATTGAATGCCGTTGTGGTAGAATACATAAATTCGTAGTTCTTTAGAATCCAGCCTGTTTTTGAAGAAAAATTATTGTGTGTAGAATTTTTTAATTTTTTACTACTTATGTTTACTTTTAAAATTCTAAATTAGACTTATTCATTAGATTTGAATTGTATTTGCCAATGATCTAGGATTGGTCCTTATCAATTGTGTCGCAATCATGGCCGCTGTGGCGTCACGTGGGAACTATGAATCCCAGGGGAGCCAATGCTTCTACATTTTAGTACAGATAAACCTACACAAATATAAATTTGTACGTAAATGGCAAGTCATATGAAAATACCCGAATATGAATGATATGTAGAATTTTACAAGAAATAGTTTGTTTTATGTTCGATTTTGTCGTAAATAACGGTTGTGAAGATAAAATGCCAAAATTACCTGAAGTAGCCGCCGTTTTGTTTGTTATATGCAATTCGTAAACACCTATTACTGGAGCTTGGCACCATCAAAATTGTTATTTTATAAGCTTAAAGGCAGAGATTGAGATTACTCCTTTAAGTCAGAGTTGCTTCATCAAGAAGCGATCAAGAGCCAAGTTTTGTACATTTGAGCTCAGATGCACATAACAAAATAATTCATTTGTATACGTGAGTAGTACTTCATATACAGATTTATAAGTTTCATGTTTGTGTAGAATTTTATTAGGAATAATGTTTGTTATATTAAAGTTTGCCATAGAACGTACATTTGTGAAGATAAACAGGAAACACCTCTTGAGGGTCGCCCATTTTTAAAAGCCGTGGCGCATTCTCGTCTTTAATACTTCACTTACACCAATCGCTTGAAAATAAAATTATGAAAATAATTCACCAATAAGGCAACTTTGAAATATATGTACGTGTATAAATATGTAATATGTAATATGTAATATTTGTAATATTTTATTTTTAATTTTAATTTTAATTTTAATTTTAATTTTAACGTCTATACGTGTATAAATATGTAATATTTTATGTCATATGTTATATTTGTAATATTTTGATAATATATAGGTTTTGCTATGGTTTAATATACTAAGTATAAATTAATTTTATACTTAATTACCGATAACTTAAGCACTATGGAGCGAACATGAATAATTCTTACATTGAAATATTTAGCAATTGTACACAAATATAAATTTTATCATTACCACTTTCGTTATCAGTCCAACCGTTTACCCGTAATTGAGTGATATTCAATGCAATGCAGAGTAAAAATTGGGGGCACCGCCCCCACCCCCAGTCGCGGATATCGCTCTGGCACCAAAGTGCGCTAAACACTGTGAGACCTCATGAACACATAGGTATGGTACTTCACTCTTTCCCCGAAATTTCACAGGATTCCATTTGATGCTAGACTCATATGGCGATCTGATAAGTATACGCAAGGTCACACAAAAGTTACTCGAAAATATTTTTCTGAAACACAGTAACGACAAAATGTGAGCTGGCTATATTATAGTTAAATTTCGTCCGGTCACGCATATACTCATTCAAACCCGATTTGGTACGTACTAGAGGCAGAAAGTACATTTCTATTGATGTCAATAAGTGTAAGTTAGGAACGGTGCTGGACTGTGTAGAAAACACTAGACAAAATGACAGCAAAAATTCATAGCAACGCACATTGCACAGCATTCAACAACGTCAGAAAGTACAATAGCTATGAAAATTACAAACATGATTGCAATGCGCATTCTTGAACTGTTGTTAATTGTTTTTTTTCTTAGCTTTGAAAACTTTTCGCCACGTAGTTCGTAGATACAGACGCGCTCGCTTATCAACGCGTCACACAAAGCATTTTCCTTTTTTAATACAGGTATTTAGAGCACTCAAAATACACATTCTGGTGGCGATAAAATAAACTTCTAAAAAGAGTGGTTTGGCTGTCAGTTTGTATTGTTGTTTTATTGTTATAATTCGTCAATGGCGCTGAAAGGTGGTTGCTTAGCAGCGCTATCAATGTTAAGAGGACTCAAAACCAGTATAGATAGCGCTGCTAAGCAACCTCCTTTCAGCGCCATTGATGAATAATAACAATAAAACAACATTGAAAACTGACAGCGAAAGCACTCTTTTTAAAAGTTTATTTTCTTGCCACCAGAATGCATCTAGTTTAATTTGAGTAATCTAATTAACTGTTAGCTACGTTCACACTTTTAGTACAGTCAGGAAGTCGAATGTATTTTAATTTTAAAATACCACTAAGTGATTTTAATCACCATTCTAAACACCTAGTTTTGAACTCGTCTGACGTTCGAAATGCAAAACAATAAAATAAAATATTTACAAAATAGAACATTCTATATTCGTCAAAGGATGTTAGAAAAATGTCCATTGAATTCACATCTTGATATGTGGTTCATGATTTTTACGATACATAACAAACATTCTATTTTATACTTTCAAGGTGTGGACCCAACGCAGGGTTGGACATAACAATAGATGATGACAACAGTTGACGACCCTGTAGATGATACCTGTAGATATCTAACGATGGTTTAAATAACCGCACAGTATCAACTACAGCTAGGGTGTTACCGACCAGTGAATGTGCAACGTATCAGAGGAAACAGCACCAGTACTGAGACAGTTCTTCATTCGGACAGCGACGATGGGTTTCTATGGCAGTTTTGTAGCTGGCGTCCTAATATGTTTGGTAAGCTTACATGGGCATATTACAATAATGGAGGAATAACTGTTAAACGAAATACTAATTGTGTGTATAATTATTCTGAACAAAGGTTCCATTATTTTCAATGTTTATACCTAACCAATGCACGTAGTCCCTCAAAGCACCAAAGACTGTTTAATTTCTTTTTGTGAGGATGCAATATAGACTATGCAAGTAAGCATCTAAAATTATTTTATTACACTTATTTAAGATAGATACATAGATAACTTATTTGTAATAAAACCCATAGTTTTACATAAAAAGTCGTAGATAACTACCAATTTACTTAGTCCCTCAAAGCACCAAAGACTGTACCATACTGTGAACATAATTCACACTGAAAATCGGTGTTGTGACTGGGCGGATAGACTCTAAATCTGAACTTATTTTATTTTTATACTTATTTATTTAAGCTTGTGCATTGGAAGCTCTTTACATAGTTGTGCTTTGGAAGCTCTTTACATTATTGTGCTTTATAAGCTCTTTACATACTTGTGCAATGGAAGCATCTATCTACTTGTGCATTGGAAGCTTTCTACATACTTGTGCATTGGAAGCTCTCTACATACTTGTGCATTGGAAGCTCTCTACATACTTGTGTATTGGAAGCTCTCTACATACTTGTGCATTGGAAGCTTTCTACATACTTGTGCATTGGAAACTCTCTACATACTTGTGCATTGGAAGCTCTCCACATACTTGTGCATTGGAAGCTCTCTACATACTTGTTCATTGGAAGCTCTCTACAAACTTGTGCATTGGAAGCTTTCTACATACTTGTGCATTGAAAGCTCTCTACATACTTGTGCATTGGAAGCTTTCTACATACTTGTGCATTGGAAGCTCTCTACATACTTGTGCATTGGAAGCTCTCTACATGTGTATTGGAAGCTCTCTACATACTTGTGCATTGGAAGCTTTCTACATACTTGTGTATTGGAAGATCTCTACATACTTGTGCATTAGAAACTCTCTACATACTTGTGCATTGGAAGCTCTCCACATACTTGTGCATTGGAAGCTCTCTACATACTTGTGCATTGGAAGCTCTCCACATACTTGTGCATTGGAAGCTTTCTACATACTTGTGCATTGGTAGCTCTCTACATACTTGTGCATTGGAAGCTCTCTACATACTCTAGTATTGGAAGCTCTCTTCATACTTGTGCATTGGAAGCTGTCTACATACTTGTGCATTGGAAGCTCTCCACATACTTGTGCATTGGAAGCTCTCTACATACTTGTGCATTGGAAGCTCTCCACATACTTGTGCATTGGAAGCTTTCTACATACTTGTGCATTGGTAGCTCTCTACATACTTGTGCATTGGAAGCTCTCTACATACTCTAGTATTGGAAGCTCTCTTCATACTTGTGCATTGGAAGCTGTCTACATACTTGTGCATTGGAAGCTCTCTACATACTTGTGCATCGGAAGCTCTCTACATACTTGTGCATTGGAAGCTCTCTACATACTTGTGCATTAGAAACTCTCTACATACTTGTGCATTGGAAGCTCTCTACATACTTGTGCATTGGAAGCTCTCTACATACTTGTGCATTAGAAACTCTCTACATGCTTATGCATTGGAAGCTCTCTACATACCTGGAGCAAATTAAAACATATTATGCAAAATATGCGAAATAGTAGAGAAATAATAATAAAACTTTACTACTTAAAAGCTAACTCATAAAATATAGCGGAAAAAAGAAAGATAATTATGTATATAAATAAATATATATATACATTTTTGTTTATATTTATTTTAGTATTTTCGTTTATTTTGTGAAAACAAACGATGGATTGATTTAACCGTAAAAACGTTTTTGTTCTATATATAAATATATATTTATAAACAATATGGTTGTATTTCGCAGAGATATTAACGAACTCTACTTATTTTGGATTAAATATAAGGACTCACGGAAAGTGTACTTTCAGAAAGGGTATATTCTTGCAAGATAATGAGCATGCATTATAATAATAACAATACGATAATGATACATAAAACAATGCATAAGATAATGGTATACCCATGTTTATGTATATATGTGTTACATAACCTAGTGCAATACGTTAAGACTTTAAACGACTTTGTGTGTGAATGGACAGCCTTGATTCAAAAGAGGTTCTAAGCCTTTTTCTGATACGAGACTTATAACGAACCTCGAATGAACCCAGGCCTTATGAAGAAGTTAATAATTCCTGGTGGAAAGTAAAACACAATGAACATTCCAAGGATGTGGATTATAAATTCGTTCTCACATAAAGTGGGCCTGGATTCACAAGACGTCCAGCTGCTGGTTATAATGTTGATACCAGAAAAAAGACTTAGAACCCGTTTCACCAAACGTTATCCGGCGATTTTCTGTTAATCGGAGATCAAAAATGGTGCCCGGTAGAAGCCAACATACAATGTTTATGTAATGTTTGTTGAAACCATGGCAACCAATCCGAGATTAGTAAATCGGCCGATTAAAATGTTTAGTAAATTCGGACCTAAGGCCCGGTTTTTCAAATCGGGAAACAAGTCGTAAACGAGGCCGTTAGCTGACGGTCCGTAATCTGTAACCCAACAATCCCTTTGCAGATAACGGACCGTCAACTAACGGTCTAGTTAATGACCGATTGAAAACCCGGAACTTACTAGGCTACATTTACTGAATTCAAAAGTAAGAGTTAATGCGAAAATATAAAAAATGCAGTAAATTTTCTTCAGGAAAAAATATAGCCCAAAGTACCTAAAAACGATAGGCCCTTACCCAAAAATAATTTAGATGTAATATTTACGTCCGACTAGCGCATAGTAACAAATTCTATTTGTAATTCAAGTTTCAATATTTTACCTTCCCGCTCTTTTATTGTAAAAAAATAAATGGCGACCATCGCTTTCAACAGATTTTATGAATAAATTTATCCAAACTCTTTGGAATTTGCAATCATTTCATTATTGGAACAGCACTTCATTGTTGACGTTCTTCAGATGTTTTATTTTAAAATCACGATATTTTCAAATATTCTTTAAGAATATTGTATTTTTTGAACATTGTCGTATAAATTGTACACCCAAAAAAAAAATTGGTGTAAACATGCTATTTTGAGTGAAATTAACTGCAAAACATCAGTTGTTGATATGATTGGTCGCTTGTGATCCAAACGTTTGACGTAAATCCACGTATTTCCCGCCATAATGATGTGTGAAAGTTTTGGGTTATTTTTAATCGATGAAATATATTCCTAAAAGTACACTTAATAATACGATTGTATATAGAAAATGGTATTTAACTTAATGAAACTATTCAAGAAACACCCGAAAATTCCCTAGTGAAATGATGCTAAAGCTCTTATTGCATATGTCCTAGGTTATCGCACCCGACGTCATCTTTGCTCGGGGTCACTGGGGTACGGGACAACGTTCTGACCAGCCGGGCGGGTCCAAGTCAGTCAAGACTAGTGTTCAGGTAAGATCGATCAGGGCTACAAACTATGTAAGGAGGTAACAAGGTTTGTAATAAACCAGCTGGGTGGGTCCAAATCAGTCAAGGCAAATGTTCAGGTAAGATCGATCAGGGTTACAAACCATGTAAGGAGGTAACAAGGTTTTTTATTAAACCAGCCGGCCGGGTCCAAATCAGTCGAGGCAAATGTTCAGGTAAGATCGATCAGGGGTAAAAACCATGTAAGGAGGTAACAAGATTTGTATTAAACCAGCTGGACGGGTCCAAAACAGTCAAGGCAAATGTTCAGGTAAGATTGATCAGGGGTACAAACCATGTAAGGAGGTAACAAGGTTTGTATTAAACCAGCCGGGCGGGTCCAAATCAGTCGAGGAAAATGTTCAGGTAAGATCGATCAGGGGTAAAAACCATGTAAGGAGGTAACAAGATTTGTATTAAACCAGCTGGACGGGTCCAAAACAGTCAAGGCAAATGTTCAGGTAAGATTGATCAGGGGTACAAACCATGTAAGGAGGTAACAAGGTTTGTATTAAACCAGCTGGGCGGGTCCAACTCAGTCAAGGCATATGTTCAGGTAAGATTGATCAGGGGTACAAATCATGAATGAGGTAACAAGGTTTGTATTAAACCAGCTGGGCGGGTCCAAATCAGTCGAGGAAAATGTTCAGGTAAGATCGATCAGGGGTAAAAACCATGTAAGGAGGTAACAAGATTTGTATTAAACCAGCTGGACGGGTCCAAAACAGTCAAGGCAAATGTTCAGGTAAGATTGATCAGGGGTACAAACCATGTAAGGAGGTAACAAGGTTTGTATTAAACCAGCTGGGCGGGTCCAACTCAGTCAAGGCATATGTTCAGGTAAGATTGATCAGGGGTACAAACCATGTAAGGAGGTAACAAGGTTTGTATTAAACCAGCTGGGCGGGTCCAACTCAGTCAAGGCATATGTTCAGGTAAGATTGATCAGGGGTACAAATCATGAATGAGGTAACAAGGTTTGTATTAAACCAGCCGGGCGGGTCCAAATCAGTCGAGGCAAAATTAATGTTCAGGTAAGATCGATCAGGGGTTCAAACCATGTAAGGAGGTAACAAGGTTTGTATTAAACCAGCCGGCCGGGTCCAAATCAGTCGAGGCAAATGTTCAGGTAAGATCGATCAGGGGTAAAAACCATGTAAGGAGGTAACAAGGTTTGTATTAAACCAGCTGGGCGGGTCCAACTCAGTCAAGGCATATGTTCAGGTAAGATTGATCAGGGGTACAAATCATGAAGGAGGTATCAAGGTTTGTATTAAACCAGCCGGGCGGGTCCAAATCAGTCAAGGCATATGTTCAGGTAAGATCGATCAGGGGTAAAAACCATGTAGGAGGTATCAAGGTTTGTATTGAACCAGCCGGGCGGGTCCAAATCAGTAAAGGCAAATGTTCAGGAAAGATTGATCAGGGGTACAAAGCATTTCAGGAGGTAACAACGTTTCTATTAAACCAGCCGGGTAGGTCCGAATCAGTCAAAGCACATGTTCAGGTAAGATTGGTCAGGGGTACAAACCATGTAAGGAGGTAACAAAGTTTGTATTAAACTAGCCGGCCGGGTCCAAATAAGGCGAGGCAAATGTTCACGTAAGATCGATCAGGGGTACAAACCATGTAAGGAGGTAACAAGGTTTGTATTAAACCAGCTGGCCAGGTCCAAATGAGTCAAGGCAAATGTTCAGGTAAGATCGATCAGGGGTACAAACCATGTAAGGAGGTAACAAGGTTTGTATTAAACCAGCTGGGCGGGTCCAACTCAGTCAAGGCATATGTTCAGGTAAGATTGGTCAGGGGTACAAATCATGTAGGAGGTATCAAGGTTTGTATTAAACCAGCTGGGCGGGTCCAAATTAGTCAGGGCATATGTTCAGGTAAGATCGATCAGGGGTAAAAACCATGTAGGAGGTATCAAGGTTTGTATTAAACCAGCCGGGGTGGTCCAAATCAGTAAAGGCAAATGTTCAGGAACGTTTGATCAGGGGTACAAACCATGTAAGGAGGTAACAACGTTTCTATTAAACCAGCCGGGTAAGTCCGAATCAGTCAAAGCAAATGTTCAGGTAAGATTGATCAGGGGTACAAACCATGTTAGGAGGTAACAAAGTTTGTATTAAACCAGCCGGCCGGGACAAATCAAATGTTCAGGTAAGATCGATCAGGGGTACAAACCATGTAAGGAGGTAACAAGGTTTGTATTAAACCAGCTGGGCGGATCCGAATCAGTCATAGCAAATGATCAGGGTAAGGTCGTTGAGAGTTATTTTTATGTAATCTGTTATGGTCTGCTTAGGTTTTTTCTGTACGTCATTTATAATTAAAATAATAAGACTAATACCTCTACTACACTAGATAGTTAGATATGTATTTAAATACAGCCTGCCTTTAAATACGTTTGAAGTGGTTCGAGTCTGTATTTAATGACACCCTCTCATCATCATCCCTTGGACCCCGATATAAATATATGTTTTACGTTATCTACGAGATCTCGCTCCTAAAACGTTACAATTAACGTAACTTTTAGAAGGTTATATGTGTTGATTTGATACCCACGTAACCTGAATAGCCAAGATCGTTTTTGTAATAATACTTTGTCTTCGAAAAGATCGTAAAATTTCAAGGAGGGGGAAATTAACGTTATAATCGACGTGTGGACCACTTTCATAGTGCAAAAAAAGTTCGTAGGCCATCTCCACTACAACCTCGTGTGGCAGGTGGTAGCTAAGTGTTGGCAGAGATGGGCATTATTAGGACGGCCGAGGCAATAAAGGTGAAGATAAATAATCTTAAAACTGAGTATAACAAAATAAAGAAAACAAGCTCAGTCCAATCAATCAATTCAAACCCTAATCCTAATGGCATGTTATTGTTTACATTAACATAGCCTCACTAATGGGTGCAATCTGGCTGGATTGAGATTCAAGTCAAAAATAGTTCAGAAAGTAACCACAGTGTTACAGCACATGCTTATTACATCAAGTATAGTTAATGGTTGTATTTAAATTAGTTCAGAAAGTAACCGAAGTGTTACAGCACATGATTATTACATCAAGTATAGTTGATGGTTGTATTTAAATTAGTTCAGAAAGTAACCAGAGTTTTACAGCACATGATTATTACATCAAGTATAGTTGATGGTTGTAATTAAATTAGTTCAGAAAGTAACCACAGTGTAACAGCACATGCTTATAACATCTAGTGTAGTTGATGTTGTTTTTAAGCTGAGGATCATAAACATACTCTATACTTAAATAGAATTGAGTGAAGAAGGGGTATAAGAATAAGAATGTCTTTATTTAGCTTTCGCTATACTACATAGTACAAAATACATCATTAACATTAGTCATTCACAATTTTGAAAACATATTTTCTACATTTATTCTTAAATATGACCATTGGTTTTTCCTGTCTTACCTTTTTAGGAATGCTATTTGATAGTATGAGCATTTCACATAGTAAAGTATTATTGCTACAAACTACTACTAGAACAACTAGAATAACTCCTACCAGATTTAAAAAATAAGACTACAATACATTTAATTTTTACGAATTTAGAAAATATACGGTTTGTTATTGCAAAAATGTTGATTATTTTAAAGAAAATTTTAAAACAAGGGCGATACAGAGCTTGTAGCTTACATTAAAATTCAAGGTAATTCTGCATGGTGATGAAAATTAATGACCCCGATTGTGCAAATGTACGCACAGTTACGTGCTTGTCCCATTGTCTGTTGGGCTCATAGGTATAGATACATGTTTCAATGAGAAACTAAATAAAAACAGAACACATTGATTCAACGGTGGTTTGTGATAACTTTCAAAATTAAGTTTTATCTACGTTCGTGCGTCACTAACGGAAGCCAACCCATGTGGGATAGGATGCTGAGATTGGAAAGATTGTTGGTATGACGGTCGGGTTCGTCAATTGAAACTGATGGATCTTGTTTCAAGGTTTTCTGCAAAACAATGAAAAATCTCGAATTTTCAACGTGCAGGATTTTCCGGCCATTAACGTAATCATAAGAAAGGCAGAAAGTGGACAAATACCGTGTCGACCATCTTCATTGCTGAGTAACTCTACTCCGAATACCAATACCAAGAAAATACTAAAGCTATTTTATTCTCAGGTGTTATTAAAAACAAACTAGTTGGAAAACTGACTCTTCCTTGTCAAAATTAAAAATAATTCAATATTTCGAGCACTACTCGTCACTCTTCGTCAGGAGAAAACCAATTTGAAATTAAGCGTAATTTTTAATCTTGAGAAGGAACAGTGAATTGTCCAACTAGTTGGTTTTCAATAACCTTATGCCTATGCTGCTAAGTTTCCGTTATAATAGGTGGTTGTGAGCCACAAGCTGCCGTTATGTGCCTGAACAATGGTTATAATATTTAAAGAAAATGAGAATAGTAGAATCTGTTCTCTACCCGGCACCTCCACCAAATATTAAAACTTGTTTCAAACATTTGGAAAACCTACACCGGAGTCGATAAAGAAGTTTCCACGTTCGGAGAACTTCTTTGCCGGCAGGAAATAAATCTAAATGTATTTTTGATGTATGCGTCCCCTTACAGTGCTCGTCCTATAATTCTTGCCCATTTACAAGACAACTTTCTAGGCTATTAAGTACAGTTCTATTAAAAACGCAAGTGCCTGACTGACTCATTAACGCCTAGCTCAATCCGTTTTACATAGAAATGTGAAATTTTGAAGTACGTAGGTCTTTTGAGAAATCCATCCACTAAAAAAGATTTTTTTAATTTCAGTCCCTAACTTAGTGAAAATGGGGGTTGAAGTTGCTTTTTAGCATACTTATATCTCATAACAACTATATGCAAAAGTCATTATGTTTGGATTAAACACGATAATACTACTAATACTGATAATAATATTATAATTATACTAGATAACTCTAAATAAAAGACAATACTAAAATAAACAAATTAAATATAAATAAATAATGAATACAAAAAAGAACAAAAATTAAGAAAATATATTACTAAAATACAAACAATTAATAATACTAATACTACTAATATCAGAGAAAGGTATTTATATAAACGTTATGAGTTTTGATTGCATTTGTTTTCGTTGCCTGTAGACATGTCTGTTAACATCTAGCTGCGACATATTGCCACAATTTCGATTTTAAAAGGTGTTTTGAAGGTTCGAACATAAAAACTTAGAAAAAAAAATACACAATAAATAAATCAATCAATTAAAAAAACCTGCCCAAGGGCTGCTACCTTATCGTGGTGGGCACTGGGCAGGTTTGTGTTCTTTGATGATACCGAGAGCCATGCCGGTGGAAGCGTATGCTTCTGGTAATGGCCACCCTAGCCAGACACGTCGAGGTGAAGAAGTCAGAAGAAATGCGTCCACGTCCTTCCCTTTCTTTTTTCTCCTTTTGTCTCTTTCACTATTCCCCCCCGCACTCCTACTGGCCCCTTTTCGCGCAGTCAGCCGAGGTCGATTAGGCGTTGGTCTAGTAAACCGCGGTCTCTGCGTTCCAGTTTCGAATCCTGGCTTGGAAATGGATGCCATGTGGTGTTTTCTCATCCTTATAATCAACCACTTATCTTCTCAATTAGACTTGTTTTAATAATATGGGGCATAAAACCCCAAATATCAGATCCAAATACCTTCAGCTTCATATTTTACTGACTCACTGTCTCGATCAGCCAAGTTGTAAAATGATGGGTTGTAAAACCCAAATATTATCATCATACATTCCAGAAATTTGCAACCATGGCGTTCGGCTGCCCCGGTCTGGACCCGGGAGACGTTGTGATAACCTGTGAACACGCTAAACTGGAGAAAAGGTTCGGGCCAGGAATAGACTGCACCGAGAAAGTTCCGGTAAACACCAAGGTCACCTTCGTGAGTTGTCCGACAGGGCTCGCCATAGTCGAGGAATACCGAAACATCACCTGCAAGTTTCCTGGGAAGTGGGATAACGACGTCTTCACCTGTGACGGTGAGTACATTCATCGACCTTGGTATCATGTAACCTGCAATTATTTTCTGTAGAAAATGTGATAGAGGTGGCACAGCGGTGACCCGAGACTCTAATGGGAGGTCTATGGTTCTATTTCAGCCTCTAGCAGTTCTGACTGAAGGGTTTTTCCGAGGTTTTTGCAGTCATAAAGTCGAATTATGGGCCAGTCATATTACAAGTCCCAGGACATGCCTTACCAACTAATAACTATCCAAATACCCTAATAAAACGAGTGAGTCCTCAGCCCTGAAGGGCACAGAGGTAGATTGCTGGGCCTGGATCCACAAAGATGCCTTTAAGCTTCGTTGTCTAAAGCTGGGCAAATTCTAACTAGATAAATCACCTGTGGGTGTAACTACACATTTACAAATTAATTATTATTAGTCATTTATGGATAGTTTACTATATTTTATCTTAATGACATTGCAGAACGACATATGCCTGATTTACATCACTTAGGTTTTCCTAAACTATAGGACGTCTTAGCACTTTGGCTCGAATGCATAGTTCACACTCAAGCTCTACTAGCCACCAATCAAAGAGCCGTCCACATGGCAATACCGTTCCGTGATTGGTGGTTTAAAATATAGATCTTTGATGAGTTGTCGATCACTCGTCGATGGTGTTCAGAGCCTATAGGGTTGGTTTAGTCACTATAAATTAGAGTCCCCCAATTAAAATCAGTCTTGTTACTGAGTGGATGGCCTCTATAAAGGACAAGGATTGTATGACCGCAAGTGTGCATAGTAAGACAATAATTGTACAAACATTTACAGAGATATCAACCACGGAGGCACCAACCACCACTACCAAGCTAACAACAACAACCAAGAAATTGACAACAACCACGAAACTGGCAACCAAGGCAACAACCAAGGCAACAACCAAGGCAACAACAAAGCCTGCAAACATAACAACAACAAAGTCTTTGAATGGAACAACCCTGCCTACGACTACTGTGCTAACTACAACAGTGGCGGGTGCTACAACCACTACAACAGCGGCAACTGCGACAACTTCCGCTACTACAACTGCTACTACTACAACTGTGGCTACAACTGCGGCATCTACAACTGCTACTTCTACAACTGCGACTACTACAACTGCGGTTTCTACAACTGCAGCAGACACTTTTACAACTGCGGCTGTTACAACTGCGGCCGCTACTACTGCTGCTGCAACTACGGCTGGGACTACAGTTGCAGGAGGATCAGGAGGGGGAGGAGGAGGAGGAGGCGATGGTAAAACGAAATCTTTTTTTCTCATAAGGTTATTTAGTCCAGCATCAAATGGAATCCTGTGCAATTTCAAAGAAAGAGTATAGCACCATATACCAATGTGTTCATAAGATTTCAAAGTATTTAGCGCACTTTGGTGCCGGATCGATTTTTGCGACTGGGGGCGGGGGCGGTGCCCCCAATTTTGACTGCGCATTGCATTAAATATCGCTCAATAACGGCCAAACGGTTGGTCTGACAACGAAAATGAGGATAATAAAATATATTTGTGTGCATTTGATAAATATTTCCTTGTCAAATTTATTCATGTACGGTACATAGTGCGAAAGTAATCGTCAATTTAGTATAAAATTAATATATTCTCAATATATAAACCATGGACCAACTTTATATTATCAAAACATTATAACATATTCATACACCTATGACAATTTCAGAGTGTTGCCTTATCGGTGAATTTTTGTCATAATTTTATCTTTAAGCGATTGGTATAAGTGAAGTATTAAAGACAAGAATGCGTTGGGCTTTTGTGCGCCCGCTAAACACAAGTGTAATGCATTGAAGCATTGACAATCATAATATTGTACTATTTCGAAAAAAAAAGTACACTTATATCTTCGTTTTAGCTTGTAAAATAATAATTTGGATAGTGCCACGCTAAAAAATGAGGCGTTTACAAGTTATACATAAAAAACAAAATGGCTGACTCTCATGAGGTTTTTCCTTTTTATCTTCACAGTCGTACGTTTTTTTTTAAGCTTAATACCACAAAAAATATTTCTAGTACAATTCTACACACACATGATACCTAAATATTTTCATAGAAGGTACTACTTACGTACAAATTTAATTTTTGTATGTGTGCATCTAAACTCAAATGTACAAAACTTGGCTCCCGTTCGCTTCTTGATGAAGCAACTGTGGCCTAACGGAGTGGTCTCAATCTCTTCTTTTAAGGTTATAAAATAATAATATTGATGGTGCCAAGCTCCAATGATAGACATTTACGAGTTGCATGTGAAAAACAAAATGGCTGCCACTTCAGGCGGTTTTGGCAATTTATCTTCATAACCGTACTATTAACGACAAAATCTAACATGACAAAAAATATTTCTTGTAAAATTCTTCATTCAATCCATATTCAGGTATTTTCATATGATTTACCATTTACCTACAAATTTAGATTTGTGTATTTTAATCTGTACTCAAATGTACAAGCATTGGCTCCCCTGGGCTACTTGATGAAGCAAGTATGGACTATGGGAGTGGGCTCAATCTCTTCATTTCAACTTATAGAATAATAATTTTGATGGTGCGAAACTCAAGTACTAGGCGTTCAAGAGAAACACGCAAAAAACAAAATGCCCGCCAATAGGGTGTATTCAGAGGTATATCCGTCGGTTGTTTGATGAAGCAAGTATAGGATAGGGCTCAATCTCTTCTTTATAGCTTATAAAGTAATAATTGTGATAGTGTTTACCTTAAATATGAGGCATTATCGAGTTACACGTAAAATACAAAATGGCCACCACTTTAGGTAGTTTTTCTAATTTACCGTCATAACCGTACGTTTTATGACAAAATTAAATATGACAAAAATAATTTCTGGTAAAATTTTACACACAAATGATACTTACATATTTTTATAGGATTTACTATTACCATACAAATTAAAATGTCTCCATGTTAATAAGTACTAATTTTTTTTACGTGTTTCTCTTGAACGCCTAATACTTGAGTTTGGCACCATCGAAATTATTATTCTATAAGTTGAAATGAAGAGATTGAGCCCACTCCCATAGTCCATACTTGCTTCATCAAGTAGCCCAGGGGAGCCAATGCTTGTACATTTGAGTACAGATTAAAATACACAAATCTAAATTTGTAGGTAAATGGTAAATCATATGAAAATACCAGAATATGGATTGAATGAAGAATTTTACAAGAAATATTTTTTGTCATGTTAGATTTTGTCGTTAATAGTACGGTTATGAAGATAAATGCCAAAACCGCCTGAAGTGGCAGCCATTTTGTTTTTCACATGCAACTCGTAAATGTCTATCATTGGAGCTTGGCACCATCAATATTATTATTTTATAACCTTAAAAGAAGAGATTGAGACCACTCCGTTAGGCCACAGTTGCTTCATCAAGAAGCGAACGGGAGCCAAGTTTTGTACATTTGAATTTAGATGCACACATACAAAAATTAAATTTGTACGTAAGTAGTACCTTCTATGAAAATATTTAGGTATCATGTGTGTGTAGAATTGTACTAGAAATATTTTTTGTGGTATTAAGCTTAAAAAAAAACGTACGACTGTGAAGATAAAAAGGAAAAACCTCATGAGAGTCGGCCATTTTGTTTTTTATGTATAACTTGTAAACGCCTAATTTTGGAGCTTGGCACTATCCAAATTATTATTTTACAAGCTAAAACGAAGATATAAGTGTACTTTTGTTTCGAAATAGTACAATATTATGATTGCCAATGCTTCTAGGCATTACACTTGTGTTAAGCGGGCGCACAAAAGCCCCACGTCTTCTTGTCTTTAAAGTCGATCGATGAAGTGAACTACCCATTCAATACAACAACTAAACTATTCAAATTAAATGGACATGAAAAAATACTTTTTTATTCTAAATTATGAATTTCAAGAGTTATCACATGTGAGTAGCATTTAATACAGAACTTCTTGAAATTATATATTTTTTTTTATTAATAAAGTATATTTATAGTTTCTAATTTGAGTAGATTTGACGTAAAATTGACACACCAACGCGAATATCTCGAAAACGGATCGCGTTCGATCATCTTTTTCAAACGTATTCATGTTAGTCATGAAGTTATCTACATTTAGGACGAAACTTTGCTACAATATATTACTTTTTGAAGGTGCTACGCAAAGTTATACGATTGAAAGTGTTGGTTTTTGTTCAGTTACAATGTATAACATAGGGAATTCCAACGCATTTCAACACTCAATAAATAAAAAACTAATAGCGGTAGGTGCATATTTTTTTCTACAATATTCACAAGCTTAATCTCAACTTGCGGTACATACAATTTGAATGATTTATATTACATGTGCAGTTATCATCGATCGACTTTAATACTTCACTTACACCAATCGCTTACAGATAAAATTATGAAAAAATTCACCAATAAGGCAACACTCTGAAATTTCTATACGTGTATGATAATGTTTGTAATGTTTTGATAATATACAGTTGCCCCATGGTTTATATATTGAGAATATATTAATTGTATACTTAATTGACGATAACTTTCGCCCTATGTACCGTTTATGAATAATTGTGACACGGGAATATTTATAAATTACACACACATATATTTGATTAACATCATTTTCGTTGTCAGACCAACCGTTTGGCCGTAATTGAGCGATATTAAATGCAAAAAGTAGTCAAAATTGGGGGCACCGCCCCCGCCCCCAGTCGTGGATATCGCTCTGGCACCAAAGTGCGCTAAATACCGTGAAACCTTATGAACACATTGGTTTATGGTGCTACACTCTCTCCTCGAAATTGCACAGGACTATGATTTTCGACACTTTGATGTTGGACTTAGATCCTGTCTTACAATGTCCCAATAACTACTTATTCATCGAATAGCTTGTTGTCTCCATAGCAACGACCAATCAAAACTCTTGAAATCCTCCAAATAGCTTAATTGCTACAAATAACTTTCTTATTAGGAGATTGTAAGACCGGGCCTAATTCTGGATTTTGTCTTGTTGGAAATAAGATTCAATATTTATTGTTGTTTCGTTGTTTGAACTTGCTCGATGCAAGGTACTAACAAAAAATTCTTAGACAAAAAGTTACAAAATATTTGTTCGCATTTAAGGGTTGATAATGGTTCCTAGTCCACTGTGGCGGCATCCTCACGTGACAGGTCTGGGTATCGCGTGCAACGTGCTCGCATGAGACGTGACCTTGGTGAAATCGGCCCAAGGGCCAATTTCACTAAGATCAACTTTGGCCAAGTTCACTTGAATGAAAATCTACTGCATGAAGAGTGAAATGTTTTATTGATAATGTGTTGCTTTATTCGCCGATTTACAGATAGTTGAAGTAATAAAGTGAAACAAGATACACATTTAAACCCCATTTGTATCCTGTTTACGGCTAATTTCAGATTGGTTATAAATGTCAAAAATATTTAAAGTCAATTGTTAAGCCAATGCCTACTGGATAGCTTGTACTTGGCTTGTACATTATACATACAGAAGGCAGTGACAGAGCTATGAAACAATACTGCTTTGGAGTTTATCATCACAAATCTGAACGGTGGGCATCGAGGGTTCTATCCAACAATGCACTTCCAGTTTTTATCATTTTTACATAAAAATACATCTGTACTATGAGTAAACAAACTTGTATACCAATCTTTACATGGATTATTTTAAACGTCATGGTATAACAAAAGGCAATAAGTGTCATTGTGCGAAATTATTTCCATCTCTCTGTAAAAAAATAAACATGCAGTGACAATACTGTAGTAACCAAAACAACAATAATGTGAGGTATGTAAGAAATAAAGCAGGTAAAAGTTATTATTCTTGTCTAATTGGTAACATTTAGGTTCAAGCTGAACTCGACAAAAGTCAATGCTGGTTAAACCTTAAAACCACCCGTTTAATTAACTGCAATCAATTTATGTAATTCTAGACAAAAATGGTTATATTATTTCAGGTTACGGCTGGCTATTCGAAAACAGAACATTCCGACTGGTGCCCGATACCGCGACAACCTACTCCGCAGCTCGAAACGTCTGCCAATCAGAAGGCGGGAACCTCACTACCTTCTCGACACAATCAAAACTAGACCACTTGTTGATGATATCTAATAAAACTGGCTTCATTGTTGGCGTTTTCATCAACGAAACATATCTTACCACAGTATTAACCAACATGTTGAGCTTAACATACCAAACATCACCATCGATAACAACAACCACAACAACAGCACCGACAACAACAACATCTTCATTGTGGGCATTTAGCACGTATACCTGGTCAACGTATGTCACGTCATCATTAACAACAATACCACCACCACCAGTAATAACGATGTCATTGGCAGTCATAGCTAACGCACCAATCAACTCAACTATTGACCCGTTATTGTACCCATTATTTATAACTGAAGATGGTAAGTATACAAATGAATTTACTAAAAGTGCGAATTTTAATAGTTACGAAGTCACGAATCAAAAGACGTACAAAATCATAAAAAAAAATTGTATTTTTTTAAATCTATTTAGTTTATTTATTTGTTTGCTCATTAAATATAAATTCCCACTAAGCTAAAACTTTATAGCTAAACAGTGGGTTGCATATAAACATACATTGCTGGGCCCAGATTCACAAAGGTGCCTAAGTGCTAAGAAGTCCTAGTTTAGGCAAATCTTAGTGATATAAATCACCAATATGTCGTTCTGCAATGTTATAAAGATAAAATATAGTAAAATATGAACAATTTAACTTATAATATTTGATTTGTGAATGTGTATTAATACCAAGACATGATTTATCTTGATTTATCTAGCTAGGATTTGCCTAACTTAGGACAACTTAGAGTTACGCATCTTTGTGAATCCAGGCCCTGATAGTTAAAAAAATAATATAACATACCGTACCAATAACAATAATAATAATAATAATAATAATAATAATAAAAATTATTATTATTATTATTATTTTATGGACAATGATATATTTAATTAGTTCTAAGTAGACTTTAATACTTTAATAAGGTAAACGCATGGAAATACTTGACATTTATGTCCGTGCAATTTGTTTACGCCGGTTTTGACCGAGTTTGTATGTATTGCAACAATAAAACAATAATAATAATTATTATAAAAATTATTATTATTATAATAATTATTTTCATTATTTTAATTATAACAATAATAATAATAATAATGATCATAACATTTAATTAATTCATTTCATTTATTTATCATTCTGTACAATTACACAAGATAACTATTGAGCAAACACCTTCATGAGCTCTTTGCTCGCTCGAAGGTTTGCTTTTAAATACATAAATAAAATAGTGCACAGTCTACGTTATTCAATTCAAATTTAGATTTAGAATAAGAAAAACAAAATACTTATTGAATTCTCTATACAAATAAACAGAAGTTGAAATACATTGGTGTAATAGTACTAAAATCAGTGATCAAACAAATCTAAAACATGTTGTATATACATTAAAAGAGTTAAGTGTGCTGAGGATAATAATTCAAATTTAGATTTAGTTAAGAATTAAAAATAACAAAAGCCATATTTGATATCTTTACAGGTAAACAGTAGATATAAGATTATCAAACAACGGTAAAATAATACTAACATTATATTAAACAATACTGAGCTTACATTTATAATAATAATAATAATAATAATAATAATAATAATAAAAATAATAATAATAATAATAATAATAATAATAATAATAATAATAATAAAAATAATAATAATAATAATAATAATAAAAATACTTTAATTATTTATGTTATTTTTATTATTTTTTATATAATTATTTTACTTATAATTACTGTTATCATTATTGTTATTACTATTATTATTATTATTATTATTATTGTTATTATTATTATTATTATTTTTATTATTATTATTACTATTATTATTTTTATTTTAATTATTATTATTATTTTGTATTCTAACACACAGACAAGTCTTCTATAAGGCTTTGTGGATAAGATGCTATTTTTGTAGTATGTGCTCATTAGGCCTACAAATAAAAAAAACAAAACAACATATTATAAAATATATAATTATAATAATTATTATTATTATTATTATTATTATTATTATTATTATTATTATTATTATTATTATTATTATAATTTATTATTATAATTATTATTATTATTATTATTATTATTATAATTATTATTATTATTATTATAATTATTATTATTATTATTATTATCATAATACTATGTAAGATTATACTAATGTTATATGTTTGTATTTCCAGGATCGCCAATGCCGACGTTTGTGAATCTTACAATAAGAAATCTTCACAACGGAAAACAACTCATCAAATGTTTGAAATACAACCCGAATTTGAACGCATTTGACGACATGGTTTGTGAAAATTCTCATAATAGGACATATATATGCGAGCGGGGTTCCGTCTTTGACAACACGACAGGCAAATACCTGCGCTGAGCTCTTAGCATTACAATGAAAATACAATAATAAAAAACACTGTTGGACTTACACGAAACTATAAGATGTTATTCAACATCACGTTACGTAATATTTCGACCGCTGCTCGGCTTTCATCAGTCATCAGGTATGCGTGATGTTGAATAACATCGAAAAAAACTAACTGTGTATTTCTACATTTTTTTTATTACATGTTTTCCAGTTAACTAGAGTGTTTTTTTGTTATGTTAATACAGGTTGTAACAAGCACGAACAATATTTACTTTACTAACATTCGTTTGTTAAAAAATATTATATAAATATATAAATGCACATCTACTTTTACTTCAACGTGTTTGCACAATACCTTATGTTCACAATACAAATAAATATGGAATTGAATTTGATCACAATAAATTATGTTATATGGCTATGTGTTTTATATTATTTAAAGATTACGTGTTATTGAAAGATGCTTCAAAATCAAAATTCCAATCTTGGGAACCAATGTTTATACTGCGGGGAATTACCGATTTTCATCATATCTCAGTAATAATACAGATCGTATAAAAAGTGAAAACCGTTATCAAGTTTGTTTCCAAAGAACTAAAACTAGGAAAACGCTCTACGTTGCTTCATGAGCGTGTTTTTAAATGTATAATTTTTATGTGGAATTGCATCTTGACGGATTTTTCTGGTTAGGTTAACAGCATCTAGTTTAGTACTCACAAATATTGACTGAAAATCTCCACCAAATCCGTCAAGCCGTTTGACCTGTGTGCGACGAACAAAATTTTCCACCCAAACAAACGAAAATAATTGTTTACAAAATGGCGGTTGAGGTTACAAGTTTTAGCCTTTTATCACGTGTCGAAATTATTAATTTGGACATATATACAAAAATGGATCTAAATCCGTGAATATTTTTTTAATCAAAAGTTTAAAGTCGATATTTTCCCCTGATTATTTTTTTGTAGGTTGGCATCTTGACGGATTTTGCAGATTATGCAAACAAAATCTAGTGTGATGCTCAAGAGGTTGACTTGAATTTTAGCCAAATCCGTCAAGCCGTTTGACCTGTGCGCGACGAACAAAATTCTGTACACAAACAAACACCTACAAACATGGCGCGGATAGAGTTGAATTGAGAGATTCACTTCGCTTCGCTTCGCTTCGCTACGCTCATCTAATTACGTAAACAATATGTGTAACGTTTTAATTATCAGTACTTAGACACGTATTTTAAAAACTATTCAGTTCTTTCGAATCCAAATTAAGCCGGTTACCAATTTTTCGAACTGGTATGGCCTTTATTAAGGTATCATTTGAAATCGTATTTTCGCACGGTTTTTATATTGATATTGACATGTCTTTCAAAACGTTCCGAGTGTGGATCCGTAATGTTGCCACAATTATCGTTCCTAAAAACATAGAACACCTATTCCCATTAGCCGATCCTAATCTAACTTGAAACCAGGGTATACTCCATAATATCCTGATATCGGCATAAGATACGAGATGATGTCGTCACGGATTATGTAATAAACGATGCCAGGTATCAAGCAATTTCCCCTCCACCTTACCACCTAACCTGCTATCAGCGTAAGATACAAAATGTTGTCGTCACGGATTATGTAATAAACGATGCCAGGTATCAAGCCATTTCCCCTCCACCTTACCACCTATACTGCTATCGGCGTAAGATACAAAATGTTGTCGTCACGGATTATGTAATAAACGATGCCAGGTATCAAGCCATTTTCCCTCAACCTACCACCTCCACTTGGTACCAGCTAAGCGCTTGCAAAGAAGGAATGCAGTAATGGTTCCGGTAGACTGCAAACCAACAATCAAGTTAAAAGTAGCAATCTTTTGATGTACTTAAATGTTACGATTTCTCAATAACTTTTCAGGTATGAAATAATCACAAAAAAATTATTTAAAATTAACTTTAAATTAAAAAAAAACAGTGAATATTTACGTTTTTAGCTTAGTCTGAAAATAATAATGATGACGAGATCATTGCTATAAAAGTGAAGATTTTCAAGATATTTTTAAAATTCAAAGTCAATTTTATACAAATTTTTCGTGATTATTCCATATATATGAAAAGTAATTGAGAAAATTTAACAACTACTTCAAAAGATTTCTCCGACATCTGGCTTGATGGGTCTGCAGTCTACCGTAACCCTCCCCGCATTCCTTTCTCGCGAGCGCTCAGCTGCTACGGAGTGGAGGTGGTAGGTTGGAGGGGAAATAGCTTGATACCTGGCATCGGCAACACCTTGTATCTTACGCCGATAGCAGTATAGGTGGTAAGGTGGAGGGGAAATGGCTTGATACCTGGCATCTTACGCCTATAGCAGTATAGTTTGTAAGGTGGAGGGGAAATGGTATGATAACTGTTATCGTTTATTCCATAATCCGTGACGACAACACCTTGTAATGTAGCAGGCAAGGAAAAGGGGTAGAAACAATACTGTGGTGCAGTTGAAGTATGATTTAATGGTTTAAACAACACACGTGTACAGTTTCCCGCCACTCACGACCGCGTAGGAGGGTGGCTACCTCCCGACTGGCCGCCTCGTCTTGGGGTGCATCGTTGGAGGGAAGCTACCCCTCCCCTCCACCGGCCTTGGTCAGATGACCAGTGACAACACCACAACCTTGTATCTTACGCCGATAGAAGTAAAGGTGGTAAGGTGGAGAGGAAATTGCTTGATACCTGGCATCATTTATAACATAATCCGTGACGACAACACCTTGTATCTTACGTCAATAGCAGTATAGGTGGTAAGGTGGAGAGGAAATTGCTTGATACCTGGCATCATTTATAACATAATCCGTGACGACAACACCTTGTATCTTACGTCAATAGCAGTATAGGTGGTAAGGTGGAGAGGAAATTGCTTGATACCTGGCATCATTTATAACATAATCCGTGACGACAACACCTTGTATCTTACGTCAATAGCAGTATAGGTGGTAAGGTGGAGGGGAAATGGCTTGATACCTGGCATCGTTTATTACATAATCCGTGACGACAACACCTTGTATCTTACGCCGATAGCAGTATAGGTGGTAAGGTGGAGGGGAAATGGCTTGATACCTGGCATCATTTATAACATAATCCGTGACGACAACACCTTGTATCTTACGTCAATAGCAGTATAGGTGGTAAGGTGGAGAGGAAATTGCTTGATACCTGGCATCATTTATAACATAATCCGTGACGATAACACCTTGTATCTTACGTCAATAGCAGTATAGGTGGTAAGGTGGAGGGGAAATGGCTTGATACCTGGCATCGTTTATTACATAATCCGTGACGACAACACCTTGTATCTTACGCCGATAGCAGTATAGGTGGTAAGGTGGAGAGGAAATTGCTTGATACCTGGCATCATTTATAACATAATCCGTGACGACAACACCTTGTATCTTACGTCAATAGCAGTATAGGTGGTAAGGTGGAGAGGAAATAGCTTGATACCTGGCATCATTTATAACATAATCCGTGACGATAACACCTTGTATCTTACGCCGATAGCAGTATAGGTGGTAAGGTGGAGAGGAAATTGCTTGATACCTGGCATCATTTATAACATAATCCGTGACGACAACACCTTGTATCTTACGCCGATAGCAGTATAGGTGGTAAGGTGGAGAGGAAATTGCTTGATACCTGGCATCATTTATAACATAATCCGTGACGATAACACCTTGTATCTTACGCCGATAGCAGTATAGGTGGTAAGGTGGAGAGGAAATTGCTTGATACCTGGCTTCGTTTATTACATAATCCTTCTTTGGCGTCGCAGAGAGAGGCGGCGCTCCCTGCATCCCCCTCAGTAACCTGCACGTCACGGAGGCTGAGGTTCTACGGCGCTTGGAAGACCTCCGTCCCTCCGCGGCCGCAGGCCCTGACAACATACCTGCTCGGATCTTAAAGCAATGCGCTTCAGCAATCACTCTATCAGTAACTAGCATCTTCAACCTTTCATTGACCACTGGGAAAATGCCTTCAGCTTGGAAATTAGGAAACATAGTGCCCGTCTTTAAATCTGGCATAAGAGAAAACATTGAAAATTACAGGCCATGCCAATCGCATTAACTTCCATCATCCACAAAGTTCTTGAAAAAATCACTTATCAGTCATTACTCCACCACCTTGAAGAAAACAGCATAAATAACAAAAACCAATATGGATTTTTACCTAAAAGGTCCTGCGTCACCATGCTTTCAAAAACCATAGAAGAATGGCAGTTCAAACCCGATCAAACTGCTAACCCTGTAAAACAAGTAGACGCAATATCCATCGACCTTAGTAAAGCTTTCGACCTAGTGCCACACGCTCGTTTGCACCATCACTTCGGAATACGCGGTAATCTCCTCAAGTGGTGTGAAAGTTTTCTCACTGGACGAAGCCAGCGGGTCATTTTTGACGGTTGTTCATCTACTCGTGTGGAAGTAACGTCGGGGGTGCCACAAGGATCCGTGCTTGGTCCTCTTCTTTTCATCCTGTACATGATGGACCTCCCCTCCTGCCTCAGCTAAAAAATAACAATGTACGCCGACGACTGCACCATTTACAGGTCAATCCGAACTGATCAGGACATAAGTGCCCTACAAGCCGATTTGGACATGATAAGAATATGGTGTATTAACAGCGGAATGCGTTTAATGCTTTAAAACAGTGGCTATACGGTCTAATCGATCAAGACACCCAATCGTACAAGATTACACAAAAGACGATTGTAAAATTGAACTGAGTGAAACAATCAAGCTACTCGGATTAAATATAACCTCTGGCTTAAAGTGGAACGTGCACACTAACATTACTCGAGCAAAGTGTTCTAAACTCTTGGGATTCGTGTTTCGAAACATGAAAGGTTGCTCTTCTCCTGTCCTGAGGTCTACATACTTAGCTTTAGTTAGACCCGTCCTCGTGTACGGTGCACCAGCTTGGCACCCTACCTCTGCCGAAAATACTAATAAATTAGACGTCATCCAAAACAGAGCCACCAAACTCATCCTGGGCTACAACAGCAACCTCAGTGCCCACGACAGGAGAGTGAAACTAAATACCCCCAGCATGACCGACTACCTCAAACGAAGTGACGTTATTTTCCTAAGAGGGTGCATGAGCGGTCTAATAGACCTTGACCCACTGGAACGACTGTCACTTGTATACAGAACTGTCACTCACGAGCGAGGAAGCTGTCGTGGAGTCACGTTACGCGCCAACACTGCCGCCTATTATCGGTCCGTCTACCTACGAGCCGCCGCCACTTGGAATGTCCTACCACAGAATGTGAAGGGTTTACCTCCAAATAAATTCAAAACAGCCGTTCGTAGACTATTCAACTGACGTTCGCCCTTCATGAACAATTAACCTATGACAATATTGCTATTTCCACGGATATGATTAGGTTTTTATTATGACTTGTCGAACTGGATATATTTAAGCATAGATTTAAGCAAAGGGCCCCATCATCACTCGCACAACAATCACAATCACCGCCATTTCATCTATTTATTTTTCACAGATCCATATCACTCATAATCACGCAGTAGGTTCCTAAGATTAGTTATTTAATGTACTCAAAGATGCAAATCAATTGACTGTATGGACCCAAAGACCCGATTTTTGCATCCTTGCTATGCTTACTACATTTTATTGAGTTATAGATCAATAAATAATAATAATAATAATAACAATAATAATAATAATAATAATAATAATAATAATAATAATAATAATAATAATAATAATAATAATAATAATGACAACACCTTGTATCTTACGCCGATAGCAGTACAGGTGGTAAGGTGGAGGCCTGGCTTCGTTTATTACATAATCCGTGACGACAACACCTTGTATCTTACGCCGATAGCAGTAAAGGTGGTAAGGTGGAGGGGAAATGGCTTGATACCTGGCTCCGTTTATTACATAATCCGTGACGACAACACCTTGTTGTCTTCGCCGATTGCAGTATAATTGTTTTTTTATCCTTATACACACTCCGTACTTGATGGTTTAAACTATAGCATCTACCTTCCTAGCAAACATGTTTGCTAGCCAAGTGGTATCTAAAGTTGTCTTACAATAACTTCGGTAATGCATTCTTCATCAATCAATGACGTGTTTACGGTCTGGGCCAACCCGAGCAGGTATCTGAATTAGCCACGGCCGCTGGTTGGCTGCCGCTCACCCACCCGTGACGGAAGCATTACCGAAGATGTTGTACTACGACTATAATTGAGAGCAACTGAAGAGAGGATCCCAAAGTAAAGTGACCAATAGTTATTCAGCCAGAATCCGCCAAACTTTACAAAATACGTTCACACAAATACTCACCAAATGGTATTTTCTGTGTTACGCTAATATTTCGTGGCAAACTATTGGCTGCAGCTTGGCTAACGTTTGGCTGCCTGTTGGCTAACTGTTTGCTAAAGTGACACTTGGCAAACTTTTGGCAGCAACTTGGCTAACGTTTGGCTGCCAGTTGGCTAACTGTTTGCTGACTTGCCACTTAGCAAACTTTTGGCAGCAACTTGGCTAACGTTTGGCTGCCAGTTGGCTAACTGTTTGCTGACTTGCCACTTAGCAAACTTTTGGCAGCAACTTGGCTAACGTTTGGCTGCCAGTTGGCTAACTGTTTGCTGACTTGCCACTTAGCAAACTTTTGGCAGCAACTTGGCTAACGTTTGGCTGCCAGTTGGCTAACTGTTTGCTGACTTGCCACTTAGCAAACTTTTGGCAGCAACTTGGCTAACGTTTGGCTGCCAGTTGGCTAACTGTTTGCTGACTTGCCACTTAGCAAACTTTTGGCAGCAACTTGGCTAACGTTTGGCTGCCAGTTGGCTAACTGTTTGCTGACTTGCCACTTAGCAAAGTATTGGCTGCAGCTTGGCTAACATTTGGCTGCCAGTTGGCTAACTGTTTGCTGACTTGTCACGGCAAACTATTGGCTGCAACTTGGCTAACGTTTGGCTATGTCGATTCGCATTTGATACCACTAAGATGACAACCAATTTTAAGGGAATTTTACAATTAAGTGAATACAACAAGGACCTCACCCTTCAAAATGAGGGGCCACACTCCAGTAAATAAAATTAAACAGTAATAAAAAAGTATATAAAAAACACAACCTAATAGACAATGACCTTTGCTACATATCTCAAGGTTGTGGTGTGACAGGTGTAGCTTCCTGTGGCTGTTTGTTCAAGGACACGACGATAATCTATTAACATGCAGTGCGTTCAACACCATGACGAAGGTAAAACCATTGAGTTTGTTAGGTAAAACTCATCTACCGAAACGGCATTGTTGAATCATTTTCTCGTTTTTGGTTTATGAAACCAGATAATACGGCTTCCAACCCTCTCGTACGACAGGCAGCGCTACCAAGGGACCTCCAGCGCACAAACGTGAGATTATGATAGTTTAGTTACATCAGTAACTGTATGTAGACCCCCTTTCACACTTTTAATTAAAAAAAAAACACTTTACTATGAAAAGGAAATCCGGTGAAAACAACGAATTCTTGATAAAAATTAGAGTACAAAAAATATACGAATTAGCTCTCTCGAATAATAAAATATAATATTTCAATGACCTAGAAACTCTTTAACTTCGTTCTACCAGTTTTCAAACGTCACCATATAGCTACAGTAGAATCAGCCTTGGAAAACATAGTAGATGAATGGAGCCTCGATCTGTTGTTCCCTCTCGGCCCATGCTCTTTCCACCCCACTCAAATGGCATCTTGAAAACATAAACACCAGCCATTGTATCACTTTACTTGCCCTGTAATTGACCGCACTTCGACTTCTGTAGGCGAATCTTTTGTGATTTCTGTAAACCTTTCTTTTTATGGCCGCTTCTATCGTGTACAATAGGGTCCTACTTCGTTCATATGGTTACCAAGGCTGATAGAACTGTAGGCGATGCAACGAAACCCTTCCACACTAACCCACCCCATTGCCCAATGGGCTATTATTACTCTTTGCCCAAGCAATCTGTATTATTATCATCAATAGGGTGTCCTCAGAATGCGTATGGTGGCCATACTGGGTGAAATACGATTCTTGCAGAACAGGTAAACCCTTATTAAAACAACTAATTGGACAATTCACTGTTCCTTGTCAAGATTAAAAATTACGCAATATTTCGAGCACTACTCAGCACCCTTCATTTAGTTGTTTTTGTCCTGACGAAGATTGCGAGTAGTGCTCGAAATATTGCGTAATGTTTGATCTTGACAAGGAACCGTGAAAAGTACGACTAGTTGTTTTAATAAGAAAATAGATTGTTGTTGGATATGTTCATTTGTTATAAAGCGTGGTTTACAATTAAAAAAAGAGTTGGTTTAGTGAAATGGCAAATAGGTTTAAGCGAATTGGAACATACAATAACAATACTGTGGTTCACATCCGTCACAGTGGATTGAAATAGTCATAAGAAATAAATCAATTCCATTTCTTATTTCAACTTCCATGATGCACCTTATGACGAACCAATCAGAACGCAGAAGAGCCATGGTCAACTACGGAAATTAAAACAAAAACAGTGGCACCGAATATTTTTATGTTATAGTCAATGATAGTATAAGTACACAATTAAGGCGCTGCTTTGACTACTGAAATAAGCAACTAGTCGTCGGTTGTGATCCAGTTGCTTGTTATTTCACTATTTCACTGTTTCTTATTGCAACTCTTATCTCAATTGTGATCCTGCCTTTAGTTATTAAACCATTAATATGGTTAATACTGACACTATAGAGCAGCGCTTCTTCACCTGGGGTCTAAGAGTGGTGTCGAAGTGGTCAGCAGACAGTTATACAAACAATTCCTTCCTTTTGCGTTTGCAACTTTAAATCTGTTTAGAGACGCGCTCTTGGTAAAGCGTTTACAGACAAATCATACAGCTTTTAAAAACAAGCCAGAAGATTTATTTCTTAGTAATTTAGAGGACCTGAAAAACGAAAAAAAGGTAGTGAAAACCGTTGGTTGGTACCGCAAACGAAGAGCGTTAGAGGCGTCCTACAAAATACATTTTTTAGTTGTTTCAAATCGTTTTACTTGTCTGTGAAACATGGGAATCCGTGTTTATAATTATAATTTTGTAGGGGTCCGCGGAACGAAAAAGGTTATGAACCACTGCTTTACAGTCATCCAATTCAACAATAATTATTACTTAAAATAAAATTTAAAGCTTTTGTGGTTAGGCGTCGACAAATAAATATACTGGCTTACTACTTTTTTTTATTTTAGATTTATTGTCTAACCCCTCAGTTGCTATATTGACAACCGGGAATCGAATACTGGACTTCCTCCATTGGAAGCCGGAATAAACCCACTGGACCAACAAACCATATGAACATTTACGTCTTAGCTCAAGAGTATAAAGGATTCGTATTACCAGGTCTTAAAGTCGCGTTCACACAAATGATTATTAACTATTGACTACAACCCCCCGTGTTTATTTCTTAGTCAAGCCACAAAACCAACAAAACTTGTTCCATTGGCTGCGAGTGAGAGTTCTGCGTGCTGATTGGCTGTGCCTAAGACTTGACTAAGGAATTGAGATATTTTCAATTCGTTAGTCAATAGCCAATAGTCAATAGTCAATAGTAAAGTTGTGTGAACGTCAGCACGTATCGCCTCATGGCTCCAATCGCTTAATCAATAGTCAATAGTCATTTATGTGAACCGGCTATCATTTATTTCGATGGCTTGAAATTTCTTTAAACAGAAAAAGGACCAAAACGAAAATTTTACGCGCCGTTTAGTGTCCGCGGATATCTTGTGCGTCCGCCATTACGACCATACTACTTCCTCAATGCACAGCCTTCTCGACGGGTCAATCCGCGATAGAACCTCGGATTGAACCGACCTTCAAGATGGCTGTGCCTCAATGTAACCCGGTAAAATTATTGAAATTCCGAATTATATTCCAGAAGGCCTTGTATTAAAGTATGGTTGCAATGGCGGCCGGAAGTTCAAAGATGACGAAAATATAATAAACTATATAGACGACACTATAACCCTTATATCGCAAACGACGATCGATATAACAGGTAGGAAATGAAAAAAGGTCAAAAACGGTAAAATTCTACGAATGTTTAGTTTAATCGATGCGTAAAACGCGAGAAACGGACGGAAATCCAACCTAGTTCAGGAAACAGCGTCAAGCAAGATAGGTGATCTCATCTTGCATTGTGAACAGCGGAAGTGATGAGGCCAGTGTTTGCTATATTGTCGTCATGTATAATATATTGTAGCGACGGGTACATGTTCGGCTGGACGCAATGTTGTCCGTCTTAGGAATACTGTTCCTATTACTGGTAAGTAGACGCCATTTTGTCTTGGTATGACGTCATGTGTACGTGTAGGCATACACACACTCTTTGTTGTCCACGCTCTTATGTCAACGAAAGTGTCGATCGAGATTGTTATTATTAGAATTGTTAATATTTATAATGTTATTATTCTTATTCTTATTATTCTTATTCTTATCATAATTATTATTATTGTTATTATTATTTTATTATTATTACATTATTATTATTATCATTATTTTTATTTTTATTATTATTATTATTATTATTATAATTATTATTATTTTTATTATTATTATTATAATTATTATTATTATTATTATTATTATTATTATTATTATTATTATTATTATTATTATTATTATTATTATTATATTATTATTATTATTATTATTATTATTATTATCATTATTTTTACTATTATTATTGTTGTTATTATTATTATTATTATCATTATTATTATTACTACTGTTTTAACTGTTATAATGTTTATATGTCGAGTAATTGAAATGTTAAGGTTATTTCAATGTATTTCAATGGAAATTGCAAATTACTATTATATTTTAGATACGTAGTAGATAGTAAAAAAAAGGTAGACAAAAAAGTTTTTAATTGTTATTTATTTATTTTAAATGTTTTGTACTGAATGTTTTTTTTTTTTTTTTTTGAGAGGCAAAGATCAGTTCAAACAAATATTCAGTGTTTAGTGATTTGGTTTTTAAGATTTAAGGATTAAATATATTTGGTCACACTTCACACCCTTCCTAAGATCAGATGACATCACATAGAGGATACGTTCAACGGAATAAGCTCTTTGGAATAGATTGTATAAAATAAATAGAACCAACGAAACCAAAGAACTTAACAAGTTTCGCAATTTAAATATATACTTTAGTCCTTCAGTTACTCCATGTTAGTTATAATAGACAGTCAAAGACTATGTTTGATGTTAAACACTATTCAAATCTATGAGAAGCCTACATTGCTTTAGGCTTTGTTTAATATTACATCTTTCATAGTTATGCTCAAGCCGCTCAACAGTTTGTTTACATACAAACAAAATTATGAGTTTTTTAATTTCATTTATATTATTCATTAATTTTATACATTGTACATCGTACCTACAAACAACTGATCATCACATTATATTTACATAAAACATTTGTTAAAACATTAATTATAGACACTTAATTTCAGTCCAATTCCTCAGCCACTTGATACAAGAACGATTGATCAAAAAATAATTAAAAACCATACTAAATGATAGAATAGTAAATTGTTCTAACTTCAGATGGAACTTTCTTGTAGAGTCGTTCACAGCTAACATTTGGTCTTCCTTTAAAAACATCTACATTATATCTTTGTGTATAGAGATCTTTTAGTCTTCCTGTGTATTGCATGACTGAACTTCGTGATTGAAAGTCACATTTTTAGGGTGCTTATTTGCAGATAGAGTTTAAAATGTACAAGCTAGGTGCAGTTAACAGACTCATTCTTCTAAAAGTAGGTTTACAAGAGTACTTAGTGCATTGGGTGTTTAGTGGTGAATCCCACGAATGGGGGGTGGGGGGGGGGGGTTGTTATACAGGCTCTACCCCTCCCTTAATGCTTTAAAAACACAAGTGAGGGACAGGAAGGGCAAAGCAGACGGAGGAAAGAATAAACTGATGAATTTACTTCCACTAAGATACTTCAAGCAACTGATCACAATGTTTAACTAGGAACGCAAAATTCATTAACTCCGTTTTAAAAAACACTAGGACTTATTTACTTCATTTTATTTCAAAGCATTAAAAACGTAAAATTAGGAAAAGAAACGCACATTTGGTGAAAAGGCCTTGGTATATTAAAATTTTTTCTTAGTACTCACTTTTTCGCATTCTTCTGCTAGACATCTTATCCAGGTAGTATGTACACATTATTTGAGTATTAATCTTCAATTTCCAGCACTTATATTTTGAAATATTATGATATTTGTTAGTAAATTTCTATTTTATAAATACTGGTACTGATATCTCAATCACGTACAAAATGGCGTCCTACAAACCTCATTGAGTAATGCCGACATTACACGACTCAATACTTTCGTCAACCTTATTGAATTCAAGAACAAAAGCGAATCAAAGACAGTTTGGTAAAAACTGCAACAATATAGTATATATTAATTGATGCTTTTTTGTCCTTGAATTCAATAAGTTTGACGAAAGTATTGAACCGTGTAATGTGGGTATAAAGCGCGGAAGCTTAGGCTTATGTAGTAGCGGGTATGGTTTAGATTTGGATAAATAAATTTCAACTTCTTCAAGTTGTGTGTATATTTGTATGCATACAAACTACCCGGATAAGAAATCTCGGCAAGAATCCGAAAAACGTGAATAGACCTGGACAAGCGATAAGACTTTTACCGAGGCATCCACTGGCTATTTACTTATTTATTTATGCGTTACCCAACAACTGAATACAAAAATTCCAGAAAACGTTCGATGCAATACTCAAGTAAATAGATGTAGGCATAGAAAGAAACACGTTCATGATGACATGACTGACTACTTCTAGAGTTCTAATACTAATGCTAATACTAAGGCTTTTCTGAGGAATCTGCAAGCAGATACATAAAACATAGTTATTGTAACGGTGAACATAATTTGTATCAGATCTTGGAACCAATGAGCTAGAATTATAATTTCAATGACAAGTGTAAAACAGATAAACGGAATAGAAAAGAAGTGATGTCGAAGTTGAGGTAGGAAACTGATATTAATTAAATTGTATATAATATATCACTTTTATCAACTTTCATCACCCAGTTTTATTTTTTTTATCAGTCCGTTTATTTTGTTATGGCTTTCACCTTAGCCCCCCCCCCCCCCCTATATATGCCTGAATCAGCCACTGACCGTGTGACGGTATCTCCACGGACTTATACTAGTAATTTCGTTTACTGGACCTGAATCAGCTAACAAATCAATGTACCAATTAAATAGCCACGGAAGAAGGCGGTGGGCAGCCATTTTACCCCTTAAGTTTAGGATTTTGACATTGCTCACATTGTTGTTGTGACTCTTAATGTGAAATTGCTTAGCGATAGGGGCTAAAATTTTCGAGAATGTCAAAAACCGGAAATGAGAATCGCAGACGCGTATTCCAACCATGTTGCACATCCAGATAGTTGTAAGTCTGTGGTATCTCTGCCGCAGATGATTGTGCCCAGCGAGATGCCCGTGTTCGGCCACGACGCGGACAGTCTTCGGATCAACCCTCGGGGCTGGAAGAGAGTCAAACCCGCAATGCAGGTGAGCTACCAACACATATATCTTGCTACTCATTTTAATATACTGAAAAAGTAGTTTTATGTTTTTGGTCAACTCATTTCTCTTAAACAAATAATAGGATTATTATGAAAATTTACCTACTTGCAGAGGGATGTCATATCTTCGCATGGTATTAAAGTCGATCGATGATAACTGCACATGTAATATAAATCATTCAAATTGTATGTAACTTGCTGCAAGTTGAGATTAAGCTTGTGAATATTGTAGAAAAAAAATATGCACCTACCGCTATTAGTGCTTTATTTATTGAGTGTTGAAATGCGTTGGAATTACCTATGTTATACATTGTAACTGAACAAAAACCTACACTTTCAATCGTATAACTTTGCGTAGCACCTTCAAAAAGTAATATTTTGTAACAAATTGTCGTTCTAAATGTAGGTAACTTCATGACTAACGTGAATACGTTTGAAAAAGATGATCGAACGCGATCCGTTTTCGAGATATTCGCGTTGGTGTGTCAATTTTACGTCAAATCTACTCAAATTAGAAACTATAAATATACTTTATTAATAAAAAAAAATATATAATTTCAAGAAGTTCAGTATTAAATGCTACTCACATGTAATAATTCTTGAAATTCATAATTTAGAATAAGAAAAAGTATTTTTTCATGTCCATTTAATTTGAATAGTTTAGTTGTTGTATTAAATGGGTAGTTCACTTCATCGATCGACTTTAAGTACATTTGTGACACGCCTGCTCAAAAATAATATACTTATGTTTGAATTATGCAAATTAATTACTTTCGTCGAAAATGTTCGGCGAAATAATACGTAGATTCTGTTTAAAATTGGGTACATTATTTTTTAAAAGGTTGGTGACAAATGTACTTAATACAATGAATAAGCCGAAACATGCATTAATGAGTGGGTGAAAGAACGCCAGGTATCCGTTCATTTTCTTTCAATTGGCGCGGTTGAAATGGGCAGTAGACAATGACCTGAGCTTGGTATGGGAATACCTTCGTTGAGACTAAAAAAGCTCATGTAATTTGCTGTGTCTGATGCAATGTTTTATCACTGAATATTCTTCTTCCGTATAACGTGGCTCAAAACAGAACTGTTTCGTCCCTTCCATAATGATGACTGACGAATATGGGCACATTCCGAAACCTCCTGTTAATGATGGGGTTCCAGCATCAGCTAGCACGTCCCAGCGTCACATTTTGTCAAGGTGTTTCGGAACGCCTACAAGCGAAAAGATGGAGGAAATGCGCGCTAAAAATTTGTAACGAAATTAACAAAGCACTATTCTAATCGTTTTCCAATAACAACGAATACGAAATTGAAGACCATAAAACCCTGCAAAGCGTGGTGTAAATAACGGGGAAATTACATAATTCCTAACAATTTGACGAGCTTTTAAATAATTTCATTTCGAAAACGCTGCCATGATTTGTGAACGCAGATGCCCTCGATCGAACCGGCTGGCGTTTTCATGATGCTAGATATGCTGGCTCAGGAAGTACCGGAACGCTCGGCCTTTGATTTCCAGCAGATTACGGAATGGCCTCAGCACGGAAATGGCGCATTCAGCTAGTTTCGGAACGTGCCCATGAATGAAGCTCCAACCACCCCACCCACCCTCTAGCTAGCGGGCCGGCCAGCTGCGAGACCAGCACTTCACCTTAGATGACGTCACAGACGCCATAACGTTAGACCAGTAATATAGGTAGACGGAGTATGACGTCATCGACCATCATTGAAACCACGTGATGTGGGGACAAAGACTTCTCGACGGGTTAGCGAGAAGTTCGCAGGTTTGCCGCTAGATGGTGTTAAGTGCGCGGCAAATACGTTTGACATTTGACAAAGGATGTATTATTATTTGTATTTCCTCAAAAATGATTAGTGAAGGTACTGTTAATCTTACTTAACATATTTTTAATTTGCACTAATTGAAAATGATCATTTTTCTTCACACAACGATGTACTGTTTGTACTGTTCATACGCAGACGCTTTAAATTGCCGCGCATCCTGTCCCCACATCACGTGGTCTCAATGTTGGTCTCACTCGCGGCCGGTCGCTAGCATCGGCTTGCTCCGTCTACCTATATTACTGGTCTAAGGCCATAACACGGAGGAACTAATCTCGCAAACTACTGGACCGATTTCTAAAATTCTTTTTTTTTTAAATCGTTTCTTACAATTACATGAATATAACGACTTACATTAATTTCAATGCTTTACATGGCCTTTAATGATTACATGATTCGTTTCTGGACCGCTTTGGGTCCCATCGTCAGAAGAACCGAGTCTGACGAGGCGACCCACAGCATGATCTCGAAATAGATCTTTTTCCACGGTCCATGTCCAGAGTATACAACACTTTGTAGTGGGCGATCACGGAATGAACCTACTCGCACAACCCGTCGGACGATCCAGGTTCGTTTCACCTAGGGGCACCCATTGTTGTTATGGATTTGTTTTGTTTATGGGAAATAACATGGAAACAACTGTTACCTTGGTAACAATGGGCGCCTCTAGGTGTAGGGCCGACTATGAATTTCAACCGTGCAAAGATGGACCGTGATTTCAGCCCAAAAGCTCAGAATTTTAATTTGATTGAGCGTGGCGATATTCTACAGCTGTTTAAATCATCATAGTACAGATCAGTGACCGTTTTGTAGTGCGACAAGCCGCCGCTAGGGGAGCTTGGCAGCGCCATCTCCTGACAGTCTTGACAGATACTGTTTGTGTTCCCCCAGAAAATGACGGCCATGTTGTTTGGCTGTCCCGGACTGGATGTCGGCGACGCGAGCGTGAAGTGCGAGCACCCGTTTGTCGAGAAGCAGTGGGGAGCCGGCATAGACTGTTCGGCCAAGGTACCGGTCAACACTAAAGCTTACTTCCAGAACTGTCCGACAGGCTATGCTGTCGTCGAGGATTACTCCGTTATCCACTGCAAGTTCCCGGGCAACTGGGACAATGAAGTATTCACTTGCGACCGTAAGTACCGCTGTTATTCTACGTTCCAGGAATGATACCTCTACGTCAAAAGCCGCACATAATTTTAATTTATAAATGATATCACACGAATGGGCTTCGAAATCGAAAATCTGAATCAACAGCGCACTGTGGTTTAGTTTAAGCCCTACACACTAAATGCTCTAAGTTGTGTCTTACATTACAATCAGTATGTTCTTTATATATAATTAATTGTATTAATAATTATCGAACTAATAATCAAAATAACAACGCTAATGGTTATATTTCATTCAGTCTGTAGGGCTTACCAAACCACAATGCGCTATTGATTTCGATTTTCGATTTCTTGTTGCAATCTTGAGATATAATTAAATAATGAATATTTACTGCGGTTTTTGACGAAGAGAGACTACCCTTCGCTCTTAACATGTATGCCTGAAATCATGCGTATCTGCTTGTTTAGAAAATTTAAAACGCTTTCAAATTGCCACTAGGTAAAAGAAATGTGTCATTTCATGTTTGTTACGGTGGTATTATTTAGTAGAGTTGATTTGGTTTATTGTATTGAATGGGAGGTTGTATCATCAAAGTAGGGAAACATGGTTATGACTTTCTTATACCTAGAGAACTTTAGCGTACATTGTAATGAATGTTTCTTTAATTTTCATAAATATTTCAGTATTTGAAACTTTTGTTATGCAAAAGTAAGCAACCCCATTATAAAAACCTTAATTAGTGATTACGGCTGTCAAAACTTGTTTCAAATATTAATTATAACATAATGTTGAATGTCCCTCAAATTAGCTGTAGTAAAGTGTTTGAACAATGTTTGAACTCACGAACAGAATAAAATGATTCGTTGTATAATTTATTTTATAGTTTGAACTATAATTCTTGTTGCACTTCATGGACGTCGACGAGCGCCGAGCGCCGGAAGTAGATGATCCGAATAAGTTGGAACCAACCAACTGCCCTGATTGGTCGTATCATCCACTTCCGGCGCTCGGCGCTCGGCGACGTCCATGTAGTGCAACAAGCATAGCACAGTTGAGTTCTTTATTTGAGAAGTTAGAGAACTATTGCACAGCTACAATATCTCACCACAACACAAACAAAACACGATTCTGTTTTCCAGTCATACCAACTACGGCGACAATACCAACTAAACCAACAACAAAAGCAAGTAACGCAACAACAGTGACTACAAAACCAAGCAACGCTACAACGGCTGTGAACGGTACAACAGTAGTGGCCAGCAATGTAACTACAACAAAGGCCGCTACTGTCGCTGGCGCTGTCACAACGGTAGCGGCGGGAAATGTAACTACAGTAGCAGCCGTCGTAACCACCGTAGCGGCAGCCGTCGTAACTACTGCGGCAGCCGTTGTCACTACTGCGGCACCCGTCACCGTGGCGCCGGTTACCACAGTAGCGACAGCGGCTCCGGTCGGTAAAAGAAAACGATAGACAAAAAAATACAAGATGCATTCTGGTAGCAAGAAAGAAACCGATTATGAGAAGGAGTTATCTGTCAATTGTTTATTGTTGTTTTATTGTTAAATCATCAATGACGCAGAAAGAGGTTGCCTAGCAGCGATCTCTATGTTTTGGTTTGAGTCTTCAATAAAGAGTAACTTATGCAATAACGTCATTTCCGGTATCGCACGGTGGCCATGCTGAGGTACTCAAAGATCATTGTTTACGTTCTTCCGACACTTTATTGTTCAAATATTGCAGATGTTGGATCAAATGTTTTCAAACAAAGGTTCCGTATTGAGACTGCTGAAAACAAAATAAGGACGCGTTAATTCCGTTTGAAAACAATCATTTACATGTGATATCATTTTCTTGAAATTTTACCTGCACACGTCAAACTATATACGGCTTAAAACTGTGATATTTTCTGAGAAACCTATTTGACCTCTATTGCCAGAAAGAATGAAAAAAGCTCTTAGTACCTCATAATGGCCGCCACGTGACGTCTATTCTTTACTACATATAGGCATTAGGCTGTATTTACGTAATGTGCACATGGCGGCCACACTGGACTACGTGATAGGTAGTTCATTGTTACAATATTTCAAATGACGTTTGGTGCAAATTCAACTATTCTCTAACTTTTGTTTGCTATTATTACTTGACTCATTTGTCTCTATGTCTCGATTACTCCCTTGATCGTTTACAATGACATAATCACTTTTGTAAACTTCATTGGGCGATATGGGGACCGTATGACAGCAGCGCTGTGAGCGTTCCTGCCCACACATATTGCAGTATGCCCGTCACTTGACGCATGCGATTATGATGGCTGTGGGACGGCTTAACCTTACCCGCGCGCGAAGAGTGTGGTAGACTGTGTTATTCCATCAACTATTGTAATAGATTTCACTTGTTTTTTGGATTCTTCAGCTTATTGTTATTTTAACTACATAACGCTTATTAACAATAAGGTTTTAGTGCTAAAGTATGTCTATAATCAAAATAACTATAAATAATGTTCTTGGCTATAAGATTTGGAGCACTTAACTGAAGCTGAGCAAGATATAATAGGTAAACTGAACATCATCGCTCACAGCGCACTCTACCTGTCATACGGTCTCCCATAGGTGCTACAATTATCATGTCTTGAGGAACATTGTTCGTCTTCTATTGACAGCTCAAATGTCAACATACATGTTTCACTTCATACTGGCCGATGTGACGTCACGTGAATACTTCCTATAGTAGAGGTACACGCAAGGCATCGCTTGCTCAGGGCTATGTTGCCTGGTACGTAGGGGTGGTAGTAAGCTGGCACTGCGGGTGGGAGTAAGTTACAGTGCAAATCCCAGACGAGTGGTTTTCATTTTATATTTTTTCTCTTACAAATCCACGAGTTGAAATTATTATTTGTGCTACAATATATCATTGTATCACTACAGCCCTAGATCCATATTGGCACTGTAATTAGTAAATACAATAAAATGTACAATTAATTATTAAAGTGTTTGTATTTTATTTATTGTTTAACCTTAATTGGTAAATTGTGAAAAATCTTGTTCTGCATAAATTACAATGTATTATCTAGAATTGGAATTCTTGGAATTTGTGACTTAAAACAAAAAGCGAAATTATTCAAATCACCCAATACTCTAGATAAGCATCGAAATTTGTGTCCTTGTTACTTGTAACCTACAAATTTGATAAATTTTCAACTCAGGTAACAGACTTTTAACTTTAAGAGTGACGGATACATTTACGTCACAAACCGCAGCAAATTGTCCTGTTTTAATTATATCTCAAGAATGGACCTCAAAATCGAAAATGTGAAAAATAACAATGCTGTGGTTTGGTAAGCCCTACAAACTGAATGATAAATATACTTAACATTATAATCAGAATGACTGTGATACCTATTTTATTATTAATAATTTAATAGAATATGTATCACAGTCATACTGATTATCATTCGGTTTGTAGGGCTTACCAAACCACAGCATCCTTATTTTTCAGAGTGAAAGTTGTGTATCAAATTAATGTTGTAAATATTTTTCTAGAAGCGTTTTTTTTTTTTAAATTTAAATCAATGACTTATTCATAGGCGCATATATTTTCGCTTGTGATAAAAACCTTCGGTGTTCTGTTTTTGGTAAATAGTCTTCAAGTATTATAGATACGTCACGGAAAAATACATTCGAAAAACATTAGGGCTAAAAAAAACTGAAATAAAACGGAAATTGAAAGATAAAAGTGACATGGGATGAAGAGGGAAAAATCGAAAAATAATGCTAAAATAAGAAGGGCGGTAGAGAATGTATGTGGTTGGTGTTGGAGGGGTAAGGGGGTTAGGGGGTGGAGGGGGGGGGGGGAATAAATACACTCACAACAGATGAATTGTGAACGTGAGTGTCTGATAAACAGAAAAGAAAAGTAGTTACGATAAAAAAAAGAATATTCAAATTATGTAATGATCATATACAGTAATCCGACGGATATTAATATAACATATAAGGGCAACGATTCCTAACTTAAATCTATTTCAACCCAGCTTGATAGTAGACAACCGGTTTTACTGATCTACAGATTTAGTGCAACCCTTATTGTAGCTTGGCGCTCACAGCCCCTAACAGATGAATACAATTGTTTCACAAGATCGGTCACATACTGGAAATAACCACCAACACAATATTATCGGCCACTGTATTACCACTATTGCAATATTTAAATTAACAGTACGTTTTTATTTTCAGTATTTCATCAATCTCAAATTTTGAATGAAAGCCCTACGGAGAAAACTGGGCCAGTTGATTAGAAAAACAACGACAGTTCGGCAGTTAGGTGGCTCGTTGGTCGAGTGGTTAGCATCCCTGCTTCCAATGCACAAGGTCTCGGGTTTAAATCCCGGTTCTGCAGGCAGAAGTTTTTTAACTTCTACTTAGGATTCAGTTCCATTACTTCTTGGCTTAGGAATAAGTAAAAGGTGACTTTGAAGCCGTCCTAGCAACGAAGCACTCAATAAATTCAAAGTTGTTCTGAATTGGCCTTGTTGATTCTGACATTTGTCCGCAGGTGTTCGGACTGTCCAATCACTGATTCATATGTTTCGTATTTGAAATATCGATCTTTGATTGGTTATCGCTCACTCGTCGATGGTGTTCGGAGATTACAGGGTTGGTTTTGTCGCTTTAAATTAAAGTACCCCACTAAAAATCAGTTTTGTTACTAAGTGGGTAGACTCTAAATGTGATTTAATTTTATTTATTTATTTAACAGATGTTAATTTCAAGATGGTGAATTAGGATTCTCGATCATGCACGATAGCCGGTATTGCTTGTCAAGAATGTCGAGTGGACGAAGCGCGCGCGTGTTGACAGTGAAGGAATCTATAGGGGGGTCGGTGAAACCACTCCTGCACTGGTATTTACCAGTTCTCGTACTAGCAACCTCGGGCTAGGACAGTAGGTGGATGGGTGACCACTCTCCTCTGAAACACTAGCTACCGTTGGTTAGAGCGGATTGGAGGGTTCGAAATCTTGTGTAACAGCTTCGTTCTTCTCGTCAACTGCTCGGCAGTCCAGGTTAGTGGAGGAACCTATATGACTGGTCAAAGTTTCACCGTCCTTTCGGATGGGATGGGATGTATCCGATGGTCCCCTTGGTACTTATCGACAGTAGTAGGCTACGTGCCGGTACCAGGCTTCCCCTCCTCCCTTCCTCATTATCATTCGTCAGTGATCACTTATCAGGCTAAAGAGAGCATTGTGCCCTACACTGGCCTTAATTACAATAAAATAAATGATAAATATCACCCTGAAGTGAGATAAAGTTGAGATGATAAGTGGTTGGGTGACAATTAAGTGAGAACGCCCATGCCCAAGCCAGGATTCGAACATGGAACGGAGAAATACCGGTAGGCGCCTCATCAACCACGACCACTGCGCATTGCTCGTTCACACTGTGGCAGGTGAGCACAACCTGTACAGGTAGGCGCCTCATCAACCACGACCACTGCGCATTGCTCGTTCTCACTGCGGCAGGTGAGCACAACCTGTACAGGTAGGCGCCTCATCAACCACGACCACTGCGCATTGCACGTTCACACTGCGGCAGGTGAGCACAACCTGTACAGGTAGGCGCCTCATCAACCACGACCACTGCGCATTGCACGTTCACACTGTGGCAGGTGAGCACAACCTGTACAGGTAGGCGCATCATCAACCACGACCACTGCGCATTGCTCGTTCTCACTGCGGCAGGTGAGCACAACCTGTACAGGTAGGCGCCTCATCAACCACGACCACTGCGCATTGCACGTTCACACTGCGGCAGGTGAGCACAACCTGTACAGGTAGGCGCCTCATCAACCACGACCACTGCGCATTGCACGTTCACACTGCGGCAGGTGAGCACAACCTGTACAGGAAGGCGGCTCATCAACCACGACCACTGCGCATTGCACGTTCACACTGTGGCAGGTGAGCACAACCTGTTTTCTTATTTTACTCCGTGGAGAGACATAATTATCGGAAACCCATTTCTTTCTAAAAACATTTTTTTTGTTTATATAAATTAAAGAAAGAAAGTTTCCGAAAACTTCATATATACAGCATATATTCTACATATTCTACAGCATCTGTTAACATGAAATATGATAATTATTCTTTATTAATAATTTATTTATAATTATTATAATTCATTAGTTATTATTATGATTAATTAGTTATTATTAATTGAAAAATGTATTTATAATTTTAATTTTTTTGGTAATTGTGAATAACTTTTTATACTTGTGTTTTTTAAGTGTTAGTCGCTACGTTAACAGTATTTGATAAAAATTGATCTTAAATTCACTCGATTTGATTTTGTATCACCAAAAGCCCTGCCTAAACAATACATTTCAAAACTTTCAAATATTGAAGTTTATATGATTGTTATTTCTCTAATTACTCACTGCAGAAATAGCAATCAAAGAAAATTTCAATATTTCCAAGTTTCTAAATTCATAGTTTAGCTGATAGGAAACCAAATACCGCGAAAGAATCACTTTTTCAATATCTTGAAGCGTTCTCCAGGATTTCAATAAAATAACCGTTAACTGTCTCGGTTCAACATATTGTCAGCTACGCATGGCCGTTAAAACTGAATCACCAATCTTGTACACACAAATAACATCATCCCATAAAAGAATACCTAACATCCGGAAAACGTTTTAGATTGCAAAGATGTTTCAACCGGTCGCCATCCACTCCCGTGATAACGCTCAGCGTGTCACGCTAGGCTTCACACGGTAATACCAACCTAATGACGCGTGTACACGAAACAGTGTTGCCAACATTAACACGATATTACCTGTCGTACCAACATCGCGTAACAAACGTGCGTAGTTAGGGCGTTGTGTGCTTTTCGGACAAAGACTAAATGAAAACCGTTTTTTATTGGTTGCGATTAGGAATCAAATAACGTAATTATTTCGTTTGTATCGCGGAAAATCAGCAAAACAGATTCGGTAAAGAGTACAGCCAATATTAAAACCCGAATTTTGATTATATCTCAATTACGCCACACAACATTGAAATAGTGACAAATATTCTTATTTCGGATTCGTGAGAGCTCAATATCTTATGAAAAAGATTTGTTACTTTGCAGTTATTATAATTGTTATTGTTTACTAACTTAATTGAAAATTAAATTAACAATTACAACTATATTAACGAAAAGCTTGCACATATTTTGCATAAGGTATTGAGCTCACAAGTTAAACATACGAGTATTTGTCACTTTTTCAATAATCTTTTAGTGAGGCGTTATTGAGATATGACCAAAATACGTTAATTTTGCGGGGTTTTAGTATTGGCTGTAGTCCTTTCTCTTAAATATATGTTTTAAAGTTTTTGTTATTGATAATTATTTCAAATCATGCAAAATAACATTTAAATGTAAAATACGAACATGATATTTTATTGATAAACAAAATGAGCGTCTTTGTTTTAAGTTGGGTTGAATTAATAATTTACCAACGCAATAATTTCATTTCTATTACAATAAAGGCACCGAACTTAACCATTGCATCATTTTTGGTAAATATATTTTAAATCAAAAAAGTAAATATAGTTTATCATTCTTATTACTATTATATTGATATATAAAACGGGAAGTTTCGCCGCGAAAGTTTAAAATGTGAATTACGGTTATAAATATTAGTTTTGAGTAGTCAAAAATATAAACGAGTCAAGAACAATAAAGATAGGTACATAGAAAAAAAGGGTCCCCAACTATAGAAATGTTAACACTTTGAAAGCAAATTCTTACAAATAAATAACTAATTTCAAGTAAATAAGTAATACACATACGATGAGTAAGATTCACCCACATTTTCCTCGCGCTCAAACGTCTTTTCTCAATAAATAATAAATATTTATTTACAGAAATAATATTCTCCATGGAAACAGATTGTTTTCTTCTTCTGGGTTATTTCGTCGTGTCGGTAAAGAGTTTTCACTCGACGTTTCGCCACCCATGTTGGTGGCTTTCTCAAGACTCAAGACAAGAAAGATCTATTCCCATCTACGGGTCGTGAAAGCCTCCAACAATATTCTCCATATTATTAGAAATATTAAAGTCAGTTTATGGCTCCATTAAAATATAGCTAAAATGAAAATTAAATCTCCAAGGTCTATTCACTTTGTTGCACGTAATAGAAAATTATTTTTTGAGTCACATAAAGTATACACTTAGTATTTATATTCGTCTTAAATATGTTATCAAAACTGTTTGGGTTTTCTTTGAAAATGTATTTAACAATCACATTTCTCTGGGCACTTAATCCAAATAACGAGTATCGTCAAAAGAAAAAGTCGCAATAAAGAGGAAAACTCTTCTGGAAAATGCGCGTCCAGCGTTGCGGAAAGTTATATAAGATTTGAGAGAATTGAATCTGCAGCACTTAAGACGGCGGAATAGTCTGATCCGGCCGAACTGTCTGTTTCACTTCGTTGATTGCCTCGGGGGCCGAACAATACAACCACGACAATACCCGAGAAGAGACGATGTCGTCACGATTTAGTTGCGATTTGCTTTCGGGTTCAATCGGGTGAAATGAAATAAAAATATATTAAATCAAATAAAGCGCTGGAAAATTGAGACATTCTTTTCAACAATTTAGTGGTAACAAAACCTTGTATGTTTATTGTTTGTAGGGAGTATTTATACATGACGTCTCAACGGACATAATGTAGGAACAATTTGAGCAGTCAATATATAAAACGAATTAAGTCATCATTTTGTATTGTTTGTATTGAGTATTCATGTGAAGTCATAACACAAACATGTTTTTTAATTAAATACATCACACAAACAGTAACCACAGTCACGAAAAAAAATTAAAAACACTTACAAATTGCGTAAATTTTCGAGAGCGTCCGCTCTCTTCCTCAGACGCGAGGACACTGAGGAAGAGAGCAGACGCTCTCGAAAATTCACGCCCTTGGTAAGTTTTAAAAGAAAAACATTTTTATTTTTTTCATGACCTTGATTACTGTTAAGTGTGATGTGTTTTATCCAAAAATATTCCCATTGTCTACAAGTCTTGGTTTCATCAAAAACACGTGTGTTTTCATTTGAGTAACCAGTGAATAACTAATAAGCACTAAATATAAGGGTTTTAACTGGTGGATATATCCCTAAAATGATGATTTGTGGCATGGTAAACCACAAAAAGAGCGACTGATGTATAAGAGTTTCTTTGGAATGTTGATGTTTATTATTATTAGCATATAAATGCTGAGAGCAGTTCAGTTGGACAAAACTGCTCTTAATATCTCTTTCGTGTGAACTTGCTCTTTACCACTTGGTTTTCTATTTTGACGGAACACAACATAAAGTAGCCAAGTGTATGTTAAAATGTCTCTTTTTTGTAAAATAACTTCAATAACATATTATATTCGTAGAAAGTATATGTATCAATATGTGTATCGTTTAAAATAGTAAAAGTTATTAAACACATAAAATAAATAGTACACTTATAAAAGCACTGTATAATTTATTAGTAAAACTTTAATGAAACCAAATTCAGCTCAGCTCAAATCCAGTTATCTAGCCTAAAAAACTGATATTTGTGATGAAGATTACAATCTTTCGTGAACAATGCCAGCAGCTTCACAGTTTTTACTAAACCAATGATTTTATAAATTAAATAAAGATGTCAATGTTTTATTTTAATTAGATTTAATAAAGTTTGAGTCAAAACTGAATGTCAGTGTTTATGAATTACGAAAACAATGTAAATTCATTGCAAATTCCATATCTTTCTACTTTGGGTGAATAACAGATTAGTACCAAACACAAAATCTTTCAAATTGGAAAAATATTAAAAAAGAATTATGATCAATTTATAAAAACATATAACAATTGATATGTGCCATTTATTACTAAACAAATTTCGAAAATATTTCGAAAAAGGTATACAAATTATTCCAATTTTACCTGTTAACAGTTTAACATAATTTAACGCCCAAAGCACAGTTACGGATTTTTAATGAAAACATATGTATAATATGAAGGAATAGGTTGAAAGACCCTCCAAACAAGAATATAGTATTCAGTTCATCCTTGTATATATAGTTAAAAGTATTAATACAGTCAGCTAAATGAAAAATTGTTAACTTCTTTTAAGACATCATAGTCATTATTTCAATTTCATTTACAGTCCAATTATAAAACACAAGAAAATGTTATTAAAAGTTACTTCGCGCGTCAGAAGGTCGTTAACGACCTCGTTCACATAAGTAATTAACTTAGAAACCAACCATGAACTTGCTCAAGTTCAAGTGTAAAATTAACACTTACTGAAATCTTAATTTTCTTTAGAGAGCTTTCGTAAACTTTTAGATTACTGAACCGCCGTATCTCAATCTTGCCTGTCAACTCCACCAGGAAGAGTTGTTAAACACGATGACGTCAGACACGTGACACGGAGACAAATCTCAGCAAGACGAGGACTTAATTCTTGACTCGGCTGAAGTTTTAACGAAAACCGTAATGGCATCCCTTTTACGTTTTCTAGTTTCTAATGCGACTTTCTGCCATTGGCAGCGCTAGCAGTATTAAAAGGTCCAAATTAGCATGTAAATTGCCCATTTCAAAATGGTTTCAAATCGCTACGCTTGCTACTGAGTGGAAGGTTGGGGGACTGAAGATCTAGCCTACTATATAGCTGTTGAATATCATTGGGGTGACCACTCTTCTCTGAAACACTAGCTACCGTTGGTTAGAGCGGATTGGAGGATTCGAAAGCTTGTGTAACAGCTTCGTTCTTCTCGTCAACTGCTCGGCAGTCCAGGTTAGTGGAGGAACCTATATGACTGGTCAAAGTTACTCCGTCCTTACGGATGGGACGTAAAGCCGATGGTCCCCTTGGTACATTTCGACAGGAGTAGACTACGTGCCGATACCAGGCTTCCCCTCCTCCCTTCCTCATTATCATTCATCATCATTCATCAGGCTAAAGAAGGCATTTGGCCCCACTCTGGCCATAATTACATAAAATAAATTTTAAATATCACCCTGAAGTGAGATAAAGTTGACATAATGAGTGATTGGGTGACAATTAAGTGAGAACGCTTATGCCAAAGCCAGGATTCAGGAGAGGAAATAAAGGTAGGTGCCTCATCAACCACGACCACTGCGCATTGCACGTTCACACTGCGGCAGGTGAGCACAACCTGTACAGGTAGGCGCCTCATCAACCACGACCACTGCGCATTGCACGTTCATACTGTGGCAGGTGAGCACAACCTGTACAGGTACGCGCCTCATCAACCACGACCACTGCGCATTGCACGTTCACACCATTTTAACATAATTTAACGCCCAAAGCACAGTTAAGGATTTTAGATAATAACGTATGTATAATTTTAGTGGGTAGGTCGAATGACCCTCAGATCAAGAATATAGAATTCAGTTCATCCTTTTATATATAGTTAAAAGTATTGATACACAGTCACCTAAATGAAAAATTGTTAACTTCTTTTAAGACATTATAGTCATTATTTCAATTTAATTTACAATCCAATTATAAAACACAAGAAAATGTAATTAAAAGTTACTACGCGCGTCAGAAGATCATTAACGGCCTCGTTCACATAAGTAATTAACTTAGAAACCAACCATGAACTTGCTCAAGTTCAAGTGTAAAATTAACACTTACTGAAATCTTAATTTTCTTCAGAGAGCTTTCGTAAACTTTTAGATTACTGCACCGCCGTATCTCAATCTTGCCTGTCAACTCCACCAGGAAGAGTTGTTAAACACGATGACGTCAGCCACGTGACACGGAGACAAATCTCAGCAAGACGAGGACTTTAATTCTTGACTCGTGCTCAACTTTCAACGAAAACCGTAATAGCATTAATTTTAAATATTCAGATTTAAATATTTATTGGTTGTATATATGATATTTCTCGTAGAATGGTATCATTCTGCATTTATCATTTTAGATTTTTCAAGCTAGGTATATAAAGACTACTTTTTTGTTTTCATGTTATCACAATGGCTATTTTAATAGCTCAGTGCTGTTATTATTGTGGTCTTTAGCAGAGTTGCATCTATTTACCTACTTCGTAAACTAGTTCATAAAATGAATAGAATAAATGTTAATTAAGAATAATCAATATTAATCAATAATATATATAATTTTTACACCATATAAGGGTTCGCTTTCTGGTTATTTTCAATTTTCTTTTATATAATTGGCCCTCGTGTGATTTTACAATTTTTTACTTGTAAATATTGTAACTTTTAATTCATATTTTTATGCAATATAGAGTTAGTTATTGTAAGGAAAAACCATAATATCTATTTACCTATCTATCATCTAACTAGCTATCACATGCACACGCACATGCACACGCACACGCACATACAATGTGTAAATAAAAACAAACAAGATATGACCCGTAATTCTTGTACTTGAATAATAAAAATACTGCTGAGAATATACAGATTCATAGATTCGGAGGTTTCGAGATAGCGGCAACATTATTCTTACCACAAATCCAGGCGAAGTGAAAGATTTTTAGTAATATCTTAAGAACGATACACAATATGAAAATAATTACAAATGTCCGAATTGAAATTCGGACATTTGTAAATTTTTAGTAGTAAAAAAAGGTAAAGGAAATAATTATTACAGTCATACTGATTATAATGTAAGATACATTCATCACTGTTCACACGCACGCTTACCAAACCACAGAGATATGATTTCTCAGATTTTCGATTTTGTGTTTCAATCTTGAGATATAATTAAAAAATGACAATCTTCTGCGGTTTTTGACGCGGACGAATCCTTTGCTAAACCGCCCAAAATCAATGTTTGTTATTATATCATGAGAGCTTTCCAAATATTGAAAAAGTGATTCTGATCCTGTCTTTAATTTTGCAGCTTAACAATGGATTTAAAAACATTCACAGTTTGTTACGATTGTTATTTTATTTATAATTTAATAATAAGAAATTACAAAAGATATAAAATGTCGATCGTAAAAAATTAGTTTTTTTACTTATTAAACCCATTGTGTAGCTGATACAAAACCAAAGGCAGGATCAGAATCACTTTTTCAATATTTGGAAGCGTTCTCATGATATAATACAAAAGATTAATTTTGCGCGGTTTCAATACCCATCCCGTTAAGATAGCACTTCTTTGACAGTAATAACAGCAATGAGAAGTATTGTCTGCCGTGTGGGGTCCTTGCAACGAGACGAGCAAGTAGCGACAACCGGCCAGTAGAGCAACAGGTGCTTCTCATTGAGCGGGAACCACGCGGGATAACCATGGGTTTAATTATATCTCAAGAACGCCAATACACCAAATCGAAAACATACTGACCACGCCATAAGAAGCAAGGTGTTTCCTAAAATTCTGAGAAGAGACGGTCGCTCCATACAGTCTATATCAACGGTATTCACTTCGGGATTTCCCGATACCTGCACTGTTATTGTTCATTGCATTGATTGTCCCAACCGTGAATGGAATGCGCCCCTACAACGTCTGACAACATGAGGTCAATATTATCACTACAATACCTTAGGCAAGAGCACGGAATGCAACTAGATTTAGGTTGGTAGTTGTCACACGCGTCACTACCGTATTACATAATTCGTGACGACAACACATTGCAAGTTAATTAGACGGGACCACACAATCAAATTGTGTGGTTTCATAAGTTCTACAGACCGAATGCTAATTATGCTCAATAGGGTTATTCACATATTGCGCGTGGCGGCCATATTAATAGATCAATAGATGTATACCTGTAAAAGTTAAGTACAAAGTTGTACGTGAAAATATTGTGTGCCAAAACGACATTCTGTTTACTGTCGATAAGTATAGCCACCGAGTTTGGCCACTGAGGGCGCTAGTGAAAACGAATGAAGCGCGCAAGTGGCAATGTCACGCAACTTCACGATGAAGCAGCGTCGTTCTTCCTACGTCGACGATGGCAAATTGTATCAGTCCATCTTAAAAGCAAAGTACCATTTAAACCAGGACACGTTTTGGACTTTCAAACAAAAGAACTACACAAAACAAACACAAACAAAACAAGATAATAAAAACAAAACACAAAACAAAATAAAATAAAAACACAACACAACAAACAAAAAGCAAAAAACAAGATATTCCACAATAATATCAGGCAGTATTTTTAACCGCCGAATACAATCTTCACCAATAAGTTGCTACATTTGCCCACACATAGCGCTGTATGTACTACACACAGTACCTGTATCATTGTTGAAATGTCTCAGTTGACATTTGGTTGAATTTGTGATGTTCTCCAACATGGGTTCGGCATTACTATATAGTACTACTGAAATGCAAAAAAAATAAACGCTCTCTTTGCTTGTCCACTCACTTTGAAGTTAGCACTGGCATAAAGATAATAAGTATTAAACAATTATAATTTTTGTATTGCACAATATTTGGCAGTCTTTTGTTTTTAATTGCTTTGTTTTTCTTCGAAATTTAATTATTGTTTCGTTGTATATTGAATAAGTTTATTGTTGCCCACCTATATGTAATGAGTGTAACAACTGAATAGGATAGACGTTAAAAAATAAATTATTATAATAAGCTCCAAATTATAAAAACTTAGATAAAACAAAATTTGGGACAAAATAAATACACTTTCGCAACACATCATAAATCACCCCTCATTTGAAATTAACTTTAGTAGTAGAATGTGCAGACTAACGTCGATGTATTTTTTTTTTTTTTTTTTTTATCTCCGATGTAATTATTCAGTGAATAGGCTACAATCGGGTACCGGAGCTAGTTTCACGGTACATTGGCACGAAGTACATCGTATACCTAATATCCATAAACTAAGTCACAGTCAAAGCGCGCTTTAATTAAAAGTTCAGGTAGACGGACCGATTCGTGAAGGAAATTTACCTCCCTTCTTATTTACGTAATGGGCATTACGGCCATACATACCATACGGCATGTGATTGGTAGTTCATAGTTTCATGTTTTAGACGGCGTTTGGCGAAAATTCAACAGCTTTTCTCTAAATTTGGTTTGCTAATATTAGTTGAATTGAAAGAAACACAAACATGCACTTTTTGTCTCGATTACTCTTTTAATAGGGAACACGCGTATGAAAATTTTAATCGATTTTTAAATACCTTGTCTCTCATTTTATGATTTTGTGTCTTTGAATTTTGAAAAACGGATCAGTCTATGCCTCAAAATAATTGGTTTAGTAACGATAAATAAAAGGGCGCGAAAAACGAGCCGCCACCATGTAGAGCGGTTTTGACGTCATGGTTTTGTTCTTTGTACGCTCACCGCCTCAGCGATTGGTCTGATACGCCACATCTACAGAATCATTGCGTCACAGCCACCTGTACGCGTTTCAGATCCCCGAGTTTAAACTTTAATAAATGCGACCACATTAAACCCATTAAAAAATTTTCTTTTTTACTTAAGACTTGCATTAATATACTTTTTGTATCTGATACTATTAAACTAAGTGTTTGGTTTAACAAAAAAAATCGTACGCGTGTTGCCTATTGTTTACAATGGCATACAATAATCATTTTCGTAAACTTTATCGGAGCCGTATGCATATTATTCGTCTTATTAACAGCTTAAATGTCAACATACATTCTCAAAGATGAATCTTGAAGCAGAACTATAGGTTGCCATCAAAATGGCTGCTTTGAAGTCGTCTCTCATTTTATGATTTTGTGTCTTTGAATTTTGAAAAACGGATCAGTCTATGCCTCAAAATAATTGGTTTAGTAACGATAAATAAAAGGGCGCGAAAAACGAGCCGCCACCATGTAGAGTGGTTTTGACGTCATGGTTTTGTTCTTTGTACGCTCACCGCCTCAGCGATTGGTCTGTTACGCCACATCTACAGAATCATTGCGTCACAGCCACCTGTACGCGTTTCAGATCCCCGAGTTTAAACTTTAATAAATGCGACCACATTAAACCCATTAAAAAATTTTCTTTTTTACTTAAGACTTGCATTAATATACTTTTTGTATCTGATACTATTAAACTAAGTGTTTGGTTTAACAAAAAAAATCGTACGCGTGTTGCCTATTGTTTACAATGGCATACAATAATCATTTTCGTAAACTTTATCGGAGCCGTATGCATATTATTCGTCTTATTAACAGCTTAAATGTCAACATACATTCTCAAAGATGAATCTTGAAGCAGAACTATAGGTTGCCATCAAAATGGCTGCTTTGAAGTCACGTGAATACTCGCTATGCATGAGTGCTTAGTTGCTAGGACGGCTCTAAAGTCACCGTTTACTTATTCCTAAGACGAGAAGTGAGGAATTGAATCCATATTAGAAGTTAAAAAACTTTGCCTGAAGCGGGATTTGTACCCGGGACCTTCTGCATTGAAAGCAGGGATGGTAACCACTAGACCAACGAGCCACCTAAATTACTTTTGCATTGTGTCTTCTAGCAGGCTCTAAGGTCCGTAAATCCCCTGGGAGGGTGCTCGTCGAACTCCAACCTTCACCGAACCTCCACCAGGGGATTGACGGACCTCGACAGGCGCCATGTTTGTTGGGAGAAAAACTCTGATTTACGTTTGATGATTACAGTCTGGTGAAACCTGGCTTTAAAGTAAACTAACATGCCGTTTTGGCACACAATAATACCGTTGAGTGAGAAATATAGGGTAGAGCCGCAACGCAATGGGCAGTTTGTCTACCGCCTTATGCTGCCCAACATACTTTAGTCGGGTAGTAGAAGTTCGCCAAGCGACGCGATGACGAAGTTTTCGTCTGTCTTCGTATATCTTCGGTGAAGTAGCCGACCAATCAGGCGCCGTCATCGCGTCGCTTGGCGAGCTTCTACTACCCTACCCGAATAAAGTATTTTGGGCAGTAAAAGGTGGTAGAGAAACTGCCGATGGCGTGAGGCCTCACCCTATATTACTCACTCAACGACATGGCTGCCACACACATTATTGTATTTAGTTTATTAAATATTCCTGTTCATGTTTAGAAAAGAGCACAGCTCCCAACACAAAGCGTGACTGCTATAACCCATACTAAAAGTAGTTAATAACTATGCATAGCAATGGACATAAAATTATTTAATAACACCAGGAAAAGATGGTAAATTATACAATATACAAAAGAGAAAAGAGAAAACAAGAGTTACTAAGATATTATGAATTATAATATGACTTTATATGATAAACTGTTTAAAAATGAAGTATAACAGAAGAACAAGATATTAAAGAACACCAAAGAAGTTCAAAACAATTACGAAACAGCGTTGTCGTCACTCTAAGTACTTCGTTTTAGGTGAAGAGGATATCAAATAATCTGGGCGTAACAAGGTTTGGCTTCGCTTTCAAGATGGATGGAAGGATTGAGAGAGAAGAGGAAATCACGCCTTGTCACCGGCAGACACTCGAACCTTCATATCGACTATTGGATTGCCTCGATAATCGACTATTGGCAGGCCTCGATAATTTCCGGCAGTTATTCTGCATCGCTGGCGTCGTTCTTTCAAGCTGGTGCTGACTTCGCTCTGCTCGTACTTGGGCTGTGTTCCAATGGGATTCTGGCCTGCTATTCACTATCCACTGCCCTACGAGAACATACTTGAAGAGGTTCATGGACATAGGGATCTAAGGAAGCTTTTTAAATACAAAGAGACTTACAGAAGATTTAAGTATTTCACGTATATCGCGTTCACAATGCTTACTAAGAATAACGATTGAAGGTTGAAGTGTAGGATTTTACATAATAGTGTTCACAATGATTAATGATTAAGACTAGTGATCTAGAAAGTTGACCTACGTTCAACTTCTTAGTCACTCAAGGTCAGATTGTTTGTAACATCCAATCAGCAATTGATATGTCACAAGGAACACGCCCTAAGTGTCATTGGTCGACTGCTTGTGACGTAACTAAGCTAGTCGACTAGCAGTAAAACAGCAAGTTGGAACACACCCTTAGATTGCCACTAGTCCGTGAGTAACTCCCAATCGCCCACCCACATTGCGTTGAAGATTATTGCCATCAATCGCCATTTATTTCGGGTGGTTGAGGTGAACTTACTCGCGCGAGGATATGGAAGTGAGTTCTTTATTTCTTTCCGGTACGGATTTTAAATATTCAGTTTACATAAAAATGGGTAACTGGGTAATTTTTTGTGTTTTGTAATAAAATTCGTATTATTTTTTATTCTCAATATTTTGGAAATTTTAATTAAATTTTGGATATGCTTATGCATACTAAATTTTTAGTGTGAAATGTGTTTCATAAAATTAGGCAATTTCCCATTATTTTTCTCAATTTTATCACAAATTACACTTTGTACGGTATAAAAAAAAAAACTCAAATTTCCAGGACATTTCAACAAACGTTTATACTTAACCATTTTTTAACGCTTTACTATCTTATATTCTCAATCATTTCTCTCAGAAATCGTGTTTTTTCGGGGAAAACGTTGTCGTGTCTGTGAGAGACCTTCGTACTATCCATAGAAATGCGGATATCGTTGGTAGCTACCATGCATTAGTGGACACAATATCAGATGGATGTCAACACCGGTGACCATTGTGTCGGACAGAGGTCAAGCATATAAGTCCATGGTTCAAGGCTTAATGCCCACAGCCAACCTACCCTGTGGGATCATCTGATTTATCCCTCTTACAACTGTTTTATAAATACTTGAAAATATTCTCGAATGTGTCATAGCCAAGAGATTTTTTTTCTTCTGAATGTTTCAATGGATGATATTCAGAATTGATTAAGCGGGTCATGATTAGCTCTATCTAAAGGTCATTGATAGTTATGTTATGATGCATTCTTCATTGTTGTGCTTTGTTGTCATTGAAGATCTAGAGGGCCGTGATTAGCTCTATCTAAGGGTCCTAGATATATTCTGAAAACGGTCTATTGTTTCTGATGTAGGCATTTGTATTAAGGTCGGTTTACACACTAATAAAGATTTAAGGTTTAAAGTTTAACAAAATCAAGTCAAGCCAAAAACATTATGACTTTTACACATTCTGTATGATTTAAGATTTAACGAAACCATAGCAACGTTAGCTCTTATACCAAAAATTCTTAGCCAATAAGAGGCAATGTTTTATTAATCCGGCCAATGGTAGCGATCCTAAGTAAAACAGAAAAATAAAGTCTTGAACCTTAAATCTTAAATAAGTGTGTAAACCGAATTTTAGATGTTCTTATTAAATTGGGAAGAAGTGTTACAAGTTACAACAACACATAAATATGCATTCTTGAAACACGGCCAAATGTATTCGAACATAGGAAAATTTTATAAGTAAGAGCGCGTAATTCATACGCCAATTACATATTTTGTTTCAATTTTTAAAAATTTGAAAGCAATTTTATTTGGGAATGCGCGTGATTACGATGTTCGGCATTCAATACAATTTCGTTAATCGACAATAGCAATATTGTCATGAAACGATCTCCCTATCGTTTCGTTGTTATCGATCTAGGGGTCGTGGTCGTGTGGTTTGTGTTTTATTATTATTATTATTATTATTATTATTATTATTATTATTATTTTATTGTTGCAATACATACAAACTCGGTCAAAACCGGCATAAACATGTTGTACGGACACAAATGTCAAGTATTTCCATGTGTTTACCTTATTAAAATCTACTTAGAACTACTTAATATATCTTCTTCTTCTTCTTCTTCTTCTTTTTCTTCTTCTTCTTCTTCTGCTTCTCAAATGCCCACATTTGGCTATACTTCTTAATATATCATTGTCCACATTATTTTTTCCAAACCGAACTGTGGATTATTATTATTATTATTATTATTATTATTATTATTATTATTTTTTTAGTGCGTTCTGTTAGAACACAATAGCACCAGAATATTGCGTTTCCGGCTACCAGCATGAAATTTCGTACACATGTTAACAAATATATAAGGTTCAAAAAACCTTCGGGACCCAAGCTCTATCCGGATTATTTCGGCCGCCATCTTGGAAAATGTCTGCCGAATCCCAGTCTGTCTCTATTAACTCGGAAACGGTAAAAGATATCAAACATATTTGAATTACAAAAGTATTACTAGTTACATAAGGAACATGTTTTGTCTGAAACATTTTTTTTAAGGATCAAAACCAAAGCGGCCATCTTGGAGTAAATAATGGCACTGTTTTTCGTTTTCCCCAAAAAGGGGCAACATCTACATTTCCGATAACCAATGCCTACCACAAGTACTATTATGAACTTCTTTATGTTTTACCAATTTTTGGAAAGTGGAACACAGATCCGCCATCTTGGAAAATGGCGGCCGAATCCCAGTTTTCCTCCATTAACTCATAAACGGTAAGAGTTATCAAAAATGTTTCACCTACAAAAGTATTACCAGTTACATTAGGAACATGTTTTGTTTCAACATTTTTTTGTAGGATCAAAACCAAAGCGGCCATCTTGGAGTAAATGACGGTAGGCCTATTGTTTTTGGTTTTCCCAAAAATGTTGCAGCAGTGTTAATTTTCTGATGACCAATACCTACGGCATGTATTATTATGAACTTATATACGTTCTACCAACTTTTGGAGAGTGTAACACAGAGCCGCCATTTTGGAAAATGGCGGCTGAAACCCAGGTTCACTCTTATAACTCGGAAACAGTAAAAGATATAAAACAAGTGGTAGTAATAAAGTGTTAAGCATAACAAGACGGAACATTTTTTGTTCGAACAACTAGTGATAAGATGTCGGTTAAAAGGGTTTACAGCTTTAAAAGCTTCAGAAACAGAATAAGCAGGACTTCTCTGTAGAGAGCAATGAATGAAGCGTCTAGAGACTTCTGAGAGAGAAAAGGCGAGCACTGAAAGGCCACCAAAAACTCTGATGTATTCACCTGTTTGCTATCTGAATGTCAAAGCAGTGCAGATGACGACGACAATGTTACATGTTGTTAAGCTGTTGTAATAGATGGTGCTGCCTTAGTTCATTCTTTGAATGCAAAAACATCAAAGAAATTTTATGATTACTGCACGAAGGTGTTTTTACCTGCGATAAAATCTCGTCTCCTGAACTTTCAGAGAGTAGGCGTAGTGTTTGATAGGTACTTGCCAGGTAGCCTTAAAGCTGGCACATGAATGAAACGAGGATCTGGAAAAGAGATGGTTGTCAGACCAACAACACCCTTACCTAAAGTATTTAGTAAGTTCTTGCTGGTTGATGGCAATAAAAAACAACTATTCCACCTTTTAGCATCTTACATCTCTTCACTTGAAACCGATGGAAAGATAGTGGTTTGTACTGACGAAGATTCAGTAACATTTGCAGGTCCTTTAAGCAGCAGTGACGATCTTGCCCCATGTTCACATGAAGAAGCGGACACCAGACTAATTGTTCACGTGAAAAGTGCATTACTCTCGGGCCACAAAAACATTTTGATAAGCACTGTGGACTCAGATGTTATTTTTATTGCTGCTGCTGCCTTCCATGAATTAAAGAAACTTGGTATGCATGATCTTTGGATTGAGTATGGTGTTGGAAAGAACAGGCGGCACTTTTCACTCTCGCGGTTCCTGGAACACATATCTCCAAACATGTGCGAGGCACTGTCTTTCTTTCATGCAAATACTGGCTGTGATACAGTATCCGCATTTCACGGTGTTGGCAAAAAAAAGCGTGGAATGTCTGGAAGACGGTGCAAGAACCCATGACAGGTATATTCATTCGATTGTCAACATCAAACACAATAGATAAAGACGATTTTGAGAAACTACAGCTCTTCACTGTACTCATGTATGATATGACAAGCCAAACGGGGGAGGGGACAGGGGCTCCTTTTGTCGCCTCTTACGACTAGCAGAGTCACTCTGGGCCAATTCTACCCCGGGCCGGTTTCAATTTGGAGTGCACTGCTTTGAGTACGAGTAATGGGCAGTGCTCCCATTACTTTCTTCTTAAGACATGATTCCTTTTCACCCTTGCGAAGATGAGGCGGGTTTAGGGGATTGTCCCTGCCTAAAGTAGGGGCCCCGGGCCATGAACGGTTCAGCCCTAGGTTGGGGACGCCTAGCTCGCCTTTTCTCTCTCAGAAGTCTCTAGACGCTTCATTCATTGCTCTCTACACAGAAGTCCTGCTTATTCTGTTTCTGAAGCTTTTAAAGCTGTAAACCCTTTTAACCGACATCTTATCACTAGTTGTTCGAAACAAAAAATGTTCCGTCTTGTTATGCTTAACACTTTATTACTACCACTTGTTTTATATCTTTTACTGTTTCCGAGTTATAAGAGTGAACCTGGGTTTCAGCCGCCATTTTCCAAAATGGCGGCTCTGTGTTACACTCTCCAAAAGTTGGTAGAACGTATGTAAGTTCATAATAATACATGCCGTAGGTATTGGTTATCAGAAAATTAACACTGCTGCAACATTTTTGGGAAAACCAAAAACAATAGGCCTACCGTCATTTACTCCAAGATGGCCGCTTTGGTTTTGATCCTACAAAAAAAATGTTGAAACAAAACATGTTCCTAATGTAACTGGTAATACATTTTTGATAACTCTTACCGTTTATGAGTTAATAGAGGAAAACTGGGATTCGGCCGCCATTTTCCAAGATGGCGGATCTGTGTTCCACTTTCCAAAAATTGGTAAAACATAAAGAAGTTCATAATAGTACTTGTGGTAGGCATTGGTTATCGGAAATGTAGCTGTTGCTCCTTTTTTGGGGAAAACGAAAAACAGTGCCATCATTTACTCCAAGATGGCCGCTTTGGTTTTGATCCTATAAAAAAATGTTTCAGCCAAAACATGTTCCTTATATAACTAGTAATACTTTTGTAACTCAAAAAGTTTTGATATCTTTTACCGTTTCCGAGTTAATAGGGACAAACTGGGATTCGGCAGACATTTTCCAAGATGGCGGCCGAAATAATCCGGATAGAGCTTGGGTCCCGACGGTTTTTTGAACCTTATATATTTGTTAACATGTGTACCAAATTTCATGCTGGTAGCCGGAAACGCAATATTCTGGTGCTAACAGAACGCACTATTTTGCTATGGCAACAAGAAGAAGATGGAAGAAAGCTCTAGACAGGAGAGTTTTTTCACGTGAACGAGACGCACCTACAGGAGACAGAGGGACACGGGGACGCACGTAGAGGTGGAAGATACCGTGGTGTGTAGAAGCGTGGGTTCGTTTACATATTGTGTTATCTTGTGTTTGTTATCTGTGGCTCGAATCTAATAAATAACCAATGTACAAAGATCCCGTCGTTGGGCAGATCATACGGCAGGCCCAGAGTAGCTGCGCCCCATGTGGTACTCTGGTGTCTCCGGGTACCGTATGATTTGCTACACGACAATATAATTGATTTTATTTTTTAAAGATATGTTTATAATCCATTCTTTCTTTTTTTTCGGTCTTTGTAGTTTTAAGATACTCAAAGATACTGTCAGAATTATATACCTATGGTTTCACGTGTAATTACTCAACCGGGGTGAAAATTAAAAAGAAGAATTTTGATAATATATGGGTATTAATGGAGTGTGCAGTTACACTTCGAAGATTGAACTTTGCATTTGAAGAAGGTGTCACTCATTTTTGCGTTGTATGATTACATATAAAACTAAAAATTAATGACATCTTTCCCACGTTGTATCAATTCAATGAACAAAATCCATTATTTTGAAGAGTGCGAAGAATCCCAGTCTGTGTGTGTAATGGCGGAAAAATGAAAATGTAGAGAAGATTCAACGATCAAATCAATAAACTACCCAAATAATTTCAATTTTTAATATAGATAAAATTGTTCATAAACATTTACTAAAATGCTGTTACATAAAAAACAGTGGCTTTTCGGTGTTTTTCTTGGAAAACATGAGCTCAAAAAGTGTAACGGCACACTCCACAAATACCAATAAATGTCTTTATTTCATTTTCTGTTTGAGGAAAGAAGCAAATTTTAGCCAGAACAAGCCGCACACAATATAATTTTATTAAAAAACAAGCAAATTATCCCGGTGACATGGTTATATGGTTGAAGAAATATTCCTAAAACCTACTAGCTCACGCAAATCAATCATATTGATTACAACACAACGTTTCAGAGATTGATTGATTGATTGATTAAGGTCTTTTTATTTATGGCAGGATTAAGGGGGGAGGTAGAGGGAGAGGGAGAGAGAGAGAGAGAGAGAGAGAGAGAGAGAGAGAGAGAGAAAAAAACATTCCAGTGTATATTCCAAGTGACGCTCAGTAGTCAGTATCAATATTAGTGTATAAACACCACCCGTACAACAAACATCACATTGTGTCCAACCTGTATTTGAACAACACATTCACAGCTGTAATACAATAGATTACATTACTAATCATAGAAATCTCTCATGTTTATTCATGTTTGTGTTCTCACATATTGTTGGCTGTATACCCGTTGTTAACTACACAATGGGTTGCAATTTGAATTGATTATCCCTCAGAATACAAATGGAGTCTCTATGGATGGAAATAATATTTCCATATTTACCTACATTGCTCGAGTAAACACTTCCATGTAGCTTATGAATAGATGATTTTCAGAATTGATACAGAAAGCCGTGATAAGCTCTATCTAAGGGTGCTTGATAATTATTTTAAGATGCATTTTTCACTGTTGTGCATTGTTGTCATTGAAGATCTAGATGGCCGTGATTAACTCTACGTAAGGGTCCTAGATCAATTCTGAAAAATGTCTATTCAAGAACAAAAGCCATGACTCAACAAATAATCAAGGTCAACTTGATCTCCGCCTAGCGGAGGCTCGTCGAACTCCCAAGTTCGACGAGCTCCCAAGTTCGACGAGCCTCCGCTAGGCGGAGATCAAGTAGACCTTTATAAATACTACCACCGAGATACCCGGGGCATGTCAAAGAAGTACTTGGGCATGTGAGTAAAATAGCAAAAAAAGTAAGGTTTCTTGAAAGCAATTTACAATTTGCATGCGTTTTGCCGAGCTCTTATCTCCTATAATTTTTACAGTCTGTCCTGGTCGCATTCCGATGCCTTTGTTGTAAATATATGGTATTTAACCGAAATAGTGAATTAACTATGTATAGGAGAGAATAGAAAACGGTAACGTTTAACAACCAATTTTAGGACACGCCTCAATTTTTGGAAAAAGTGGGCAGCCTAACGTGAAACAAATGGGGAATGTTAGTTATACCTGGGTATGTTAAATTATCTATAACATGCCCAGTTTGGCATGTATTATTGTTTACAATTTTTGAGCCCCGCAAGAGCGAAACATGGCAATTGTCATGATTTGGATGAGGATATGAATTAGTGAATGTGAATTACGGACAGTCACCGCCTATCCTGCTGAACCCTCCATTTCTGTTTGTGAAAATTGCTTCTAAATGCACTTTGACTACACAATAATGGAGAGTTTGCACAAGAGTTTTGAATGCTTTAACACCAAAGTCTAGTACCACATTATAAAAACCGCGCGAAATTCGCATTTTTAAATAATGAGAACGCTACCAAATATTAAAAAAAAAAAAATGCGCAATGAGTGGTTTCGTGGGAACTAAAAAATATATTTGAAAATGACAAAAATGTTTAACAATATGGAAATTTAAAATTGATTAATAATCACCCGATAACGATAAACATGTTTGAAACAGAATCCAGAGCCAAGATAAACAAAGGTGACTTGTGCTAAGACGTCCTAGTGTAGACGAATCTTAGTGATATAAATCACTCATATGTCGTTCTGCATTGTCATAGAGAGGTATTATAGTAAAATATCAACAAGTTCAGGAATAATATTTTATTTGTGAATGTGTAGTAATACCCATAGATGCTGTATATAGCTAGGATTTGTAACTTATGACAACTTAGAGTTAAGCATCTCTGTGAATCCAGGTCCTATACTTCATCTAGAATACTCTGAGTATTCAAATGAATATTTATTTGGAGGAACACTTGTTGCGAAACCATCACTATACAAAAAAGGACATTTTACAGTTAGGCATCTTTGTGAATCCAGGCCCAGTTAGTAGTTCAAATGAACTTTTCCTATTTCATCACTTGTTAAATGTTCTCGAGTAATTACTAAAAACACGTTAGTTTTTCGTAGTTTTTATAGAGCGACTTATCTTTCTATGAGAACCACTGAGAACCCCTACCTTACATTTTAGCATAGATAACCAGAACAAACCCACTAGCATTGAGTTTATTAGTGAAGGGTAGAGGCCCAACGGCCATTGGCGACTATCTTCCCATAAACCGCCCGTGTACGCTAGTAGTACTGGCGGGAGCCGCTAGATGCCGCCACACGTACCCACTGATTAGGCCGCGCTGATGTGGCGGCATCTAGCGGCTCCCCCCAGTACTACTAGCGTATACGGGCGGTTTATGGGTAGACAGTCGCCAATGGACGTTGGGACTCTACCCTAAACTTATACACTCAATGCCACTAGATCAACGCGCCGCACGGGCAAAGTCGTTCTCCTCTTTATCCTTGATTCAAATTAGGAATTGTGGTCGAGTACAACACACAGGGTACGAATTGATGGGGAAGATGGTGGGGATTGCCCCCTCTGATAATTTCGTCCCTGGCTCTGTTTTACTGAAAGGTATCCCTGCCTGGGATGGCTGAATCCCCATCTCTGGATACCCATCTCATTTAATATCATACCAAATGACTTTGTCTCGTAACGTTAATAAATAATGCGTCAATATTCCTAGCCTGGCTAAAAATAATCCCAACTTGGGATACGGGTACTGAGGATTTTCATTTACGACGCCAAGAAAGTGGATAATAGGAAATTTACAAATGTAAGTTACATAGGCCTAACAGACCTAGGTTAAAACTGCAAAGAATGTTGAAAGTTTAAAATACGAGAATAAAGTCTTGATGACTATATAGGTCTTTCAATCAATTCCCTTTCAAAATAATACCTCTGATTGCTTCTAAGACCATGTCGAGGGCAAAAACAGCCCAAAAAATTGTTTCTTCTGGCGTCTGGGGTTTAGTCCCAGACCCCACACTGCCGTGCAGATACTATACATGGGAATCCCCCCCCCCCCCCCCCCAAGCCTTCATTGCGCACCCTGACAACAGGTGCAATCATACAAACACTGATTTAATTAATTCCTATATTCTGTTTCTCATTAGTTTGCGGTTGTGGCAATGTGTAATGGTCTGTGTGCATTGCGCTCGCTGCCCACTCGGCCGTGCGGCGTTATCATGTTTGAGGTGCGGCGTTATCATGTTTGAGGTGGCCGCCTGATCGGGTGACCCACATATGCTCCACCACGCT
>OX246750.1:22511084-22573584 GCA_945910005.1 Isoperla grammatica | reverse complement strand
AAGAACATTCCTTTACATGCATACAAACCTTTTGGGACCTCAAGAACAGTTTTTTATATGGATATATTTTGTTATAAAGACGTTTGTTACAAAGAATGTTTACTGTACTGCAATTGAGCTCACCTATGAAGTTGAAAATCCTGCATCTAGATACAATTGGTGTATGGTATTAACATCCGCCTGTACAGATATAGATTTTACCGTCAACCATAACGGTTTCTTGTTCGAGAAGTAGCTTTAAAGCATAATTTAACTTTTCACCAGAATATCGAGAGTACTACTCTACACAAATTTGTTTTGAACATTTGAAAAGGGGTTGTGTTCAACAGACGGTCTGGCGACATTGCCTGCCCACTTAATATGACTGGCAGTCACTGCAGTCACTGAAATATGTTCACCTTATCCCGCAATTAAGCTCCAGTCACTGTTTTTTGGCGTACCAGTTTAGCTCGCAGTTACCCCTCCAGTCACTACGCACCTGCAGCAGTGACTTGACCAGAAAGATCTATTAGCAGCCGCAGTCAAGGGAGGCGTGGCTACACACTTTACCATGAATTTTTTGAATGTAGACAATATTTTATTGTTTAAATTGTAAGTGACATCACTACGCCAATTTAGAAGTCCCATAAGCGTTAAACGTATAATGAATGTAATGATGTTAGGTTAATTATCAGATAGCTAAATAATCGGCCGCTAGGTAAACCTCTCAACTCTTTTAATTTTGATTGTAATGTTCAGGTTCTTCATCACTGGGTGAAGACTCGGATGAAGTATCAAAAATAATATAACTGCGTTTGTTGTGGCAATGCAGAGATTTTGAAGGTCCATTGAAACTGTAAATATTGCTTTGACAATCAGCTGCTCTTGTCTGCTTTCATTGTGACTGTGACTGCAGCCCGTACTGGCTGCTGCGTTCACTGTGTTGACTAGGCAACCCCCACCACCAGTCACAGCCACAGTGATCGCAGTCACAGTTGGTACGCAGCCCATGTATAGTTCGTTCCACGTCAACAAGGTCTACTTTATCTCCGTCTAGCGAAGGCTCGTCGAACTCCCAAGTTAGGTCGTCGTAATCTGTTAACAATGTTACAAATCACATGTTATTGAAATGGGAGCAACGTTAAACATAACACATGCAGTGATTTGCCAAAATAACTTTGGCCTAAAAGGACATATCATCACACTATTTTAAGACTGTGGTTCATTGCATTCGATCATTTACTTGTTTTAAGTATTAGTTTATACGAACTACAGCAAATATTTATTAATAAAAGCTGTTTTTGTGGTAAATTATAAAATGGTGGTTTTGATTCCCTTGCGACGGCCTAACTTGGGAGTTCGACGAGCCTCCGCCAGGCGGAGATCAAGTTAATCTTGCATTTCAATAGGTACTCTTCACAGCAGAACGTACTGTGAGCCCAACATGCGTTGCTCAAGCTAGAATGTAATTTATAGCCATTAGCTTCATCCTACATTAGGTAACTTATTATGTTAATGTTACCAAAAGATGCAGTAGTAGGACATAGGACCAATATTGCATTCTCTCAAGAGTGCTTCCTGATTTAGTACCAACAAAAGCGCCTGTATTTTGCAATATGAAAATTTGACGCTACTTAATTAAGACGTATGATTATAACATCGCATAATCTATTCACTTGATATATTTAATTATGTTTATCTTAAAACTAAACCATCCCAACAATAGCGACATTTTATTTGCAAAATAAACGATGAATTTTCAAAGCAAGGATCATTATAAATCCAAAACACTGTAGTTAATTCAGATTTCTCTTAACGTTAATTCTATATATGCCCTCAACATATCTGGCATTACATTATTTCTTACAGCCCCTCCCTACCGCAGGCATTACCAACCTAAAATAACAGTAAACATGTCAATATATGCAATATATTCAATATATATATTCTATATATGCCCTCAAAATATCAGATATTACATTATTTCTGACAGCCTCTCCTTACCGCAGACATTACCAACCTAAAATAACAGTAATCATTTCAGTATTTGTTATAATCATATTTTGAGTGATGTGGCCTAATTAGTTCATACAATTTGAAACGCCTTGAGCTGAAGTGTATTTAATTAAATACCAGACACGACTGATTTGTTGATTACAAATAACGATTTTCCTATTCACTTCTTAGATAATTACATCTTTGTGGTAAAGACATCGTCTGTTTATAAAGTAGGTCAGAATTAATTATTATTGACGATAGACTATGATGGCAGCGGGTGGGAAGTTAGAGCGATCACATATTGACTCCGACGATATTGCAATAGTCGGTCCATATGGCGCATTGGCGCTGGTGTCGTGATTGCAAATGAAGGTCGAAATTGATAAGGCATTACATGGTTTGAGAGGTACTATTATTAATCCATGATTTGAGCTTGTATACTTAGGTATTTGGTTTGAGTAACTCACAGACTAAGGTGGGAATTCATAGTCGGCCCCTACACCTAGGGGCACCCATTGTTGCTATGGATTTGTTTTGTTATGGGAAATAACATGGAAACAACTGTTACCTTAGTAACAATGGGCGCCCCTAGGTGTAGGGGCCGACTATGAATTCCAACCTTAGTGTTTCAAAATGGTGGATCTATATTACATATAACATTAAAAAATATACAAATGTAAAACTACACCAAGGTCGCTTACTTTAAAACTTACCAATTACTGAAAATAGCTATATTCCCCATTTGTTTCTATAAATGAACTTGGTATTGTTTAAAACTATACCAAGTTCACTTAACTTCACAATACCTATAACTAAAATTAGCTGCTATAGGAAAATTCACCGTTTGTTTTTATAAGTAAGTGAACTTGCAATAGATTTATGTGTGTGTTTATTCCGGATCTAAAAGTTCCTACGTGTGTATATACATTACATAGTCCACAACCCTAGTATGACGATAATTTCCATCTTTGCGCCACCTACAGTTCTAAATTAACTTTTCTTTTCCAGAGAAACGTGACTTTAGGGACGAAGGAAGTAATTAATTTAATAAAGAGACGAATTTCGTTATCTCTCTCTCTCTTTCTCTCTCTCTCTCTCTCTCTCTCTCTCTCTCTCTCTCTCTCTCTCTCTCTCTCTCTCTCTCTCTCTCTCTCTCTCCTCTCTCTCTCTCTCTCTCTCTCTCTCTCTCTCTCTCTCTCTCTCTCTCTCTCTCTCTCTCTCTCTCTCTCTCTCTCTCTCTCTCTCTCTCTCTCTCTCTCTCTCTCCCGCGAGCGACTGCGACTAAACGAACTCCGATAAGAGAATTATTAAATTATTATTTTTGTCTCAATCAGCTTGTTCAAATTGCACTCCACAAATCGTTAAAATCGACCAAACTTCAATCCCGGTGTATCTTCCAAGTTTCAGTCAGCTGCATTTGAATTGTTCAAACTTAGCTCACCAACTCGTGTAGTAGCAATTAGCCCTAAATTAATTCAAGAACGCTAAGCGGATGTGATTGCAAATGCGGCTCCAATGTTGTTCTACACACATACGAAACGGTTCTACATGTACGGATATTGCTCGGTAACGTTATTGGATAGGATAAGTTCATTCCACAACATTAACAGCTAATCTCCTTAATGTGACACACATAGTCAATCATCTGGCAAGTGGGGAGTGAGTGCAACGACACACTTAGCCAATCATCTGGCAAGTGGGGAGTGAGTGCAACGACACACTTAGCCAATCATCTGGCAAGTGGGGAGTGAGTGCAACGACACACTTAGCCAATCATCTGGCAAGTGGGGAGTGAGTGCAACGACACACTTAGCCAATCATCTGGCAAGTGGGGAGTGAGTGCAACGACACACTTAGCCAATCATCTGGCAAGTGGGGAGTGAGTGCAACGACACACTTAGCCAATCATCTGGCAAGTGGGGAGTGAGTGCAACGACACACTTAGCCAATCATCTGGCAAGTGGGGAGTGAGTGCAGTGGCACTTAGCCAATCATCTGGCAAGTGGGTAGTGAGTGCAGTGACACTTAGCCAATCATCTGGCAAGTGGGGAGTGAGTGCAGTGGCACTTAGCCAATCATCTGGCAAGTGGGGAGTGAGTGCAGTGACACTTAGCCAATCATCTGGCAAGTGGGGAGTGAGTGCAGTGACACTTAGCCAATCATCTGGCAAGTGGGGAGTGAGTGCAGTGACACTTAGCCAATCATCTGGCAAGTGGGGAGTAGGTCATAGAACTGTTAACACTGCTTCGCAATCTTGTTATTAGTGTCATTGTTGTCGGTGAAGACGAAGACGAAGACGAAGACGAAGACGAAGACGAAGACGAAGACGAAGACGAAGACGAAGACGAAGACGAAGACGAAGACGAAGACGAAGACGAAGACGAAGACGAAGACGAAGACGAAGACGAAGACGAAGACGAAGACGAAGACGAAGACGAAGACGAAGACGAAGACGAAGACGAAGACGAAGACGAAGACGAAGACGAAGACGAAGACGCGGACGAAGACGAAGACGAAGACGAAGACGAAGACGAAGACGAAGACGAAGACGAAGACGAAGACGAAGACGAAGACGAAGACGAAGACGAAGACGAAGACGAAGACGAAGACGAAGACGAAGACGAAGACGAAGACGAAGACGAAGACGAAGACGAAGACGAAGACGCGGACGAAGACGAAGACGAAGACGAAGACGAAGACGAAGACGAAGACGAAGACGAAGACGAAGACGAAGACGAAGACGAAGACGAAGACGAAGACGAAGACGAAGACGAAGACGAAGACGAAGACGAAGACGCGGACGAAGACGAAGACGAAGACGCGGACGAAGACGAAGACAAAGAAGACGAAGAAGAAGAAAAAGAGGAAAACGATAATGATGATTATTGTCATTTGAGACGATCATATTTGATAAGATGGAGATACAACTAAGAACAATCCAATGCTTATGCGAGATTCAAACTCACGTGCCATACGCTATGACTTGCGGCAAGAATGCATGAGCCTCCAATAACTTTTGCTACATTGATGATCTTATGGGTAATTCATGTACAAAAACTAAAAATTAATAATAATACCATCTATGAAAAAAAAAGTCATAAATTTGTAAAAAAAAAAAAAAAAAAAAGTAATAAGTTCCTCCCCAAAAAGAAAGAAGGCAACATATAATTAAGTCGTTGATTTTGGGCTAGCTGGGTAAACCAGGTATTGGCACCTAGACCACTTTGATTAGCAGTGTAACTTTGACCAGTCATATAGTCATACTTACTTTGTCTGCCGAGCAGTTGACGAGAAGAACGAAGCTGTTACAAAAGCTTTCGAACCCTCCAATCTGCTCTTACCACGGTAACTAGTGTTAGTGAGGAGTGTGGTCACCCATCCACCTCATGACCTAGCCCAATGTTGCTTAACTTCGGTGTTCGTATGGGAACCGGCTAAACAACCACGTCCAAACGTTTTTGTTGGTCTCATTCTTAGATAGTGAATGGTATTCAGAATAAAAAAAATAATTTATATTAACAAACACGTCATTTTGCGTATTTTGTTACACAACAAATGAGCAGTTCTAACGTTTCTTATTCAAACATATCATTGGCAACATTTTCTTCAAATACACGATCATATATAATTACAAAAGTTTTCCTGTTACCTCCCATGCCCACACAGTACCACCTTCAATCCAGACCACGATCGTGCATTATAAAGTTCGAAAAAGAAGTAAACAAGATTTCTGTTGAGATATCAAAGAAACGAGGAGGTAGGTAAATAAAAACCTCATTCCGTACTCTTATGATTGTGTATCACATCACGTAACCAATGATATCACAGGAGCTTCTTTAGTTGCTTGTCTCACACCCACACCTCTCCTTGCCCCTGAGTTGTTAAGTCAAAACTTACCTTAAGGGGAATGATGAGTCTCAACTTTTATAATCACGAAAAATGAAAGATTTTTTAGTTATATCTTAAGAACGCTACATAATATTGAAAAATACATTTGTTTCATAAGAATTAAAAACTCAATTAACATTATTTTAACATTCCTATCATTTGGTTGTAATATTTTGCAAACAATTAATTCGTAATTATTTAAATTGGCTTCCAGAACAATTCAACTGTAAGGGTTAAAGTATTCGAAACTTTTGTAGTTCTTACAAAACTAAATGACTGTTAGTAAACGAAAACTTCTTTCAAATATTGTTGTTTTGTGATCTTTATTTATAAGTAAAACATGTTTATTTTGCGTGGTTTTAACAGTGAAGTGAAGCTACCATCACCATTCAGAGTGTATTCATAACAAGTTTAATTGTAATGTATGTGAAGGCTCCTAGCCTGCGAGTGCATATTGCACTCATTCTAGGAGCCAAATAAGAACGCCTTATCAACTATTTTAAGGACAAAGTAGCTCACTTTAATTTCAACTTGATTAGACTTTGTTCACTTTTAACTTGATTATACTCTGTTCACTTTAAACTTAGAAACGCCCCGGATGGTTGTCGAACACAAACCTAACTTCTATGTGTATATAAATATGATAGCAACCATAACATGGTATTACTTTTGACATAACTGTCCTAACAAGTTGACCCCAAACTGAACTTAGCTGTGTGGGTGGGTGGGTGGGTGGGTGGGAGGCAATGAAGAGGGACCAGACCACAACTTTGCTTAGTTGTCTTGCACTGTCTCTCGACAACAGCTGAGTTTTAGGGTGAAATGCAGCGTCGAGTTAAGTTGGTGGTTTGGTTATGGTTGCTATGGAGTTTGTTCGTATGGAAAATAGTATGTAATAAAACAATTCCATAGCAACAAATCATGTATACTGCTCTCGCTGTAACGTACAAGGTGCTGTCGTCAAAGATTATGTAATAATATCCTCTCCCCCTTTCCACCACCACTCGGTACCGGCTGAGCGCTTGCGAGAAAGGTATGCGGGGAGTTTTGCGGTCAATAAGCCAGGTGTCATTATTTAAAATAGCATTCTTTTGTAGTAGTTAAATATTACAGTTTCTCAATAAGTGCAGTAAGGATCTCCTTCAGGTTGCCAAAATAGTGCTAAAGGTGAAACAAACCAAACTCCAAATGGAACTAATTATAGTTGACGACTTATTAATTAAAATTAATTGATTAATTAAATTGAGCTATTCTCGATTTAATGAACTCAATACAAGTGAGGTATTAAATTAAAGTAAATTATGCATGTTACATTGTTGATTCGATTAAATTAATATTTAACCAACATTAATTAAGTTCATTGCGCATTTTATATAACAACTTAATTTCAAACAAAACGTGATAATAAGATGCTAAGAAACTAATAAATTCTTAGTTATTTTATGTGAGGGAAAATAGCGGCAGATTACTCATTAAAACGTTTGCTCCGTTTTTCACGTCAATCTAAAACATCGCAGAGAAAGAAATAACGAGCTTCTCAAAGTTTCACAATTTGATTTATGTAGTGGAGCAAGAGATCAACTTTGAGTCACGTGAACCGAGGGGGATATGGAATCAAATGCAATTTATATTCCTTCTGCCCCGTCTCACTCAATCCACAATATCCCGGATATAAAGAGGATATAAAACATTATAAGATAGATTTCATCTACTGTCCAGTATTTAGACTTAGGCCTACTTTCTGATACACAGCATTTTCAAAAACAATGCAAAATGAAAAAGTTTACAATTGAACAATTCATTTAAAATCAAATTCAATTTAAAATCATGTTGTTCTTTTTTTCTGAAGTAGAGTACATAATGCAATATAAAAAAAAATTATAACAAATGAAAACAAAGAATTATAAAATTCCATAAAGAAATGAAGTCCACATAAGGTTAACACCCTGTGTCTGGGCTGAGCAACTAAAAGTAGAACGAAATATTGTTTATAATATATGATTTATGTTTAGTAAATGATAACATACATGGATAAAATGTTTATATTGATAATAATAAAAATAATAAATGAATAAACGAATGAAAATGAATGAATGAAAAACCAATTATAGATTACCCTTTTTCAAAAACAGTCTGCATTACAAAGCTAACTTAAATAAAAATAAAATTTATAAGTGTATAACTTGTCCTAAGACTACCTCACATATGCTTTCGTCACAGGCGAGGCACTCATAGCCAACCAGCGAGCCGCCCGAGACAAGCGCGCGCAAATACCGATCGCTGATTGGCTACGATCCCTTCGCCTGTGACGAAAGCTTGCGTGAAGTAGTCTTGGGACAACTGTGTTATGATATTAAAAGAATGAAACATTATAAGCAGTGTTTCAACAATCAATATTTATTTTGTTTCAATCCCAACACATTTATCAAAAGTTCTATTTTACAAAATTAATAACTAATAACGAAAGGGGAATGTCATTTCTTTTAAGATAAAAAAAATTATACTCTCAAAAGAACAAAGAAGTAAAACAAACGTACAAAAGAAGTTCACACATTTGACTGCTCGTGTAAGAAAACAGATACATTTCTTTTCACTCTATAGTGAAACAATTATTCCAGTAGTAGATTTCGCATTCCAAATTGTCTCCGTATTCCTAAAAGGCGGCAGTAAAACACATTTAGTGTTTTATGTCAAGTCATTATAGGTTCGAGATGTTAAAACATCAAGTTGGATTCAGTCCAAGAGATTTATACACGCACTGGGCCGTTCAGACCTAATCTAGATTAGCATCATTTGCATACACAAGTACAGTGAATGATCCATCGATCACGATCAAAACGCTGCGCTCAAGGTCTCGAGCCAAACTTCAGTACTTGCTGACCTAATTTGATATCCCGATATATATGATAACAGACTGATATTCATGATATCTCTTTAATGATACGTAAATATATAAATAGATTATATTTTCTCAAATAATTATATTCACGTTACAAATCGGTAACTCAACACCAGGAAAAGAATAGCCTGTACCTATTTTCAGTCACCACTAACTATGGGAAAAATGCAATTACTTTCAGAGGCTACCAAATTTATAATCAATTACCCAATGCAAATAAAGACATATACTTCAATAGAAACCGTAATCTTTCCCAAACAAAATTAAAAGACTGGCTGCTATCTTCTATCATCAGATGCTATCTAATAATCTATTTGAGATGTTTGTAGTGACGAACATTTATTGAAACTATCTAGTCTTCAGAATCTTGGCGAAATGGCGGCCCACTATAACTTGCCGCCCTAGGCTTAAATACAGCACTGAAATTAGACCTATCATCTTGCACAAAGAATCGCATCAACGCAAAGACTTCTTACTTCAATTCTTCTGAGTCTGTTGGTGGCATTTATCAATACGTGGAAAAAGTCTTATACGAAGCCCGTATTCACAAGGATCTAAGTGAAACGACTTAGAAAAGTGACACTTTTTGTCGGATTTAACCTCGGGAAAAAGCACTAGTGTAACGTGAATCGCTCTGTATGCGATGGAGAGGCACAAAACATCCTCATGTAGAAAAACGAAATATGATTGTTAGATTTCCACGCTTCGTTCAACATGTCAGATATAAGATATGCGTTGTCTGATATGTGATTCGTCCCGTGTGTGTAAAGGTTTCTCAGAACGGGGCCTTGAAAGCCATTCATAATCCACTCCTTTTCCGGCTCGCACACCCTAATACCTATTTCCGTTCTAGATGTTATACGATGATGAATGTGTTTTATCTTTATACATCTTTATCATTGTGTAATATTTTTTTAAAAATTTAACATTTATGTATATTATATTTAAGCCCGGTTTTCAATCGGTTAACGGCTCGTTAACGGGTCCGCTAGCTAACGGTCCGTAATCCGTAACCCAACAAATCCTATGCAGATAACGGATCGTCAGCTAACGGCCCCGTTAATAACCGATTGAAAAACCGGGCCTTAGTCTAAATTGGGCCCGGTATTATGAACAGATTATAAGGAATTTAATAGGAGATAATATGCTGTTAGGTGGATTTCGATGTTTCTGATTGGTGGCTGCCATGGTGAAAACAAGCTTTTAGCAACTAACTTTTTATAAGCTGATAATAAAACTTGCCCTTAATTAATAAAATAATGATAACCATAACTTAAAATATTATTAATAATAATAATAATAATAATAATAATAATAATAATAATAATAATAATAATAATAATAATAATAATAATAATAATAATAAGAAACCAAACACAACATCCATTACTAAAAGAGCGATCAAATTTCAAGAAGAACTTCAGTGCTCACTTCAACATAACAATCAATCCCTAAAAGAACAAATCCGATGTTTGAGAATGAATGTTAAACATCAACTGCAACTTCTTGGTACGGAGAAATGGAAATCCAAAATGATGCATGGACAGTTTCTCCGAAAAATTGAACAAGAAGATTACAGTAAGATGGATACATTCACTTGGCTCAAGCAAGGAGATCTTAAAGGAGAGACTGAAAGCCTTCTGATTGCAGCCCAAGACCAAGCATTGAAAACCAGATATATTGAGAAAAAAATTTATAAGACCCGAACTGATGCTCATTGTCGTCTTTGTAAACAATTTAATGAGACAGTGGACCACATTGTATCAGGTTGCCCAATTTTGGCCAAACATGAGTATATAGAGCGACATAACCGGGTTTGTGCACGTCTGCACTGGGATATATGTCGTTTCTATAATATAGATGTTTGTACTAATTGGTACGAGCATCATCCAATAAGTACAATACATCAAGGCTCAATAACATTACTCTGGGATAGTCAAGTCTACACAGATCGATATATTCAGCATAATAAGCCAGACATAATTATTAAAGATCATGAGAATAGACAATGTATTATGGTGGATGTAGCGGTGCCCTCTGACAATAACATCACAACTAAGGAGGCGCAAAAGAAAACCAAATACAAGGACTTACAAATTGAAACCCAGAGAATGTGGGGGATGCGGACAAAGGTAATCCCGATCATAATTGGAGCGACAGGTGCCATCAGCAAAACATTTCAAAATTATTTAGAAGATATACCAGGACAACATAACACAAGGGAACTACAGAAGACAGCCATTCTGGGTACTGCTCGCATTTTAAGAAAGGTTCTATAATATTTTGATATCAGTTTTTATATTGAAGTCTTTATGTTATGTTTATATAATTGTTTTATGTAGAATTTATGACATTGCGTGGTCCTGCGATGCGGTGCGGGTGTTTTGGGTTGGCCCGGGTTCGTACCGCGTCGCACCGCAGGGCCACGCGGTGTCATGAATTCAACTATATTTGATTTATGTGTAATATAATAATCTTTGTGATATGTAAAATCTTTTTAAAATGTAATTATCTTTGTAATGTGTAAAATCTTTGTAATGTCATATTTTGTAATGTGTGGTTGCAGCACCTAAGAGGTGAGGATCACCTTTGGTGCTGTAGACTAATAATGTACCTGCCATCTGGTGATGTGATAAATAAAGATAATAATAATAATAATAATAATAATAATAATAATAATAATAATAATAATAATAATAATAATAATAATAATAATAATAATAATAATAACAATAATAATAATGATAATAATAATAATAATAATAATAATAATAATAATAATAAAAATAATAATAATAAATAATAATAATAATAAAAATAATTATAATAATAATAATGTTTATAATAATAATAACACAAATGAATTAAAATGTATATTTTCAAAACGTATTTTCAAATGAAAAATAAATTACATTTTTATTATTAAGTGTGCACTTCCCTGTTGTCGTTGCCGGTGTTTTCAAAGATCGTAAACAAAAGGTGTAAAATAATTTATCTCACACACAAATCGTTACTCGCCAGATATCAACCATCTGGAAAATGTGTAAGATCTAATCATTTCCCGCATCTGGATGAAAATCCGTTTCTATGATTTCACGGAAGTAATATCTACTTATCGGAAAGTACTCCTGACCCAATTTTCAATATCACCAGAAAATTCCTTAACCTGCCAAGTACATAACTACTAGCTCACATTTTATGATTCTTTTTTTGGTCGTTTAAAAACTTCCCATGACGCTAACAACGCTACCTGCATGTGACTTCGTTAAAGTAATGATATGATGTTTTGAATGACCTATTTTATATGCTTGGAAAGGGGAACGAATGCATCGAGAAAATCAATCGAACCGGGAATCAAACTCTGAACCTTCTTCATTGGCGACAAGAATCACAAGACCAAAGATCTAGACACCACGATAACATACAGAAGAAAACAAATCAAGTATAATTTCGAAGATTGCTTTTGAAATAATCACTTTATCTCTTGTATACAGATAATTACAGCACTCAATTTCCTATGTGATTTTAAAATATCATGTCATTCGTGACGGAAAAAATCAAAATAAACATTTTCATGTCCCTTCATAAAAATGTAGACCTACAAATTTACGATTTTTTAACATCGTCCATAAGAAGATTTGAAAGATTTTACTGCACTTCTCGAGGGAATGGAAGCTACGTCTAAGCTGGTGCTGCGCGTCCATTTACCCCCCACTCCCCCCCCCCCTGCCGCCCCCACAACCGTAAAACTCTTCGGGAGCTTTACTTTAAAATACCACTTTCACCCTAGTTCGTGGTATTTACAGATAAGTATGAACTAAGAAGTAAGAGTTTATTTGGTAAATGTATCTCATGCTGTGGGATATAAAACCTGATTTATGTGTTTTTTATGTGGTAACGTTGAAACTTAAGACCGTTGAGTGAGTAATAAAGGGTAGAGTCGCAACGCAATCGGCAGTTTGTCTACCGCCTTATGCTGCCCAACATACTTTAGTCGGGTAGTAGCGCGATGACGGAGTTTTCGGCGGTCCTCGTATATCTTCGATGAAGTAGCCGACCAATCAGGCTCCGTCTTCGCGTCGCTTGGCGAACTTCTACTAGCCGACTAATGTATTTAGGGCAGTAAAAGGCGGTAGACAAAGTGCGATGGCGTGGGGCCTCTACCCTATATACTCACTCAACGGTTAAGACTGTATGTTGACCCACCACGCTGGACCACCGATTGCTGTCGGTTAGAAAAATTGCTTTTAAAGCTTATTTAATTATAAAAAAGGAACGAAATATAAATATCATTCCCCAGAATGTAGTGTTCTTTCTTGTAATTGTTCCATTTATCCAATAAACATTTCCCTTTTTCAAATGAACTTTTTCACTTTTGTAATTTGTTTTTGGGACAGACCCTTCACAATAAAAAAAGCTTGTTTGAAGACGGAAGTATTAATAAGCAGTCAAATAGAAGAATATTAGTAGAATATTAACAAGTTTTGTGAACATTTTGGAGAGTTTATTCATATTATATTTGAGTTAACTTCTTATTATATTTGTATTGATATCAGAAAAAGCTACATCGTTCCGGGGGGAAGGGTTTGTGTTAACACATTGTGTAGCAACCTTATTTACATTGTTTTAAAAAAGTAAACAAGATTTTTGCCCATACTTCTAATGAAAAACTATTATATTATTAAAACTTTTAATTGAAAAACGAACATGGTACCTGAAACAATTTTAAAGAGTAATTATATAGTTAACTGAATTAAAACAATTGATTTTCCAACAATCTTTAAAGTTTTCTTGAGAACGTTTTATTTTTGTGCTAGTGGCAGTTCCTTAATTAATTAAAATTACCACTCACATTGTGTTCTAAATTGCAAAACGTGTTCCCTGTAAGTTCTTTGTCTTTAAGATCTTTTGCAGAGTGGGAATTCTCCTGTATAACTGAACTAATACCTAGAGGTAAGGACAAAGTTCGTTAATTCTAATTATTTCTACAAACTATTGGCAAATTTAGTTTTTAAATTCGTTATTAAAACTCATTCTAAAGATTATATTGTAACTTGAGTTCGGATTCAACTTTTAAATTCGTTGACAGCTTCAAACGTGAATTTGTACGTAATTCGTGAAACATACAGGAAATTTTTCGGTTCCACGTTTATCTAATTTAATTTTGTAACGCTTTGATTTGCGAAATCATTTTACTTACATGAGATAATTTTCATAATTTTAATATTTTCTATCTTTTACTTACCGTGGAAAGACTCGGGGTAATCAAGGGTCAGTATTTAGCCCATTGTTATTCATTATCTACATTAATGATATACATTCATGTATTAAAAAGGATTCATTAACCTTTTTGCTGATGATACTCTTATACCATTCTTTGATTTTGAGCTGAAAAATATTATTTAAACAATAAATCAAGAAGAAAGTTGACTTTAACTGTCCGGATAAATACAATGCTTTCTTTGTTGGAGGAGCCCTGTTGAAAAGTAATAGGATATAATAATAATAATGATAATAATAATAATAATAATAATAATAATTAATAATAATAATAATAATAATAATAATAATAATTATAATAATAATAATAATTATAATAATAATAATTATAATAGTAATAATAGTAATAATAAAAATAATAATAATAATAATAATAATAATAATAATAATTATAATAATAATAATAAAAATAATAATAAAATTAATAATAATAATAATAATAATAATAATAATAATAATAATAATAAAAATAATAATAATAATAATAATAATAATAATAGTAATAATAATAATAAAAAAAATAATAATAATTATAAAAAAAAATAATAATAATAATGATAATTATAATTATAATAATAAAAATAATCACAATAATAATTATAATAATAATTATTAATTATTTTAATTAAACTAATTAATTGTTAATTATTTTAATATTATTGTATGTGTGTTATTTTAAAATATTTTATTACGAAGTTTTGAAAAACTAAACACCAATTGCAACAGTAATAATAATCATAATTATAATAATAATAATAATAATAATAATGTAATAATTATTATAATTATGGTTATATTATTGTGTATTTATAATGAACCCGGCACCTCCACCATAATATCTCAATAACGCTACATCCGACCGAAAAAGTGGTTTGAGTGCGTGAGAACAAAATACACTGTGAAAAATACTTTCTAATGTCATAAATATTGTAGTTATTGTGTTATTGTAATCGTTATTTGGAACTAGCTTGGTAATAACATAAATTTTAAATAACACACATACATATTAGGATTGCAAATAATCATTTTAACAATATACCGTTCATTCAAACCCAAATTGAGCCATGGTTTCACGTTTTGGATGTGGTGCTGTATTATTCAGAGATGATTAAAACGCGGCTATTTCTAACGGTTTTAATGTTGGTGGTAATTTCTCTTAAATGAATTGTTAATAACCTTTAAAGTATATATATATAATTGTGAAGACCTTCACGGACGAGACATGTATCAACATATATATTGTTAATTATTTTACATATTGAGATATATGGAAAACGTTCTTATAATTGTTACATACATTGCAAGATTTGTCCACACTTTGTTGTCCTGGCAGCTAAGTAAAAGATGTGTTTCCCTACCCACAAAACAGAAACAAGTTATTTAGAATTTAGAATAACATTCACGGCATTACTAGAAAACACTCAAAAAAATTAATTACATTGCATGATTGCTGCGTTTGTTTTGTAAACAAGCATTTCTATGTACACGTTTTTAAATTGTTAATGCATCTTTCTTAAATTTAATAACTAAGGGCACCGTTTGGGGACAAACATAGTTGGATAAGTTTTAAAATTCCATGTGACCGACAGCCACATATTTTAACTTAGCCTGACAATTTTGAAAGTTTGATTTTAGAAAGTGTCATTGGCAGGTTCTTTCTTCAAATTGAGTGTACAGGAACAAGGGAAAATAAACTCACGGCTCTGTTTTCAAAATATTATAACACAATAAATTATAGATGAGAAATCAGTATGTTTCTTATTATTTAAGACAAACTTCCGTTTAAGTAAGTTTTTTATTATGTTAAATGCCCATATAAACTATATTCGAAGGCCAAATCAAAGATTTTAACTTAAATTACGGTACCACTTGTAGAACTAATTTTTTTCAGAATGATTTGAAGTAATAATCATGCATAGCTGAATCAGGCAATTTTAAATAAATGTCTCTTAAATAAGTTTATAAAAATACATCCAAATTCCACTTTTATGACATGTTTTAGAAAAAACATTAAAACTATCACAATTTTAAGAATTTGTATATTCTGATAGAACAACAGACACTTATAACTAAAGATATTGATTCACACCCCCACCTCAGAGAATAAAATGGCTTCGATGTGGTATAAGTATAAGCTAGACACAGTCTTGCATTTAGTATCAAAACCAGGTATATCGAGAAACCTTATCTCCAGCAGTGTAAGCGTCGATATTTTTTACTTTGTGTCCCGAAGTGTGAGCGTTGATTTTATCGAAATAAAAAAAAAAAAGAAATGTAAATTTACTTACAATTTTCTTTTATTCGATTTTACAGTATTTGAGAATTATTTTTCCTCTTTGAACTTGATAAACAACCAATATCTTAGTTTTGAAATTGTATTGATTATAGAATTTGTAGACTTTCACTACAGGGCAATTTTATAAAATTCATAATTTTCTTATTTTTCATATAATTTGTCTCAAAATTTTGACCGGCTAGCTTTTATATTCTGAGTTCAAGTTTTCACTGATTATAATCTAAAATATTTATGAGTCATTTTGCTGCAAATTACACTTATAATTGATAATTAACAAAAAAAATGTCTTCGATTTGTTTTTGTTTAAATTATAATAATTTTCAATTAAAACAATAGCCGTGTTTAATGTAATAGTTCATTACAAAACGTTTGATGTATAAAACGTGATGAACAGTTTATACACTGCGGTGTAAATTCATTTCCCCACATAGCCTACAATTGTCACTAAGTGTGTCACTACAAGTCCATAGGCGTTGGCACTTGCAAGTTTAGATAAATTGCAAACAATTATTACAGAATCATTCTCGCACCACTTAATTCTCTCATCGGCATGATATAAATGTTTTACATGGGGGGGGGGAGGGGGAGAAGGCAGGTGTGTCCTGTGTTTTACGACCCACGGATCAGTGGAAGGGGGGAGGGGGGGGGGGGGGGGTATTGCTGACACCATGTAAGCATAAAAGCGTGGGATGCGACACGTGGCCAACTCCTGTTCTGCGGTCGAATACAACGGCCAGGAACATTTGAAGAACACGGGACATTAATTGACGTTCTGCTTTAATAATGACATATATCCCGTCTGACATATATCCCGTCTATCTTTGAAATGTTCACCTGCTGCTGTATGTTCCATTGCAACAATGATCAGCTCTCTGACATCTATCCCATCTATTCTGTATATTCACGTGACGTCACTGACATTGTTGGCGGCCATATTCCCGTGCACTGAGTCATTGTTGTAGACAAACATATGAGCATATTGCATACCAAGAATAGGGTGTATGTATACATATACCGTGCATGATGGCCATACCGAATGCCACAATGGTATGTGATTAGTAGTTTATTTTACAATGTTTCAAATGGCGTTTGGTTAAAATTCAACTGTTCTCTAACTTGGTTTGCTGTTATTATTTAAAAGCAATATCAATAAACTCTTTTGTCTCGATAACTCTTTTAATCGTTTGCAATGGATATAATAATCATTTTTCCAAACTTTATCGGGGGGTATACGTGCTGAAATTCTCAAGTTTTGTGGTTTAAGCATATTGACAGCTCAAATGTAAACACACAATCTCTCTCCCCAATATGCCTGCTGTGACGTCACGTGAATACTCCGCAGTGAAGCGTATGATTATGCTCCAACATTACGGAACGGGTGTAGCGTTTGAAACATGGTTGACCCGTGAAGTTATCAGGTTGCCCATAGAGAAATAAAACAGAGATTGGCGATTGATTCTATTGTTGACTATTCTTATTCCCACACATAATTTTTAATTATATAGCAGCGAACGATGATGTGCAGAGAATACCTCGTAACGATTATTTTGTCGAGAATGTGGTCTCGTTGTACTCAGCGACCACATACCTGTTTCCAATCTTCGTATCTCGTAGAAAGGAAGTCTTACTTCGTAGGCGACATTTGTGTCAGCGTCTTCCAAAGTTATTTGTTGCAAACACATCTTATGTTTTTGCGCGGTTTTCTGACGGCTGCTGCTGTTGATTTTCAGTTTCAGCCATTTTGAATAACCCCAATTCCTTCCTCTTAACGCACCTAGTGCCGGGCCAAAAACCTCCAGCGCCTGCAGCGCGCTGAGAACGCTCTAGTAGTGAGTATCGGAATGCACCCCTAGAGTGGTTTTCTCTATAGTTAGTCCCCTGATGAGGGGCGTGGTTTGTTCTTGGGCAGGTTTCCTACGGGACTTACTATTATTATCCATTTCATCTGTTGAAGCACATTAATATCAAGCGAGTTCCATCTATCATATTAGATCGCCATCCTTTGATTCAATAGAACGTCCTTCCAGCCACCATGACAAAGTGCTTTACTAGTGCCTACTTCAAGCAATAACACAATCATGGTATTTCAATGCTCATTCCCTTAATTTCCGATTCGCTTTCCGTTTGGTGTATTTTAATTGGACAGGCGGGAATTTGAAACGGAACCATTCTATTCTCGTCCAGCGGGCACTAATATTGTTCAATTAGCAGAACCATCCAGCCTTTGATTACATGAGCTTTGTATTCAATTCTCAAGTTTACTTTTAATGTGTATAAAGGACTACTGAAAGCGGAACTTTTTTGGAAATATTACATATTGTTTAAACACCGGGCTTCCTCGGTAATCAAAATTCATAACGAAGAGCAAGTTTAACCCTTTGAGCTCTCATTTTTGTTTACTGTGAGACAATAGGAATTAATTGAAAATGAAATAATATGAAATGGAATGAAAACTGAAATCATCCGAATAAACGCCAACACAAACACTGTTCTTAGATCTTCGCCCACCTCTGAAACGGATCCGTGTGAATCAATGCAATCTCCCCCTTAACCTAATTAATTCCAATACAATAATCCCATTATAACGATACTTGGTTCGCTCCCACAATGACTATTGACGGCTGGAGTTGTGCATTGTTCCATTCGCAAAGATGACAGAACAAAACACGGTGAGTTGTGGTTGCACACCTAATAAGCGCTTTGTGATACCTGAACGCAACACGGGGCGCGAGGGGGGTGGGGGGGGGGGGGGGGGAACTAATTATTCGGGAAAGGTGAGTCTAACATAAAGCGACGCAAAATCATATTTAGGAAGGTAACATGTCTAAAACTGTTAAAACGACGCAAAATGAAATGTCTTTAGTAACGTTACATACTTTTAAATCTAGGATTTTATTTCATAACAAGTAGCTACAGGATGGATGAACAAAATTCAAAATATTGCAATTATTACGGCTGTCAGTTTGGAAACCAATCGGTCATTAATTCTTTAATTAGCTTAAAAAATAACACGCAAATGAAAGTATTTTAAACTTTTTTAGTTCAGTACCTACTTAGTTCTCACGAAATAAACTAAGTATCAAGTATAATAATAAACGCATAACATAATATATAAAACAGTCTGGGAAAAATGATAACAATAATTAAAACTTAACAATTATGTCGCTGTGAACAATAAGAATATACAAAATGCAAAACAAACTTACAAAGGTACTTAAATATTATTATTTCCTGTTTAACGACGTACCCGACAACCAAAATAGACTACTCAAAATATATTTTTAGGAGAATACGATTAAAAAATGAACTAAAAAAGAAGAAACAAATCAAAAGTTAGAACACAACGTTAAAATATGGGTTTTTATTATAGTCGTATTAATTGTTTATTTTATATATCAGAAACCATTTGTTTCGGTTGTGTGCGTGTGCGTGTGCGTGTGCGTGTGCGTGTGCGTGTGCGTGTGCGTGTGCGTGTGCGTGTGCGTGTGCGTGTGCGTGTGCGTGTGCGTGTGCGTGTGCGTGTGCGTGTGCGTGTGCGTGTGCGTGTGCGTGTGCGTGTGCGTGCATGTTTATCACGTTGGCAAGTGAGGTTTGTTCGAAGGGGTTTGGGGGGGGGGGGGGGGCGGGCCGAGGGTAAGAAAGTAAGATATCAAGTTTGTATTTCCGGCTGCAGTTTCCAATAACGTTATTAGACAGGCAACTCCCGTATTTGAAACTAACTTTGTGTTCTTGCTTGTTAAAAGCTGCCAACAAAGTTTATCCCACTAACTCGTCCACGCTGAAGCGAATGGTCAATGTTGGCAATCGCTCATTTGAATATTTTACCCCCCACCAATAAAAAACAGGGGGATGTGCATGTTTTCAATTATTAAGTAATAACTTTTGTAATAATAATGCTAGAAACCTGATCGAAAAGTGATATAGAAGATAGACAATATATCTACAATCTGGCTAGTTCAGAATCTCCTCAGATAGTACACGGTTCTTTAATTACGTGATAGAAAGTCGCCTAACTGCAATTATGAACAATTTTAATTGCATGTTGCAATATATACCACGCCATAACTAGAGAAGTATTACACTTAAAAGAATGAAACTACACAAGTGTATTACACATATTAAGTAGACAACGTTAGTGTATTTGAATTTAGTATACTATTCGTTGTATGTTCACAATTAATTGCTACGGATATAATGTGCAAACTTCTCGCGCGGCCCGCCTCGATGCACGCAGTGTCGCCTGGGTTCACGGCAGGCTCAATGCTTGCTTCTGATTGGCTGAATACGAACCTAAATCAAAACATCGAAGACGGTATGTTATGTCTTCTTGTTTTCCTCCTAAAGTAATGAAAATAATCTCACTTTTAAAAATATATGTTGAAGATGTAGGTGTTACCTAGACTTGTATAGGCGTACATTGTTATAAATTATGCAGGGAAAGTCGGAAAGCGATGACAATAACACGTAATGTACAGTTTATTCTATTAAAAATGTACATAGAATATAATAAATCTAATACATTTATTGTAAACATAAATGTTAATTGTATATTAAATCTCTTTACCAAGTATCCCTGCATAATTAACACAATTGTAGACTTATTACCAGCCTAATAACACCTACATCTTCAACATGTGTTTGGCTTGGGATAATTTTAATTAGGTACTTCACGAGAAAAACAAAGTGCCCTACGTAGGCCTACTGATTGTTTATGTTATGATATGTCGGGTGTAGGCTTCACGTTTCAAGTAAATATACATTTATTAGCGTAGCTAACTATTTATTTACCTTATTCATTGTCATCCTGATGTGTATTGCAGCAAGCTTGGGTACTGTCAAAACATTTACACGCGTCCGTGCATGCCATCTGAATGTCTTGAGCTAGGTTGAGTACCTTACTATCATTAGATCGGTAAGATTCAGCAATCGAATCATCTGAATATCCACCCAGTAGACATTCCAGAAACATATGAAACGATTCAGGAATACATTTAAGGGCCTCCTCGTTACTAATTTCAAGTGACTTTCGTTTTGATAAAGCCAATATATCGGCCCTTAAACGTCTTGCTACGTTTGTCATATGCACGAATTCTCCATTTGCAACTGGTTTAAACTGAAAGTAATTTACATCTAGCGTATCTAATCGACCAGCGTCCGTTTTATTTTTATTGTCCCTCAGAACTAAATAGGTTTCGCGTTCCTCTGGAAGTTTACCTTAAAATTAAATGGCGGGTTTACATAACTGACTAGTGACTAACGATTAGCGACTAATGGCGGGTTTACATAACTGACTAGTGACTAACGACTAGCGACTAAGAGCGCGTTCATGAAACTGACTAGCCGCAACAGGCTTCTCTCATTGGCCGACAGTGGGAATACTGCGTGCTGATTGGCCGTGACTAAGGACTTGACCAAGGAGTTGAGCTATGTTCAACTTCTTAGTCAAGTCAAGACAAACCTTAGTCACAGCCAATCGGAGAGCAGTATTCTCATTCGTAGCCAATGAAAGAAGCTCGTGGCTTAGTCACGGGCTCGCTTAGTCGCTAATTGTTAGTCACTAGTCAGTTATGTAAACCCGCCATAAGCGAGCCCGTGACTAAGCCACGAGCTTCTTTCATTGGCTACGGTTGCGAATACTGCTCTCCGATTGGCTGTGACTAAGGTTTGTCTTGACTTGACTAAGAAGTTGAACATAGCTCAACTCCTTGGTCAAGTCCTTAGTCACGGCCAATCAGCACGCAGTATTCCCACTGTCGGCCAATGAGAGAAGCCTGTTGCGGCTAGTCAGTTTCATGAACGCGCTATTAGTCGCTAGTCGTTAGTCACTAGTCAGTTATGTAAACCCGCCATAAGAGTTCGCACACAAGAATAAAATTCACTTGTTTCACGTATGATTGTTGCTTTAAATTTTCTTGGACATATTGTGCTTGTTATTGTTGTGTTCGTCTCACTTTGCCACTGTAAATATCTGTCCCACGCGTTTCGTATTGCAACAACATGCTGACATTTCGCAGAGTATCTGAGCTCGCCAACCAACCAAGCCATGGCCGTGTTGTTGGCGGCATTGTTGGAATACACGGCCAGGTTTTGTTTTACTTCACGACGAAAATAAACGAGATATTTGAGATGATACTTTGCTTCAGCGGCCATAAGATCTATAATCCCACTTAAACGTACTCCTAGTTCTGGGTGTTGCTGTGAGTCTTCTAGAATGCTATCACTCATAGAGTTGGTTTGTATACATTTATAAGTTTTTCACTTTTATGGTATTGTTGACAAAACATGCAAAGGTGAACCAAAAACAGTGATTCGCCGCTACTACGGCACTTTTTTTAGGGACCAGCAAACGCATTTGTTTTGTCCTCCTTTGAATCTACTGCAAATGAGTTATGTGACAGTGATCGACTCCTCTTGGCGGCACATTGCTTTAGACGAAATATGTTTGTTTTATTCGTAAAGTCCGCGTAACACGATCTATGCCAATATAAGTTAGTGTCGGATGTTAAAGGGATAGTCGGGTGAAAAACTAAAGATCTACCATTTGTAGATGTCCACCTTTAAATATAAAAAACATGACTAAAAGATACCATACTTTAAAAGCAGGCGGTTAAAAAATTAAAGAAAACGCGATTATTTGGTTTGGTGCTACCAAGTAGCACCGAGCAACTTTTCTCATGGTTATTCCCATATGAAAAAAATGTTGCCTTGAGAAAGTAAAACCACCGCTAAAATAGGGCACTGATCAAAAATCGATCAAGAAGTTTAATGTGCATCGTTTCTCTACCGATAACATGCTTCTTAGTACGAACGTTTACTTCTACAAAATACCCTGCAATTAATTTTTTTGTAACCTGATGTGTAGAAAAGTTGCAATCTGTTTTGAGCGGTACTGTCCGCAGTCGCCGAGCGTTTCGCGGAGCGCGGGCTGGTCTCGTATAACACAATGAGTCCTCTGTCTATCGGGAAGGCGCCAGCGACCTCAGAAGCGATACAGTTACACTACGCTTTAGAAGAAAAATGCAGCAAGAGCTGCCGAAGGGAATCTAGTAGAATAGCTAATTGTTCACTATTTGTTTTCTTGCATTGAAGCAACCTATATCAATTGTATTTTACACATAACTGAATTTCATGGACTAATGACTAATTGGTGATTTTTTAATTCTTCATCTGACTATCCCTTTAATAGAAGTAGAACACTCCTAATGCGGGGTAACGTGTCTATGAATACTTTATGTCGTAATAATCTTCGACTTGTTGGAGAGATTCTTTCAGCTTAATTATTCCCTTATCAGATGATAATTGAATGCCATCTTGCGTTCGGCATTGACAAATAATGCAACGATTATCTGAACTCATTGATGGTATCTGTCAATGAAGCATCAACGGTAGTTAGACGGTGCACATATTATTATCCTAGGCGTTAATTATAATACAACATAACATGTATATATAGTTAGTACCTGGCATGACATCGAGTACCTACTAAATAGATAATCGGATAATCGATACTTCAATCCAACCCACCACCGTTAACGGAACTTACAAATTACAGTTGTATAATTCAAACAGTGTAGGGTACACTAAGGTCCGTATCCATAGGGGTGCCCGTTGTTGCTGATTGATTGGTTGATATTTGGGCTTAACGTCTCATATTGTTTCAATGGATTTGTTTTCTATATGAGAAATAACATGGATGATACTGTTACCTGTAACACTGGGCGCCCCTATGGGTAGGGGACGTCTATGGATACCAGCCAAAGTGCGAACTTGTGGATTAACTGATTTATTATAACACGATTATTAAAGATCTCTATTCAACTCGACTAATGAGTATATTACATATTGATGTCACCAGGCTGCCGCTGTCATCCGTAGTATATAATATGTATGTATATTATATTAAGTAAACACAGAGCTTACCAATCACAAGTGCTTCAAGAGATATCCAATAATTACATTTTTAACCGAGCAAAAATAATATTGGACAAGTTGACTACCCACGTTCGATCACGTTCCAGACTGGCAATGTAGCGGAGGCAGGTCGAGAAAGCGCCGCCGGCCGACTCACGGGGATCGTACGCCGGCCGCGTCAATTTACACGCGCTCGTCTTTGTTGTTAAATTGTTTAAAAACTATTGACACGATTTCAGTTATCTAAAGTTTATCATTGGTCATAACACATCTTTATATTTCTGACAAAATGTCAAGTACGTAAGTGCATTGTTTTATTTGTTAGAGATTGATACATATTTTCAAAATAAAAAAAAACACACCCACCTCAGCTAGGGGTGCTAAAAACCCTTGTTATTTTTAAAACGGATACATTTTGAATTAGCCAAATTATTACTGACTAGATTTTCTATAACAACATATTTTCAAATATTTTTTTATCTTATGTTTTATTAATTTTGTCCGCATTTTTCTAAAATGGCCATAAAATGAGTTATTTTGACTTTTGGGGGGTAAAGAGTCAAAATAAACTTTGCCAACATTTACCAGTAGACGCACAATGTTTGCATTAGTCGGAAAAGTAATGTTGGCAGCTTTTAACACGTCGGTACAGTACGTTTCAGTTCTAGACGACTTAGCGTGTTTGGCTGGCCTGTCTATATTGTTTTCTTCGCTGTAGACTTATAGCCTGAACATAGCCGAGTCTAGCCGAGCATCATTATTAACTCTTCGATATAGTTCACCAAACACGTTCTTCACGGCACTTTACCAACCCATTGATTCCTTTTACGTCGAGACCACGCGGAAAGAGATTAATGATAGGAAATTCACGCAATAGAAAGCGTCTGTTTTGAAAAGAAAAACGAACCGGAACAGTTGAAAACTTACTTTTGTTCTTGTGATTAACACCTTCCTTTAGCTGAGTGTTCTCCAGATCGTCTTTGTTAACAATAATACGACAGAGTTCTGTTTCAAACTTTCAAACTTGGGTCTGTCTCTATTTGTAACTTTAGTCACGGCCGGTTAAACAATACAAACTGAATTTATAGCATTGTATTTCTTAAAAAAAAAAAAAAAAAAAAAAAACTATCTGCATGAGGGTAGTTGGATGTGTGTTTTGAGTACTGTACAAAATTTGTATCGACTGCTTGAGCAGGGAAATATTTCATTTTATTGGTTCGGAAATGAGTTTCGTTTATATAAATGAACGAGCTTGATGTTTCACACAATTATGGCGATACAAAGGGCCTGACATCACTAGCTATGGCAGCAGTTAGATAATCTTATTATATAACGATAGGCTATCTAACTATTCGTTTCAGATTACTTTACGCATTATCCGCATATTATGCGAGGTCAAATTTATAGGTATGACTATAATAAATATATTTTGAACAATAAACAATATTAAAAAGTAAATTAACATACTTTACAACCTTAATAGATTAAATGGTAATACCGGATTTTGTTCTACATTTTCTGAAGACAACCGACAAAAGGATAACGGTAAACATAGCCGTGATTCTTCTTCTTCTTTTTCGTCTTCACGTAACTTTTTTCTTTTCGTACTTAACCATAATTCAGACATATATCACTGTTTTAATAATGTGTGGAGCGTTCTCAAGGCTCCACTAAACCCGTCCATTTTGCGCGGTTTTTATAGCGAACACTAAATCAGGCACCGCCCTGCAAATGTCTGCGCACTCACTGCCAACTATTCACTGACATTCCAGGACGTAACTAAAGTTTTGATGTAGTCGGGTGAAGGGGGGGGGGGGGGGGGGGGGGAGGACAGTCGCGTAGGACTTCGTAATTACTTTGTTAATCTGAGCATTTAACAAGCATGAAACAGGTTTTAAACCTTATCTAAACTTTGGACGGAGTAATAACAATAGTTTGAACGAAGGACCAAATGATATCCGGAGGAGGTGGGTTATTAGTCCTTATGGTGACCGGTGTTCGTGAAGAGGGCTCTCTTGGATATCTGAATATATTATATATTGAATAATATAATTTTATATAGTATAATATAATATAATATAATATAATATAATATAATATAATATAATATAATATAATATAATATAATATAATATAATATAATATAATATAATATAATATAATATAATATAATATAATATAATATAATATAATATAATATAATATAATATAATATAATATAATATAATATAATATAATATAATATAATATAATATAATATAATATAATATAATATAATATAATATAATATAATATAATATAATATAATATAATATAATATAATAAATTATAATACAATATAAATATATTGAATATTATATAAATATTGAATATAATCAATCAACGGGTGTCCCTGTTCCCAATTATAGAGTCGGGAAGGGGGTGGGAGGTTCCCACCATTACTTGGGCCTCGGGTCTACCTAATCCATGCTTGACGCTTCACCCCTTTTCTTCCTTTGTCTTGCCCTAGCATGAATTATCCCTCTGACATTTCTAACACAATTTCTCCTCCCAGTCTCTCCACAAAAAATCAAAATAAACAAAATAAATTTAGTATGTCTACTTACCATATGGTGCTCATCTTTGGCGTTGACGCTATATTGTCTAGCTAGTTACTCCAGAAGCTGCTACAATTCCCTCATGCCTCTGTGGGATAGCTTACCTGTGAAAGAGATAAATTACATTTGTTAGATTCACAACAATGTCGCACATACTAATTCATTTCATTAAAGTGGGAAATAAAAATGTGGAATTTTTCATAAATAGAAGTTCAAATTAATTAAAAAGAATAAGTAATACTGATGTTTTTGGGATTTTTAGATGAAGATCTTTCTATTTTATATATATATATAGAACATTTTCCAAAAAACACAATTTAAAATTATCTATACTGAATGTAGAATGACCCCAGATATAAATCACGGTACTCTAAAACTTCAATGACAACAATTAAAATTATATGATGACGGATAATAGATGATGATATTGTATGCATCAATGAATCTTTACATAACATTTGAAAAGTAGTTTTCAATAATTGTGTCTTGTTGTCATTAAAATATAGAGGACCGTGATTAACTCAGCCAAATGATCCTAGATCATTTTGAAAATATAGTTCATTGTAGACGGACTGGTACTCCACGATCCCGATTGCGATCCTAATGCCGACAATAGGGAGTATTCACGTGACGTCACAACGGCCATGATTGTGACACAATTGATGCGGACCAATCCTAGATCATTGGCAAATACTATTGAAATTTAATAAATAAGCCTTATTTAGAACTCAAAAAGTAAACATAAGTAATAAACAAATAAAATATTAAAACACATACCAATATTATCTAAAAAACAAACTGAATTTTAAACAACTAAGAATTTCTGTGTTCTACCACAACAGCCTTCATTTGTTTCTCCAAGGCAACGTCAAAGTTTGATCACAAATGTGGCCGCCACGCGCAAAGATGTGGCGTACGTGCAACCTATGAATATATCCCCCTATAAAGTTTACGAAAATGATTAATACATACCATTGTAAACGATTAAAGGTTCATCCACACCAAAAGAGTTTACGTATGTTGCTTTCAAGTTATAATAGCTAACTAAAGTCAAAGAACAGTTGAACTTGCACCAAACACCATCTAAAACACTGTTAACAATGAACTACCAACCTAATGTCATTTTTAAACCCGGTATGGCCACCTTGCGCATTATTTGAATACACCCTATTCGCTATTGCAGAGCTTAGACATACGCTTCCTTTAAAAAAAAAGTCCTATTTAAAGTACTCCGTACCAGGCCTGCATGTCACCGCGAGATGTGGCGTTTTATTTTACCGACCCCTAATGGATTGCTTATAGCTCTTGTCTCCTGGACTCTTGAACCTTGAAAAACAAGGTAAATTTAAAGGAAGCCAGGCTCGATTATCTTTTTTCACGAATCAGACACTGATCACATCAACATCTCGCCCCAACGTTGACAGCGCTATTCAAGGGGTGGACAATACGTCCCCTACGAACCGGTTTCTATGGTGACATGCCAGCCTGGTATAAACTATAGCGGGAAAACTTGCCCATAAAGGGAAAGAGTAGGCTACCCTACTAAGGTAGAGCGCACATTGTTGTGCGGATTGGACGATATTGCATTTGTTTGTAAACAAAGACCAGCAAAAGTATCCCTTGCCAAATGTAGAGACGAGTTAAATATGTGGTTTGTTTATGGTTGCTATGGAGTTTGTTCGTCTTATGGAAAATAACATGTAATATAAAACAATGCCATAGCAAAAAACACAGATTTTTAAGACATACGATTTAAGGTTTAACGCGTAGTCGTAAAGTTGGATCATAGGAAACACGTACTGGCGTTCACACAAAGTTTTAGTTTTGAGACGTTGTTTTCATTGTTGTTTTTAAAACAACGTCTTAAACCTTATGCATTATGTCTTTCTAAATCTGTGTGGACCAGCCTTTACATAACAGTGGTATTGTGCATATCACCCTAAAACAATTCAGTCAACTAACCTCAAGCTTTGGAATATAACTGAACGTAAACTTCAACTAACTTGCGCCGAGCATCTCAAAGTCAGCCGTCTATGACTCTATGTGATCACAGTCGTAGTTGGAGACATCGGTCTGATTTATTAGACTCACGTTCAAAACTTCTCTAATGAGACGGTGGAACATTGCCGAAGACTTTTCTTCCTGATGAGGAAAATCTTTTGACAGCCGGGAAATCCGTCGGGAAACTCACGTTGTTTTGTTTCTAGTTGTTTACTTTAGAAGGAGCGGCCCCAAGGGAAAAGTGTAGTAGTGGTATTAGATTCAGTTGAGAAGCAGCTCTAAGTTGGATTGTGGTTGTTGTCAACGACACAACTAATAGATGATTTTCAGAATTGATCTAGAAGGCCGTAATTTACTCTATCTAAGGATCCTTGATAGATATGTTAAGGTGCATTTTTCATTGTTGTGCATTGCTGTCATTGAACATCTAGTGGGCCGTGTTTAGCTATAGGTATAAGGATCCTTGATAGTTATAGTTATACACCTAAACATTGGTATTTAGGGTAAAACTGTATATAGAGAACAACTTGCTAAAGAGGCAACCGGGCACTTTAAGACCAGAAAAGGACGCACAGCATCTTGTGTGAATCCAGGCGCAGTAACTCTTTTAAAAGTTCAGTCCTCTTTTAAAAAAAGTACGACTACTTAAACCATTGTAATAACATTTAACGTTATTTTTCCCACGGTTTGGAAGGGGCAGCTTAGAACCCCCAGATAAGAAAGAAGCTGAGAATTTTCCAAAATGAATGGGTGGGGGTGGGGGAAGGGGAAACAAGAAAGAGTTTAACATACAATTACATTCAATCCTATTCATTCGAGAGCTTCGAAATCAAATAAAAGCAAAATTGAATTAGAATGTCTTGGCCTATCTATACAAACATTTTGTTATTACTGTTTGAAATTAAATTGTATTATCAGAATTGGCAATATAACTTGAATCGAAAGTCGACGATGTATTGTGTTCAGCAAGACGGTTATTTTTGATACAAAAGGGGAAACAAATATACATATATATATATATATATATATATGTCAATAAAATTAAAATAATTGCGGGTTATTCCGCCACGTCCTACCTCCATATTGTGGCGGAATAGCGGAATAACCCGCAATTATTTTAATTTTACTGACATAAATCCTGGCCACGAAAGCTTTAGTGTTTTAATATATATATATATATATATATTGGAATACAAAATACATATTTCAATCAGAAATAAGTAAGAATATTCCAAAAAAATGAAAACTTAATAAAACTTAACTGTAAATGAAATTATTATGTATTATAATTATTATTATTATTATTATTATTATTATTATTATTATTATTATTATTATTATTATTATTATTATTATTATTATTATTATTTTTATTATTATTATTATTATTATTATTATTATTATTATTATTATTATTACTATTTTTATTATTATTATTATTATTATTATTATTATTATTATTATTATTATTATTATTATTATTATTATTATTATTATTTTTATTATTATTATTATTATTATTATTATTATTATTATTATTATTACTATTTTTAGTATTATTATTATTATTATTATTTTTATTATTATTATTATTATTGTTTTTATTATTATTATTATGTGTACTACTATTTATAATTATGTAAATGAGATTGTTTATTTTTGCACTAAGCAACACCTGATGGAGCTATTCCAGGTTAAAAGTTGCACTGGCGCTCATGCGGTAGAAACGGGAACAAGCGCCGAGTCAAGTAGTTGTTGCGCCATCAAAATCAATCTACATACCATCCTAATCTTCAAGTAGGAAGGGTGTCCCTGTGAGGCCAGCGAATGAAGCCAGACAACAGCGAAATAACAGTCTGCAAAGGTTTTCTCTCTCTATTCTCTACCCAATTTCAACTGAAATGTGTCTTACAAGAAGCTTGTTGCCATTCGGTGCTGCATTAGAGTTGACGCTTGCTTTTTGTTACCGGCTTTTAACTTGTCCCAAGCCTTTTTTAATTGAGCTATGGTCGTCTATAGTCGGCCCAAGGGTAGCTTGTCCCCGCTACCTGAGCCAGACCCAAATTATATCTGCTTCCGCTCCGGCTTGCGGTCAACAGATAATCCCGAGAAAATACCAATAATTCAAACATTGAAAGGGAAAATAAATCACATTGTTTTTACAAATTATGTGTTAAAACAATTATTTCTTGAAATTTTTTTTTTTTATTATATCTTTATTCACCAAAATGAGCTTGCGCTCTTTACAATGGTAGTAAGACATGACATGGTAACATAATGCAGTGATGGAAAGTCTATATCTAGGTTACATAAGAATTGGCATAGGGCCCCCTGCAACTATAGTTAATACATTTAAATTCTGCATACAGCCTTGCAGGACATATCTTATGGAATCGATTAGTAGCTATAGGATATAGACTTTTAATGTATAGAAATTAGACATATGAACATATAAAAAACAAAATTAAACGACAAGGTTAGAATATTATGAGGACTATTAACGATTATTAATGATGACTATTAACTTCATGATAAAACAGAAATTATAAATTAGATTTAAACTTAAAAGTAACAAGATTAAAAAAGCAGACAACATTAGAAATAGCAAGTTCTTACGTAAAGCAGATATAAGTACCCAGCAAATCAGTTCACTAGAAGCAGTCTCCCAATTCATTTAGTAATAGATTCTTTTTTACTTCTTTTTTAAATATATTTTGGCTAAGGCATTTCGTAGACCAAGGAAGATTGTTATAAAGGGCAAACCCCTGGTGGTTTATATTAGTACGGCCAAACTTACTGGTATTAGCGTTGTCTATAAAAAGATTATTCCTTGTGCGAGTATTATGTGTATGTTTATTCTTATTGAGTGAGTAATGGAGATTTGTAATTGAATATTTATTAATCATATTGTGGACAAATGTAAGAGTGAGATGTTTATTGATTAGTTGAAGAGGTAGAACGTTATGAGTCTTGTACATGTCTATACGATGTGTTTCCCTTGGGTAGCTAAAGGTATTTCGGATGGCTCTATTCTGTACAGTACACAAGTTCTTTAATTTTGCTTTGCATGCAGTGCCCCACACAATATTTAGATAGAGTAGGTGACTGTGAATATAAGAGTAGTAGAGATTCTTTAGGGTGGATTGGCAAATTACTATAGAGATTCGTTTTAGAATTGATGTCAAGGGTGATATTTTTTTTGAAACATACTCTATGTGTTTTTCCCATGATAGTCGATCATCTAGCATTAACCCTAAGTACTTGACAGTAGAAACTTGTTTAATCGGGGTATTATTGATTGCCAAATGCAGACTCAAATTTTTGTATTTTAGATTGTTGGTCTTAAATAACATGTAGTTAGTTTTTAATATGTTTAGTGAGAGTTTATTCAACCTGAGCCATTCGGCGAGGATGTTAAGATCAGACTGCATCATTGCAGCTAGGCTTTGAAAACATGAGGCAAAGTAGAACAGACTAGTATCGTCTGCAAAAGATTGGAGGTGGCCCACTATACCAGACTGAAAAAGATCGTTTATATAAACAAGAAAAAGGAGAGGTCCCAGTATTGAGCCTTGCGGCACGCCACATGTGATACCTTCTTCATATCCATCTACGTTATTAATCCTAACAAATTGCTTCCTGTCTTGTAAATAGTCCTTAATCCAAGCCAGGGCGAGGCCTCTTACTCCAATTTTATCTAGTTTCTTACAGAGGATTACATGATCAACTGTATCAAAGGCTTTTTTCAGATCAATAAAAATACCACTTGAATACTCTGATTTGTCAAGCTTACTTTGAATTTTAGAGACAAGATCAACTATGGCCTGCTCTGTTCCCATGCCGCTACGAAAACCATACTGGCCTTTATAGAAAAAGTTTATTTTGTTAAGGAATTTTTCTAGTCTTATTTTCACAACTCTTTCTAGTATTTTGGAAATTACCGGCAGGATGGAGATAGGCCGGTAGTTGCTTATGTCTGTCGCGGTACCCCCCTTAAAAATTGGTATTATTTTAGCAACTTTTAAATTTGTTGGTACTTGACCGGAGATTATAGATTTATTGATTAATGTAGCTAGTGGCTTTGCAAGATGGTTACAGTAGCGTTTGAGAATAATGGTAGGTATTCCATCCTTTCCTTGTGCATTACTATTTTTAAGACCTTTAATTAAGCTGGATACCTCATTTTCATTAGTTGGGGCAATAAAGAAAGACTGATGACTGTTCTCTGGTAGATGAGTGAATGTTAAGTTATCATTAGGGTTAGATGGTATTAGGTTAGCAAGGTCATTACCAATATTAACGAAGTAGTTATTGAATTCATTTGCCACCTCTACTGGACTTGTTATTTTGCCGCCATCTTTCTCTATCGATACACTGGGGTCAGACTTGGATCCTACTTTATTGTATAGTATTTCATTCAATGTTTTCCATGTTTTTTTAGAATCTTTCATGTTTTTATCAAGTAATGAGTTATAGTAGGTGGCTTTCTTTAAACGTATTTCTTTAGTTACCTTGTTTCTGATAAGTTTGAACCCACTGTACTGAGGTTCGGCAAAACTGTTTTTTTTAGCTTCTAGATATTTTTTATCCCTATTATTCATTAGTGAAATGAGCCTCCCATCCATCCAAGGACAGGTTGTATAGTCAATAGGACTTTTCTTTTTTAGGACTGTACATTCTTGTATATAACTATTAATTTTACCCTGAAACTCTTCATACATAAATTCAGCAGGCGTGGACTCATCCAAAGTGATTGGCGAGTTAGTTAGGCGATTTTCAAGTTTAGCATAGTCTATTATGGGGATTGTGAGTTTACCTTTCATTTTGTCATGAGTGGATCTCTTTAAAACCTCTACTATCAGCATATCATGGTCTGATAGACTGCTAGTTACGTTAGATATAGCAAGCGGGTAAATTTTAGAATTGCTTAATATATGATCTAAGATATTTGAAGATTGAGCAGATACTCTAGTAGGATATTTTGAATTTGTTACAAAGAAGTCATTGCCATTAATAATGTCTAGGTACTCTTTAGTGTGTGTGTTAGTTTTAACAGAGGTGGGCCCTACATCTATGTTCATATCTCCAGCTAGGATACCAAATGTGTTATAGCTGTCAAGTATAGAGTCAGTGAGGGTTAGAAAATCAGCTTGGGTGGTAAACTTTGGGTTATTAGATCGGTATACTGCCCCAATAATGAACTTAGATATCCATGGTAGATTTGTTAGTTCTGCTTGTATATAGCTATTGTCATCATCACTGTACCTGTGTGAGATGATGTTGTCCAGGTGTTCTCTAATGAAAATCCCAACTCCACCACCTTGCCTGTTTGGACGACATGAAAATTCACTTCGGTAATGTGGGATATTATAGTATGGAGCTTCATCTGCTGTTAACCATACTTCTGTTACTATGATTACTTGGAACTGAGCCTTTGTACTAGATAGTAATAAGTTTAATAAATCTAACTTGGTACCACGTATGCTTCTTGCATTTAAATATAAGATTTTGAGGTTATTTGTGTTTTTTTCTGGGAAATCTGCCAACGAGTTAAGCTTTGCTAAGGTTATGCTATCTGGCATTGTTCGTGCCTATAAAGTGAACAATGACTTACATATATATAGTTTAACACTTATTTAACTTATATAGTTTAACAAATTCAACCTTCTCCTAGGTCACCTAAGGACTGGTTGGATAAATTAAATGAGAAAGTAAAAAAGATAATCTATAATCTAACTCTAGGGATATGTAGCTAAGCCTAAGTAGGAACTAGCTACCGTGAACGATGGCTTTTGTAGTCGTCCTAGGTTCATGTTTATGTCATCCTTAACCTAATTTGGAGGTGGATCTAGGCTTGCCAGTTCAGCTGTACTGTTGACATGGAGTTTTCTTCGGCCTTCCTTGATCACGATTGTGCCATCTGCTGTCCAGACATTTTTCAGTCCATATCTTCCCACGGCCGCCCGCAGGATTGAAGTTCTTTCAAATGTAAGGTCTTCTTTTATTGTGATGCCACTGCCCGCCAGCCTTTTCTTCAGGCTGAAGATTAGTGCTCTGTCTCTGTAGCTGACAAAACGTACAATGATGGGCCTGGGCCTGCCGTTATCCGTAGGCCTAGCGCCTGAGCGATGGGACCGCGATATGCTATTGAGATGCAATTGGCAGTTGAGGCGATTGTTAAAGAAATCCAAAAGTAACATATCAGTGTTTTCCTTGTCTAGTTCTGCTAGCCCAAACACACGGAGGTTTAGTCGCCGGTTATACTGCTCTAGAGCATCAAGTTTTGATGCCATCTTTGAGTTTTCTTCCATACTGGCTTTCAATTCATCTTTTACACTTGCTAGTTCTTGGGTTTGTTTCTCAAATTGTTCTTCGAACTTTGAGGTTATGGCAGCCATGAAGTTCTCTGTAACAATTTCCGTGATGATGCGAGTTATCTCCTTCAGGAAGATTGGTGATTTTATGACCTCCTTTACTACTGCTTTTGCCATATCTTGGACGCCCTCCTTTGTGTTTAAGTGACTGATAATTCATTGACAAATCAAGCGCATTTTTTTTTTTTTTTAGCCCAATTTGATCCCTATTTGATCAATTTGTGTTTTAGTTTGACAGAAAAAAATAAAAATATTATTTGTCTTGCACACAGATCCGTGTTTGAAATGTTAACATTTTTGTTACGCTTTTATGGTGTGTGGTCATTATGCGACACGGCCCTGGGGAGGAGGGAGTGGTGGGGGGGGGGGGATGGTACATTATCGGTTGGAAATAAATTCTTATTATTATTATTTTTATTATTATTTTTATTATTTTTATTATTATAAGTATTTCTATTTTTATTATATATAAATATTAAATTAAAAATTAACTGTTTACTCGCTACAAACGGAACTAGCGAATCGAGTCAAGTTCTTGTTGGGCCAGTGCACTCCCTTGATCAATATAATGTGTCGAATACAATCATTCACTTATATATTCACTCAGTTTCAGTTCAGTTTTATTTATTTTTCCCATTGGTGTAAACATGGATGATTCATTATGAAATTTGTATGCTCCAATGAGATAGCACTTGAGGCGGAGCATACTTTTTCTTATTATGAATATGAACAAAACATGAACAATATATAAACAATAATGGTAATTGGGTAGTATATAAAACATTTTAACGTATACATATTACTATTATTATTATTAATCATTTCCATTTACTACAAAAGTGAATGGGGGTTGGCAGAAAAGAGCACAGCTCCAAACACCAGAGTGACTGCCAGCCCATACTAAAATTAAAATATAATAACGAACATAATACAAAATACAAAATATAAAATACAAAACAAAAAACATGAAAACATAATATGAATGAAAATATAATTATAAGATACAACTGTTAAATATGAAGTAAAAAAAAATAAAAAAATGAAAATTTACAAAATAATGTTTAAAAAATGCTCCGTTAAAGAGGCTTTGAAGACATCTAATGAGCGTGCCATCCTGATCTTGAGTGGAACAGAATTCCACGATTGACAAGTCCGATAATAGAACCCTTTCTGGTAGGCTGCTGTTCTGTCGTAAAATAGATTAAGGTACTTCAACAGTACAGTACAGTACAGTGAACTACATACAGCGCTATAACTAATCTTAAAAAAAGTTATTAATAACTAACTTAACACGTAATAACACTTAATAACACTTAATAACACGTTCCAAGGTTCTCATAACTCCCAACAGTCCACACAACATTCCAATTGTTTATACATTTATCTTCATACAATATAATATATAGTTTCTAATTTTGAATTTTTAAATCATCAAAAACTATAATAGATTAATATTCCTCTTCTACTTTGTATTCGTTAAATTTGTAACTGTTCTAATCTATCATGTAATTATAATTCTTTGTGTATCTGTTTTAAAGCGATCTATAGCGCTGTCATGATATGTGCCACAATATGATCGGATGATCATCGTATATGTTACCTATTAACGTCGCTCATTGGTTGATTCCTATCACGTCATTATCCGGCCCTGTCTACCCCGACCCCTTAATCCAGTCAGTCGCGGAACGCACTCAACCTATCAACTATCAGCTTACCTTGTTAAAGCAATAATTTATTCTTCATTATACACCAGAACTTGGATTCAAAAAGATGCTTACTCTTAGTTGTCTTATGTTAGGCAAATCCTAGGTACAAATAAATCAAGATAAATCATCTCTGGGTATTACTTTACATTCACGAATGAAATATTATAAGTTAAATTGTTGATATTTTACTATATTTTATCTTATGAAGTTGCAGAACGACACATGCGTGATCCTAGGACGTTAAGCACTTGGGCACCTTTGTGAATCTGGGCCCAGGTTATACCGTATTATCCTTCTACATGTGTAGATATGATGTAAACGTTTCAACTTACAACTATCAAAGCTATAAAGTTGTTTACCATCGAGTGTAAATAGTAACACATAACGCAGTTGTTAGATCACTGATTTATATACTATAACTAGTTATTGGACATTAATTTAATTTTTCGTAAAAATACCCGTTATAAGGTGCACACCAGCTTTACCTGATGTGCCCCTCTTCAGGTGGATAACTAGGTTATTAGGGTGTTTGGATAGCTGGGAAGGAATGTCCGAGGACTATTAGTAGGAATCAATTCCAGCATTTGCCTTTACGACTGAGGAAAACCTCGGAAAAAACCTTCAGGCTGGACTGCCGGTGGTCGCAATCGAACCGGCCACCTTCCGAATAAGAGTCTCGCGTCTTACCGCTGAGCCACCTCTATCGGTCTTATTGGACATTGAAACACATATTTCACAATCATGGCTGCTGTGACGTCACCTAGAACAATGAATGCCATGACAAGTAAAACTGAACAAATGCGGAGAACGAACGGGGGTTCCTAGTTTGATGTGATGACAATTGTGGCTTGCACGTTGTGCGTGTATGCTTACAAACTGATAAAAACCCCGCAGGCCTGATGGAGTTTATGTTCCCGCAAGCTGGCATTACTGTGACAGATACCATTGGCCTACAGGCCTATAGTTGCCAGGGTTATGAACATGTTATGAGTGACAAGTGCCATGTTGTTGTTTGCTCGAATCATTTCAACTCGAATATATACGTATATTTTCCATTCACAGGATAATAGTATTTCTCAGGCATCAAACGGACAACGTGATCCATATAGCCGACATGACAATATTAAAACACAAAACAGTAATTTTGAAATTATTTTTTTGGATATAACCATAGAACGAAAGTGTATAGGAACTAGGAAGCATATAATAAATTACAATCATAACAACTAATATGGATCATTTTCAAAATGATATAGGACTTGAGATATGTTTTGATCACAATCTTCAATGGCAACAATGTCCATCATTGAAAACTAGAGTTAAAATTTTATATTAAGGCTCATTGAAGCATACAACATCAATTTTATATTTATTATTATTGTGCACTGTTGTGTATGATGACAATCATAAAAATAAGCCTGGATGGTTTTTAAAATCGTTTATTTTTCTTTCGCCTTCTTTTTGTGAAACTTCGTGTGATTTCCAACGTTGTGGATAGTGTTGCGACGACCAGTGTAGTTCGATGAGCCTCCGCTAGGCAGAGATCAAGTTGAGCTTGGTATCTGCTCTTAATTGCTTTGCAAGGCGGTGAACTGTGTCTTCCGGAGAATGCAGCTTTGCTTTGTGAGATATCTCTTGAAACAACGCGTCTAGACTTTCAAGGTATTTTCACATAACACTTTTCATTTCCTTTGAGTTGATATATTAAACAACCACAAGACAGAGTCAATAACATTGATATGAGTGTAGACACAGAGTTTGGCCACTGAGGGCGCTAGTGGAAACGAATGAAGCGCTCAAGTGGCAATGCCACGCAACTTTCTCATGAAGCAGCGTCGCTACTCCTACGTGAATTGTTGAGTTAATAACGGCTTTTAAATTTTTTGGCAGATAATGAACCCATCAGTCCATCATAAAAGGCAAGGCACCATTTAAAGCATGACACGTTTCATGCTTGCAAAATATAAATGACACAAAACAAACCAGACAGTAAAAAACAAAAGCAAACACAACACTAAACAAAGCACAAAACGAAATAAAAATACATCAACAAGAAAAAACAAACAAAGAACAAAGAAACAAGATATTTGACAATAATATCCAGCACTATTTTCAACCGCGGAATGCAATCTTCACCAATAAGTTGTAACATTTGGCCACATATAGCGCTACATGTACCAACACACGGTGCCTCTATAACTCCATTGCACGAACAATTCAATCGTTCTTGTCAGCAATAACAATGTTTGGTGAGCATTGTATTGAGCTTCAATGATATGGTTCTTATTTGCCTACGTCATACTATTGCAGACACTAACAACTAGATAGCGCTGCTAAGCAACCTCCTTATCTGCGCCTTTGATAATTTAGCAATAAAACAACAATGAACACTTAACAACTAAACTTCTATGGGAGTATTCACGTGACGTCACATCGGCCATATTGGAGGCCACCTATAGTACTAAATCAAGTTTCATTTAGCTGTCGATAGAAAACGAATAATATTGTTTACGGGGAAATATGAGAGTTTTAACACGTATATCCCCCGATAAAGTTTACGGAAATGATTATGAGTGCCTTTGTAAACAACACAAAGTATGGCCGAAATAAGAGATACTAATAGCAAAGCAAAGTTGGAGAACAGTTGAACACTTCAACAAAATGCCACCTGAAAGATAATAACAAAGAACTGCCAATCACATGTAATTGTTGCCTCCAGTATAGCCGCCATGCGCAATATGTGGAAATATGGGCCCTATCGACATAATTGCTCATCTTTTAGCCACCAGAATGCATCTAGTTATTTTGAGTGGACATTGGGATGTGTCTGATTTGGAAGTTCACGTACTTGCCAACTTGTACTTGTACTTCTGTACTTGACTCATGATCTTCCGAACTTGACTTACTTGAATTCAAATAACTCTTGGAGTGGGTGAAGTGACTTTCCCTAAAAATAAATGGAGAGAAGTAAAATTAAATTTGTCACTTCGTAAAACGTCCGTAGTGGCGGCCGCAATGAAAAAACTTAGCTATAGCTTATGTTACACAATAAAGATCGTAGGAAGAACAATATTTTCAACTTAAATGGTGTTTAAGTTATGAATATGAATAGTAATTTGACAATTAGATTTCCAAACTGTTTCTGGTCTTCTGACAGCCATTTTAAGTTTGTAAGTCAAGTTCACGAGCACGCATGATTTTTTATTCGTGAACAACTCCCACACTTGTCTCGCAAACTGCATTTCAGTCATCAACAATGACGTCACTTTCGAAGGTCAAGCTGCAACTTAGCAAGAGGTACGCATTTATTGCTCAATTCAGACACGCCCCAATCGTCGGCTGTGGGCAATATTGTTGAAAAGTAGAGCCGATTTCTACCTTGAGCAATGTCAGTTTGTTGAAAGTCGTCTAGAGAAATGTGTGCATTCAGCTAATTTCCAGTAATAGATTGCGGCAATATCTTGCTCCTGTAAAGTACGTGCCTAAATCTCTGCCAAAGACCCAGATGCATAGGAGTCCTCTAGAGATGAGAGATGACCCTGGATAACTCTACCTAACAAAATCGCACACAATTTTCATTTTTAAATTATATCTCAAGAATTGTCTTCGAAATTGAAAATCTGAATAGCACACTGTGGTTTGGTAAGCCCTACATACTGAATGCTCTAACTTGTGTCTAACATTATAATCAGTATGGTCTTTATTTGTAATTAATTTGGTTCCTAATTATCGATATAATAATCAAAATAACTATACGCTAACTGTTATAATATTTCATTCAGTATGTAGGGCTTACTAAAACACAGTGCGCTGTTGAATGAGATATTCGATTTTATGTTGCAATCTTGAGCTACAATTAAAAAATTAAACTTTTCCGGGGTTTTTGACGTAGAGGCACCCTTCGCTCTTGAGAAATGTGTTTTCTTACGGAGAATATTACGTATAAAACCATACGAACCACTAGGGATGGGCATCGATTCCAAATATTGGTATCGACAATCAAAGCACAATTATCGTTATCGACAATATCGGACAAACAATTTAAAAGTAATAAAAAAAATTATACGATGGATTTAAGAAAAAATTCAAAATTCCATTTAAAAATGCCATTTTAATAAATATTTTCAACAGAAATTTTGTGTATGCCTAATTCGTAAGCTTTCAGCGTTTTTCTAGTAACATAAGGTCTGAAACGCTACATTCATTATCAGTGATTCTCAAATTTTGATACTTTCAATACTTAATTAATTAATATCGATAACCTAAATATTTCCAACGTATTCGATAAAATCAATATTTTTGCCCATCCCTATAGCTACCAATCACCAAGGTTACCCTAAGTAAGGGCCATATCTGCATTTGGGCCAAAGATCCAGCTTACATTGTTGATAGGGATTTTGTTTTGAAGAAACATAACACGATCAAAGCAATTTGGTAGCAAAGCAACCCTTTGATTTCCAACGCGCTAGAGATTGACTATGAATACTAGCCTAACGCCCTGCAGAGGATTACTTTATATTGAAATCTGTATTTACTTAGCACAGATGCTATTTACTTACTTACTTACTTACTTACTTACTTACTTACTTACTTACTTACTTACTTAACTTACTTACTTACTTACTACTTGATGCAATAGTTCAACATTGAACTTTGCTCGAACGCTCTCCCGGGCTGGGCCCTCTAGAGTAGATGAAGAAATTTAAAAGTTCTATCTTAAACTTGGCACAGGGTAAATGTTTTTTTTACTTTAAACCATTTACATTCTTAATATCCCTGATTTGTAAAGGTAATTTGTTATATTCTCTGAGACTCTGATAAAATAAACTATTATTTATACTACATTAGAGTAACAGCGATCTAGATACAAATTATATCAGCATTTAGTTAGAAGAAGCACCGCCAGTCCGCCACAGCGCAACCGTAGATCGTTCCTGTTGCAAACAGGAACTTGCTAGAGGAAGTCGACTTCCCAAACTAAGTTAGGTAAAATTAAACTTCTGCTCAACATATTGAGCAAGTTGCCGAATTGAATTTATGTTTAACTTTTCAAGTGATACAACTTTGTTGTCCAACGGAAGACTTCGTCTCTTTAGATTTAATTTCAAGTGTTTATCTGTGTCATTTTATGTCTGTTGGTCCTTCTAACTACGAATATAAGCAGAACGTAAAGCTATGGTAGCTGCACTTTACAGATACATTTTGGTGTAGTCTACGTAGATTATCAATAACTTATAATCTTTTGTTAGGAATGTCTTACAGGCAAGGTCTTCTTGATCTCCGCCTAGCGGAGTAATTGCGAAGCGCAAACACGCGCTGCGCGCTCGCTACAAGCGATCTAGTGGACCTTGACCTTGTGTTACAGGTAGCTGTTGATTTAAATGGCCGTGATTTACTCTATCTAAGGGCTCTAGATCAATTCTGAAAAAGGTGTATTAAAACGTTTTGACGAACATAAAATACTCTTCAAACTTCTTTGGTAAGGGTACGCACAACACCAAAACACAACAATGAAACAAATGAATTGAACCGATGGACAAACAAGCTGTCAAAAAAAATATATGAAGTTCTGAAGTTGGAAAAAACAAACGTTCAGAACGTTTACAAACTTTCAGATAGTTGCTTTCCATTACTGAACATAAATTTTAACTGGCGAGCAGTCACTATCGTTACAACTAATTGTTTATCCTCATTATTTGCAAAAATATTACTTTGACAGCTTGTTGTTTGTCCACCAGTTCAATTCATTTATTCCATTGTTGTAGTTCGGCTGTTGCGTCAGTTGTGTACCCTATTCATAAAAAAAATTTAAAGTGCCGCAAATATGAAAAAAATTGACCCAGGGAGTGTTAAATTTTATTTTTAAGAATGTTGCTGTGATAAAAGGAAATTGTGTTTTTTAAATGATATAATATTTAACATTGTGTCGTGCCTTTCTGGCTACACATTTTCGCAATTAAAAATGGTAACTTGAAAATAATAAAATATTACTGAAACAAAATAGTGCATGATGACTGATGAGTCATGAAATAGAATACTTAATTCATTCGGTGTTTAAAGAAATCCATATAGTTAAAACGATACCAATTTAAAGCTTCGCATAGAACAATTTTTTTAATCAAAGTTTTCCGAATTTGACACATTCATATTTTAATGATTACCTCCAGGAAAACATAAAAATATGTTTTATGATGGCACAGACCGCAATAAAAGAAATAAACTGCATTGTCATTCTAGTATTGTACTATTGTACTGCGTAGCCACATCACAATAATAATGACGGTCACCAACCAAGGTTAGACGGACAATCGGAAGTGTGGATTGTCCTGGCGGTAAAATAGCGGAACTAACTTGCCCACTGAACCCGCACTGATAGAGATATAACACTCAACGATTATGTGAACCAGCACGGGGGAATTTTATAATTTGTCGAGTCTCAAATATTAAAACCGCACAGAATCAAAGGATTTTATTAGGGACGCACAACAATAAAACAAATATTATCGATAATTAAAATGATGCCTGAATTATCGTGACAAAAATGAAATAAATCAATAAATAAAGTTACAAACATGGAGCAGTGTTTTACAGATTCGTGATATTACGTCGCCTAACCGAGCGCACAATATAAGGCCGCGTCCACACAAATGACTAGTGGTTATTGACTATTGACTATAACCCCACCATGGTTATTTCTTAGTCATTCCACAAAATCAACAAGACTCGTTTCATTGGCTGCGAGGGAGAGTTCTGCGTGCTGATTGGCTGTGACTAAGACTTGACTAAGGAATTGAGATATTTTCAATTCGTTAGTCAATAGTCAATTATAGTCAAAAGTCAAAAGTAAAGTTGTGTGAACGTCAGCACGTATCTCCTATGGCTCAAATCGCTTAATCAATAGTCAATAGTCATTTATGTGAACCGGCTCTAACGATATAGCACCACTCCTTGACACATCTGACCTGTATAGTGGCCGCGGTTCAAATGATGGTTGGGAAGAATACTGCAAATATTGATAAGATGTTGCTGTGTAAAGTTATTCCTTAGAGCCTAAAGATTGACTTAAGATGAGGAGACACGCTGGCATTCCTTGAAGGACGCCATTTTACAAGATGGCGTCCAAACCCATGATCTTATAACTCTGTTCCCTTCCGTCTGATTTTTATCTTTGTTTTTTTAAATGACACTTCTCTAACCGTATTTTATTTACACTATTAGGTCGATTACGTGGCTGCAATACTGATACACTCCGCAGTCCAGTATTCGAATTTGCTTGCGGTGTTTAAACAACCCTTCCTGACCCACTACTGTCCCCCTACGCATATCTCTAGAACGTCGAATTTTGCGAAGAATTGCAAGACTCCGTCCCTGGACCAAAAATGAAGACATCAACGATCTTTTAGACAACAATATCTCAATCCCCACTTATCACCTTTATCTGAAATATTTTGATAAAATTATTAACGGCAACCACAAAGACATGCTAGACAAATTAATTCGCCCTATAACCTTATCCTTCAGACCGAAATTAAAATATCCGTTACTGATCAATGTCATACTATAACTTCCTCTTCATCTATTTCACTTTGTAACTTTTAACATTGTATATACTAAGGGCCGGTCTTACAATCTCCAAATAAGAAAGTAATTTGTAGTAATTAAGCTATTTGTAGGATTTCACGAGTTTTGATTGGTGGTTGCCATGGAGGAAACAAGCTATTCGATGAGTAATTAGTTAATGGGACATTGTAAGACTGGACATAACAGTCGCCTAACGAGGGCATGGGAATACCCATAACCCTACACTGGTCAATCTGTTCTATCATTTGACAGAAAAAATAATACAATTGAATTGAATTGAATGGAATTAACGTGACACTGCTGATAATAACCAATTACCACATTTTAGCGGTATCTTTATCTTTGAGTGTTTCAGTAATACAAAGCCTCGAGAAGAACGACATAACTCATTGGTGACTTTTAAATTTTCACCTGACTATCCCTTTCAAAGAGTGTACGTTCATTAAAACTTTAATACATTCCAGTTAGAATACAAATTTTAATATATTATTGAGATATGTTTGAATGAAATATCCAAATTTCCAAACATTTCTTATATTGATTTCAACAAACTAACAAGAATTATTTAGATACAATTGAATCAAGCTTACAAAAGTAACTCGACCATGAAAGAGTAAAAATATCCATTGTACAACGTTCCTTGCCAACGATGCAAATAGCCAACAAACCCTTGCAGTATAATCCACTCGAGGAGAGATGTTCACTTACACCCAGCAGGCATTCCTGTGATACAGTTCAGTTTCTAAATTAATTAAACATCCCATTTTCTTTCACACATACACACAAAGTATGTTACTAATTTCAAAACATGGTCCATCTTTCCACGCTGAAGCATCCAGATGTTGGAATTATTCTACATGGAAAAATATAAAGAAAGCACAATGCGGAAAATTTCCCACGCCCCCCCCCCCAACTCCCCCCCTTACCGAAAAAAAAATCCAGCTGCATCTACGCCGGCGACAGTGTAGAGACCATATTTAACATTATTTTACCACAGTCTGTAAACGTAAGATTAAAATTGGAATAACAAGGACAAAATGCAATCTACTGTAATTTTATATTCTAATGTAAATTGTAAAAACAGTTTACCTGAAATGAAATAGGGTTTGTGAGTGAAACAACTGGTCGTATAATGAAAAACTAAATAAATTTGTATTCATAATGCTCTCAGCTATGTATTTACATACATTCTAGGTACTATTTATATTTAAGAAATATGTTATTTTGTGTCAAACGGAATGAAGAACGAGATTTGTTTGCAAAGTATTTTTAGAAAATAGATGTGACACAATCTACATAGAGAGAGATTGTTATTATCAAGGGGAATCAAAACCGTAGGAATAGAATTACATTACGTAGACAACTGCGACACTTTTTCAACAACATACCTGTCATTGTGCGGAACAACAATGCCAATATTTGCTATCGAGGTCCGATAGAGATAGCTCAGTGGCTAGACAGCACCACTTAGGTGTTATAGGCTGTCTACAAAAAAATACTATTTTAAAAACTTTCTAGAACCCAAAGAAGTCAGATGGTTACTTTTTCGTTCTCAACTTAACAAGCACGATTCACTAACGTTTTTCCCGATTATCTAGTATAATTTGGTTGTAGTAAGTTTCTTGACGGTAACGTACAAGAAAACGTGCAAGCAGGTTTCCGACAAAAAACTTATCGTAACCAAATTGTACTAGATAATCGGGAACAACGTTAATGATACGCACTTGTTAAGTTGGAAACTAATTGTGGGAGGTCCTGACTCCCCTGACACTATCTTACTTCTTGGTGTGAAGGACCTTTAGTCGTCCCTTTACGGTTTTAATCGTTAAGTACAACAATACACAAACATTAATAATTATTTTCAATTGTTATATCAAAGTACATTGAATGCATACAATATAATTATCTTCTATTTACATTGATTTTACATTTTTATTATACTTGTTGTGTACTGCTGTATATGAAAGTTTAGTGGATCGTGATGATAATCATAAAAAGGGGGCATTATTATTTGTTACTTTGGTTGTTGACATTAAAATACTCAGATTCGAATTTTTCGCTTAGAATTTTTCGTTTCTTGTTCTTGAGTTTGAAGTTGTTCAACATGCTCTGTAGTTTAATAGAAAAAATTCAGAAAACAATTTATTTGTTCTATTCACGTTTGAACGTGGTTTTGACAAGTTATGAATAATCTTTGTAAGCCAGTCTCAACTCGCAAGACTCGAAAACGCCGAATTGTTGAAAAATGTATCTAGCTCGTTTTTATTCACTTGACGCTGTCCATACATAAACCAGTTAATGGCCATGGAAAAAAGTATAGAACATAACATTTATATCCATTTAAAAAACTGAAGTTGTTGATTAATTGCAAATAAACAAAGAAGCATTGGCTCCTTAAATGACCAAAACGAAGGAGACAATAAACGAAAATAAATACATATGTATTTATAGTCTACCTTCTCAGTATTACAAGAAATGAAGTTAATGGGGACATTTTCCTATAGAGTCTCTGGTCACTGCAGTTTACTCCAATACCATAGTTCGATATAATAAGTTCAATGTCCAAATAAAAAAAAAAAGACAGGCCGAACTGTGTATCAAACCCTGGAACTTCTGCATTGGAATCAAAACAAACTCACTAGACCAAAAACAACAAAAATTAGACAAATCTAATAATCAAACGATGAATTTAAAACGTCATCATAATCAACATTAACCCTTGTTTCCAATCATTGTGACCTTGAATATTAATTGATACCAACCCGACCGACTGATAACCGACGCTAATTTCGTCCTCATAACCGGAAGTGGATCGGTAGATTCCATCTGCGGACCGGCATTCAAGGTAGCCCGGACAGGCGAGGCGTGGAGAATTGTGTATCCTGACTTTTGTGTCGTTTCCTGTATAGACTGTATTGTAGGGTAGAGGACCAACGCCAGCTGCTGTTTGTCTACCGTTTCGTATAGTCAAGTTTAAATACTATATTATAGTTCGTATAGGGAGTATTCACGTGACGTCACATCGGCCATATTGGAGGCCACCTATAGTACTATTTCAAGTTTCATTTAGCTGTCAATAGAAAACGAATTATATTGTTTACGAAAAAATATGAGAGTTTGAACACGTATATCCCCCGATAAAGTGTACGAAAATGGTTATTGTACGCTTTTGTAAACGATTAAAAGAGTAATCGAGACAAAAGAGTTTGTTTATGTTGATTTTAAGTGATATTAGCAAACCAAAGTTAGAGAACAGTTAAATTTGCATCAAACGCCAGCTGAACCATTGCAACAATGGACTTCCAATCACATGCCATTGTGGCCTCCAATGTGGCCACCATGCGCAATACGTGAATACAGCATATAGTTTATTATAGTCACTTCACCATTAGATAATCCATGACGACACTACTTCGCAAGTAAACGCGACTAGACTATACTAGCCGGCTAGCGTATGGTAGCTGTACACGACGGCAGACAAACATCCGGTGGCGTCGGACCTCTACCCTACACTATATACTGAACGCCTGTAGTGTCCAAGTGTTAACCTGTAGCACCATCACTAGTGCGCCATGAGTCTGTGTGGACAGTTGTGTGTGCTTCTAGTGCTGGGGGTGACTGTACTGGGCGCTGTGCCTACCTCAGAGGTATGTATACACACCACGCGTGATCTCAGACAGATATGTTTTGTGGAAATAAATGGTAGTTTTCTTTTTTGTTTTGTAAATAAATCAAAATTCAATTATAAGTAGTGGATTTTTAATTTTTGATATTTTTGAGGATTTTGAAACAAGGATCTTGCTGTTTTCTTGTAGGTTACAATGAAAATGTAGTTGTAGTATTCAGAAGCAAGCATTTGTTGTGAAACTAAATTGTTATTTTTGGTTTGTTTGGTGAATAAATCAAAATTTTAAGTGATATATCCGTTTTGATAATTTTGGGAGTTTTGGTACAGGGATCTTGCTGTGTACTGAACTTGTAGTTTACAATCAGAATATGGTTTGAGCATTCAGAAGCAGGAATTTGTTGCACACATGGTAATTTTTTGTTTGTTTAAAACTTTTTTAATAATTACAAGTACCTCCATGAGCATCATGCATCGTAAGGAACAGAGAGGTTGTCGCAACGAAAGTATTCTGATGCTTACGACACAGCCGAGTCCAAGGTGACAACTTATTTTTCTACTTCCCTAATTCCTCCCATCTAATCTAAACAGGTTCATTGGGGATAATTTTCAATCTTCCGTTGGTTACCTGTAACTGTGGGAGTGGACAAACCACCAGTGCACTCCACTAAGCTGAAGCATGTATTTACGAATGTGTGAAAGAACGCCAGGTATCTGTTGATTTTCTTTCAATTGGCGCGGTTGAAAGGGGCAGTAGACAATGACCTGAGATCGGTATGTGAATACTTTTGTTGGGACTAGTATATACTATTAAACCATGATATGAAACTAAAACCATAGACCTCAGCGTGGTGGTGGGTGTGTGTGTACCATTTAGAAGGGATCTGATTTTGAATTGAGATGCGTATGGTATTAGCGTAACTGGTTTATTTCCGAATTTACTTGTTTTGGGATATAAACAAATATGTCAAATAAATAAGAAAGCTTGAGTTGGGTTTGAATGGAATCAGACAAATATATAAACGTTATCAGTTCTGCATCCCTTTCTAAGATTAATCCAGTGAAAAGAGTTCCTGTAGTAGTAATTTCTTATCTGGAAAGTGGGTTTGGTTCAAATTTCTTAATAAGTTGTGTTGTATGACTAAGGCCCGGTTTTTCAATCTGTTATTATCGGGGCCGTTAGTTGACGGTCCGTTATCTGCATAGGGTTTGTTGGGTTACAGATGACAGACCGTCAGCTGTCCTTTAACGAACTGTTAACCCAATGAAAAACCGGGGCTAAATAGGATATTATGGCCACACAAAATAATCAATTCGCAACAAAAATTAATAACTATAAGGCACGTTGCCCTATATGACTACTCTTATCCTTAGTTTTAATCTTGTTTCCAAGAAATCCATCACTATAAGGATAGATATCACGAAATAGAACTTTTCTCATTCGAAATATAAGAATGTAAATCCCGAGAATAAATTATACTTTTGTATGCTAATTGCAAAGTTTGTATCTTAGATCACATCCACTTGGAACTTGGTCAAACTTCAAGATGCCGGAAGCGCTAGATTTGTTTCCGTCTGTCTTAATGACGTTGAATCATTAATCGTGCTCCAAGTTTGATAAATTTTTAGCACATTTTTAGAAACAAACGTTTTATATTGCAGGTTTAGCATTGCTAGAACCATCAATTCTTTTCCGAGAGTATAACACTGTTTCAGTTTATTGTTCCCTAATGTATACCTTATAATAGTAAGGTATAATGGGTTTGAGGGGTGGAGGAATAACATAAAACAATCCCACAGACGTGAGGCACTTGGCACAGGTAACTTTAAAACAAGTTATCTTATGAGTTAGTTGGGTTGAACAATATCAATAGTGGGATAATTATTCTAAGGGTATGCTTAGAAATTCTGTGTTTGTAGTAAAAGAAAAGTATATTGTCAGACTGTTGTTGATATTGTTTTCCTCAGGATTACAGCATGAGTAAATACGTGTTCTCACCTTCCCTTGGTTTAGGTAGGTCTCGTCTCGGTTCGTTTACAGCTACGCGTTGCAAGCGTGGAGAGCGTTGAGAGCGTTGAGATCGCAGCGAGGGCGCAAAGATTGAGTTGTCCTGATTACTGCACACAGAAAATGGTCGCACGCGACGCGAGGCGTAGGAAATAAATAGGCATATGGCACAACAACAGCATGAGTAACAAATGCATTGAATCTTCGTCGTAGAAAAGCAATTTCCCGGTTTCACCAAAGTAAAACATTCCTTGACAAACCAGAGTGCTATGCTTATGTACGGCCACTATATTTGAAAAGACGTGCGTTTGGATTAAACAAAAAGCCAGACAACTAGACTAGGAAATGAGGCTAGAAGTTCACAAGCCATTTGTTAGTTTTTACCGTAGACATATGGTTTTTACAGGAAGTCGCTTCAAACTTTCGATGTAGGTCTACTTCTGTCTCGTATTACGCCGTTATTAGAAATAATAAATAACATTGTTCAGGGAAAAAGTTATCTCGTAAGCTGCATGTTTTTTACTAGAACCCTAGGCCTAGTTCTGCATTGCCACTTGTAACAGTCATTTGAATCCTGCAGTATCTATCACTCAGTTAAGCAACCTCGGACTAGGTAAGGAGGTGGATGGGTGACCACTCTCTTCTGAAACACTAGTTACCATTGGTTTGAGTGAGCATATTGGAGGGTTCGAAAGCTTGTGTAACTGCTTCGTTCTTCTCGTCAACTGCTCGGCTGTCCAGGTTAGGGTAGGAACCTATATGACTGGTCAAAGTTACACCGTCCTTACGGATGGGACGTAAAGCCGATGGTCCCCTTGGTACTTTTCGACAGGAGTAGGCTACGTGCCGGTACCAGGCTTCCCCTCCTTCCTTCCTCATTATCACTCATCAGGCTAAAGAAGGCATTGTGCCCTACACTGGTCTTAATTACGATATCGTAGTAGTATCACTTATTCCATTACCTTTACCCCTAAACTTCCCCTATACAGCCCCGATAAGCGAGGAGGGATAGTTGACGAGACGATACGAGGTCGAGAGTTCGAGCGAGCAGTGAACATGGCTTGGTTTTAATACGTAAAACATAGTGAGTGCGTGGACAAACTGTAATAAATAAAATAAATAAAATAAAAAGATTCGTATTCGTATTTATAGAGTCTACCCACTCAGTCACAACTGATTTTCAGTGGGGGACTTAAATTTAAAGCGACTAAAGCAACCCTGTAGGCTCCGAACACCATCGACGAGTGAGCGATAACAAATTAAAAATCGATATGTCAAATATGAAACATATGAATCAGTGATTGGACAGAAGAAATACCTGCGGACAAATGCCAGAATCAACAAGGCCGATTAGAAACAACTTTGAATTTATTGAGAGCTTCGTTGCTAGGACGGCTCCAAAGTCACCGTTTACTTATTCCTAAGCCAAGAAGTAATGGAATTAAATCCGAATTAAACGTTAAAAAACTTTTACCTGAAGCGGGAATTAAACCCGGGACCTTCTGCATTGGAAGCAGGGATGCAATCCACTGGACCAACGAGCCACTTGAATGAAAGAAGCTCTTATCGCGTCGCTTATTGCATTAATTAAATAGGATTGCCGAGTGCTTCTAATTTGCATTAATGAAGTGTACGTTTTCATTATTGTCTATCAATAATTAAGTGTACCATTGATTATTTGGTACCCAGTGGCGCTCCACAGTGCGTCAGCGCAAATATCGAGTGATATTTTTAACAATATATTCATATCGCTTAACTTCAGTGATAATCGTCGCTAATCATCGCCCCAGATATCTTCATCATTACCTCCTGATGAGTGATAATGAGGAAGGAAAAGTAACTCTAAAAAGTAACTGAAAACTGAGAATAATTACTTATAAAAGTAATTGAGTTACAGTTACAGTTACATTGAAATAAAAGTAATTAAAGTAGTAACTCAGTTACTCAAAAAGTAATTAGTTACTTTTACTCAATTACTTTTACTCAGTTACTTTACAACACAGGGTAGGTAATATATGTGCGGTAGTTTCCAAGACGGTTTAATATGAGCTCATAGTTTCGGTAAGTCTATCGCGCTACACAAATAAACTACAGCAGTTCAGTAAGATGTTGCCGGCTGAGACTTGAGATGTGCGTTCGGATGCAGCGGGTGCCCTGATACGTGAACTAGAATAGTTGCAAACACAAACTTAGCAGGTACATTCTTGCTATTCTCTGTTCTTGTTCGTGATTTATGTTCAATGTTTTATGTCTCTCACCATATTTATTCGTTTTTACTTTTTCATTTCCATTTCTTGTTGTTCTTGTATTTCATTTACATGCATTCTTCTTTGATGTGTATATATTTTTTTCTTGTAAATCGTGTTCTGTTATATTTATAGTCGTGTTTCTTGCAAACCAGTTATATAATTGAATAAAAGTTACTAAATGTACGGGATTTTTTGTTGATGAAAATATATTACACTGAGTAAAGTAATCAGAATAAAATTAAACACGTTACTTAACTTCATCGTAAGGAATAATCACAATCATCTGTTAAGTAAGACCATATTTAGTAAGACCACTATTACTCATTTGTGAACATATATTCTTTTTTAATGACGATATGATTCTACTCAGTCTAATTTGTCCATTTTCAATCACTGTTAATTTTGTAAATTTTTTAGAGAAATAGAGAGAGAGATCGTTAAGTGCCTTTATTTTCAGGCAAAATTAAGGAGATAACAGAGAGAGAGACAGAGAGAGACAGAGAGAGAGAGAGTTTTGTGTCCACCTACGTTTCCTCTGAACTACGTCATTCATAATATACACATAAATAATGCAATAGCAAATTCATAACTAGTTTATGTTTACATCATCTATTCATCTACTCAGAACATAAACCATGTCCTTGGCTGTGACATCAAAGAAGAGTTATTTTCACGGTATTAAAATATTATTTATGTGAATATGAACCATCACTGCCAAATGATTTATGCGTTCATATAACGACTAATAAAAATGTTGTTTCTAATTTAACGATTAGGTCATTATGTAATTAAACTCGTGCATGGCCTCCATGGAGAGATATTTCCAATGCAAGGTTACACGGGCTGGGCATTATTTATATATACTAGTCCCAACTCCCAACGAATGTAATCGCATATCGATCTCAGCTCATTGTCTACTGCCACCAATTGAAAGAAAATCAACAGATACCTGGCGTTCCTTCACACACTCGTACATGCATGGTTCGGCTTAGTCGAGTGCACCGGTGGTTTGGCCACACCCACCGTTACAGGTAACCAACGGAAAGTTTTAAACTTTCCCCAATGGGCCTGTTAAGATTAGATGGTAGGAATTAGCGATGTAGAAAATTAAGTTGTCACCTTGGACTCGGCTGTGTCGTAAGCATCAGAATACTTTCGTTGGGACAATTTTATCTATAATACAGACAGAAAGATAAAAATTATTCAAATGCTTGTTTTATTAATAACAAAAAATTATTTATTGTACGAGTGAAAAGTGAGACACGAAAAACAATGACGATACAAAAAATGTGATGAGTAGTATTTATTATTTGTGTTGTTTTACGACAAACTCGCCAGCTACTATTATACAGAGAGAAAGATAAAATTGATTAAAAATATAAATAATTGTTTTTTGTTTAATTTAACAATGAGAAATGACAAGCAAATGACGATGTAAAAAACAATGATGAGTATAGACTTTAATATTTCTGTTGTTTTACGACGAGCTTTACAACTGAGGTCATATTATAATGTCTACCGAATCAGATCCATCACACATCGACGAGGTCAACAACAAAGGATTTCTGTTTTTCTATTAAGAGGAAGAAAAATACATAATATACGAGGGGATGCGCAAAATTATCCAGAATCGCGTTGTGGGGTGCGGAGCTTCCATAGTACGCGGTTCTCCCACTAGTAGAGCGTATAATGCAACTCTTTCCGAGACAGTTTGCCACAAGGGGTTGCTTGGGAAGGTCGCGTTTGTAATTTGTGAATTTTTATCGAGAAATATATTTTGCCAGCTTTTCGTTTAATTTACAAAATTTGCGCAATTGTAAATGAAATAAAAAATTGCGCAAGATCGACAAAGCCCTATTAAAGAGAATAAGAAGTTGTCTGGAGTGACTTGGAGGTCGATTCAGCGAATTTTATCAGAAGATCGGAAGTTTGGGGGATGATAAGGGTCCCTTTTAAGTTTGTGCTTCGGCTCCTGACTCCTAAGCAAAAAGAGGGTCGCTTGGAAGCAGGCCGTGCTTTGAAAGAACACTCCCAAACCGACCCAGATTCGTTTTCTAAAATGGTTATTTTTAAAAAGAAAAACGAGGAGCAAGCGAAATAGCTTTCACGAAAAAATTCACAAATAAGGCCAATCGCCACCTTCCCAAGCGACGCAGACTACTTGAAAGAAGTCGCTTTACGCTCTCCTAGCGCGAGAACCACCAACTACGGACGATCTGCACCCCACAACGCGATTCCGGCTAATTTTGGGTACCCCTTCGTAGGGCGTTGGGCGGAAGTTTCTTAGCAGATCTTTTGTTCGTAGAGCAGTCCTTCACGAAAGAAAAGGAGAACAAAGATGCTTGGAATGTGTTCCATAAAACGTTTTACTATTATATTGTTGAAATAGTTCAAAATAGCGATATAATTAACATTAGCCTACCATTTATAGCACATTTTTCTAATTTAGAACATTATAGTAAATTCACTAATCGATATTCCTTGATCTAGCATCTGTTATATAAATAAACGCCAAGGTTCACACTCGAAGCATGATTATTTGCCATGCACATTTTAATGAGCTAAAATCATATAACTTACTAATAACAATAACAATTTTATAATTTAATTTACATGACCATATAACAAAGAAAATTAATAATTTAAACGCAAAACACGTAACGAAGTTGCAACACAAAATCCATATTTTATGCTGGATTACCTAGACAAATTTATAAAACAATTCCAATTTAAATTTTTTCGAAATTTGTGTTAAGCTATAAAATATGTATTTGAATTTTTAACATTAATTGTACATGCAATTAACTGTCATTAGAAGTGTCGGAACTGCACGAATTTGGATTTTGGACGTAGCCTAGAGCATAGCTAGCTGGTGAAGCTAAAGAACAATATTCTATTTTATCTTATCTATTGAACACATGTGATGTCTTTGTCACAGCGGGCTGCTGCGCAAGGAGAGCTGCTGCGCATGCGTCGTGCTGCCCAGGCGGCCGCAGACGAGGCGCAGCTGACGGCTTGGGGTAAGTTGTACAGCAGAATTAATTAAAAGTATAATGGGAACTTAGTTGTTCGTTCGTGTCCTTATAAAACACCCAGGGCTGTTCAAAACATGTTTTTCATAAAAAGTCTTCTAGAAAGTGAACCTTTTAAAGACAGTTGTGGAAAATGTTCAACACTAAAAAAAAAAAGTTCCAGACATACTTTAATGTCGGTGTAATATTCACGATACTCTGCCAATAATTTTAACGAGTAAGATAAGGCAACTGCTTGAATGATCATATTTTGATATTGCTGATCACGTCTTTGTTTGATACGATGATGTGTGAAAAACAACTATCTTCGATATTTTCCAGTATACGCATTTTTACGCATTATACGAAAATCGTTGAGGAAATAGGGATAACTGGCTTGAAGTTCTCACGTGACGTCACAGCCGCCATGATTGCGACATAATTGATCTTGGCCTATCCATCCTAGATATAGATCATTGGCAGATATAATTAAAATGTACTAAAAGCAAGAAAGTGAACACAAGTAAAATAAAATAACACTCACCAATTTTATTTCAAAAAAACAGGGCGAACTTAAAAACAACTAAACATTTCTGTTTTTCTATCACAAAATCTTCAACTATATGTCGAAATATTAGTTTCAATAATACCTTCCACTAATGCTGGAAACAAGCTTCCCCGACTATAAACACTCTTCCAGTAAAGCCCCAACCACAATTGACGGGATTGTGATTGTAATCGGGATCGGGATCGCAATCGTACATTTTCTCATGCTAAATGATACCTCTACGTCAAAAACCGCACAACATATTCATTTTTAAATTATATCACAAGAATGGACTTCGAAATTGAAAATCTGAATCAACAGCGCACTGTGGTAATCAGTCCGTTTTTTGTGTATAATTAGTTTTATCACTAATTATTGAATTAATAATCAAAATAAGTATGCTAATGGTTAATATTTTATTCAGTCTGTAGCGCTTACCAAAACACAGTGCGCTGCTGATTTAGATTTTCGATCTCTTGTTGCAATCTTGAGATATTATTAAATAATGAACTTTTTCTACAGTTTTTTACCTAGACTACCCTTCGCTCTTAGGATATACGATTTATTTGTGAACACTGTCATAACAACAATGTCAGTTAACTTTTTCACGATTTTCGGATCCCGATTACGATCCAGATACCGACAGTAATTATGGTATGAGGCTTTACAAATTATAACGACATTACGATTTAATTGTAAACAGCACCATAAGAACCATATGTATGTTAACTGTTTCATATTTCCGGATTACGATTTTGTTTCCTATACCGACAATTATGGGTAACGCTCTAGTGTACAACAGAACACGATATGCCGGTATGGACCTCAAGCATGGGTCATTAATGCACAATACAACAACAAGAACAACAAAACAACAGATGAATTGTTACTCTTTGGCAACGTCAGAGTTTGGTCCCAAATCGCAAAGATGGCCGCCATGCGCACAGATGTGTCGCGTGTAGGTGGCTCGTTGGTCCAGTGGTTAGCATCTGCTTCCAATGCAGAAGGTCCCGGGTTTAAATCCCGCTTCAGGAAGAAGTTTTTAAACTTCAAATATGGATTCAATTCCATTACTTCTTGGCTTAGGAATTAGTAAACGGTGACTTTGGAGCCGTCCTAGCAACGAAGCACTCAATAAATTCAAAGTTGTTCTGAATTGGCCTTGTTGATTCTGGCATTTGTCCACAGGTGTTCGCACTGTCCAATCACTGATTCATATGTTTCGTATTAGAAATATAGATCTTTGATTGGTTATCGCTCACTCGTCGATGGTGTTCGAAGCCTACAGGGTTGGTTTATAGTCACTTTAAATTAAAGTCCCCACTTCAAATCAGTTTGGTTACTGAGTGGTTAGACTCTAAATGTGAATCTATTTATTTATTTACGTGCGGCCTATAATGGCTCCTCCATTGTGACCTTGTACCATGTCGGATACGTCGGTTGGTAAAAAACAGCCATGTTTACCTTTTAGTTTAGTTTTAGTTTTTATTCCCGCGCATGCATTTCTGTGTGCACTTATCTTTGATTTGGCCTGACTGTGGCTTTACCAGTGGCCGCTTCTTGTTCATTTTTCATTTCATTCTTATCTTTAACTGGTTTGTGTGTCTGCATTTTGTTCTTGTGTGCACTTGAGGACGTGTTTTCCTGTGTTGTTTGTCTGCTTTGGCGGCTCGTCCTCTCATTGTGAAGACCATGCATTGCTTTTATCGTGGTAGTTATTTCTTAGTTCTGAGTCTCGACATTCCAGGATCACTCTTGTTCACTCGGTGACAAACATGAATCAAGAGTGAAGTTTGCCCAACGTAATAATAGAGTTGATTAGTATGACGTAACGTAGCCCGTCTGAACCAATGGATGAATCACTTTATGATTCCAAACAATCATTACGTGTTCAGTCTTCAAGATTGTTATGTTTTGCACCAGTGTGTTCTGCACCGTCCGTGTAGGTTATTTGTTTCATGAAACAGTGAAAAAAAAAACTCTGAACAGTGGTAACTCAAGTATTGTAATATTAATTACGTTCCAGATCATGACAAAAAGTTGTCTGGAATCAGATAGCTCGGCAGCCATTGTTTATGACGTCATCATTAATAAACTCTATAGTCTCATGCTTACAAAACAGCCGCGTCCGATAGAACTATGGCTCGTTGGTCCAGTGGTTAGCATCCCTGCTTCCAATGCAGAAGGTCCCGGGTTCAAATCCCGCTTCAGGCGAAAGTTTTTCAACTTCTATTATGGATTCAATTCCATCACTTCTTGGCTTAGTAATAAGTTAACGGTGACACTGGAGCCGTCCTAGCAACGAAACACACAATAAATTCAAAAAGTTGTTATGATTCGACCTTGTTGATTCTGGCATTCCGCAGGTGTTCGCACTGCCCAATGACTGATTTATATTTTTAATATTTGAAGTATAGATCTTTGATTGGTTATCTCTCACTGGTCGATGGTGTTGATGGTTAGTCGCTCAAAATTAAAGTCCGCAACTGAAAATCAGTCTTGTTACTGAGTGGGGAAACCCCATAAATTCGAATTTATTTATTTATTAATCACGTAATTGTGTACTTATCTAGTTCCTATCATCAACTTGAATCAGGTCCATAGAGATACTTTGCGACCATGAGCTGGTTGCTTAGAAATGCCCTAATGAAGCGGGGGAGAATAATGAGGATTGTGCACTCTACTAAACGTAAGGCTGCCTTCATACGAGTGTGAGAAAGAAAGTTAGGAATCTGTTGTTTTACGTAGACACAGCATGAATGAAATAGGCAGTAGATAAAGACCAGGGCCCGGATTCGCAATAGGTCCTAAGTCATCTTTTGGTCTTATCTCAAAGACCGGCCCAACTATGAAACTCTTGAGAATCCATGAAAATATCTGAGAACAGACTTTAATACAAATTATTAAAATACTCATTGGGTCCTTATTCATACCAGAGATTAGTAACTTATTTATGTGACCTGGGTCTGGTTTTACAGGAGGTCCAAAGTTAGGCCGGTCTTAGAGTTAAGACCAGAAAAAGAATTAGGACCTCTTGTGAATCCGGACCCTGAGGTCGCTTTGGGATTACCTACGTTGAAGCTGATATAGCAATATCTTCTTAAACAACATTCCTTCGATGTGGTTCGTAAGTTTCCCGCTTTTTGCATCTAGCATCCCTTTTTTTTACATTTCTCTTCCATGTTCCTTCATATTTATAAACTTTATTTTTATTATTTAAAATAATTCATTTTTACTTGATTTGATTTTACTAAATATCTCAATTCATTTTTATTGTTCTTGATATCTTTTTAGTACAGTTGTTTGTTTTGTTATTATTTCTATTATGATTTCATAATTATAAATTGTTTGTATAGCCTAGTTCTTTTTATTGTCCTCCTTTGTAAATCAGTTTGTATAGGATACAAATTAAATAAATAAACTGAGAGTACAACGTGGATGATCCACCAATTACGAATTCTAAACTTTATTCACGGTTCTAAAGTACGTCTGATTCGGTTCCTTTTAGCTCTTATCTAAGTGAGCACTCAACAAAGCACTCTACAAATACATAAGAACATGACACATTGCTAAGTTTCTTGCTACAATTGTGTTGTGTTGTGTTCTCTTTCCTTTGCAGAATATTTCATTTGTCAGCTTCTGTCTAGATTTTCTCGTGTTGTCTTCCGTATTTACTTCTGGAGAAGAAACTTGCAATCACTTACTGCTCAAAATTATTCTGACATTTCGAAAATAATAAATTTTCAAAGAATATTTAAGCAAATCGAGATAAGGAGAAGACGTGAGCTTATTTCAAATTTGTTGAGAAATGAGGTGATTGGAATAAAAACAAATGCTATGAAGTATTGGATTTGGTTTGCGCTATTTCTTCAGGATACGTTTTTACTTCCAATATTTTAAATTAACTTAGTAATTAATATGTTTCAACTAATGTCAATACGTCAGGTGCAGCTAGTGTTCACCCAAGGTCCGTAAATCCCCTGGCGTAGGCTCGTCGGACTTTAGTATTCACACTGCCGCAAAGACTTCTACACAAAATGAGTAGGCCTATTACTAAAAAAAAAAGTTAATCCAATGGCGATTCTAGAATAGTTTTAATTTTTCAAACCGATGATATGTGGCCCAAATCATCATTTCGATCTAAATTTATTATCTAAAGATAACACAAAAAAGAAAGAAGAAACAGTTGTGGGGGGAATGGCCTCCGACATGACACCCACATAAAAGCATTGAGCAACAAAAACGTTTAGAAAGCTTGAGTATAATATTTTGATGGACAAACACACACAATCACAATGTTTCACGAGCGGATTTCTGTAACACTTCCCGGAAATACGTTCCACATAAAATATAATTGTGTTTTTTCTACACAAAAATGTATTTTTTGTATCTAAATCACCTGACTCACCTTTCACGCAAAAATCACACATCACACAATATTTCTCTATTGTGCTTACATTTAATAAAATAAAATAAAAATAAATTCATATTTATGGGGTCCACCCACTCAGTAACAAGAATGATTTTCCGTGGGAGATTTTAATTTTAAGCAACTAAACCAACCCTGTAGGCTCAAAACACCATCGACGAGTGAGCGATAACCAATCAAAGATGTATGTTTCAAATACGAAACACATAAATCAGTGCGAACACCTGCGGACAAATGCCAGAATCAACAAGGTCGATTCAGAACAACTTTAAAATTATTGAATGCTTCGTTGGTAGGACGGCTCCAAAATCATTTAATTTAATAATAACCGTAGTAATTACGTAATGTGAGCATGTACCAATATATTTATGTATTCACGTTAATAACGTGACATAAGTAAATCAAATCAAAGGTTACTTTACAAATCTTCTGCACTTATTTTCTATCCGATGTTGTTACTTTTCGTCGCTGCTCATCAACGTGGGATTTAAATTGATTCGTATATTAGATTGAGCCAAAAAATAAAAGTGAGTGCAGGAAAGTTGTATAGAGACAAGACATTCTTTACCCACCCCTTGATTTACTAATGTCAGCGAATATACCACAAACGAAAGTACAGTCCCAATAATTGAGATGTATAAATTAAAGTTTAAGAAATATCTTCATATGGTCACACGACAAATAATATATCAGATTTGTTTCATAAGAAAATATACTTTATTAAACTTTTTCCACATAATAGCTCTAATCATTACGTTCCTTTTATAAGGCAATACCCCTTTAACACTTTCCCTAACTGTAGTTAACTCGGTAACTAAAGTTACCATTACAAAGTAAACGTAACACAGTTATAGGCGTAACTTCAGTTAACGAGCTCACTAGGTCCCCACAACTTCGTTAAGCTTTTAACTGAGTTAACACGATGTAATTGCGTGGTCACTGCTATGGCCGGTCAGCCATCACAGCCAGGGGTGTACATGATATGTGAAGCACCGTGCTGAGTCACTCACAGACATAAGAAGACCAAAGTTAGAAGAAACAGTCAAGTGATGGGAAATAAATTCAGTTAAGAGCGAAGAGTACCTCTACGCCGAAAAGTTTCATTTTTAAATTATATTTTAAGATTTCAACACAAAATCGAAAATCTAAATCAACAGCTTACTCTGTTTGGTAAGCCCTAAAGACTAAACGAAATATTATAACCATTAGCCTAGTTATTTTGATTATTAATTCAATATTAATTAGTTATGAAATTAATTAGATATAAAAACCATACAGATAATAATGTAAGACACATTTAGAGCATTCAGTATGTAGGGCTTACCAAACCACAGTGCGCTGTTGATTCAGATTTTAGATTTTGAAGCCCATTCTTGAGATATAATTTAAAAATGAAAATTTTGTGCGGGTTTTGACGTAGAGGTTTCGGTTTCGGTATAGTCGGCAAGTAATAATCATTAGAATTCTGTATCCATCGTAAGCGTCGGTAGACTGTTACCTGACGTCGGCAAGAGATGGTCAATGTCCATTCATTATGACTCGGTAAGGATTCTATAACCAATCACAATTCAGGAAGCCAATAATGACTGTTTTTATTTGAGCCGCGTGTTTATTGTTTGATATTTTTAGGTTAAAATGGACCAATCCCATTGGTCGGTAAGAATCTCTTCGGTGTGCACGTAAACACACTTGCCCGTTATAAGACCTAGTAATTGGACTGTACATGTTCCTTGTCACATATATAAAAACAATTTAAAACGCAATATTTCGAACCCTGATCAGAGCTCTTCAACAGGCGACAACACACTAGCTCGCAAACTGACAGCTGACACTGACACACCCCCATCGCCACCTCAATCCCAACCCACCACATCAAGACAAGTGAGGAGAAACAGTCAAAGTGATAGGAAATAAATTCAGCTAAGAAAGAAATGTACCTCTACGTCAAAAACCACACAAAAGTATATTATGTTTCAACACTACACATTTGTTATTATTATTTAAGTATTATTTCAACAGAGGAACATTAAGAAGAATGCGCTGAATACCAACTACTTAGTTAGGCCTACATAAACCCAACTTTACTTCAACCCACCCTATGGAACCCCGATTTCGGCCGTT
>OX246750.1:22453353-22510884 GCA_945910005.1 Isoperla grammatica | reverse complement strand
CAATTCATTTGTTTCATTGTTGTCTTTTGGTGTTGCTAGTGCCCTATATAGTATGAAATTAATTTGAAACAGCACTTGAATGGCGTCAACTTTCAAGATGTCAGCGCCCACAAATTTCATCTAAAACAACAGTATACCATGTGAGTTTTAACATTGCGGAACGGACTGCGACGACCTAACTTGGTAGTTGGTTGGCGGAGATCAAGTACACCTTGCTAGCGTGATCGACGGGAAAGCAATTTAGAAGACTGTCAACAATGAGTCAACATTAGACAAGTGACACCGCGGTGATTGCGTCAACACTAGACACCGCGTTGATTGTGTCAGCTCCACTGGGACATGTTGATACAGCAGTGTCCGCCCTGTGTGGTGACTAGTGTGATATTTACCGGGGCTGCCAACTCGATCGCAGGCAGGGGACAAAGTTATTCATTCAGTACAAAGGAAAAAACGACATTGATACCTCTTTGTAGTTCGTTATAGGTTCCGTGGACGTATTTGTGTGCGTCGTGGCACATTTTGCGTCCAAACTGTGACAGTTATGCTTACGTTGATAAGGATATTGTGAGGAGTACAAAAAACTATAGTTCTTTCAAATTTGGCGTGTTTCGTTTATATACTTAGCACACAAAGCTAATTTAATATACAATGAACATATGGTTATGTAATGTTTATTTATATTTTATTTATTTATTAATCATTTCCATTTACTACAATATAGAATGGGGGTTGGCAGAAAAGAGCACAGCTCCAAACACCAGAGTGACTGCCAACCCATACTAAAATTAAAATATAATAATGAACATAATACAAAATACAAAATATAAAATACAAAACAAAAAACATGAAAACATAATATGAATGAAAATATAATTATAAGATACAACTGTTAAATATGAAGAAAAAAAGAATAAAAAAGAATAAAAAAATGAAAATTTACAAAACAATGTTTAAAAAATGCTCCGTTAAAGAGGCTTTGAAGACATCTAATGAGCGTGCCATCCTGATCTTGAGTGGTAGGGAATTCCACGATTGACAAGCCCTATAATAGAACCCTTTCTGGTAGGCTGCTGTTCTGGCAAAAGGTGGCCTGAACAATAGACCCCTACCAAATTGGGCACTACGATTACAGGCTTTTAGTCTTACATATGGATCCAGGTTTGTCCTACCATTTAACATGCCCCACAAAAATTGCAGCTCTACTTTTTTCCTGAATGTTTCTAGAGATGGAATCTTCAATGATGCACGTCTTGCCGTAGCACTATGAGTGGTAAATTGCGACCTAGCAGCAATAAAGCGTGTAGCTCTACTTTGGACACGCTCCAACTTCATCTTGTTGCTTATAGATGTTGGGTCCCACGCTGGGCAGCCGTAGACGAGATGAGGTCTAACGAGCGCTAGGTAAACAGCCCTTTTGGTGCTAGGCTGAGCATGATGCAGATGTCTAGCAATGAAATATAAATGCCTGGTGGCTTTGGCTCGTACTACTTCACAATGAGTGTTCCATTTTAGATCACTTGTAACAATTACACCTAGTAGTCTGACACGTTTTTTCTCTGGAATAGGCAAGTTATTGATCAAATAACAACAAGGTAATGGATTCTTGGATCTTGCAAATCGGATAGACATACTCTTTTGGGGGTTAATCTTCATGCCATTAACTGTACACCAATTGTCAATATTTTTTAAATCAGATTGTAGAGTTTCTGAATCCTCCTTCGTCATAATCTTTCTGTAAATCGTGCAGTCATCAGCAAATTGGCTCATATCCGAAGAAACACACTGAGGCAAATCCATCATAAATATATTAAACAATAACGGACCAAGAACTGACCCTTGAGGTACGCCTGAGGTTACAAGTATTGAACTTGATTCTGTTCCCTGAAACACAACCTTTTGTGATCGATCTGTCAAAAAATGTTCTAACCAAGTGTGTAAGGATCCACGTACACCATAATAGAACAGCTTGCTTAGTAATTTCCTGTGTGGAATCTGGTCAAATGCTTTAGACCAATCTAGCATCACCGCATCCACCTGCTTGCACTTAGGATCTTCCAGGGCACACTGCCAATTGTCGATTACCTTCGTAAGAAGCGTTGAACAAGATCTACCTGGAATGAATCCATGTTGGTTTTCATTAAGAATATTAGCCGTTGTGATGTGTTTCAGTAGCTCTTGAAATATGATGCGCTCCAATGTTTTGCAAATGATAGAAGTTAATGATATAGGTCGATAGTTCGAGATGTTTTCCTTCATCCCCGATTTGAAAATTGGAATAACATTTGCAATACGCCAGTCAGAAGGTACCACGCCAGTATGCAGAGATAAGTTAAATATGGAGGTTAAAGATGGAGATATGGAAGCTGCACACATTTTCAGAATCATTGAAGGGATGCCATCCGGCCCTGTGGCTGAATCAACTCTCAGACGTTTCAAGTGTCTTCTTACTGCTCTGTGTGTGATGTTTAGCGTTGTTATTGGCACTGTATTCTCGTGAAGATTTGGTGATTGGGATGAATCATCAGAAGGGGGAGTGAAATTCTGTTGAAATGTACCATTAAACGCATCTGCTAACTTTTTTGGGTTCGACTCAAGCAAGCCATTCACCATGAACTGTTGAGGGGCTGATGATCCATTCTTAGAATGAATGTACTTCCACATTGCTTTACTATTTTTTGTTGTTAAATTCCATATGTAACGATTGTGCGCATTGCGAATTTCAGTCTTAACCCTGTTTCTGTGTACAGTATACGTGTGCCAGGCTTGATCATTTCCAGATTTCTTCCATATTTTATGAAGTTTATCTCTCACTTTTAGATTTTTAACAATGTGTTTAGTAATCCACGGTACTCGTTGCTTTCCTCTGAAGACTGTAGTCGGAATAGATTCATGCACACAGCTCCAGAAGGCTGTTTTCCATTCCAACCATGACGATTCAATATCATTATAAAAGCGAGTGGGTAGCCTCTCACCTAGAAGGTCATTAAGTAAATCCCAATTTGCTCTTTTGTAGTTAAAACACTTCTTGGAGATTGTTTTGAATTTGGGGGTTTTCTTAGACAGTTCAACTTTTACAGCCAAATGATCACTGACTCCAGGAATTGTCTGCACATTGTCAATTAATGTAGGGTTATTGCATAATACAAGATCAAGAATTGCACTAGTTGCTGCAGTTTGGCGAGTAGGTTCCGTCACAAACTGGTTTAAGAATAGATCATAGAATGAAGTTAAAAATGACTCTGCCAGAATATTTTCGGCTGATGTCCATGGTAACAACACCTTTTGTGAGAAGGTTGCAGGCATTGGTACTATCCAGCCCGCTAGTGTATAGCGGTTGAGTGAGTAATAGGGTAGAGGCCCCACGCCATCGGCAGTTTGTCTACCGCCTTTTACTTTCAAAAATACTTTAGTCGGGTAGTAGAAGTTCGCCAAGCGACGCGATGACGGAGCCTGATTGGTCGCTTACTTCACCGAAGATATATGAAAACAGCCGAAAACTCCGTCATCGCGTCGCTTGGCGAACTTCTACTACCCGATTAAAGTATTTTTGACAGTAAAAGGCGGTAGACCAACTGCCGACTGCGTTGCGGCTCTACCCTATATTGCTCACTCAACGGTATAGTCTAAAACACTTTCGACACTTTATTCTTATTTTAAAGGTGCGAACATAAGAACTTAAATTCTCTCATCGAACAATCACGACCCAACCTCCGGAACCCCCCCCCCCCCCCCGATCACTGTTGGGTAAAATTGCTTGAAAACTGTAGAAAATTGTAAAAATAAAGTAAACCAAACGTCATCTCCCCCAAAATGAATGCGCTAAATGTTTCTGTAATCCAATAAATATTTACGTGTTTCAAATTATCTTATTGAATTGTGGAAGTTGTGTTGCAACAACACATTACAAAAGTTAAATTTTGTACTTGAGAAACTTTAATATTTATTGAAACAGAGAAACATTGATACGAAAGAGCATAATATTGTTTAGTGGATGACACATTTGGGTTTACTTTTAAAACGGCCGAAATCGGGGTTCCATAGGGTGGGTTGAAGTAAAGTTGGGTTTATGTAGGCCTAACTAAGTAGTTGGTATTCAGCGCATTCTTCTTAATGTTCCTCTGTTGAAATAATACTTAAATAATAATAACAAATGTGTAGTGTTGAAACATAATATACTTTTGTGTGGTTTTTGACGTAGAGGTACATTTCTTTCTTAGCTGAATTTATTTCCTATCACTTTGACTGTTTCTCCTCACTTGTCTTGATGTGGTGGGTTGGGATTGAGGTGGCGATGGGGGTGTGTCAGTGTCAGCTGTCAGTTTGCGAGCTAGTGTGTTGTCGCCTGTTGAAGAGCTCTGATCAGGGTTCGAAATATTGCGTTTTAAATTGTTTTTATATATGTGACAAGGAACATGTACAGTCCAATTACTAGGTCTTATAACGGGCAAGTGTGTTTACGTGCACACCGAAGAGATTCTTACCGACCAATGGGATTGGTCCATTTTAACCTAAAAATATCAAACAATAAACACGCGGCTCAAATAAAAACAGTCATTATTGGCTTCCTGAATTGTGATTGGTTATAGAATCCTTACCGAGTCATAATGAATGGACATTGACCATCTCTTGCCGACGTCAGGTAACAGTCTACCGACGCTTACGATGGATACAGAATTCTAATGATTATTACTTGCCGACTATACCGAAACCGAAACCTCTACGTCAAAACCCGCACAAAATTTTCATTTTTAAATTATATCTCAAGAATGGGCTTCAAAATCTAAAATCTGAATCAACAGCGCACTGTGGTTTGGTAAGCCCTACATACTGAATGCTCTAAATGTGTCTTACATTATTATCTGTATGGTTTTTATATCTAATTAATTTCATAACTAATTAATATTGAATTAATAATCAAAATAACTAGGCTAATGGTTATAATATTTCGTTTAGTCTTTAGGGCTTACCAAACAGAGTAAGCTGTTGATTTAGATTTTCGATTTTGTGTTGAAATCTTAAAATATAATTTAAAAATGAAACTTTTCGGCGTAGAGGTACTCTTCGCTCTTAACTGAATTTATTTCCCATCACTTGACTGTTTCTTCTAACTTTGGTCTTCTTATGTCTGTGAGTGACTCAGCACGGTGCTTCACATATCATGTACACCCCTGGCTGTGATGGCTGACCGGCCATAGCAGTGACCACGCAATTACATCGTGTTAACTCAGTTAAAAGCTTAACGAAGTTGTGGGGACCTAGTGAGCTCGTTAACTGAAGTTACGCCTATAACTGTGTTACGTTTACTTTGTAATGGTAACTTTAGTTACCGAGTTAACTACAGTTAGGGAAAGTGTTAAAGGGGTATTGCCTTATAAAAGGAACGTAATGATTAGAGCTATTATGTGGAAAAAGTTTAATAAAGTATATTTTCTTATGAAACAAATCTGATATATTATTTGTCGTGTGACCATATGAAGATATTTCTTAAACTTTAATTTATACATCTCAATTATTGGGACTGTACTTTCGTTTGTGGTATATTCGCTGACATTAGTAAATCAAGGGGTGGGTAAAGAATGTCTTGTCTCTATACAACTTTCCTGCACTCACTTTTATTTTTTGGCTCAATCTAATATACGAATCAATTTAAATCCCACGTTGATGAGCAGCGACGAAAAGTAACAACATCGGATAGAAAATAAGTGCAGAAGATTTGTAAAGTAACCTTTGATTTGATTTACTTATGTCACGTTATTAACGTGAATACATAAATATATTGGTACATGCTCACATTACGTAATTACTACGGTTATTATTAAATTAAATGATTTTGGAGCCGTCCTACCAACGAAGCATTCAATAATTTTAAAGTTGTTCTGAATCGACCTTGTTGATTCTGGCATTTGTCCGCAGGTGTTCGCACTGATTTATGTGTTTCGTATTTGAAACATACATCTTTGATTGGTTATCGCTCACTCGTCGATGGTGTTTTGAGCCTACAGGGTTGGTTTAGTTGCTTAAAATTAAAATCTCCCACGGAAAATCATTCTTGTTACTGAGTGGGTGGACCCCATAAATATGAATTTATTTTTATTTTATTTTATTAAATGTAAGCACAATAGAGAAATATTGTGTGATGTGTGATTTTTGCGTGAAAGGTGAGTCAGGTGATTTAGATACAAAAAATACATTTTTGTGTAGAAAAAACACAATTATATTTTATGTGGAACGTATTTCCGGGAAGTGTTACAGAAATCCGCTCGTGAAACATTGTGATTGTGTGTGTTTGTCCATCAAAATATTATACTCAAGCTTTCTAAACGTTTTTGTTGCTCAATGCTTTTATGTGGGTGTCATGTCGGAGGCCATTCCCCCCACAACTGTTTCTTCTTTCTTTTTTGTGTTATCTTTAGATAATAAATTTAGATCGAAATGATGATTTGGGCCACATATCATCGGTTTGAAAAATTAAAACTATTCTAGAATCGCCATTGGATTAACTTTTTTTTTTAGTAATAGGCCTACTCATTTTGTGTAGAAGTCTTTGCGGCAGTGTGAATACTAAAGTCCGACGAGCCTACGCCAGGGGATTTACGGACCTTGGGTGAACACTAGCTGCACCTGACGTATTGACATTAGTTGAAACATATTAATTACTAAGTTAATTTAAAATATTGGAAGTAAAAACGTATCCTGAAGAAATAGCGCAAACCAAATCCAATACTTCATAGCATTTGTTTTTATTCCAATCACCTCATTTCTCAACAAATTTGAAATAAGCTCACGTCTTCTCCTTATCTCGATTTGCTTAAATATTCTTTGAAAATTTATTATTTTCGAAATGTCAGAATAATTTTGAGCAGTAAGTGATTGCAAGTTTCTTCTCCAGAAGTAAATACGGAAGACAACACGAGAAAATCTAGACAGAAGCTGACAAATGAAATATTCTGCAAAGGAAAGAGAACACAACACAACACAATTGTAGCAAGAAACTTAGCAATGTGTCATGTTCTTATGTATTTGTAGAGTGCTTTGTTGAGTGCTCACTTAGATAAGAGCTAAAAGGAACCGAATCAGACGTACTTTAGAACCGTGAATAAAGTTTAGAATTCGTAATTGGTGGATCATCCACGTTGTACTCTCAGTTTATTTATTTAATTTGTATCCTATACAAACTGATTTACAAAGGAGGACAATAAAAAGAACTAGGCTATACAAACAATTTATAATTATGAAATCATAATAGAAATAATAACAAAACAAACAACTGTACTAAAAAGATATCAAGAACAATAAAAATGAATTGAGATATTTAGTAAAATCAAATCAAGTAAAAATGAATTATTTTAAATAATAAAAATAAAGTTTATAAATATGAAGGAACATGGAAGAGAAATGTAAAAAAAAGGGATGCTAGATGCAAAAAGCGGGAAACTTACGAACCACATCGAAGGAATGTTGTTTAAGAAGATATTGCTATATCAGCTTCAACGTAGGTAATCCCAAAGCGACCTCAGGGTCCGGATTCACAAGAGGTCCTAATTCTTTTTCTGGTCTTAACTCTAAGACCGGCCTAACTTTGGACCTCCTGTAAAACCAGACCCAGGTCACATAAATAAGTTACTAATCTCTGGTATGAATAAGGACCCAATGAGTATTTTAATAATTTGTATTAAAGTCTGTTCTCAGATATTTTCATGGATTCTCAAGAGTTTCATAGTTGGGCCGGTCTTTGAGATAAGACCAAAAGATGACTTAGGACCTATTGCGAATCCGGGCCCTGTCCTTATCTACTGCATATTTCATTCATGCTGTGTCTACGTAAAACAACAGATTCCTAACTTTCTTTCTCACACTCGTATGAAGGCAGCCTTACGTTTAGTAGAGTGCACAATCCTCATTATTCTCCCCCGCTTCATTAGGGCATTTCTAAGCAACCAGCTCATGGTCGCAAAGTATCTCTATGGACCTGATTCAAGTTGATGATAGGAACTAGATAAGTACACAATTACGTGATTAATAAATAAATAAATTCGAATTTATGGGGTTTCCCCACTCAGTAACAAGACTGATTTTCAGTTGCGGACTTTAATTTTGAGCGACTAACCATCAACACCATCGACGAGTGAGAGATAACCAATCAAAGATCTATACTTCAAATATTAAAAATATAAATCAGTCATTGGGCAGTGCGAACACCTGCGGATAAATGCCAGAATCAACAAGGTCGAATCATAACAACGTTTTGAATTTATTGAGTGTTTCGTTGCTAGGACGGCTCCAGTGTCACCGTTAACTTATTACTAAGCCAAGAAGTGATGGAATTGAATCCATAATAGAAGTGGAAAAACTTTTGCCTGAAGCGGGATTTGAACCCGGGACTTTCTGCATTGGAAGCAGGGATGCTAACCACTGGACCAACGAGCCATAGTTCTATTGGACGCGGCTGTTTTGGAAGCATGATACTATAGAGTTTATTAATGATGACGTCATAAACAATGGCTGCCGAGCTATCTGATTCCAAACAACTTTTTGTCATGATCTGGGCCCTGATTCTCTAAGCCCGATTCTCTAAATCTGTGGTAAATTTCTCACCGGTTTCTGTCGTTACGGAAGGCGAATGGATGGCTGTGATTGGGTCACAGCCTTCTCATAACGACCAAAACCGCTGATCACCTTATCGTTGACCATAGAGAATCAAGGCCCCTGGAACGTAGTTAATATTACAATACTTGACTTACCACTGTTCAGAGTTTTTTTTTTTCACTGTTTCATGAAACAAATAACCTACACGGATGGTGCAGAACACACTGGTGCAAAACACATAACAATCTTGAAGACTGAATATGTAATGATTGTTTGGAATCATAAAGTGATTCATGCATTGGTCCAGACGGAAACGTAACGTCACACTAATATACTTTATTGTTACGTTGGGTAAACATCACCATTGATTCATGTTTGTCACCGAGTGTACATGAGTGATCCTGAACTAAGTCGAGACTCAGAACTAAGAAATAAATACCACGATACAGTGGTGTAGCAGTGTGTATACGGGCGTATACACACAGCTCCGGCTAAAAAACTTTCGTATACACACTGGTTTTGGTTATGATACGAGTGATACGCAATGATACGGTCGTAACATGCCTCGAATGACGGACACATTTCACACGATTGTCAGCTTTTCTCCATTGGTAAAATTGTGCTCTCTGGCACTGGCATTTAATTAGCACAATGCCTCAAATCCTCTAAGACCACCCTTGGATCTGGTAGTCCCGATAAGTCCCGCGTCCCGCCTATACACCAAGTGGGATACAATTGTCTCGCTAGGTATAAATATTTGGATGTCAATATCAACAGCCAAGTATCAACAGCGTTTGACCTACATACGGACCACGGGCGGCGTGTGTGTCGCCAAACAACTCTCCCAAGCCCCAAAACGTATTCCTGAACACTTCTCGTCAGTGTTCCAATTATTTTGGTGATTTTCTGGTTTTGCACTGTAAAAACTGCAGTAATTCGGGATTGTATTCAGTCCGGTATTGGTATCTAAAACGCTCAAAACACACTCTAAAAGCCTGTTTTTTCAATCGCCTGTGGCGCCATTGTTGGGGGGCTCTGCCCCCCAAACCCTCCATGTTCTTCTGTCTGCAAAAATGTGTCTCTCCAGCGTCCCACTGAAGCGTATACGCACTGGTAAATCTGGCGCTACACCACTGGTGGGATATAAAGCAATGTAAGGTGTTCAAAGAGAGAGGACGAGCCGGCAAAGCAGACAAACAACAAAGGTAAACACGTCCTCAAGTGCACACAAGTACGACAATATGCAGACACACAAAACGGTTAAAGATAACAATGAACAGAAAAATGAAAAAGAAGCGCCCACTGGTAAAGCCATAGTCAGGCCAAATCAAAGATAAGTGCACACAGAAATGCATGCGCTGGAATAAAAACTCCAACTTAAACTAAACTAAAAGGTAAACATGGCTGTTTTTTACCGACCGACGTATCCGACATGGTACAAGGTCACAATGGAGAAGCTAACCGACGCCATTATAGACCGCACGTAATTAAGTAAATAGATTCACATTTAGAGTCTAACCACTCAGTAACTAAACTGATTTGCAGTAGGGACTTTAATTTAAAGCGACTAAACCAACCCTGTAGGCTCCGAACACCATCGACGAGTGAGCGATAACCAATCAAAGATCGATATTTCAAATACGAAACATATAAATCAGTGATTGGACAGTGCAAATACCTGCGGACAAATGCCAGAATCAACAAGGGCGATTCGGAACAACTTTGAATTTATTGAGTGCTTCGTTGCTAGGACGGCTCTAAAGCCACCGTTTACTTATTCCTATGCCAAGAAGTAATGGAATTGAACACACATTTGAAGTTAAAAAACTTCTGCCTGAAGCGGGATTTGAACCCGGGACCTTCTGCATTGGCAGCAGGGATGCTAGCCACTGGACCAACGAGCCACCTGCACGCGACACATCTGTGCGCATGGCGGCCATTTTTGCGAGTTGGGACTAAACTCTGACGTTGCCAAAGAGAAAAAAGGTCATCTGTTGTTTTGTTGTTCTTGTTGTTGTAAATTGTGCATTAATGACCCATGCTTGAGGTCCATACCGGCATATCGTGTTCTGTTGTACACTAGAGCGTTACCCATAATTGTCGGTATAGGAAACAAAATCGTAATCCGGAAATATGAAAGAGTGAACATACATATGGTTCTTATGGCGCTGTTTATAGCTTAATCGTAATGTCGTGATGATTTGTAAAGCCTCATACCATAATTACTGTCGGTATTTGGATCGTAATCGGGATCCGAAAATCGTGAAAAAGTTAACTTACCTTGTTGTTATGGCAGTGTTCACAATAAAATCGTAATGTCCTAAGAACTAAGGGTAGTCTCTACGTAAAAAATGCAGAAAATGTTCATTATTTAATTATTACTCAAGATTTGCAACAAGAAATCGAAAAGCTACATCAACAGCGCACTGTGTTTTGGTAAGCGCTACAGACTGAATAAAATATTAACCATTAGGTATGGTATTTTGATTATTAATTCAATGATTAGTTATAAAATTAATAAGACATGAGACAAGAAACGTACTGAATGAACATAATGTAAGACACAACTTAGAGCATTAAGATGTATAAGGCTTACCGAACCACAGTGCGCTGTTGATTCAGATTTTCGATTTCGAAGCTCATTCTTGTGATATAATTTAAAAGTGAAAATTTTGGCCAGTTTTTGACGTAGAGGTATCCATTAGTGAAGTTTAGCATGAGAACATGTACGCTTGCGATCCCGATCCCGATTACCATCTCTATGCCGACAATTGTGGTTGGGGCTTTACTGGAAGAGTGTTTATAATTGGTGTGGAGAAAACTTGTTTCCAGCATTAGTGGCAGGTATTATTGAAACTAATATTTCGACTGATAGTTGAAGATTTTCGTGGTAGATACACAGAAATCTTTGTTTTTTGTAGTTCACCCTGTTTTTGAGATAAAATTGGTATGTGTGATATTCTTTTTTTTTTACCTTGTGTTTACTATTGTAAATGATGCTCTTAGTAAATTTTAAAAATATCTGCCAATGATGTAGGATGTATAGGCCTAGATCTTTTATGTCGCAATAATGGCGGCTGTGACGTCACGCGGGAGCTTCAAACGAGTTACCCGTATTTTCTCAACGATTTTCAAAATGAAATGTGCGTATAATGCGTAAAAACGCGTATACTGGAAAATATCGAAGATATTAGTTTTTCACACATCATCGTATCAAACAAAGACGTAATGAGCAGTATCAAAATATGAGCTTTCGAACGGTTGTCTTACTAGTCAAAGTTATTGGCAGAGTATCGTGAATACTACACCGACATTAAAGTATGTATGGATTTTTTTTTTTTTTTTTTTTTAACATTTTCTACGACTGTCTTTTAAAGGTTCACTCTCTAGAAGACTTTTTATGAAAAACATGTTTTGAACAGCCCTGGGTGTTTTATAAGGACACGAACGAACAACTAAGTTCTCATTATACTTTAAATTAATTCTGCTGTACAACTTACCCCAAGCCGTCAGCTGCGCCTCGTCTGCGGCCGCCTGGGCAGCACGACGCATGCGCAGCAGCCCTCCATGCGCAGCAGCCCGCTGAGACAAAGACATTGCATGTGTTAAATAGATAAGATAAAATAAAATATTGTTTTTAGCTTCACCAGCTAGCTAGTGTGCTACGTCCAAAATCCAAATACATGCAGTTCCGACATTTTTAATTACAGTTAATAATTATTACTGATTGCATGTACAATTGATGTTTAAAATTCAAATATATATTTTATAGCGTTACACAAATTTCGAAAAAAATTTAAATTGGAATTGTTTTATACATTTGTCTAGGTAATCCAGCATAAAATATGGCTTTTGTGTTGCAACTTCGTAACGTGTTTTGCGTTGAAATTATTAATTTTCTTTGTTATATGGTCATGTAAATTAAATTATTAAATTGTTATTGTTATTATTAAGTTATATGATTTTAGCTGATTAAAATATGCTGGCAAATAATCATGCTTTGAGTGTGAGCCTTAGCGTTTATTTACATAACAGATGCTAGATTAAGGAATATCGATTAGTGAATGTACTATAATGTTCTAAATTAGAAAAATGTGCTATAAATGGAAGGCTTATGTTTATTATATCGCTATTTTAATTTATTTCAACAATATAACAGTACAAATTTTATGGAACCCATTCGAAGCATCTTTCTTCTCCTTTTCTTTTGTGAAGGACCCCTCTACGACCAAAACATCTACTAAGATACTTCCACCCAACGCCCTACGAGGGGGTACCCAAAATTAGCCGGAATCGCGTTGTGGGGCGCAGATCGTCCGTAGTTGGTGGTTCTCGCGCTAGGAGAGCGTAAAGCGACTTCTTTCAAGTAGTCTGCGTCGCTTGGGAAGGTTGCGATTGGCCTTTTTGTGAATTTTTTTCGTGAAAGCCGTTTGGCTTGCTTGCTCTTCGTTTTTCTTTTCAAAAATAACTATCTTAGAAAACGAATCTGGGTCGGTTTGGGAGTGTTCTTTCAAAGCAGAGCATGCTTCCACGCGACCCTCTTTTTGCTAAGGAGTCAGAAGCCGAAGCACAAACTTTCAAGGGACACTTATCATCCCCAAATCTTCCGATCTTCTGATAAAATTCGCTGAATCGACCTCCAAGTCACTCCAGACAACTTCTCATTCTCTTCAATGGTGCGTTGTCGATCTTGCGCAATTTTTTATTTAATTTACAATTGCGCGAATTTTGTAAATTAAACGAAAAGCTGGCGAAAATACTTTCACGAAAAAAATTCACGAATGACAAACGCAACCTTCCCAAGCAACCCCTCGTGGCAAACTGACTCGGGAGGAGTAGCTTTACGCTCTCCTAGTGGGAGAACCGCGTACTACGGAAGCTTCGCACCCCACAACGCGATTCCGGCTAATTTTGCGCACCCCCTCGTATATTACGTATTTTCCTTCCTCATATAACCACCCCTTCGTATAGTACGTATTTTCCTTCCTCATATAACCACCCCTTCGTATATTACGTATTTTCCTTCCTCATATAACCACCCCTTTGTATATTACGTATTTTCCTTCCTCATATAACCACCCCTTCGTATATTACGTATTTTCCTTTCTCTTATAACCACCCCTTTGTATATTACGTATTTTCCTTCCTCATATAACCACCCCTTTGTATATTACGTATTTTCCTTCCTCATATAACCACCCCTTCGTATATTACGTATTTTCCTTCCTCATATAACCACCCCTTTGTATATTACGTATTTTCCTTCCTCATATAACCACCCCTTCGTATATTACGTATTTTCCTTCCTCATATAACCACCCCTTCGTATATTACGTATTTTCCTTCCTCATATAACCACCCCTTCGTATATTACGTATTTTCCTTCCTCATATAACCACCCCTTCGTATATTACGTATTTTTCTTCCTCATATAACCACCCCTTTGTATATTACGTATTTTCCTTTCTCTTATAACCACCCCTTTGTATATAACGTATTTTTCTTCCTCATATAACCACCCCTTCGTATATTACGTATTTTCCTTCCTCATATAACCACCTCTTCGTATATTACGTATTTTCCTTCCTCATATAACCACCCCTTCGTATATTACGTATTTTCCTTCCTCATATAACCACCCCTTCGTATATTACGTATTTTCCTTCCTCATATAACCACCCCCTCGTATAATACGTATTTTCCTTCCTCATATAACCACCCTCTCGTATAATACGTATTTTCCTCCCTCTAATAACCACCCCTTCGTATATTACGTATTTTCCTTCCTCATATAACCACCCTCTCGTATAATACGTATTTTCCTCCCTCTAATAACCACCCCTTCGTATATTACGTATTTTCCTTCCTCATATAACCACCCTCTCGTATAATACGTATTTTCCTCCCTCTAATAACCACCCCTTCGTATATTACGTATTTTCCTTCCTCATATAACCACCCCTTCGTATATTACGTATTTTCCTTCCTCATATAACCACCCCCTCGTATATTACGTATTTTCCTTCCTCATATAACCACCCTCTCGTATAATACGTATTTTCCTCCCTCTAATAACCACCCCTTCGTATATTACGTATTTTCCTTCCTCATATAACCACCCCCTCGTATATTACGTATTTTCCTTCCTCATATAACCACCCTCTCGTATAATACGTATTTTCCTTCCTCATATAACCACCCTCTCGTATAATACGTATTTTCCTCCCTCTAATAACCACCCCTTCGTATATTACGTATTTTCCTTCCTCATAAAACCACCCTCTCGTATAATACGTATTTTCCTCCCTCTAATAACCACCCCTTCGTATATTACGTATTTTCCTTCCTCATATAACCACCCCTTCGTATACTACGTATTTTCCTTCCTCATATAACCACCCCCTCGTATATTACGTATTTTCCTTCCTCATATAACCACCCCCTCGTATATTACGTATTTTCCTTCCTCATATAACCACCCTCTCGTATAATACGTATTTTCCTCCCTCTAATAACCACCCCTTCGTATATTACGTATTTTCCTTCCTCATATAACCACCCCCTCGTATATTACGTATTTTCCTTCCTCATATAACCACCCTCTCGTATAATACGTATTTTCCTTCCTCATATAACCACCCCCTCGTATATTACGTATTTTCCTTCCTCATATAACCACCCTCTCGTATAATACGTATTTTCCTCCCTCTAATAACCACCCCTTCGTATATTACGTATTTTCCTTCCTCATATAACCACCCCCTCGTATATTACGTATTTTCCTTCCTCATATAACCACCCTCTCGTATATTACGTATTTTCCTTCCTCATATAACCACCCTCTCGTATAATACGTATTTTCCTCCCTCTAATAACCACCCCGCTGATGTGTGATGGATCTGATGCGGTCGAGATTATATGACCTTACTTGTAAAGGTCGTCGTAAAACAACATGAATAATAAATTCTACTCATCATTTTTTAACATCGTCATTTGCTTGCCAATTCTCATTGTTAAATTAAACAAAAAACCACTATTTATATTTTTAATCATTTTTATTTTTCTCTGTGTGTAATAGTAGCTGGCGAGTTTGTCGTAAAACAACACCAATAATAAATTCTACTCGTCACATGCTTTATATCGTCATTGTTTTTCGTGTCTCATTGCTTAATCATACAATAGTAATTTTTGTTATTATTAAATTAAGCATTTGAAATTTTTTTATCTTTCTGTCTGTATAATAGCTAAAGTTTTCCCAACGAAAGTATTATCATGCTTACGACACAGCCAAGTCCAAGGTGACAACTTCATTTTCTACATCGCTAATTCCTACCATCTAATCTTAACAGGCCCATTGGGGAAAGTTTAAAACTTTCCGTTGGTTACCTGTAACGGTGGGTGTGGCCAAACCGCCGGTGCACTCGACTAAGCCGAACCATGCATGTACAAGAGTACGTACATACAACATGTACGAGTGTGTGAAGGAACGCCAGGTATCTGTTGATTTTCTTTCAATTGGTGGCAGTAGACAATGAGCTGAGATCGATATGCGATAACATTCGATGGCAGTTGGGACTAGTATATATAAATAATGCCCAGCCCGTGTAACCTTGCATTGGAAATATCTCTCCATGGAGGCCATGCACGAGTTTAATTACATAATAACCTAATCGTTGGATTGGAAATAACATTTTTATTAGTCGTTATATGAACGCATAAATCATTTGGCAGTGATGGTTCATATTCACATAAATAATATTTTAATACCGTGAAAATAACTCTTCTTTGATGTCACAGCCAAGGACATGGTTTATGTTCTGAGTAGATGAATAGATGATGTAAACATAAACTAGTTATGAATTTGCTATTGCATTATTTATGTGTATATTATGAATGACGTAGTTCAGAGGAAACGTAGGTGGACACAAAACTCTCTCTCTCTCTCTCTCTGTCTCTCTCTGTCTCTCTCTCTGTTATCTCCTTAATTTTGCCTGAAAATAAAGGCACTTAACGATCTCTCTCTCTATCTCTCTAAAAAATTTACAAAATTAACAGTGATTGAAAATGGACAAATTAGACTGAGTAGAATCATATCGTCATTAAAAAAGAATATATGTTCACAAATGAGTAATAGTGGTCTTACTAAATATGGTCTTACTTAACAGATGATTGTGATTATTCCTTACGATGAAGTTAAGTAACGTGTTTAATTTTATTCTGATTACTTTACTCTGTGTATTATATTTTCATCAACAAAAAATCCCGTACATTTAGTAACTTTTATTCAATTATATAACTGGTTTGCAAGAAACACGACTATAAATATAACAGAACACGATTTACAAGAAAAAAATATATATACATCAAAGAAGAATGCATGTAAATGAAATACAAGACAACAAGAAATGGAAATGAAAAAGTAAAAAAGAATAAATATGGTGAGAGACCAAAAACATTGAACATAAATCACGAACAAGAACAGAGAATAGCAAGAATGTACCTGCTTAGTTTGTGTATGTAACTATTCTATAGTTCACGTATCAGTGCACCCGCTGCATCCGTACGCATATCTTATAAGTCTCAGCCGGTAACATCTTACTAAACTGCTGTAGTTTATTTGTGTAGCGCGACAGACTTACCGAAACTATGAGCTCATATTAACCCGTCTTGGAAACTACCGCACATATATTACCTACCTTGCGAGTGTTCAGTTTTGCGTGTAAATTGTACAAGACGTGTTTTACTGTGGCAAACAGGGAGCTTTGGGGTTTACTGTAATGGTGGGTTTACAGTTAACAGGAAAGGATACCTCTACGTCAAAAACCGCACACAATTTTAATTTTTAAATTTTATCTCAAGAATGAACTTCGAAATCGAAAATCTGAATCAACAGCGCACTGTGATTTGTTAAGCCCTACATACCAAATGTTGTAAATGTGTCTCACAACATAATTAGTATGGTTTTTATATCTAATTATTTTTATTTCTTATTATCGAATCAAAATAACTACGCTAATGGTTATAATATTTCATTTAGTCCGTAGGGCTTACCAAAATACATTTCGCTGTTGATTAAGATTTTCGATTTTGTTTGGCAATCATAAGATATAATCAAAAACAATGTTGTAGAGTGTAGACTATCTCGATGCGTTGTCTTCTAGAATCGTTGAGGGGGAGGGGGGGGGGGGGGCAATGATGAACATATCTGGGGCGATGATTAGTGACGATTATCACTGAAGTTAGCGATATGAATAGACTGTTAAAAATAGCACTTGATAATTGCGCTGACGCACTTTGGAGCGCCACTGGATACTAACTAATCAATGGTACCGTTTAAATATTTAAACCGTATATATATTTCTCACTCAACGATGGTACACTTAATTATTAATAGACAATAATGAAAACTTACACTTCATTAATGCAAATTAGAAGCACTCGGCAATCCTGTTTAATAAGTGCAATAAGTGACGCGATAAGAGCTTTATTCATTCAAGTGGCTCGTTGGTCCAGTGGTTAGCATCCCTGCTTCCAGTGTCCCTGCTTCCCGGGTTCAATTCCCGCTTCAGGTAAAAGTTTTTTAACGTTTAATTCGGATTTAATTCCATTTGAATAAAGCTTGAAGTATACTTGGCGGAATTAAATTCAATACGAAATTGTAATCTTTGAACTTGAACGTTTAATGGATACTGTTTACACAAGACAAGACAAAAGTCACGACGTTGGCATGGGGACGTCAAACGGCGACGTCCAACTCCTTTATCGGCAATAAACAATTCTAAAAAAGTAGATGATGCTGCTATCTAACGGCGTCTTAATTTAAGTGTCCAAACATCACGCCCGACGAATATAAAAGTGTCCAAACATCCCGCCCACCTTGAAAGACATTTCAACAACAACATTACTTGTCATCAAATGGTAGGCGAGATAGTTTTACAATTGGCCTTTTAACCGTTCCACTCGACGTTCTCACTGACACTGATCTCACGAGGCCGTCCGTCCCAGGGTGTGTGGACTCGATCCGCCCGAGTTTCCACTTCATTGGCGGAAGGCTGTCCTCTTTGACGAGTACCATGTCTCCGCACTGGATGTTGGACTGCTTAAGCCACCACTTGGGTCGTTGCTGCAGTCGCGATAGATATTCCGAAGACCATCGACGCCAGAAGTGTTGCACGAGCTGTTGTAGCAGTTGCCACCGTGAAAGTGTATTGGACTTGGCTGATGTCAGGTCAGGTTCCGGCACGGATAGGAGGGAATCACCCGTCAAGAAATGGCCAGGAGTTAGGACAGAAAGATCAGTGGGGTCGGTGGAAATTGCAGTTAAAGGCCGTGAATTTAGGCAGGCTTCTATTTGGGTGAGGACGGTATACATCTCTTCAAAACTAAGAGTACAGTTGCCTACCACTCGCCGCATATGATGTTTCATAGACTTCACCCCGGCCTCCCATAGACCACCTTGGTGAGGGGCTGCAGGTGGATTGAAATGCCACGTGATACCTTGATTGGCAAGATGCCGTCCTACAGTCTGCTGGTGTTCTTCAGTCTTGACAAAATTGAGGAACTCTTTTAGATCACGCGCGGCACCAACAAAATTTGTACCACAATCACTGTAGACTTCATGAGGTCGCCCCCGACGTGATACGAATCTCTTCAATGCTGCGATGAAGGCGGCTGTAGTGAGGTCACTGACCAATTCCAGGTGGATGGCCTTTGTCGTGAAACATACGAAGAGAGCAACGTACCCCTTGTAGGTGAGTCGGCTTCTCCCCTTCATGTTTCTCAGCAGGAAAGGACCAGCATAGTCTATGCCCCAATGAAGAAAAGGTCGAGCAGGACGCACTCTTGCTGCAGGAAGCTGGCCTATTAACTGGTTCGAAGTTGTGGACCGATGTCGATGGCACGTAACACATGTCCTGATTTGGTAGCGAATGACGTCTCGGTCACGGACGATCCAGAAACGTTGTCTAAGTATAGCTTGCACCAACTGCGGACCAGCATGAAGGTTCACTTGATGTTCGTGGATCACGATCAGCTCGGTCAGTCTGCTGTGGCGAGGAAGCAACGCAGGATGCTTCTGCTCATGTGATACTTCAGCATTGTGAAGACGTCCGCCCACCCTGAGCACACCGGATTCGTCCAGGAATGGATTCAAGGACAGTATTCTGCTTTTCGGAGGCAGGGGTCTTCCATGTTTAAGGCACTGAATCTCTGCATGGAACTCCTCACTCTGAACAATGGTGACCCAACGTAAAAGTGCTCCGTTCAGTTCACTTGCGGTCAATGGATCGAAAACTCTTCTTTCAGGTGCCACCTTGCAGTTTGAACTGAAACGCAGACACCAAGCAGTCGCGTGTTGAAGTTTCCTAAGCGATGACCATTTTTCTAGAAGTGACATATCAACCTTAATATGTGCACTGGATACAACAATTCTCTCTTCAATATTCAGTAGAAGCTGATCTGGTAAGTCTTCAGTGGAGTTTGGTAATACTGCCTCTTGAAGCCAAACAGGACCTGACCACCACAAGGTCTGACGTGCCAATAAATCAGGTGATAAACCACGCGAGGCACAATCTGCGGGGTTGTCTTCACTCTTTACGTGTCGCCAGTGCTGATAAGGAATGCGTTCCTGAATCTCTGATACCCTGTTAGCCACGAATGTTTTCCAGCGTTTTGGGTGCGATGCTAGCCAGGCTAATACTATTGTTGAGTCCGTCCACGCGAAAACTTGATCTTGGCTGAAACTCAACTACTCTTGAATGAGTGCCATCAATCTTGCCAATAACAAGGCACCACACAATTCCAAACGGGGAATGGATACCTGCTTCACAGGAGACACCTTCGTTTTCCCGGCTACGAGTTTCACCAACACCGTACCATCAGAGTAACATGACCGCAGGTACACTACGGCTGCATATGCAACTTCGGAGGCGTCACAAAAGCCGACAAGTTGACACATGGTTGGCTGCGGGGCAAGAATGCATCGGTCAATGCGGATTTCTTGCAAGGCAGGCAATTCTTGACAGAACTTCTTCCACACATTGAAAATGTCGTCTGGAAGAGCATCATCCCATGCAAGATCTAGTCTCCACAATGATTGAAAGACGAGCTTGGCTGTGACTGTTACAGGCGAGAGCCATCCCAGGGGGTCAAATACCTTAGCTAGGTCAGACAGAAGCATACGCTTGGTAACAACAATCCGTTGAAGAGGTTGTGTGACGGAAAACGAGAACTGATCTGTTGCTGGGTGCCATTGAAGACCAAGTGTTTTAACGGTCTTATCCCCGTCCATGATTAATAGTATGTTTGGCTCCCGCATGTCTTCTGGTACTGCATTGAGGACTTCTGCTGTGCTGGAAGACCATTTCCGAAGTACAAAACCACCCTTTTTCATCAGCTGGACTAGTTGATCTTGCAATTCCAGGGCCTCAACAATGGTTTCAGCTCCTGACAATCGGTCGTCAACATAAAAATCCTTCAGAACAACAGGCAAAGCCTTGGAAAATGAAGCTTCTTCATCCTTGGCAAGTTGTTGGAGGCATTTTATTGTGAGGTAGGGAGCACAGCTTTCTCCGTATGTTACTGTCAAGAGTTTATAATCTTGGGTCGGTTCCTCTGGTGTGGGTCTCCAGACAATTCTTTGGAGATAAGTCTGCAAGTTGTTCACCTGTATTTGGCGATACATTTTGGCAACATCCGCCACCAGTGGAATTACGTGTTTACAAAAACGAATTAATATTGGAGCAATATCTTCTTGCAATTTTGGTCCCACCATGAGCTTGTGATTTAATGAAACGCCCGGCGAAGATTTGGCGGAAACATCAAAGACAACTCTTAGCTTAGTGGTGGAGCTGCTTTCTTTAATTACTGGATGGTGAGGAATATAATAAACCTCAGAGCATGGCTTGTTGCGTTTATTGTTTAGAACCGCTTCCATGTGCCCAAGCGACTTGTATTCTGCTATAAAATCGACATATTGTTGCTTTTTCTTAGGTTGGTACCGTAGGGGCCGTTCGAGCTGGTCAAGTCGTTTGACTGCCATATTTCGTGATAAGCCTAATTCTTGACTGTCTTCTCGAACTGGCAAATCTACAACAAATCTGCCTGAATCATCTCTTTTGTGAGATCCTTCAAAATGGCGCTCACATAATTTCTCCTCTGGTGTCAGTATGTTTGCAGTGGGAACCTCCTCCAGTTCCCAGAACCTGGTCAGCACATTATCACATTGAACGTGGAAAGTGGTCACCCCTGACATGGCATCGTTCACCTTGACCGGTCCTGTCAGTACCCACCCGAGCGCTGTCTCTAGCGCCACAGGTGACCCAACCGCACCGGAACAACGTCCAGATAGAAGGAGCATTGGGTAGATATCTGCACCTAGGAGAATGTCTATCCCACTTGGATTATTAAAAGCTGGGTCTGCCAACTTTAGACCACGGAGATGTGTCCAACTATCGTCGATCTTGACAGGCTGTCGGGGGAGCATTCCCGTAACCTTGGGCAACACCAAGGCCTTCACAGAAAATATATCGTCACTGTTGAAGGTAGAAGTGAAATTCAGGTTTACGGCACCTTGAACCTTGCCGATACTGCTGGCAGCCAGTCCTGAAACGAAAACCTGTGATTCGTGTTTTCGTAAACCAAGCTTTTGCACACAATCTGCCGTCACAAAACTAGCCTCTGATGCAGAATCCAGCAAAGCTCGCAATGGTCTACTAATTCCATTCATATCTTGCACATAAACAACTGCTGTGGACAATAACACTGTGGATGATACAAATTCAGAAGAGTAATGTGACATGACTGTCGAATCACCAGACGCTGGTACGGTCTGTTCTTCTGACGGTGGCTCAGCTGTAAAATGTAACAGTGTGTGATGTTGTTTATGGCATACTCGACATTTGACGGGAGACTTACAGCCTCTAGCCGCGTGGCTGGGTCTCAAACAATTGAAACACAATGGCTTGTTTCGTACAAATGCGTGCCGCTCGTTTACAGTAGCATTAAGAAACTCATGGCATTTATGTATAGCATGGTTGCCAGCACATTTCTCGCACAATTGAGACTGCTGGGCTGCACTATGGTGAACGGATGCATGTTTATTGGTATGATATTTAGCAGCATTGCTGACTGTAGAACTCTTCGATTTCAGGGCGCCTACAGCCGCTAGTGCTCTAGCACGATGTTCCATGAAATCTGTTAATTGTTGGAAAGTAGAAGTTTCGTTAGACGTCAGTGAAAGCTCCCACTGACGCCGAGTTTCACTGTCAAGTTTATCAGCAGTGTGATAAACGAGCACAGAATCCCAGTGTTCTACAGGTTGTCCTAGCACTTTCAATGACCGTGTACACTCTAATGTATTATCTAGCAGCTTGCGTAAGTTGGCTGCCGACTCATGTTGCATAGCAGGCTGAGAAAACATGCGTTGCATTATTGCATGTACAATTTCACGCGTGTTCTGGTAGCGTGACGTTAAAATATCCCAAGCCTCACTATAGTTAACGTTAGTGAGCGGTATGGACTGCAGAAGTGCAGACGGTTCACCTTGAAGTGCTCCCTTAAGATATTGCAACTTTTCCACCCCTGACAGGTTATTGTTGTTGTGTACTGCAGCTTCAAACAGGTCTCGAAACGACAACCAGGTTTGTAAGCTACCGTTAAACGATGGTAACTGTAGCTTGGGTAGTCTTACCTCGCTAGGTCTGTGGACATGGGCAGACGTGGTCGATGCTGATGTTCTCTCGTCGCTCACCGTCAGGTCCATTAGCTTGGCGCGCAGGAACACTAACCTATTAAAAACACTGCTGAGTTCATTTTCAAACTCTATAAATTCGTCTTCGCTTGTATAAGCACTTATGTCGTTTAAGAGGCGATCAATGTCCGTCGACAATTGATCCACCCTACCCTTGTGAATGCTAATGATTGACATGTCACTGGGTCCAATTATGCTCACTGCTGTTTCGAGCCGCGTCACGCTGGCCTTCACAACACGTTTTTTGGCAAGGAGTGCGTCCATCTTGGCGAAAATGGGAACGCACGCTAGACCAGTTTAAAGTATACAATTCTTACAACAACGCTTGAATACCGCAATAAACACACGCCGGACACAACACAATAAGCATCCGGCCCGGAGGACCAATGAATAAAGCTTGAAGTATACTTGGCGGAATTAAATTCAATACGAAATTGTAATCTTTGAACTTGAACGTTTAATGGATACTGTTTACACAAGACAAGACAAAAGTCACGACGTTGGCATGGGGACGTCAAACGGCGACGTCCAACTCCTTTATCGGCAATAAACAATTCTAAAAAAGTAGATGATGCTGCTATCTAACGGCGTCTTAATTTAAGTGTCCAAACATCACGCCCGACGAATATAAAAGTGTCCAAACACCATTACTTCTTGGCTTAGGAATAAGTAAACGGTGTTTTTGGAGCCGTCCTAGCAACGAAGCTCTCAATAAAATCAAAGTTGTTTCTAATCGGCTTTGTTGATTCTGGCATTTGTCTGCAGGTGTTCGCACTGTCCGATCACTGATTCGTGTGTTTCATATTTTGATTGGTTATCGCTCACTCGTCGGTCGTGTTCGGAGCCTATATAGGGTTGTTTAAGTCACTTTAAATTAAGGTCCCCTACTGAAAATCAGTCTTGTTATTGAGTGGGTAGACTCTATAAATACCAATCTATTTATTTTATTTATTACACCTTGTCCACGCACGCACTATGCTTTACGCGACAAAGCCAAGCCATATTCACTGCTCGAACTCTCGACCTCGTATCCTCACGTCAACTATCTCACCTCGCTTATCGGGGCTGTATAGGGGAAGTTTACGGGTAAAGGTAATGGAATGAGTGATAGTATACTACTATGGCGTAATTAAGACCAGTGTAGGGCACAATGCCTTCTTTAGCCTGATGAGTGATAATGAGGAAGGAAGGAGGGGAAGCCTGGTACCGGCACGTAGCCTACTCCTGTCGAAAAGTACCAAGGGGACCATCGGCTTTACGTCCCATCCGAAAGGACGGTGTAACTTTGACCAGTCATATAGGTTCCTGCCCTAACCTGGACAGCCGAGCAGTTGACGAGAAGAACGAAGCTGTTACACAAGCTTTCGAACCCTCCAATATGCTCTAACCAATGGTAACTAGTGTTTCAGAGGAGAGTGGTCACCTATCCACCTCCTGACCAAGCCCGAGGTTGCTTAACTGAGTGATAGGTACTGCAGGATTCAAATGACTGTTACAAGTGGCAATGCAGAACTAGGCCTAGGGTTCTAGTAATAAACATGCAGCTTTAGAGATAACTTTTTCCCTGAACAATGTTATTTATTATTTCTAATAATGGCGCAATACGAGACAGAAGTAGACCTACATCGAAAGTTTGAAGCGACATCGTGTAAAAACCATATGTCTATGGTAAAAACTAGCACATTTCTTGTGGACTTCTTACCTCATTTGTCTAGTTGTCTAGCTATTCGTTAAATCAAACGCGTGTCTTTTGAAATACAGTGGACGTACATAAGCATAACACTATAGTTTGTCAAAAAACAATGTTTTACTTAGGTGTAACCGGGTAAATGATTTTCTAAGAGAAGATTCAATGCATTTGTTACTCATGCTGTTGTTGTGCCACATGCCTATTTATTTCCCTCGTCTCGCGTCGCGTGTGACCATTTTCTGTGAGCAGTAAACAGCACAACTCAAACTTTGCGCCCTCGCTGCGTTCTCAAGAGCGAAGCGATGTATCTAGACGGCCTTGTCTCAACGCTCTCAACGCTTGCAACGCTTGCAACGCGTAGCTGTAAACGAACCGAGACCTACCTAAACCAAGGGAAGGTGAGAACACGTATTTACTCACGCTGTAATCCTGGGGAAAACAATATCAACAACAGTCTGACATAGAATAGGACGATATACTTTTCTACAAACACAGAATTCCTAAGCATATACTCTTAGAATAATTATCCCACTATTGATATTGTTCAACCCAACTTACTCATAAGATAACAATTGTTTTAAAGTTACCTGTGCCAAGTGCCTCGCGTCTGTGGGATTGTTTTTTGTTATCCCCCCCCCCCCCCCCCTCCCCCAAACCCATTATGCCTTACTATTATAAGGTATACATTAGGGAACAATAAACTGAAACAGTGTTATACTCTCAGGAAAGAATCGATTGTTCTGGCAATGATAAACCTGCAATATAAAACGTTTGTTTCTAAAACTGTGCTCAAAGTTATCAATCTTGAGAACGATTAATGATTGAACGTCATTAAGACAGACGGAAACAAATCTGGCGCTTCCTGCATCTTCAAGTTTGACCAAGTTCCGAGTGGATGTGATCTAAGATATAAACTTTGCAATTAGCATACAAAAGTATAATTTATCTCGGCATTTACATTCTTATATTTTTAATGAGAAAAGTTCTCTTTCGTGATATCTATCCTTATAGTGATGGATTTCTTGGAAACAAGATTAAAACTAAGGATAAGAGTAGTCATATAGGGCAACGTGCCATGAAGTTATTAATGTTTGTTGCGAATAGATTATTTTGTGTGGCCATAATGTCCCACTTAGGCTCGGTTTTTCAATTGATAAACGGGTTGTTAACGGGGCCGTTAGCTGACGGTCCGTAACCTGTAACCCAACAAACCCTATTCAGATAACGGACCGACAACTAACGGCCCCATTTATGACCGATTGAAAAACTGGCCTTAGTGATACAACACAATTAGACATTTGAACCAAACCCACTTTCCAGATAAGAAATTACTACTAGAGGTACTCTTTTCACTGGATTAATCATAGAAAGGGATGCAGAACTGATAACGTTTATATATTTGTCTAATTCAATTCAAACCCAAATCAAGCTTTCTTATTTATTTGATATATTTTTTGATATCCTAAAACAAGTGAATTCGGAAATAAACCAGTTACGCCAATACCATACTCATCTCAATTCAAAATCAGATCACTTCTAAATGGTACACACACACACACCACCACGCTGAGGTCTATGGTTTTAGTTTCATATCATGGTTTAATAGTATATAATATACTAGTCCCAACAAAAGTATTCACATACCGATCTCAGGTCATTGTCTAGTGCCCCTTTCAACCGCGCCAATTGAAAGAAAATCAACAGATACCTGGCGTTCTTTTACACATTCGTAAATACATGCTTCAGCTTAGTCGAGTGCACTGGTGGTTTGCCCACTCCCACAGTTACAGGTAACCAACGGAAGATTGAAAATTATCCCCAATGAACCTGTTTAGATTAGATGGGAGGAATAAGGGAAGTAGAAAAATAAGTTGTCACCTTGGACTCGGCTGTGTCGTAAGCATCAGAATACTTTCGTTGCGACAACCTCTCTGTTCCTTACGATGCATGATGCTCATAGGGAGGTACTTGTAATTATTAAAAAAGTTTTAAACAAACAAAAAATTACTACTTTTGCAACAAAATACCTGCTTCTGAATGCACAAACCACATTCTAATTGTAAACTACAAGTTCAGTACACAGCAAGATCCCTGTACCTAAACTCCCAAAATTATTAAAACGGAAATATAACTTACATTTTTATTTATTCGCAAAAAAAAAAAATACAATTTATTTTCACAGCAATTATTTGCTTTTGAGTACTACATTTGCATTGTAACCTACAAGAAAACACCAATATTCTTGTTTCAAAATCCTCAAAAATATCAAAAATTAAAAATCCACTACTTATAATTGACTTTTGATTTATTTACAAAACAAAAAAGGAAACTGCCATTTATTTCTACAAAACATAACTGTCTGAGATCACGCGTGGTGTGTATACATACCTCTGAGGTAGGCACAGCGCCCAGTACAGTCACCCCCAGCACTAGAAGCACACACAACTGTCCACACAGACTCATAGCGCACTAGTGATGGTGCTACAAGTTTACACTTGGACACTACAGGCGTTGAGTATTAAGTGTAGGGTAGAGGTCCGACGCCACCGGATGTTTGTCTGCGTCGTGTACAGCTACCATACGCTAGCCGGCTAGTATAGTCTAGTAGCGTTTACTTGCGAACTGGTGTCGTCATGGATTATCTAATGGTGAAGTGACTATAATAAACTATATGCTGTATTCACGTATTGCGCATGGTGGCCACATTGGAGGCCACAATGGCATGTGATTGGAAGTCCATTGTTGCAATGGTTCAGCTGGCGTTTGATGCAAATTCAACTGTTCTCTAACTTTGGTTTGCTATTATCACTTTAAATCAACATAAACAAACTCTTTTGTTTCGATTACTTTTTTAATCGTTTACAAAAGCATACAATAATCATTTTCGTACACTTTATCGGGGGATATACGTGTTAAAACTCTCATATTTCCCCTTAAACAATATTATTCGTTTTCTATTGACAGCTAAATGAAACTTGAAATAGTACTATAGGTGGCCTCCAATATGGCCGATGTGACGTCACGTGAATACTCCCTATACGAACTATAATATAGTATTTAAGCTTGACTATACGAAACGGTAGACAAACAGCAGCTGGCGTTGGTCCTCTACCCTACAACACACTCTGTACAGGAAGCGACACAAAAGTCAGGATACACAATTCTCCACGCCTCGCCTGTCCGGGCTACCTTGAATGCCGGTCCGCAGATGGAATCTACCGATCCACTTCCGGTTATGAGGACGAAATTAGCGTCGGTTATCAGTCGATCGGGTTGGTATCAATTAATATTCAAGGTCACAATGATTGGAAACAAGGGTTAATGTTGATTATGATGACGTTTTAAATTCATCGTTTGATTATTAGATTTGTCTAATTTTTGTTGTTTTTGGTCTAGTGAGTTTGTTTTGATTCCAATGCAGAAGTTCCAGGGTTTGATACACAGTTCGGCCTGTCTTTTTTTTTTTTTTTTTTACTTTGGACATTGAATTTATTATATCTAACTATGGTATTGGAGTATACTGCAGTGACCAGAGACTTTATAGGAAAATGTCCCCATTGAAAATCATTTCTTGTAACACTGAGGAGGTAGACTATAAATACATATGTATTTATTTTCGTTTATTGTCTCCTTCGTTTTGGTCATTTAAGGAGCCAATGCTTCTTTGTTTATTTGCAATTAATCAACAACTTCAGATTTTTAAATGGATAAAAATGTTATTTTCTATACTTTTTTCCATGGCCATTAACTGGTTAATGTATAGACAGCGTCAAGTGAATAAAAACGAGCTAGATACATTTTTCAACAATTCGGCGTTTTCGAGGCTTGCGAGTTGAGACTGGCTTACAAAGATTATTCATAACTTGTCAAAACCACGTTCAAACGTGAATAGAACAAATAAATTGTTTTCTGAATTTTTTCTAATAAACTACAGAGCATGTTGAACAACTTCAAACTCAAGTACAAAAAACGAAAAATTCTAAGCGAAAAATTCGAATCTGAGTATTTTAATGTCAACAACCAAAGTAAAAAATAATAATGCCCCCTTTTTATGATTATCATCACGATCCACTAAACTTTCATATACAGCAGTACACAACAAGCATAATAAAAATGTAAAATCAATGTAAATAGAAGATAATGATATTGTATGCATCAATGTACTTTGATATAACAATTGAAAATAATTATTAATGTTTGTGTATTGTTGATGGGACTCACCAAGAAGTAAGATAGTGTCAGGGGAGTCAGGACCGCTCAGAATTAGTTTCCAACTTAACAAGTGCGAATCACTTACGTTTTTCCCGATTATCTAGTACAATTTGGTTGCGTTATGTTTTTTGATGGAAACCTGCTAGCACGTTTTCTTGTACGTTACCGTCAAGAAACTTACCGCAACCAAATTGTACTAGATAATCGGGAAAAACGTTAGTGATCCATGCTTGTTGAATTGAGAACGAAAAAGTAACTATCTGACTTCTTTGGGTAAGAGTTCTAGAAAGTTTTTAAAATAGTCTGTTTTTGTTGACAGCTTATAACACCTAAGTGGCGCAGTCTAGCCACTGAGCTATCTCTATCGGAACTCGATAGAAAATATTAGCATTGTTGTTTCACACAATGACAGGTATGTTGTTGAAAAAGTGTCGCAGTTGTCTACGTAATGTAATCCTATCCTACGGTTTTGATTCCCCTTGATAATAACAATCTCTCTCTATGTAGATTGTGTCACATCTATTTTCTAAAAATACTTTGCAAACAAATCTCGTTCTTCATTCTGTTTGACACAAAATAACATATTTCATAAATATAAATAGTACCTAGAATGTATGTATATACATAGCTGAGAGCATTATGAATACCAACTCTTTTAGTTTTTCACTATACGAGCAATTGCTTCACTCACAAACTCTATTTCATTTCAGGTAAACTGTTTCTACAATTTACATTAGAATATAAAAATTTTCTGCATTGTGCTTTTTTTCTATTTTTCCATGTAGAATAATTCCAACATCTAGATTCTTCAGCGTGGAAAGATGGACCATGTTTTGAAATTAGTAACATACTTTGTGTGTATGTATGAAAGAAAATGGTGTGTTTAATTAATTTAGAAACTGAAATGTATCACAGGAATGCCTGCTGGGTGTTGGTGAACATATCTCCTCGAGTGGATTATACTGCAAGGGTTTGTTGGCTATTTGCATCGTTGGCAAGGAACGTTGTACAACGGATCTTTTTACTCTTTCATGGTCGAGTTACTTTTGTAGGCTTGATTAAATTGTATCTAAATAATTCTCGTTAGTTTGTTGAAATCAATATAAGAAATGTTTGGACATTTGGATATTTCATTCAAACATATCTCAATAATTTATTTAAATTTGTTTTCTTACTGGAATGTTTTAATATTTAAATAAACGTACACTCTTTTAAGCCCATAATATAACTTATAAAGTAGCTAAGTAAAACCATATACAGAATAATGCATTCATAGTAAATTGGAGACCTAATAAGCAATTGGTATCTAAACACGACAATAGGGAACTTGCACTTAACTTTCTAATGTGATTTTTAAAATCTGTACACGATATTAACTGATATAATGTCTTTACAATTTAAAAATCGAGTCATTCTACCCCTCAAAATAATAGTTTTAGTTGCGTTCACTCTTTTGGCGCGAAAAAACGGCCGCCGCCATGATGAATCGCTAGTGACGTTACATGATAGTAGTCTGCCGGTGTCGCGCAGTCGACTGCACGCGTTCGCCCACACCGCTCATCGAACATTGTGCACTATGGAGACTAAAACATCTTCTGGCGCTTATAAGTGGTGCATAGTACCCATGTGTACTAACACAAGTGTATAGACTCCAGAGAAGATTATTATTGTGTATTTATCAACAACGGGGACGAACCCCACAAGTGTGATATAATATATACCTACTAGACTACAGAACATGATAGAAAGAAAACAGTCATTGAACAAAATAAGATACAAAAACACATAGTAAATAAAACGTGGACAAGTGAGTAAATGTGTGTGTGTGTGCGCGTGTGCATGTGCGTGTGCGTGTGCGTGTGCGTGTGCGTGTGCGTGTGCGTGTGCGTGTGCGTGTGCGTGTGCATGTGCGTGTGCGTGTGCGTGTGCGTGTGCGTGTGCGTGTGCGTGTGCGTGTGCGTGTGCGTGTGCGTGTGCGTGTGCGTGTGCGTGTGCGTGTGCGTGTGCGTGTGCGTGTGCGTGTGCGTGTGCGTGTGCGTGTGCGTGTGCGTGTGCGTGTGCGTGTGCGTGTGCGTGTGCGTGTGCGTGTGCGTGTGCGTGTGCGTGTGCGTGTGCGTGTGCGTGTGCGTGTGCGTGTGCGTGTGCGTGTGCGTGTGCGTGTGCGTGTGCGTGTGCGTGTGCGTGTGCGTGTGCGTGTGCGTGTGCGTGTGCGTGTGCGTGTGCGTGTGCGTGTGCGTGTGCGTGTGCGTGTGCGTGTGCGTGTGCGTGTGCGTGTGCGTGTGCGTGTGCGTGTGCGTGTGCGTGTGCGTGTGCGTGTGCGTGTGCGTGTGCGTGTGCGTGTGCGTGTGCGTGTGCGTGTGCGTGTGCGTGTGCGTGTGCGTGTTATGAGTGTATGCGTGAAAGTGTGTGTGTGCGTGTGCATGTGCGTGTGCGTGTGTTGTGAGTGTATGTGTGAGCGTGAAGAATTGTTTGTTGGTTTACACGTTGAGCAACCCTGTTTGCAAGTTATACATCTTAAAAATTATGTTTTTAAAAGCACTTAGTTCTAAATGGTGGATGTCAATGTCATCTTGCTTCTTGACTGCAGCGTTATAAGTGCACATAAGCCTATTTAAACATGAGTATTTATAAACATCTATTCTACACTTAGGAGTCAGGAACACGTCACGATTCCGGGTATTTTTGTTGGGTACACGGAAATTAAAATCACTGATTACATTTATATCTACCATACCACGTAAGATTTTGAACAAGTATATCAGGTCTGTGATTGTTCGCCTATCTTCCAACGTATTGATGTTGTTTTCACGGTTTGTTTTCCAAAAAACAATAAACGACAAAGACAGTGGTTGGAAGCAGCGAGACGAGATGTCAGTAAGAACCCTATATCAATGACATCGATGTTGTTTTGCTGCCAAGATCATTTCAATGTGTTTTATTTTAGATTCGATAATGAACTCAGTCTAGGGATTGGAAGGATAAACGTTTAAGCGTGTAGTGGTGGGTTAGAGGTTATTAAATTTGTCACAGGGTTAGCAACTGTAATCACAGTATAATGTGCTGTAATTCAAGTTTTAAATAAATAAAGAGGAATATAATAAAAATTGTGATTTAACATCTTCTTGATCCATAAACTAAGTATTGTTTACATTCACAATGTTTTGGGGGGGCATCTGTAGGGAGGGGGGAGGGGGAAGTGTCCATGACCCTCATTCATCCAAGCTCTCGACTATCAACAAGACTTCAAGTGTCTTCTTTGCAGCTGTGAGGGAGTACAAGGTCAAGGGATCATTCAAGAAGTGTTGGGACTACTAAACCAGCTCGATATCGTCACGAAATCTCCCTTTCAAAATGCCACTCAATACGACATGGAATTTCGGGGGGGGGGGGGGGGGGGGCGTATTACTATGTACATATTTTACATATTATTTAGTATTACAAAATCAATCATGATGGGATTTGGTTTGGACTTCGGAGATAAATAATTAACAAATCGGAATAATGACGACAAAATTAATGTATGTATTGTAAGGCACATTGTATTTTATATATAATTTTTTATTGTATAAAATAAATATGATCGTGAGTATAAAAACAACAAATTATGTGGTAAGACACTAGGCTAAAAGAAGTCAAGAAAATATGTGTGACTGGCAATATTCTTCACATCCCGTAACTCCGCTCCAGTGAAGTGATCATTTCCCGCAAAGAAATTCGCCACCATAAAACCATCTATCTGCGGTAAATTTGTGCTGTTGGCCTTTGTAAAGCCTCCGTCTGTCATTTTAGTTCATGCAATACGAGCTACTGATAACAACACGACGTTGGGCGTGAATGATCGCTCATCATACACTGAAACACAGCTGTAGCAGTCGCGCGCTCGCAGGCCAAACCATCATACTGCGTCACAGAGGCCGCCGACCAATCAGCGCGCGTTTCTTCGCGGCAAGAGGAAATTCAAATAAATGTGATATTCAATTCATTATTAGACCCGTTCAATAATAATTAAAAAAAAAAACTTTTGGAAATGCAATTGTTGGACACCAGACTATAAAACTAAGTACTTGTTACACTAAAAAAAAATCGTATGCATGTTCCCTATTGAAATGATTGTAGCATTTGAAATTTTGACAAAGTTAAATACATGGTAAGGAAGATGTAGTATGACAAAGTTAAAAACATGGAAAGACAGATGTAGTATGACAAAGTTAAATACATGCAAAGAAAGATGTAGTATGACAAAGTTAAATACATGGAAAGGAAGATGTAGTATGACAAAGTTAAATACATGGAAAGGAAGATGTAGTATGACAAAGTTAAATACATGGAAAGGAAGATATAGTATGACAAAGTTAAATACATGGAAAGGAACATGTAGTATGACAAAGTTAAAAACATGGAAAGAAAGATGTAGTATAACAAAGTTAAATACATGGAAAGGAAGATGTAGTATGACAAAGTTAAATACATTGAAATGAAGATGTAGTATGACAAAGTTAAATGCATGGAAAGGAAGATGTAGTATGACAAAGTTAAATACATGGAAAGGAAGATGTAGTATGACAAAGTTAAATACATGGAAAGGAAGATGTAGTATGACAAAGTTAAATACATGAAAAGGAAGATGTAGTATGACAAAGTTAAATACATGGAAAGGAAGATGTAGTATGACAAAGTTAAATACATGAAAAGGAAGATGTAGTATGACAAAGTTAAATACATGGAGAGGAAATTATAGTATGACATTGTTCGGTAATGAATATTTGAATTTCGGTCTAAAGGATAAGGTTATAGGGCGAGTTATTATGTCTAGCATGTCTTTGTGGTTGTCGTTCATAATTTTATCAAAATATTTCAGATGAATGTGAGCGAATACGGTTTGAGATATGGTTGTTGTCTAAAAGTTCGTTGATGTCTTAATTTTTGGTCCAGGGAGGGAGTCATGCAATTCTTCGCAATACTCGACGTTTCAGAGATGCGTAGAGGGAGAGAAGTGGACCAAGAAGGGGTGTTAGAACACCGCAATAGATTTGTAAACTGGGCTGCGGAGTCTATCAGTATTGCAGCCACGTAATCGACCTAACAGTGTCAATAAAATACAGCTAGAGAAGTGTCATCTAAAAAACAAAGACAACAATCGGACGAAAAGGAACAGAGTTATAAGCAGATTATGGGATTTAGATTTTTCAATTCAATTTCAATTTTAGATAATTTTATTCCCACACAACCCAAACATACTTTCACCAGTACATACAAACAAAAAACATTAAGGAAACATAAGAAAACAAAATATAATATATGCATACAAAAAAACCTTGAAAACCTTGTGATGGGAAGCTCGCGTAAGGAACGGAATCCTTGTGGTCGAGCTGACAATGTAAATTAAATATGTATACATAACAAACAGTCAGTGGAAAAAAAGGAATCATAATAAACAGCAAAACAAAACTTATACTAATAATACATTATAATTCTAGTTAGAAATAGAAATGATAATTAATGATAATTGAGTTTCAATTGGGAACGTAAGTATAGCACACAAAAACATGTTATACGCAAAGAAAATGAATACAATTAAGTTAAGATGCAAAACAAATACTCGATTCTAGCAGCATTATACAGGTTCGATAGCTTTATGAAATTAATTCAAAAATTCAAATTTAACTTATTAAAATCACGCCATCTAGGAAAATGGCGTCCTGGATGGATTGGCAGCGTGTCTTCTCATCTTAAATCAATCTTTAGGATCTAAAGAATAACTGTACAAAGCGATACCTTCTTATCAAGATTTGCAGTATTCTTCCCAACCATCATTTGAACCGCGGCCACTACGAGTCAGATGTGTTCAAGGAATGTTGCTATATCGTTATATTATGCGCTCGGTTAGGCGACGTAATATCACGAATCTGTAAAACACTGCTCCATGTTTGTAACTTTATTTATTGATTTATTTCATTTGCCACGATAATTCAGGCATAATTTCAATTATCGATAATTTTTGTTTTATCGTTGTGCGTCCCTAATAAAATCCTTTGATGCTGTGCGGTTTTAATATTTAAGACTCGACAAATTATAAAATTACCCTGTGCTGGTTCACATAATCGTTGAGTGTTATATCTCTATCAGTGCGGGTTCAGTGGGCAAGTTAGTTCCGCTATTTTACCGCCAGGACAATCCACACTTCCGATTGTCCGTCTAACCTTGGTTGGTGACCGTCATTATTATTGTGATGTGGCTACGCAGTACAATAGTACAATACTAGAATGACAATGCAGTTTATTTCTTTTATTACAGTCTATTCCATCATAAAACATATTTTTATGTTTTCCTGGAGGTAATCATTAAAATATGAATATGTCATATTCGGAAAACTTTGACTAAAAAAATTGTTCTATGCGAAGCTTTAAATTGGTATCGTTTTAACTATACGGATTTCATTAAACACCAAATAAATTAAGTATTCTATTTCATGACTCATCAGTCATCATGCACTATTTTGATTCAGTAATATTTTATTATTTTCAAGTCACCATTTTTAATTGCGAAAATGTGTAGCCAAAAAGGCACGACACAATGTTAACTTTTATATCATTTAAAAAACACAATTTCCTTTTATCACAGCAACATTCTTAAAAATAAAATTTAACACACCCTGGGTCAATTTTTTTTTCATATTTGCGACAATTTAAAAAAAAATGTTTATGAATACGGATTTACCAAAGAAGTTTAAGCCGCGTTCACATAAATGACTAGTGACTATTGACTATTGACTATTGACTATTGATTAGTGACTAAGCGAATTGAACCATAGGCGATACGTGCTGACGTTCACACAACTTTACTTTTGACTTATGACTATTGACTATTGACTAACGAATTGAAGATATCTGGAAGTCATAGTTACAACCAATCACAACGTTCGCGTTCAGCCAATGAATGTGGAGCAACGGAAGTCAATACCACTATTCAATTACTGTCAAGTGTATATTTGTTTTTGACTATTTCCGGCGAATATTATTTATTTATTATTTTTATGAAGCTGTCATACAATAAAATATTCTTATATTGAAAACAAATCTTCAAAACAAACAAGAAACATACAAAACCTTGTGATGTGGCTAAAATAGCCGGGGTGTCGGAATCCTGACTGGTGGAGGAATAGGAGTTCACTAATATATATATTCTTAAGCCTATATTGTAGGCTAAACACTCACAAAATTATCATTAACGCTAGAGACATACAAATACATATTGTATTCCCCAAATGGGTGTACTCATCTTATGAAGAGGTTAACCCGTTGGCCCGTTGACGGGAGTCCAGGAGAAATCCAGATGCCGGACTGTAGTTGGCGCTGTCGTGGCGGTCGTACTCCCGTCGGAACACAGTCCCGACAGTTATGTGGAGCAGCGGATGCAGCTCACGAAATGGTTCAGCACGAACACTCGGAACACAGTCCCGAATTGGCACAGTACGGCAACAACACGATATCGGAACACAGTTCACGATAGAACACGGTATTATCACAACCGTGATTGGAACACAGTTCCGAAATGGTTCGGTATGATACAGATATAGGAACGCAGTTCACTAAATCAAAACAAACTTACTATTTGACTTCCTTTCTTTATTATCAAACTCACAAGATCACAATCAGATCATCCGTACAAGAAGCAGAAAAACAAGTGAAGTCCTCACCGGGAATGAAAACACAACAATGAATAACAAAGAAGTTACAACAAAGATATGTCAGTCAATCAAACCTCAATACATAATATAGGTGGCTGTGGAGGTGTGGTCGGGAACGCTGGTTACCATTACAGCCCCCCACTGAAAAGACTCGGTCTTGCAGACGGCAAGGTGAGTGTTTTAAGTCATCCGCTACGTAGCCGAATGGTGTCCCCCGCTTTTACGTTGTTTGTATTGTTTCAAATGGATGATGTTGTAAGAGCCTTTTAAAATCCTGCCCCCTGGGTCTTCCAGCTCATATGCGTTGGGTGCAACTAAGCGTCGTACTTTGTATGGTCCTTTATAAAGGAGGAAAAACTTTTCTATTTCTTTGTGTAATGCCGAAGATGCATTACTGGCCTTCAACAATACCCATTCACCCGGTAACAAGGGTGGGTGTGGTTTAGTTTGTTGGTGTCTCTGTTTTCGTCTTTCCGCACGAGACAGCAATCGTTCGTTAGCTAACCTCATCTTCTCTTGGGTAGACAACGTATCCCGTGGTGGCCACTCGAAATATCTATCGGTGTCTCTCGTAGGTTTGTTGCCAAAAGGTAGTTCTTGAGGTGTGAACCCAGTGCTATCATGAGTAACAGAGTTTAGACATTTCTCTATGGTTTTCACGTGTCCCACCCACGCCGAGTGTTTGTCATGACACAGCGTACGGAACATTCGCCCTAACTCGCGCATGACCCGTTCGCTAGGGTTTCATTGTGGGTGACGGATTGAACAGAAGGACGTATCCACGCCGACGTTGTGAAGCGTCGTCGACCACATGAGAGCGGTGAACTGGGTCCCACTGTCGGAAAGTATTCGGAGTGGTTTTCCCGCGTACGGAAAGTAATCCGTTGTCAGTTTAGATAGCACTGTTTTCGTGTTAGCTTTCCTTATTGGGTACAGTTTTACAAGTTTCGTGAACACATCGAGTACGACAAAAATGTGTTGCGCGCCCAATTGACCGGTAGGGAGTGGTCCGAACAAGTCAACGGCCACAAGTTCTCCCTTGGTAGTTGGCAAAATCGGTGTAAATACGCCTTGACTGTGATTATTCGGCCACTTACTTTTTTGACATAAATCGCACGGCCCAATCACTCTTCGAACTGCGCGCTCCATGTTTGGCCAGACGAAGGATTCCTTAAGTGCCGCTAAACATTTATTGGGCCCGCAGTGTGTAAGCGTTATGTGATAGTGCATGATTAACGCTTCGGTCATTACTGGTGGAACACATGCTTTCCAATCGTTGTTGTATTTGCCGCTGTTCCTGTACAACACCCCTTTATAAAGTAGGTGCATGTGTGCTAGACGCTCCATCCGTGCATCTTGCGAAGCTGTCCCACTCTCTATTCTTTCAATTATTTTTGACAGTTGTTTGTCTTCTGCCTGTCGCTCCCGAAACTGCTTGAAGTCCGCCGCCAGGCCGGCGTCGATAGCAGGTTGTAGTTTGGCGACCATAAATTGACGTGGTGTATTTTTGTCACTGTCGCCTGTTTTGTGGTATTTGTCTCCTTCTCGTGGGTAGCGCGACAGTCCGTCCGCCACCACGTTGTCACTACCTTTACAATACGCTATTGTTAAATCGTATTGTTGGAATAACAGAATCCACCGAGTAAGTCTGCTGCTCGTGAGTCTGCATTTCATTACAAAAGATAAGGACTTGTGGTCTGTTAGTACCGTCACTGGTGACCCTAAGAGATAGACCCGCCACTTGAGTAACGCTACTACAATGGCGTACTACTCGCGTTCGGTGGTGGTATATTTTCGTTGTGCGCTGTTTAGAGACTTGCTTGTGAAAGCAATCACGCGTATGTTGCCATGGCTGTCCAGCTGGTATAACTGTGCCCCCACTGCGTAGTCCGAGCTATCGGCCTGAACATAATATCTGACGTTTGGGAGGGGGTGGCTGAGCATAACTGTTTTTAGAAACATCTCTTTCGTTTTTCTAAATGCGTCCTTCTGCTGTGGCCCCCAGGTCCACCTAGTTTTAGTCTTTAGGAGTTGTTGGAGCGGCTCCACTATGTCCGAGTATTGGTCGCAAAACCTGCGATAATAATTACAAATTCCCAAGAAGGACCGTAAGTGTTTAACGTTCCTTGGTTCGGGAAAATCTCGAATGGCAGCCGTTGTCTCGGGGTTGGTGAGAATACCCTCAGGGGTGAGAATATGGCCGAGAAACAGCACCCTGTCCTTACAAAATTGAGACTTTTTGAAATTGACAGTGATACCAGCTTTACGTAGACGAGTAAACAATTTGTTCAAATGTTCGAGGTGTTCCTCCCATGTCGCTGAAAGCACGAGCAGATCGTCGATATAGCAAGTTGTGAACGCTAGGATTTCCGGTCCTAAGACTTTCTCAAGACATCTCGTGAATCCGGCGACTGCGTTTGATATACCAAACGGTAGCACTTTGAAAACGTACGTCTTCGAATCTTGGAGAAAGCCTGTGTACTTCGTATCTGACTTGCGCAACGGTACCTGGTAGTATGACTTAGTGAGGTCGAGTGTGGACATGTATTTTATTGTGTCAAATCGCTGCAAAATTTCCTCTGGGTCTTTTGTTTGTTCACGGTCCTTAATCATCCATGAATTCAAAAATCTTGCGTCCATGCAAAGTCGTACACTCTTATCTTTCTTGATAACAGTAACCAGAGGGTTAATGTACTCTGTTTGTGCCCGTTCAATTATCCCGCCTTGTTCCATTGCTTCGATCTGTTCTTTCACTGCTTGTCTATGGGCATAAGGTATGGGGTATGTTTTTTGTTTGAATGGCGTGTAATCGGTGAGTTCTATTGTATGTTCGTAAAGGTTGGTTAATCCAGGCTTGTCTGAGAAAACTGAATTGTTATTGTCGAGGGTTTTCAATAAGTCGTCTTGTTGTGTTGTTGTGAGTCCTGGTAGGCCACCTACATACTCTTTCAAAGCTTGTATCGTCAGACCAGATTCAACATGTTCCCTTGTCTTGTTTTCTGTGGACTGTAAATTTTGGTCTGGTAATGAGAGGTCACGGTCCTTCGAATTGACAAAGAAAACCCCTGTCGCTCTTGTCTCTGCACTTCTATCAGTTGCTATCCTGGCGATTCGGCATTGTCCGTAGCTCGTTGGCACCGTGTTGTCAAAAGGGATGGTAATTATTTCGTCATTTGTCCCAATGCTAAGTTTCGCTTCTTCGAAGCTTATAACAGTCTTGTTGTCATGTAGCCAATCGGCGCCGAAAATCATCTTCCGCGATAACCCGGGCACTACTATACAGACTACCTCGCCTGTCCAGTCTCCGATTACAACATCCAACAACACTTGTTTGGACGCGAGCCTATTTTGTTTGCCAACGGCGCCTATGACTTTAATAAGGGGGATAGGCAGTAGTGGAATATCTCCCTTCCCCTCGCGAAGTTCGTGATAAAACGATTCTGAGACACACGTGATCTCACTGCCAGAATCGATAAGTATGGGAGTGTGTGTCAATTTATTGACAATTGCATTGACCTCTGGAGATGTTCTCGCTGCCGTGTAGGTGTCGTCCTCATCGTCCGAGAGGTGCTCACGACTTTCCCCGGCCGTGATGTGTAGGAGTTCCTGTTCCAACATCGCCACTGTTTCGTCGGTCTCATCCCCCACATCGCTCTCGACCGCCGCTACATCCTCGGTTATGTCAATTCCTCTAACCTGTCTATTTGCGTCGAAAGTTTGAGTTTGCTCGCGATTGCGATGGTTTCCTCGTTGCATATTATTGTCGCGATTGGTATGCTCGGTACGCCACTGGTTCCCAGTCGGTCGCGATTGGTTTGATCCCATTGTGGGAAAGGTTGAGGTTGTTTTCTTATTCCCGTGGCGGTCCCGGTTACTAGAACCCGATTGTTGCCGCCAGTTATAGTTAGTTGCCCCTTTATCGCTATAACTTGTCTTAGAATCCGCATGTGCTTGCGATTGTCTAGGGTTCGCATGTGCTTGCGATTGTCTAGGGGTGAATGAGTCGCCGGTCGATTTACGCTTGTGTGCCTCGTCTAAACGGTGCAGAAGCTTTAAAGTTTCGTCAACGGTATTCTTCCCTTCAGCTAGTAGTGTAGCAGCTACTTCCGGACGGAAATGGTCGGTAATTGCATCAATTACATCTTCGTCAGGTATGGCGGGTGTCAGATACCTTGCTTTTGCGAGTATTATCAGAAAGTAGTTCGCCATTGCGGTGTCATATTGGCGCGGGCACGTACCGTGATACAACTCGTAACGCACGATGCGTTGTTTAGCCGCCCCCCAGTATTCATTCAAGAATGCGCGCCTGAAATCGGAAAATGACGTAAAACGGTCCGCGTAAACTTCGCCCCAGCGGCGGGCTGAGCTACGTAGCTGGCCAGTAGCTAATCTAACTTGAAATTGTTGGGGTGCTCTTGATAATTCGAAATAATTTTCTAGTTCTTTGATGAACGTAACCGGATGGGTTTTACCATCACCATCGAAAAGTGGTAATTGTGACGAGGATCTTAGCTCTGCCCCCCAAATCAAAGGTGGTACCGCATGTTGATGCTGTTCCTGTTGGGTTGGTTGCGCTTCGAGCGTCGCCACCTTCTCTGAGAGAAGTTGTACCGAATTTTTCAGTGTTGTTACCGACGATGTGAGGGTATTGCAGGAGTTAGTAACCTCGCCGCGAATTGACTGTATTTGCTCAGTGCAATCCGATTTCAACGTTACGAATTGTTTTACTAGTTGTTGGGTCTGGCTAACGGTATCCTGTCGGAATCCTTGGACGTCAGTCCTTAAGGACTCTATTAACGCCGCTAGTTTGTCTGCGTCCGCCATATTGGTACTAGGTCCGTCTTCTAATGGTACTAGGGATGACATCGGGTATCCGGGTATCCGGGTTACCCGAATCCAAAAATTACCCGAATCCGTTCTAAGGATTCGAATCTTGTTCTGGTACATTTTTAGTTGAATTGTTGTATGCTTCAACAATGCGCCAACAATAGTGATAACAAAATGACTTGTTTCCATTCCATAAAATACTTTCCCGCTCCGTTATGTACCCATTATCGGCTTGATTAAAAATAGACTAAGCCTATTTTATGTGGTGTAATTGCTGCGGGCGAGTTCTGGTATCCCTGTGCTCCCACTGGCTCTCGGCCTACCCCCACCCCTTACCGATCATCATCACTGGCTGACAGAACGCACGCTGGCAGCTTCTGCCACGGGCGGTCAATGGCCTTCAAATAACATGTTGAGCGACGTGATTTACACTTCTAGGATTCGGGTTACCCGAATCCTTGAGGGGCTGGAATCGAATCCAGATTTTACTACCCGATGTCATCCCTAAATGGTACTACATCAACTCCACTCCCAGAGCGTGTTTTTATCATGCACCCCTATACTATAGTCAGTACGAAGTGTTAAATTATGCTCCTAAAGAAAAGCAATTTTTTTTTTATGGGACTAAACTCCCTCCTCTATCTACAGCCAAGAGCACGTTGGGCGCCAGATGTGATGTGGCTAAAATAGCCGGGGTGTCGGAATCCTGACTGGTGGAGGAATAGGGGTTCACTAATATATATATTCTTAAGCCTATATCGTAGGCTAAACACTCACAAAATTATCATTAACGCTAGAGACATACAAATACATATTGTATTCCCCAAATGGGTGTACTCATCTTATGAAGAGGTTAAAGGTCGGTGCACAATTGCCCGGTAACGATAACTGTAACTATAACGATAACGATAAAACGGTAACGGGAAGGCATTCGATGCACAATTGCCCGTTAAGCAGACGCTCGGCTATTTGCTAATACTTTTAACAGGCCGTGGACGCTTGATTCTGATTGGTCCCGGTAACGTACGGACGGGAACGGTAACGTTAAGTTAAAACTTGGCGAACTTTCCGTTACCGTTACCGGGCCCGGTAACGGGAAGCTCTTATTGTGCATCGTATCGTAATTTAACATGAAATCGAACTTCTTTCCCGTTATCGTTATCGTTACAGTTATCGTTACCGGGCTATTGTGCACCGACCTTAACCCGTTGGCCCGTTGACGGGAGTCCAGGAGAAATCCAGATGCCGGACTGTAGTTGGCGCTGTCGTGGCGGTCGTACTCCCGTCGGAACACAGTCCCGACAGTTATGTGGAGCAACGGATGCAGCTCACGAAATGGTTCAGCACGAACACTCGGAACACAGTCCCGAATTGGCACAGTACGGCAACAACACGATATCGGAACACAGTTCACGATAGAACACGGTATTATCACAACCGTGATTGGAACACAGTTCCGAAATGGTTCGGTATGATACAGATATAGGAACGCAGTTCACTAAATCAAAACAAACTTACTATTTGACTTCCTTTCTTTATTATCAAACTCACAAGATCACAATCAGATCATCCGTACAAGAAGCAGAAAAACAAGTGAAGTCCTCACCAGGAATGAAAACACAACAATGAATAACAAAGAAGTTACAACAAAGATATGTCAGTCAATCAAACCTCAATACATAATATATAGGTGGCTGTGACGGTGTGGTCGGGAACGCTGGTTACCATTACAACCTTCACAACTTGGTTAAGCCCATCATTAAACGTTTTAGCTGGTGAACAGTTACTATCGCCATACCTCGTTTTCTTCATAATGTTGCAATTTTATTATTTTGACAGCTCGTTGTTTGTCAATCAGTTTGATTCATTTTCTAGGTGGCAGATCATACGTGTCAAAGAACTTAGTTGTGTAGTGTTCATATCTTTCTTTGGGTAGTCAATAATCACTAGTCAATAGTCAATAGTCAGTAATCAATAGTCATTTATGTGAATGCGGCTTTAAAGAGTATTTTATGTTCGTCAAAACGTTTTTATAGACCTTTTACAGAATTGATCTAGGACCCTTAGATAGAGTAAATCACGGCCCTCTAAATCAACAGCTACCTGTAACACAAGGTCTACTTGATCTCCGCCTAGCGGAGGCTCGTCCTCCGCTAAGCGGAGATCAAGAAGACCTTGCCTGTAACACATTCTTAACAAAAGATTATAAGTTATTGATAATCTACGTAGACTACACCAAAATGTATCTGTAAAGTGCAGCTACCAAAGGTTTACGTTCTGCTTATATTCGTTGTTAGAAGTACCAACAGACATACATTTAAACAGACAAACACTTGAAATTAAATCTAAAGAGACGAAGTCTTCCGTTGGAAAACAAAGTTGTATCACTTGAAAAGTTAAACATAAATTCAACTCGGCAACTTGCTCAATATGTTGAGCAGAAGTTTAATTTTACCTAACTTAGTTTAGGAAGTCGACTTTCTCTAGCGAGTTCCTGTTCTTAACGACCTGATGCAACAGGAACGATCTACGGGGGCGCTGTGGCGGTGCTCCTTCTAACTAAATGCTGATATAATTTGCATCTAGATCGCTGTTACTCTAATGTAGTAAGTAATAGTTTATTTTATCAGAGTCTCAGAGATTATAACAAATAACCTTTACAAATTAGGGATATTAAGAATGTAAATGGTTAAAAGTAAAAATCATTTAATCTGTGCTAAGTATAAGAAGAACTTTTTAATTCTTTCATCTGCTCTAGAGGGCCCAGCCCGGGAGAGCGTTCCAGAAAAGTTCAACGTTTAACTATTGCATCTAGTAAGTAAGTAAGTTAGTAAGTAAGTAAGCAAGTAAATAGCATCTGTGCTAAGTAAATACATATTTCAATATAAAATAATCCTCTGCAGGGCGTTAGGCTAGTATTCAGTCAATCTCTAGCGCGTTGGAAATCAAAGGGTTGCTTTGCTACCAAATTGCTTTGATCGTGTTATTTTTCTTCAAAACAAAATCCCTATCAACAATGTAAGCTGGATCTTTGGCCCACATGCAGATATGGCCCTTACTTAGGGTAACCTTGGTGATTGGTAGCTATAGGGATGGGCAAAAATATTGATTTTATTGAATACGTTGGAAATATTTAGGTTATCGATATTAATAAATTAAGTATTGAAAGTATCAAAATTTGAGAATCACTGATAATGAATGTAGCGTTTCAGACCTTATGTTACTAGAAAAACGCTGAAAGCTTACGAATTAGGCATATACAAAATTTCTGTTGAAAATATTTAAAGAAAAAATGCATTTTTAAATGGAATTTTGAATTTTTGCTTAAATCCATCGTATAATTTTTTTTATTTCTTTTAAATTGTTTGTCCGATATTATCGATAACGGTAATTGTGCTTTGATTGTCGATACCAATATTATTTGGAATCGATGCCCATCCCTAGTGGTTCGTATGGTTTTATACGTAATATTCTCCGTAAGAAAACACATTTCTCAAGAGCGAAGGGTGCCTCTACGTCAAAAACCCTGGAAAAGTTTAATTTTTTAATTATAGCTCAAGATTGCAACATAAAATCGAATATCTCATTCAACAGCGCACTGTGTTTTCTAAGCCCTACATACTGAATGAAATATTATAACCGTTAGCGTAGTTATTTTGATTATTATATCGATAATTAGTAACCAAATTAATTACAAATAAAGACCATACTGGTTATAATGTTAGACACAAGTTAGAGCATTCAGTATGTAGGGCTTACCAAACCACAGTGTGCTATTCAGATTTTCGATTTCGAAGACCATTCTTGAGATATAATTTAAAAATGAAACTTTTGTGCGATTTTGTTAGGTAGAGTTATCCAGGGTATCTCTCATCTCTAGAGGACTCCTATGCATCTGGGTCTTTGGCAGAGATTTAGGCACGTACTTTACAGGAGCAAGATATTGCCGCAATCTATTACTGGAAAGCTGAATGCACACATTTCTCTAGACGACTTTCAACAAACTGACATTGCTCAAAGTAGAAATCGGCTCTACTTTTCAACAATATTGCCCACAGTCGACGATTAAGGCGTGTCTGAATCGAGCAATTAATGCGTACTTCTTGCTAAGTTCCAGCTTGACTTTTGAAAGTGACGTCATTGTTGATGACTGAAATGCAGTTTGCGAGACAAGTGTGGGAGTTGTTCACGAATAAAAAATCATGCGTGCTCGTGAACTTGACTTACAAACTTAAAATGGCTGTCAGAAGACCAGAAACAGTTTGGAAATCTAATTGTCAAATTATTATTCATATTCGTAACTTAAACACTATTTAAGTTGAAAATATTGTTCTTACTACAATCTTTATTGTGTAACATAAGCTATAGCTAAGTTTATTCATTGCGGCCTCCAATACGGACGTTTTACGAAGCGACAAATTTAATTTTACTTCTCTCCATTTATTTTTTGGGAAAGTCACTTCACCCACTCCAAGAGTTATTTGAATTCAAGTTAGTCAAGTTCGGAAGATCATGAGTCAAGTACACAAGCACAAGTACAAGTTGGCAAGTACGTGAATTTCCAAATCAGACACGTCCCAATGTCCACTCGAAATAACTAGATGCATTCTGGTGGTCAGAAGATGAACAATAATGAAGATAGGGTATATTCCCATATTGCGCATGGCGGCCATACTGGAGGCCACAATTACATATGATAGCAGTTTTTTGTTATTATCTTTCAGGTTACATTTTGGTGAAGTTTTCAACTATCCTCTAACTTGGGTTGCTATTATTAATGAAAAGCAACTTAAATAAATTCTCTCTTATTTCGACCACTCTTATGTGCTGTTAACAATGACACACATAATCATTTCCGTAAACTTTATCTGGGGATAAACGTGTTAAAACTCTCACATTTCCCCGTAAACAATATTATTCGTTTTTATTTGATAGGTTAATGAAACTTGAAATAGTATTATAGGTGGCCTTCAATATGGCCGATATGACGTCACGTGAATACTCCCTATAGGCCTAGAAGTTTAGGTGTTAAGTGTTCATTGTTGTTTTATTGTAAAATCATCAATGGCGCAGATAAGGAGGTTGCTTAGCAGCGCTATCTATGTGTTAGTGGTCTCCAATAGTATGACGTAGGCAAATAAGAACCATATCATTCAAGCTCAATACAATGCTCACCAAACATTGTTATTGCTGACAAGAACGATTGAATTGTTCGTGCAATGGAGTTATAGGCACCGTGTTTTAGTACATACAGCGCTATATGTGGCCAAATGTAGCAACTTTTTGGTGAAGATCGCATTCCGCGGTTGAAAATAGTGCCGGATATTATTGTAAAATATCTTGTTTTTTTGTTCTTTGTTTGTTTGTTTTTTCTTGTTGATGTGGTTTTATTTCGTTTTGTTGCTTTGTTTAGTGTTGTGTTTGCTTTTGTTTTTTTACTGTCTGGTTGGTTTTGTGTCGTTTGTATTTTGCAAGCATGAAACGTGTCATGCTTTAAATGGTGCCTTGCCTTTTATGATGGACTGATGGGTTCATTATCTGCCAAAAAATTTTAAAGCCGTTATTAACTCAACAATTCACAATTTTGCCATCATCGACGTAGGAGTAGCGGCGCTGCTTCATGAGAAAGTTGCGTGGCATTGCCACTTGATCGCTTCATTCGTTTTCACTAGCGCCCTCAGTGGCCAAACTCGGTGTCTATACTCATCTCTGTCTTGTGGTTGTTTAATATATCACCACAAAGGAAATGAAAAATGTTGTGTGAAAATACCTTGAAAGTCTAGACGCCTTGTTTCAAGAGATATCTCACAAAGCAAAGCTTCGTTCTCCGGAAGATACAGTTCAGCGCCTTGCAAAGCAATTAAGAGCAGATACCAAGCTCAACTTGATCTCTGCCTAGCGGAGGCTCGTCGAACTACAAATCAGCTCGACGCAACACTATCCGCAATGTTGAAAATCACACGAAGTTTCACAAAAAGAAGGAGAAAGAAAAATAAACGATTTTAAAAACCATCCAGGCTTATTTTTATGATTGTCATCATACACAACAGTGCACAATAATTAAAAATATAAAATTGATGTTGTATGCTTCAATGAGCCTTAACATAAAATTTTAATTCTAGTTTTCAATGATGGACATTGTTGCCATTGAAGATTGTGATCAAAACATATCCCAAGTCCTTTTTTTATTTTGAAAATGATCTATATTGGTTGTTATGATTGTAATTTAGTATATGCTTCCTAGTTCCTACACTTTCGTTATATGGTTTTATCCAAAAAATAATTTCAAAATTACTGTTTTGTGTTTTTATATTGTAATGTTGGCTATATGGATCACGTTGTCCGTTTGATGCCTGAGAAATACTATTATCCTGTGAATGGAAAATATACGTGTATTCGTGTTGAACTGATTCGAGCAAACAACAACATGACACTTGTCATAACATGTTCATAAACCTGGCAACTATAGGCCTGTAGGCCAATGGTATCTGTCACAGTAATGCCAACTTTAGGAAACATAAACTCCCTCAAGCCTGCGGGTTTTTATCAGTTTGTAAGTCTACACGCACAACGTGCAAACCACAATTGTCATCACATCAAACTAGGAACCCCCGTTCGTTCTCCGCAATCGTTCAGTTTTACTTATCATGTTCACTGTTCTAGGTGACGTCACAGCAGCCATGATTGTGAAATATGTGTTTCTATATCCAATAAGACCGATAGAGGTGGCTCAGACAGGTAAGACGTGACACTCTAATTCGGGAGGTGGCTGGTTCGATTCCGGCCACCGGCAGTCCTGACTGAAGGTTTTTTCCGAAGTTTTCCTCAGTCGTAAAGGCGAATGCTGGGATTAAGTCCTACTAACAGCCCTCGGACATTACTGCCCAACTATCCAAACACCGTAATAACCTGGTTAGTCACCTGAAGAGGGGCACATCAGGTAAAGCTGGCGTGCACCCTAGAACGGGTATTCCTACGAAAAAATTAAATTAATGTTCAATAACTAGAAGTATATAAATCAGTGATTGATCAGTGAACTAACTAATGCGTTATGTGTTACCATTTACACTCGATGAAAAACAAGTTCATCCTTTTGATAGTTGTAAGCTAAAACGTTTACATTATAACTACACATGTAGAAGGATAATACGTGATACCCTGGGCCCAGATTCACAAAGGTGCCCAAGTGCTAAACGTCCTAGTTTAGGCAAATCTTAATGATATAAATCACGCATATGTCGTTCTGCAACTTCATAAGATAAAATATAGTAATATATCAACAATTTAACGAATAATATTTCATTCGAGAATGTGTAGTAATACTCAGAGATGATTTATCTTGATTTATCTAGCTAGGATTTGCCTAACTTAGGACAACTTAGAGTTGGGCATCTTTGTGAATCCAGGCCCTGGTGTATAATGAAGAATAAATGATTGATTTAACAAAGTGAGCTGATAGTTGATAGGTTGAGTGCGTTCCGCGACTGACTGGGTTAAGGGGTCGGGGTAGACAGGGCCGGATAATGACGTGACAGGAATCAACCAATGAGCGACGTTAATAGGTAACATATACGATGATCATCCGATCATATTGTGGCACATATCATGACAGCGCTATAGATCGCTTTAAAACAGATACACAAAGAATTATATTTACATGATAGATTAGAACAGTTACAAATTTAACGAATACAAAGTAGAAGAGGAATATTAATCTATTATAGTTTTTGATGATTTAAAAATTCAAAATTAGAAACTATATACGGTATATTGTATGAAGATAAATGTATAAACAATTGGAATGTTGTGTGGACTGTTGGGAGTTATGAGAACCTTGGAACGTGTTATTAAGTGTTATTTAGTGTTATTACGTGTTAAGTTAGTTATTAATAACTTTTTTTAAGATTAGTTATAGCGCTGTATGTAGTTCACTGTACTGTACTGTACTGTTGAAGTACCTTAATCTATTTTACGACAGAAATGACCAATAGTAATATGTATACGTTAAAATGTTTTATATACTACCCAATTACCATTATTGTTTATATATTGTTCATGTTTTGTTCATATTCATAATAAGAAAAAGTATGCTCCGCCTCAAGTGCTATCTCATTGGAGCATACAAATTTTATAATGAATCATCCATGTTAACACCAATGGGAAAAATAAATAAAACTGAACTGAAACTGAGTGAATATATAAGTGAATGATTGTATTCGACACATTATATTGATCAAGGGAGTGCACTGGCCCAACAAGAACTTGACTCGGTTCGCTAGTTCCCGTTTCTAGCGAGTAAACAGTTAATTTTAAATTTAATATTAATGTATAATAAAAATAGAAATAATAATACTAATAATAATAATAATAATAATAATAATAATAATAATAATAATAATAATAATAATAATAATAATAATAATAATAATAATAATAATAATAATAATAATAATAATAATAATAATAATAATAATAATAATAATAATAATAATAATAATAATAATAATAATAATAATAATAATGAAGTATAAACTTATAAACACAACCACTGCGTATTACAAATACAAGCCTGAAAAGGTATTAGATAGTAAAGACTACAAATTATATTACGACCGGGCAGTTATTACAGACCAAACCATACACCACAATAGACCGGATATTATATTTATTGACAAGAAGAAACAAGAAACGATTTTAATTGATGTTGCCGTCCCTTTATGCCACAATGTAGAGACAACTTGGCGGGAAAAGATAAACAGATATAAGGAATTATCTATTGAAATAAAAAGGTTGTGGAAGCAGAATAATGTAACTGTTATACCGTTAATTATATCAGCAAATGGCATTGTTCCACGTAAACTCCATGACAGTATTAAACTAATTGGTCTCCAACCGAACATATACATCGAGATGCAAAAAGCAATTATTTTGAACACGTGTAGGATAGTGCGAAAATTTTTGAACTAAGAAGAATGAAGACTTCAAGAAGTTCTCCATCCCGATGGTGGTTTTCGTGGTTTCCACCGTACAAAGAGCGAATGCTGGGATGAGTACAAAACGGCCACGACCGTACATAGCATCCACAGTTCGGTTTGGAAAAAATAATGTGGACAATGATATATTAAGTAGTATAGCCAAATGTGGGCATTTGAGAAGCAGAAGAAGAAGAAGAAGAAGAAGAAGAAGAAGAAGAAGAAGAAGAAGAAGAAGATATATTAAGTAGTTCTAAGTAGATTTTAATAAGGTAAACACATGGAAATACTTGACATTTGTGTCCGTACAACATGTTTATGCCGGTTTTGACCGAGTTTGTATGTATTGCAACAAAAAAATAATAATAATAATAATAATAATAATAATAATAATAATAATAATAATACTTATAATAATAATAATAATAATAATAATAATAATAATAATAATAATAATAATAATAATAATAATAATAATTATAATAATAATAATAATTATTATAATAATAATAATAATAATAATAATAATAATAATAATAAGAAGAAGAAGAAGAATTTATTTCCAACCGATAATGTACCATCCCCCCCCCCACTCCCTCCTCCCGAAAGCCGAGTCACATAATGACCACACACCATAATAGCGTAACAAAACAAAATACTAAATGTTAACATTTCAAACACGGATGTGTGTGCAAAACAAATAATATTCGTATTTTTTTCTGTCAAACTAACACAAATTGATCAAGTAAGGCTCAAATTGGGCTTTAAAAAAAAAGAGGAAAGTGCTTGATTTGTCAATGAATTATCTGTCACTTAAACACAATTTCAAGAAATAATTGTTTTAACACATAATTTGTAAAAACAATGTGATTTATTTTCCACTTCACCGTTTGAATTATTGACATTTTCTCGGGATTATCTGTTGACCGCAAGCCGGAGCGGAAGCCAATATAATTAGGGTCTGGCTCAGGTAGCGGGGACAAGCTACCCTTGAGCCGACTATAGACGACCATAGCCCAATTAAAAAGGCTTGGGACAAGTTAAAAGCCGGTAGCAAAAAGCAAGCGTCAACTCTAATGCAGCACCGAATGACAACCGGTGGTGGACCATCTATGCCTGACCTTCAAGGAAACGAGTTAAGTTTGACTCTTGACGAAAACACGCGCTCTTCTGCGGCTGATGTTGCTGCTATGTTGCTCAGCTCTGGCTCCATTCGCTGGCCTCACAGGGTCACCCTTCCTACTTGAAGATGAGGATGGTATGTTGATTGATTTTGATGGCGCAACAACTACTTGACTCGATTCGCTAGTTCCTGTTTCTACCGCATGAGCGCGCGTTGCAACTTTTAACCTCGAATAGCTCCTTCAGGTGTTGCTTAATGCAATAATAAACAATCTTATTCACATTATCATAATAACTAGTACACATAATAATAATAATTATTATAATCATAAACATAATGATAATAATAATAATAATAATATAAATAATAATAATAATAATAATAATAATAATAATAATAATAATAATAATAATAATAATAATAATAATAATAATAATAATAATAATAATAATAATAAAAATAATAATAATAATAACATTGTCACCACCATCTTTCGGCCGCCACCCTAGGGTGCACTCTCGCATCGTCTTGGCTCAAGAGGAGCCCGATGGTGCAAATGAGAGAAGAGAAGAAGGGAAATAACATAATAATAATAATAATAATAATAATAATAATAATAATAATGATAATAATACATATAATAATTTCATTGACAGTTTAGTTTTATTAAATTTTAATTTTGTTGGAATATTCTTGTTTATTTATGATTGAAATATGTATTTTGTATTCCAATATATATATTTGTTTCCCCTTTTGTATCAAAAGTTACCGTCTTGCTGAACACCATACATCGTCGACTTTCGATTCAAGTTATATTGCCAATTCTGATAATACAATTAATTTCAAACAGTAATAACAAAATGTTTATATAGATGGGCCGAGTCATTCAAATTCAATTTTGCTTTTATTTGATTTTGAAGCTCTCGAATGAATGGGATTTAATATAATTGTATGTTAAACTCTTTCTTGTTTTCCCTTCCCCCACCCCCACCCTTTCATTTTGGAAAATTCTCAGCTTCTTTCTAATCTGGGGGTTCTAAGCTGCCCCTTCCAAACTGTGAAAAAAAAACGTTAAATGTTATTACAATGGTTTAAGTAGTCGTACTTTTTTTAAAGGAGGACTGAACTTTTAAAAGAGTTACTGCGCCTGGATTCACAAGATGCCGTGAGTCCTCTTACCTCTTTAGCAAGTTGTTCTCTATATACAGTTTTACCTTTAATACCAATGTTTAGGTGTATAACTATAACTATCAAGGATCCTTATATATATAGCTAGTCACGGCCCACTAGATGTTCAATGACAACAATGCACAACAATGAAAAATGCACCTTAACATATCTATCAAGGATCCTTAGATAGAGTAAATTACGGCCTTCTAGATCAATTCTGAAAATCATCTATTAGTTGTGTCGTTGATAACAACCACAATCCAACTTAGAGCTGCTTCTCAACTGAATCTAATACCACTACTACACTTTTCCCTTGGGGCCGCTCCTTCTAAAGTAAACAACTAGAAACAAAACAACGTGAGTTTCCCGACGGATTTCCCGGCTGTCAAAAGATTTTCCTCATCAGGAAGAAAAGTCTTCGGCAATGTTCCACCGTCTCATTAGAGAAGTTTTGAACGTGAGTCTAATAAATCAGACCGATGTCTCCAACTACGACTGTGATCACATAGAGTCATAGACGGCTGACTTTGAGATGCTCGGCGCAAGTTAGTTGAAGTTTACGTTCAGTTATATTCCAAAGCTTGAGGTTAGTTGACTGAATTGTTTTAGGGTGATATGCACATACCACTGTTATGTAAAGGCTGGTCCACACAGATTTAGAAAGACATAATGCATAAGGTTTAAGACGTTGTTTTAAAAACAACAATGAAAACAACGTCTCAAAACTAAAACTTTGTGTGAACGCCAGTACGTGTTTCCTATGATCCAACTTTACGACTACGCGTTAAACCTTAAATCGTATGTCTTAAAAATCTGTGTTTTTTGCTATGGCATTGTTTTATATTACATGTTATTTTCCATAAGACGAACAAACTCCATAGCAACCATAAACAAATCACATATTTAACTCGTCTCTACATTTGGCAAGGGATACTTTTGCTGGTCTTTGTTTACAAACAAATGCAATATCGTCCAATCCGCACAACAATGTGCGCTCTACCTTAGTAGGGTAGCCTACTCTTTCCCTTTATGGGCAAGTTTTCCCGCTATAGTTTATACCAGGCTGGCATGTCACCATAGAAACCGGTTCGTAGGGGACGTATTGTCCACCCCTTGAGTAGCGCTGTCAACGTTCGGGCGAGATGTTGATGTGATCAGTGTCTGATTCGTGAAAAAAGATAATCGAGCCTGGCTTCCTTTAAATTTACCTTGTTTTTCAAGGTTCAAGAGTCCAGGAGACAAGAGCTAAAAGCAATCCATTAGGGGTCGGTAAAATAAAACGCCACATCTCGCGGTGACATGCAGGCCTGGTACGGAGTACCTTAAATAGGACAATTTTTTAAAAGGAAGCGTATGTCTAAGCTCTGCAATAGCGAATAGGGTGTATTCAAATAATGCACAAGGTGGCCATACCGGGTTTAAAAATGACATTAGGTTGGTAGTTCATTGTTTACAGTGTTTTAGATGGTGTTTGGTGCAAGTTCAACTGTTCAATGACTTCAGTTAGCTATTATAACTTGAAAGCAACATACGTAAACTCTTTTGTGTGGATTACCCTTTAATCGTTTACAATGATATATGATAATCATTTTCGTAAACTTTATAGGAGAATATATTCATAGGTTGCACGTACGTCACATCTTTGCGCGTGGCGGCCACATTTGTGATCAAACTTTGACGTTGCCATGGAGAAGCAATTGAAGGCGGTGGTGGTAGAACACAGAAATTCTTAGTTCTTTAAAATCAGTCTGTTTTTTAGATAATATTGGTATGTGTTTTAATATTTTATTTGTTTATTACTTATGTTTACTTTTTAAGTTTTAAATTAGGCTTATTTATTAAATTTCAATAGTATTTGCCAATGATCTAGGATTGGTCCGCATCAATTGTGTCACAATCATGGCCGCTGTGACGTCACGTGAATACTTCCTATTGGCGGCATTGGGGTCGCAATCGGGATCGTGGAGTACCAGTCCGCCTACATTGAACTTTTTTTAAATGATCTATAGGATCATTGACTGAGTTAATCACGGTCCTCTATATTTTAATGACAACAAGACACAATTATTGAAAACTACTTTTCAAATGTTATGTAAAGATTCATTGATGCATACAATATCATCATCTATTATTCGTCATCATATAATTTTAATTGTTGTCATTGAAGTTTTAGAGTACCGTGATTTATATCTGGGGTCATTCTAAATTCAGTATAGATAATTTTAAATTGTGTTTTTTGGAAAATGTTCTATATAAATATATAAAATAGAAAGATCTTCATCTAAACATCTCAAAAACATCAGTATTACTTATTATTTTAAATTAATTTGAACTTCTATTTATGAAAAATTCCACATTTTTATTTCCCACTTTAATGATATGAATTAGTATGTGCGACATTGTTGTGAACCTAACAAATGTAATTTTTCTCTTTCACAGGTAAGCTATCCCACAGAGGCATAAGGGAATTGTAGCAGCTTCTGGAGTAACTAGCTAGACAATATAGCGTCAACGCCAAAGATGAGCACCATATGGTAAGTAGACATACTGAGTTTATTTTGTTTATTTTGATTTTTTGTGGAGAGACTGGGTGGAGAAATTGTGTTAGAAATGTCAGAGGGATAATTCATGCTAGGGCAAGACAAAGGAAGAAAAGGGGTGAAGCGTCAAGCATGGATTAGGTAGACCCGAGGCCCAAGTAATGGTGGGAACCTCCCAGCCCCTTCCCGACTCTATAATTGGGAACAGGGACACACGTTGATTGATTATATTCAATATTCATATAATATTCAATATATTTATATTATATTATATTATATTATATTATATTATATTATATTATATTATATTATATTATATTATATTATATTATATTATATTATATTATATTATATTATATTATATTATATTATATTATATTATATTATATTATATTATATTATATTATATTATATTATATTATATTATATTATATTATATTATATTATATTATATTATATTGTATTATATTATATTATATTATATTATATTATATTATATTATATTATATTATATTATATTATATTATATTATATTATATTATATTATATTATATTGTATTATATTATATTATATTATATTATATTATATTATATTATATTATATTATATTATATTATATTATATTATATTATATTATATTATATTATATTATATTATATTATATTATATTATATTATATTATATTGTTATTGGAACAGGGACACACGTTGATTGATTATATTCAATATTCATATAATATTCAATATATTTATATTATATTATATTATATTATATTATATTATATTATATTATATTATATTATATTATATTATATTATATTATATTATATTATATTATATTATATTATATTATATTATATTATATTATATTATATTATATTATATTATATTATATTAAATTATATTATATTATATTATATTATATTATATTATATTATATTATATTATATTATATTATATTATATTATATTATATTATATTATATTATATTATATTATATTATATTATATTATATTATATTATATTATATTATATTATATTATATTATATTATATTATATTATATTATATTATATTATATTATATTATATTATATTATATTATATTATATTATATTATATTATATTATATTATATTATATTATATTATATTATATTATATTATATTATATTATATTATATTATATTATATTATATTATATTATATTATATTATATTATATTATATTATATTGTATTATATTATATTATATTATATTATATTATATTATATTATATTATATTATATTATATTATATTATATTATATTATATTATATTATATTATATTGTATTGTATTGTATTATATTATATTATATTATATTATATTATATTATATTATATTATATTATATTATATTATATTATATTATATCATATTATATTATATTATATTATATTGTATTGTATTGTATTATATTATATTATATTATATTGTATTATATTATATTATATTATATTATATTATATTATATTATATTATATTATATTATATTATATTATATTATATTATATTATATTATATTATATTATATTATATTATATTATATTATATTATATTATATTATATTATATTATATTATATTATATTATATTATATTATATTATATTATATTATATTATATTATATTATATTATATTATATTATATTATATTATATTATATTATATTATATTATATTATATTGTATTATATTATATTATATTATATTATATTATATTATATTATATTATATTATATTATATTATATTATATTATATTGTATTATATTATATTATATTATATTATATTATATTATATTATATTATATTATATTATATTATATTATATTATATTATATGTATTATATTATATTATATTATATTATATTATATTATATTATATTATATTATATTATATTATATTATATTATATTATATTATATTATATTATATTATATTA
>OX246750.1:22205890-22453153 GCA_945910005.1 Isoperla grammatica | reverse complement strand
TACTATTGAATGTAAGCAATAGGCAACACGCGTACGATTTTTTTTGTTAAACCAAACACTTAGTTTAATAGTATAAGATGCAAAGAGTATATTAATGCAAGTCCCAAGTAAAAAAGAAATTTTTAAATAGGTTTAATGTGGTCGCATTTCTTGAAGTTTAAACTCGGGGATCTGAAACGCGTACAGGTGGCTGTGACGCATTGGTTCTGTAGACGTGGCGTAACAGACCAATCGCTGAGGCGGTGAGCGTACACATTACAAAACCATGACGTCAAATCCACTCTACATGGCGGCGGCTCGTTTTTCGCGCCCTTTTATTTATCGTTACTAAACCAATTATTATTTTGAGGCATAGACTGATCCGTTTTTCAAAATTCAAAGACACAAAATTATTAAATGAGAGACAAGGTATTTAAAAATCGATTCAAATTTTCATACACGTGTTCCCTATTGTCGTACAAATGTGTCCCGGCTGGAAATCGAACTCAGGTCCACCGGCTTTACGTATTGACGCTCTAACAACTGAGCTATCGGGCCACGGCATAGACTAAATTTATGGAAATTAAAATGGGTTAATTGCTCAAACGAATCATCATGCCATACCACATTTATGAAAGATGAAAATGTTCATACTAAAACAAATTAAATATGTATACGTCGGTCGTCTATTCTATATGCATTATTGTCCTCGCCCGGAAGGGGTACTCAACTCTGCGTCGGCGGTGTCCGGCGACGCAGAAAACCGTAGGGTCCCGCGGCGGAAGCTGCCGCGAGGCGGTAGGCCGTCCTTTAGTGGTCCGCCGAGCAGTCGGTCCTTGGTTCGATGCGCGCGCAGCGGCCAAGACAACAGGTTGTAAATCACGCGCGGACACAGTTATCTGCTTTAAGTACCCGTGTGGGCACACTCAGTGGCGTAGGAATAGGGGGGGCAGCCTGGTCGAAGCCCGGGGGCCCGGGGTCTAGAGGGGCCCGGATTTGAGACAAGCTTGAGTTCAAAAGACCTGAGTATCAGGACGATCCGGAACCGGGCCCTGGATACTGAGTTAAAAAATAGAAAACAAGTAATTGTTTAAAACAATTGTTGAAGTATAAGTTGCATACATATCATGAACATCTGTATGCAAGTTATCTTTACCTTGCCCCTACCCCACTCGGTGTCAATAATACTTAAATTTTATAATAATTGCCAAATAGTAAATAACATGCAGATTGTAGGCGTCATTGACAGGGGCCCGCCAGCTCGCTGTAGCCCGGGGGCCCGTGGATTTCTAGCTACGCCACTGGGCACACTAGACAGACAGTCGCTTGAGTTGAGGTTCACGCGACACAGTCGCAGACACGCGCAAGGCAAGGGTCGAACACCGGGTGACCGTCTGATCAACCCTCCGAGAGACGTCGGTCCTCGAGGACCTCCATCCCCCAGCCCACTGCCCGCCGAAGAAACCCCCTCACGATGACCGCTCTGCGGGTTAGCCTCGACCCCCCCCCCCTCGCCCCCCCCCCCGCCATTTGGAAACAACGCTTCCATAATGTTTAAATAATAATGCTTCTGTTATGGGTGATAACACTTGATGATAACATAATTATAAAAAAGGGTCTACAATTAATATTCGATAGTGAGTTATAAAGAAACCTAAAGAAAACTAAATTTACTCAACATTCTACTGGGGAGTGGGCCAGAGTCAGGCGCGGGAAATAGGGACCAATGGGGAGGCAGGTTGTCTTGTAGAGATGTACATGTTATTAGAAACAAGTCCTTTACTCAAACTGTTATTGCAAGATGATCAGAAAAGTATATTGGTGAATAAGATTTATAAAGAACGAGAGACTGCCGTGAATTTCATACACTTTTCTCACGCTTGTTGGAACAGTCGTTTTTTGAATATTTTCGTTTGGTGGTTTTGCTGCCGGGGTCCCATAAAGGTTTTCTTTCAATATACTAATATTATTAATTGTTCGTAGTCCATTCCTGCGCGAAATCGCCGCTCTCTGGTCCGAAATCTCCAGAACACTGACGAGTACGGGCAGAAAAAACAAGATATTTGTTTTGAGACGGTGGTCGGTGATAGTCGGCCGGGTTCGGGGGCGTAGCACGTAGCACACAACAAGTAGGCGAGCTACGCCGCGATCCAAGTGGCCCGTGGGGCCTGCAGTCTTCACCTGTACTGGTACTTGGACCAACTTTATACTAACAGTTGGTTCTTTTCCACTATCCCCTTCTCCTGCCGCAAAGAAGACAACAAAGATTTCATTTTCTGTTGAAACTCGTCAACAGAAAATCAAAGTTGAACATAAATGTCCTCCCACGAATCATTCTTTATCACCGATTAAAATGGCACTTGTGCTTCGATTTCCACATAACTTCTTTACTTCTGTTTACCTCGAGTTGAGCAATAAATCGTTAGTCCACTCCTTGTTCCACGTATGACAACTCGAAAGTGATAGTAGTGGATGCAACCCGGCATGGAGCGCGTCTGAATGCGCGCGCGCCCGTCCACACTGGCTGCAACGTGCGCGCGCATCCCTTTGAGGTTCGTCGCAATACCGACTCTGGGTGGATCGCCGAAATGTTGCACGGCGCACTTCAAGGCGCGCGGCGCGGTTCGCGGAAACGCGCAAGTGTGTACGCGGCGTTACAAGTCGGTACGGGTCTTGTTTAACAACAAGAATTCGTCTGGGTCAAGTACGCTATTTCAACTCATCCAAGGTGCATTCAAACAACTGGTTATTTGGGTATAGAAGGTGGACCTGCATAAAATGCAGTTTTACCAGACAAGTAGGCCAAACGTTCAAGTGTATTCAGTGGCATACATTGCAGTGGTATAAATACAGCATTCAATGCAGTAGAACATCTCAGTCACCATGCGTCATCACAGTCGGCAAGATCACTAGACAGCAAGATCAACAAACAATACAAATAAGCAAAATGTGAGTAAAGAAAATACGTCTCATTACATTTTCATTGTTAGCTTAAAAACTAATAGGAATATAAATCTTGTTTTAGATTTACACTAAAAATGGCAACAGTGGACGTGGACGCCCAAGAGTTTTACGCCAATAATAATGACCTTTTGGTCAAAGAATTAGCAATAATTGACAATGAGACTTTGAACCATTATTTCTGGAAATTTAAACCTCAATTTAGTTAAGTCTCTCTTTAAATTGAAAAAAGAAAACAAATTATTGGTTGACATTAAATTATCATGGATGAAAATGGAATTCAGGCACGGAAGAATATAACCACCTACTCAAAATATTTCACGAGAATACAAAACAATATTCAGTTATCCATACAAAAGGTTATTAGAAAGCTCTCTTTATGGTCATGAATCTTAAAATCAAGGATCTTCCTTTTTCAAAAGTTGATATATGTTAACTCTCATGTTCTTTATAATAATAATACGTATCAATGTGCATTAACCAATTCAGTGAAACTGTCTACCTGGTTGAAAAAGAACTCGGCGTCTAACCTTGAACGTTGAATACAACATGTTATGGCACGATCGAGTGTCACGATTCAGTTAGAATAAATTAGCTCTATAACAACCAGACAGTAGGAATTGAGTCAATACACCGCGTAAATATATTCAAGTAAGATAAAACCTCGCTTGTCATTTCGTCAAATTTACGTTTTATTCTCTTCAGATGCTATTCATCATTTATCGAACACTTCTTATGGAAAATTATTTAAAAAAAGAAGAAGAAGAAGAATTAAAGTACTTCGAATGGCGACGATACAGGAGTCTTGAGCAAGCGTACCATGATATGGACTGTACTGGGACGATGATTATTCAGAAGAAGAAGATGATATTTTTAATTGTGGTTTTTAGTATGTAATTGTAATATTATTCTAGGTACGAACCCAATAATAGCCCAGCTGTCTGACACCGGACCTTAATAAATGTTTTTTAAATTTAAATTTGTTTTTTATTCGTAAGTGCTGGTTCACACAGATTTCGAAGACATAAAGCATAAGGTTTTAAGACGTTGTTTTAAAAACAACAATGAAAACAACGTCTTAAATCTAAAACTTTGTGTGAACGCCAGTACGTGTTTCCTATGATCCAACTTTACGACTACGCGTTAAACCTTAAATCGTATGTCTTAAAAATCTGTGTGGACCAGCCTTAACGAGAAATAACAATAAAAGTTATTACAACAATACTAAAACAACCACTTTTCTATCACTAAGATGATTGCAACAGACATTTAGGGCTTTCAAATGATAAATAATAAACTTAAGATTTACGCTTGGTATTAATTAACAATAACTAAATTTTTCAGGAAAAAGTGAGAAAACTAAAATAGCTGGATTAGCCAGAAAATTTCTGAAAAGTCGGGAAAATTAAGAAAAGCCGGAAAATTTCGGAAAAGTCGGATTTTTTTTTAAATCAGAAAAATTCGGAAAAGCCTAAAAAATCAGAAAAAACTGAAAATTCCGGAAAAGTATAAAAAAATCAGAAAAGTCGGAAAATTTCGGAAAAGCCAAACATTTTTGGAAAAGCTGAAACATTCCGGAAAAGTGGAAAAGTCGAAACAATTCGGAAAAGTTGGAAAATTACGGAAAAGTAAAAAAAATCAGGAAAAGTAGTAAAACTAAAATTGTCTGTAACAGTCTAAAAAACTAGAAAAAAATTTAGAGGGAAAAATGCAATCATTTGAAAAAGTCATTTAATGAGACACAATTGTATTTACAGATAATGAAGAAATCCATTCTCAATCGTTTTCTGACTGTGTGTTCTCCTCACGGAACGGAAGAACGAGGAATGAAGTCACCCCTACCATCGATATCACACATTATAATTAATAAAATAAGTCAAGAGTATACACGATTTAAGACAACTGGCACAAACTATCTTATTAAATTTAATCCAGATGGCTCCGAAAATAATTCAGTTGAGTTTCTACAACAAGCAATTACAGAGTTACTCAGTGAAATGACGGTTAATATGGCATCACTTGGTCTCACAATACATAATACAAACAGCTCCACTGAGAAACCAGCAGGCATCTCGTTTCGAAGGGTAGATCAAATATCTACTGATGTTATTTGGTATGTTCTGTCAAAGGTTATTCATTCCAATGCTCAATCTTTGGCTTCTGACAAACTTTCTATTCACTTAGATTATGTTCGTATGATAAATGGTAATGGAAGTAATCGTGGTATTGACACCAAAGGTCTACCATTGGATGTCATTGCAAAACTCAAAACTAGTAAGGTTAAAGTGATTGCAGAAAAGTTTTGCCTTGCTCATGCAATAATTATTGCAATAGAAAAAGAAGAAAATGATCCTAATTTTCAAGCTCATAGAAAGGGACGAAACATTGAACAAAAGGTTCTTGATTTATTAGAAGAAACGCAAAGAAATTTACACTCAGGTTCAGGTATTAAAGAATTAAAACAGTTTCAATCACATTCCTCTAAATACAAAATTACTGTATATGACAAACTTGAAGCTGATGCCATCTGGTTTGAAGGTGATAGTCATGCAGAGAATAAGCTAAATTTACTATACACAGAACAGAACACAATAAACATTTCAGTGTAATCATTAATCTAGCTGCGTCTATGGCAAAGAAGTTTGTATGTTTAGGATGTAGACATGGATTTTTGAGGGCTGAAAATCACACGTGCACAAAGTCAAACTCTTCTTGCATGAGTGTTCCTCCTTGCACATCCTTATCTAGAGGTATGAGTATATACTGTATTGATTGTCATCGTTATTTTAGGTGTCAAACCTGTTTAAATTCACATAAACCAAATCAAGTAGGAAATAAATCAGGGTGTTCTGTAAGAAAAGTATGCCTTACATGCAATCAAATGATAGGTCAGAATCGTGAATGCTCTAAAGTCTTTTGTAGTGTTTGCTCATCTAACCGTCTTCCAGGTCGTCAGTGTTTTATGCAACCATTGGAGAAACAAACGATGATCGATAAATATATGTTTGTATATTTTGGTATTGAAACAACACAAGGGGGCCCTCTCCGATGCCCCACCAACCTTTTTAGTCTCCGATACCCCACATCCTGCTCTACCTGTTTTCTAAAGCCCATGTTACACCACTCAATTTAATCGCACGTCCACTGCGCGGTAAGCGGTAGGGATAGAGGTTAGGTTAGGTTAGGTTAGGTTAGGTTAGGTTAGGTTTGGGTAGTATTATTAGGTTAGGAGAGTATTTTACTATAAGGTAAGGTTAGGTTAGGTTAGGTTAGGGTAGTATTATAAGGTTAGGGTAGTATTATATTTGGGGTGTGCGTGTGCTTATTTTAAGTGGTGTAGCATGGGCTTCTTGAGCAGCTAGGTGGGGCATCGAAGATGCGTCCAACACAAGATCAACAAATTTAGGATAGCCAAACATTTATTCATAAACCAAATCTCTTGAAAAGCATCTCAGGCGGCTTGCAACTTGAAACAAGATGGTATTAAATGTGGAAAACGTGAACACTCGTTTTGGGACAATTGAAGACTTTACAAACTATTTTTGTAAACCGAGACCTCTAGAAAATTATTTGTATTTCACACAATGGTAGAGCTGTTGACACGCAATTTATTCTTCAAAAAGCTGTTGACAAAGAGATATACGCCAAAACTTACCATGGATGGTACACAAATTCTATCTATGAAACTTGAACACTTACATTTCATATACAGTTTAAAATCGATTAAAAAGAGGATCAACATGGGATCAACTGGAATGATGGGTATATTCCCTATGAGGATCTCGTGATGTTGCTAGACAAATGTATTAGTACAGGTTTGGTATTGTATTCATTCAATGAAGAAAAGTGTCAGTTTCTGTCTGATATTACTGATCGCACCTTCATTGACATGGAACAGGAATTCAATTGTTCTGAACCATCCGAAATGTCATTTGAAACTACTGCATGAGCGTTTCCATGACATCGTGTCCCATGAAGACATGTGCACTAGGTAATGCAAAAAATATGTCAAAGTGGTTAACCCATCTTCATTTATCGAAGAAATCAATCAGATGTCCCGGCGACCTTTTGTCATATCAAAGAACTAATGTCTAAAAGTATTTAGAGAGAACCAGACAACATTGAGATACTTTTAAGACTACTATAAATACGGGCTGAAAACGACTCGATCATCACAGTTCATCATGGATCACGACATGGAGCCGAAGGTGGTCGCTGGTGTTTTAATTCAACGTCTCTACTTTCTCAATGACAAGTGTACAAAATTCGTGTCCGTGGCAATATATCTTGAACATGAATATAGACCATTTGTGAAACTTGAACATATTAATGGACGCTGTGTTATTTAATCCCTTAAATTGGGGAATATGCGCAAATTCCTTTATTGAAGGAAACATTGTTAAAAAAATTGAATTAAATATGAAACTTGATAAAACAAATAAAGATGTTGCATTTGAATGCAACAAACAATCCATTACAATCCTGTGTAATGAGGTGACAAAGTTAAAGACCTTGCTGTTAAGTTTGACAGGACAGCAAAACAAATATGATATTATTCTATATCCTGAAATCAAATTTGTTTGTGAAAATGTAAATTCGAGTGATTTATTTGTTAACCCTATTATTTACTGCAAATTTATTGATTATGAACTGTTTAATGATGAATTAAACGCTATGAAATAAGTTTTTTCTAAATAATGTACTCTATATTATTAATCCAAAACATATATAATGGCCAATTGTTGCTCTCGTTTCAAATACCCTTTCTCATTTTCCTCTCTGTTGACTTCCTTAACCTTGATCAATGTCCTTACCTCATTTTGGTTATAACCTTGAACTAAAGCAAAGATACAACTTAAAAAAAAAGTTCTTTTTTTAAATTATAAGTGTAAGGTCAGTTTTGTTTACATAACAAGAAGGTCAATGACCTCTACCTCTTTGGTTACGTCATTTGCCTTGAACCTCGTTCTTTATGTCATTAACCCTGATTAAAGGTCGGAAGGGGGCGGGGCTTGGCGGACCCAACCTCCTCTGTACGTCATAAACACACTCTCTAGGGGGGGGGTAATCCCGCTAACAATGACCGCGGAATCCGTCAGAGGTCGGCCGCCTAGAGGTCTGCACGGGTACGGGCTTCGCCCGCGGACCCGGGTGCGGGCCTTGATATGTTTATTAAAACGGGCCCGGGCCGGGCCTAGGCCTTCATATCACTGACCGAGGAGGGATTTTTCGGGCTTTTTAATTTTTTTTTAATTGCAATGAAAGAAAAGTAATGTTATTTTACCAACATTTCCGAAACTTGAAACAAACCCAAAATAGTATAAACTTCCGGTCAAACATTTGTGTTGTAATTCTTTTCGATACATACATTCACTGGCAATAGTTACTTATTTCGTTTCATCTTATCTCCTTTTTGTTCTCACCCAGTCGTTCGTATTCCTTGTCAAATACCATAGAAATCAACTTGCTGCTTTAACAGTTGAACGGGCTTTTACGGGCCAATTTACACTTCAGGCGGGCCTGGGCCGCGCCCGGGCTTTGATTAGCTTACTCAGTACGGGCCGGTACGGGCCCGGGCCTGAAATACCGGACCCGGGCCGGGCCGGGCTTCTATATTTAGGCCCGTGCAGACCTCTACGGCAGCCCTCAGTGTTAAAGCTGACGCACGGAAGGTACAATACGTGACATATGTCAATCAACACGGCTGATAAGAATGTTTTGTGTCATCGTCACCTCCTGGTAACAGTCAGAGAGTTCCTATGCATAGTTGCCACGTGACATCACAGCGGCCATGACGTCACAGCGGCCATGACGTCACAGCGGCCATGACGTCACAGCGGCCATGACACCACAGCGGCCATGACGTCACAGCGGCCATGACGTCACAGCGGCCATGACGTCACAGCGGCCATGACACCACAGCGGCCATGACGTCACAGCGGCCATGACGTCACAGAGGCCATGACGTCACAGCGGCCATGACGTCACAGCGGCCATGACGTCACAGCGGCCATGACGTCACAGCGGCCATGACGTCACAGCGGCCATGACACCACAGCGGCCATGACGTCACAGCGGCCATGACGTCACAGCGGCCATGACGTCACAGCGGCCATGACGTCACAGCGGCCATGACGTCACAGCGGCCATGACGTCACAGCGGCCATGACGTCACAGCGGCCATGACGTCACAGCGGCCATGACACCACAGCGGCCATGACGTCACAGCGGCCATGACGTCACAGCGGCCATGACGTCACAGCGGCCATGACGTCACAGCGGCCATGACGTCACAGCGGCCATGACGTCACAGCGGCCATGACGTCACAGCGGCCATGACGTCACAGCGGCCATGACGTCACAGCGGCCATGACACCACAGCGGCCATGACGTCACAGCGGCCATGACGTCACAGAGGCCATGACGTCACAGCGGCCATGACGTCACAGCGGCCATGACGTCACAGCGGCCATGACGTCACAGCGGCCATGACACCACAGCGGCCATGACGTCACAGCGGCCATGACGTCACAGCGGCCATGACGTCACAGCGGCCATGACACCACAGCGGCCATGACGTCACAGCGGCCATGACGTCACAGAGGCCATGACGTCACAGCGGCCATGACGTCACAGCGGCCATGACGTCACAGCGGCCATGACGTCACAGCGGCCATGACGTCACAGCGGCCATGACACCACAGCGGCCATGACGTCACAGCGGCCATGACGTCACAGCGGCCATGACGTCACAGCGGCCATGACGTCACAGCGGCCGTGACGTCACAGCGGCCATGACGTCACAGCGGCCATGACGTCACAGCGGCCATGACGTCACAGCGGCCATGACGTCACAGCGGCCGTGACGTCACAGCGGCCGTGACGTCACAGCGGCCATGACGTCACAGCGGCCATGACGTCACAGAGGCCATGACGTCACAGTGGCCATGACGTCACAGCGGCCATGACGTCACAGCGGCCATGACACCACAGCGGCCATGACGTCACAGCGGCCATGACGTCACAGCGGCCATGACGTCACAGCGGCCATGACACCACAGCGGCCATGACGTCACAGCGGCCATGACGTCACAGAGGCCATGACGTCACAGAGGCCATGACGTCACAGCGGCCATGACGTCACAGCGGCCATGACACCACAGCGGCCATGACGTCACAGCGGCCATGACACCACAGCGGCCATGACGTCACAGCGGCCATGACACCACAGCGGCCATGACGTCACAGCGGCCATGACGTCACAGAGGCCATGACGTCACAGCGGCCATGACGTCACAGCGCCCATGACGTCACAGCGGCCATGACGTCACAGCGGCCATGACGTCACAGCGGCCATGACACCACAGCGGCCATGACGTCACAGCGGCCATGACACCACAGCGGCCATGACGTCACAGCGGCCATGACGTCACAGAGGCCATGACGTCACAGAGGCCATGACGTCACAGCGGCCATGACGTCACAGCGGCCATGACACCACAGCGGCCATGACGTCACAGCGGCCATGACGTCACAGCGGCCATGACACCACAGCGGCCATGACGTCACAGCGGCCATGACGTCACAGAGGCCATGACGTCACAGCGGCCATGACGTCACAGCGGCCATGACGTCACAGCGGCCATGACGTCACAGCGGCCATGACACCACAGCGGCCATGACGTCACAGCGGCCATGACGTCACAGCGGCCATGACGTCACAGCGGCCATGACGTCACAGCGGCCATGACGTCACAGCGGCCATGACGTCACAGCGGCCATGACACCACAGCGGCCATGACGTCACAGCGGCCATGACGTCACAGAGGCCATGACGTCACAGCGGCCATGACGTCACAGCGGCCATGACACCACAGCGGCCATGACGTCACAGCGGCCATGACGTCACAGCGCCCATGACGTCACAGCGGCCATGACGTCACAGCGCCCATGACGTCACAGCGGCCATGACGTCACAGCGGCCATGACGTCACAGCGGCCATGACACCACAGCGGCCATGACGTCACAGCGGCCATGACGTCACAGAGGCCATGACGTCACAGCGGCCATGACGTCACAGCGGCCATGACGTCACAGCGGCCATGACGTCACAGCGGCCATGACGTCACAGCGGCCATGACGTCACAGCGGCCATGACACCACAGCGGCCATGACGTCACAGCGGCCATGACGTCACAGCGGCCATGACGTCACAGCGGCCATGACGTCACAGCGGCCATGACACCACAGCGGCCATGACGTCACAGCGGCCATGACGTCACAGAGGCCATGACGTCACAGAGGCCATGACGTCACAGCGGCCATGCGGTCACAGCGGCCATGACGTCACAGCGGCCATGACGTCACAGAGGCCATGACGTCACAGCGGCCATGACGTCACAGCGGCCATGACGTCACAGAGGCCATGACGTCACAGCGGCCATGACGTCACAGCGGCCATGACACCACTGAAATTAACTGAAAGCAACTAAAAACGTCATTTTAAATTTGAAAAGTAATTATAAAAAATCCCAACTTGTAAGGCCAGTAAGTTAGCTCTCCCCCCCCCCCACGGTCTTTCTTGAATCCCTTTTGAAATAAAGCAGCACTAACTCTGGGTTTTCGGCACTAAATGGCACTAATTCAGCACTAGCTAATTGTGAAGTTTGTGTGAGATCGGATGAATGGGGGAGGGGGGAGGGGGGGGTGCTACGTGAAGTTAGCACCCCCCCACAGACATGTCTCAATAACTTCGTTAATAATGCAGCACTAATTCTGACACAAACGCCACCAAATGGCACTAATATAGCACTAACTCATGGCATCAATAGTGAGCGAATTGGAGAAAAGGGGTGTGCCAACTTCACGGACCTCAAATTATTATACATTGTAAATTCTAGACTTGGAAAAAGTTTTCGCTTAAGTTAGAGCGTGTGTAGCAAAGCCAATAATATTTGCAGAGCTTATTTACCATCAATAAGTGTTGTGTTATTTTTTAAAACTTTTGTTAAATTTTAACAAAGGAATCAAATCAGGAAAACAAAACAGTTAATCCCTTAAATACAGAATTGCCAACCCCTGTCCTAAACAGAGTATCAGCATAAAGCCAATTTTAACTAAAGTCGTCGTACAACAACTTCGGTAATGCTTTCGTCATCAATCAATGACGTGTTTACGGTCTCGGCCAACCCGAGCAGGTATTTGGATTAGCCACGGTCGCTGGCTGGCTGCCGCTAACCCACCCGTGACGGAAGCATTACCGAAGTTGTTGTACTACGACTATAATATGCGGATTACGGTTCATGTTCACAAAGGAATATATTATCAACTACACCAGCAAAGGGGCTGTAGGATGTATACCTACCGTGCGGAAATCTCTATTTCCAGCTGTGAAAATCACTTTTTTATTTTATCAGAAGCCCGGTAAGGTCAGAAATACATTGTTTCTTATTCACTTGTTTATTCGTTGTGCATACAACTGATTTCGTTATCATAAAAAAACACACTCAACATTTGTTTAAATTTATGGTAATGGTAAAGGGGTGTCTATATCCTGAGAACATTTAAAATATGGAAAAGAGTTATTCATTCCCTAGATCTGGTATTGTAGGAGCTGAACTATGAATTTAATAACTTTCAAATTTTATTATTATTACGAGTGTTTTTTTTTTTAGATAATTCAATTCAATATTCAATTTAAATTTATTTTATACTTTTCAAAAAATAATACAAATAACATGAAATATGTTTATTGTTTATAGTGTGTAAATGTAAAGAAGTCCACATAGAGTCACACCTCATCGTGTGTGTGATAAATAAAATTATGTTAATAATAATCCAAACACAAAAATAGTACATTAGAGATGATAACCATAAGTATGTTCACTAACTATAATAATAATAGTAGTAATTCGAATTACGAACAAGAATAATTTTGATAGTAACAATGAAATATCAACAGTAATATAATCGAACATGAAAAGTAGAAATCACTTAAATAAATGTGATTTGAGTTGTTATGTAATGATTAATGAATAATAAACTATTTAAGTAATTACCGAAATATCAATCGTAACGACAATAATTATAATAATTGAAAGTTTAAAATTCATTCTTCAGGTGGAAAAAACAAATCCGAGTTTTGAATCACGTTTTCATATCTTGAAACGTTTCCATGCTTTCAATCCAGCTACCCATTGCCGATAAAACACCATCATTGTACAGATATATACTGCATAGATAAAGTTAGTGTTGATGAATTTACTCCAAACATCATAATTTTCATCATCAAAGAATCGCTTGATGCTATTAACGATGTAAGACAAAATAGTTCTCGTGGACCCCATGGCCATAATACAAAAATTCTGATCATTTTACTACGATCATTTCGCTCAAAGTTTCAAACCCGTTAAAAGAAAATTCATTTTTTAAGCAAATTTTACAAACCTTAAAACACCCATTTCTACGTTCCACAAAATGACGCCATTTACATAAGTAGGGTGATTTTAAACTCGGAAAAAACTTCCATTATTCGCGAAACGGTTTTCCCGCCCATGTTCTTATCACGGTTTTTATAAAGAACAGTTTTATGTTCTTGAATGGTTTGTACGCACATGAGATGTCGGGTCTTTTGGGTCATTTGCCCGCGAATTAAGTCTGGTCATGAACTGGTTGTGCCATAGATAACAAAGATGCTCATTTTTAGAGAGGTGAAGGGGGACAAAGATATGATAAAGTTAAGAAAATGTGAAAGGTAATGCCTAATACAATAACTTAACCATGTTTTTTTTTTAATATATTTTTACATGACATTCAACATTTACTTTGTACATTTACATTCAGCTCGGGATGTGTGTTGTCAAATTTAGCAATTGATTTATGAGCCACTTCTATTGTACCCATCCTCGTCAAATTTCGCATAGTCTATTTGACGATGCACGTTTTCACTATTATTTCAATGTTATTTTAATATATATACGTTGTTTCTTATGTTTTCGCGGACGTATGTTATGGATTTGTTGTCTTCCAGGATATTCCGCCGCTTGTGTGAGTATACTGGTGCACACCGAAGTTGTCACCTATTGCTCGACGTTTCGCCAGAATTGCATCTGGCATGATCACGAGTCCCTATCACGTCCTTCTCATTTGAGAAACGTCGAGACTTCGGTCTGCACCAGTATACTCACACAAGCAGCGGAATATCCCGGAAGACAACAAATCCATATACATTCTATGTTCTCGACTTCATGACTAAAACTATGTACTTCGTGTAACAGATTTTCTTATTCGCTCTCTCAAGGACGAATTATAATGATGTCACTACACAACATGGCGGCAACAAAGGATACTTTTGGCGGTATTTGTTTACAAACAAATGCAATATCGTCCAATCCGCACAACAATGTGCCCGCTACGTTAGTAGGCTACAATTTGGCTTTAGGACAAGTTTTCCCGCTAGGATGCGTATCTAAAGTTCGGTTTATTTCCCAAACTGTATTACTAAGGATCGCTACCATTGGCTGGATTTATAAAACGTCGCCTCTCATTGGCTGGGCTAAGAATTTTAGGTGCAAGAGCTAACGTTGCTATGGTTTCCATAAATCTTAAATCCTAGGAAAGTGTGTAAATGCCATAATGCTTTTGGCTTGATTTGATTTTGTTAAACCTTAAATCTTAAATAAGTGTGTAAACCGTCCTTAAGAGCGAAGGATTCCTCTTCATCAAAACCCGCAGAAAATTTTCATTTTTTAATTATATCTCAAGATTGAAACACAACATTGAAAATCTAAGTAAATCAAAGCGCTGTGGTTTGATAAGCCCTACAGGCTGAATTATACATGTATCTAGCATTATAACCAGTATGACTGTGATTTTTATTTCATTAAATTACTAATAAAATAAGTATCATAGTCATACTGATTACAATAGTAAATACATTTATCATTCAGTCTTTAGGGCTTACCAAACTACAGCGCTATGATTACTCAGATTTTTGATTTTGTGTTTCAATCTTGAGATATAATTAAAAAACGAAAATTTTCTGCAGTTTTGACGTAGAAGTATCCTTCGCTCTTAAGCTCTGCGATCGCCATTTTAACGCGAAAAAAACACGAATATATTACAGAACGCGCAGATTGAAAACAGCAGATGCTACAAAACGCTCTCGTCTTAAATTGATAGCGCTAGTAAAACTGGTGTGTATATTTTACCCGCATCTGTCTCTGTGACGCGTATATATTTGGGGAAATGTTTGTGAGGTGGTTAGTAGACACAGGGTGGGGGGGGGGGGGAGAGGGATGAGTTCCTTTAAGCGGAAGTTAAACGATCCCCTCCGTTAAGTTGGAAGTTTAAACGTATTAAGAGATAATTCCAGAGCTACAGTAATCTTTCTTTACATCAATGAATTCGGAAATGTTTGAGTAAATATCTTGAGTCCACTTTCAAAAGGATATTATCATCGATAATTTAAAGGATTATTATTAATATGTTCTCTTCATCTACACAAGAAGGGGAGACCAGTGTACATCTAATATTACCCCATTCCATTAAGTTGGATAAGGACATCTTTAAGAGCGAAGGGTACATCTACATCAGAAACCACAGAAAATTTTTATATTTTAATTGTAACTTAAGAATGCTACTCGAAATCGAAAATCTGCGTCAATAGTGCACTGTTTCGGTATAAGCCCTACAGACTGAATGAAATATTATAACTATTAAGACTGTTATTTTGATTATTAATTCGATTATTTGTAATGAATTTAAAAACAAATTAAAACCAAATAAAAACCATACTGATTATAACGTAAGAAACAATTTAGAGCATTCAGTAGGCCTAAGTAAGGCTTACCAAACCACAGAGCGCTGTTGATTCAGATTTTTGACTTCGAAGTCCATTCTTGAGATATAATTTAGAAAATAAAAGTGTGTCCTGTTTTCGACGTAGAGGTACCGAGGTGTGATCGAGGTATGGAATCTTTTTTGTGTATTCCCGGTAACATATTTTGCTCATACTATATCTTATTTTTGGGTTATTTTTCTTCTTCAAATTCAGAAAGTCCAGTGTTCGATTCCAGATTCAGGAACTAAAAGGGTTTATTAAACCTTTCTAAATTGACATAAATTACTGAAATTAAACGATAAATTGGGCCATCATAACAACGAAGCACCTTATAAAAAAAAAACAATGCCCAGTGATCTTAACTGTGAGGGCTGGTCGAGGTGGGTCCCTCCTCGTGGTGAGCGGTGCCCGCAAAGAGGGCTCTCGTGCATATCTTTTATCATCGCTACCTCCTAGCTCATTCATCATTGACTTGTTGCTCACTTTCTCAATTGTTCCGTCTCTCTCTTCTCATTCTCATTCGTGCCCGCCCTCTTTTGACCCAACTCCCCCCCCCCCCCCCCTCCCCTTTTCCCCTTATGTCACCCTACCCTTATGTCAACCCCGGCGATGTGTGGTGGTTCTCATTTGGTGTTTAATACTTAGTTTAACAACGAACTAACTAACTAACTAACTGACTGACTGACTGACTGACTGACTGACTGACTGACTGACTGACTGACTGACTGACTGACTGACTGACTGGCTGACTGACTGACTGGCTGACTGACTGACTGACTGACTGACTGACTGACTGACTGGCTGACTGACTGACTGACTGACTGACTGGCTGACTGACTGACTGACTGACTGACTGACTGACTGACTGACTGACTGACTGACTGGCTGACTGACTGACTGACTGACTGACTGACTGACTGACTGACTGACTGACTGACTGACTGACTGGCTGACTGACTGACTGACTGACTGACTGACTGACTGGCTGACTGACTGACTGACTGACTGACTGACTGACTGACTGACTGACTGACTGACTGACTGACTGACTGACTGACTGACTGACTGACTGGCTGACTGGCTGACTGACTGACTGACTGGCTGAGTGGCTGACTGGCTGACTGGCTGACTGACTGACTGACTGACTGACTGACTGACTGACTGACTGACTGACTGACTGACTGACTGACTGACTGACTGACTGACTGACTGACTGACTGACTGACTGACTGACTGACTGACTGACTGACTGACTGACTGACTGACTGACTGACTGACTGACTGACTGACTGACTGACTGACTTACTGACTGACTGACTGACTGACTGACTGACTGACTGACTGACTGGCTGACTGACTGACTGACTGACTGACTGGCTGACTGACCGACTGACTGACTGACTGACTGACTGACTGACTGACTGATGACTGACTGACTGACTGACTGACTGACTGACTGACTGACTGACTGACTGACTGACTGACTGACTGACTGACTGACTGACTGACTGACTGACTGAATTGCTGACTGAGTGACTGAGTGACTGACTGACTGACTGACTGACTGACTGACTGACTGACTGACTGACTGAGTGGACATTAAACATGAATGCTATTTTATCTGAACAAACAGGCCTGATTGTCCAGATATTGATATTGCTACACCGGTTGATTGTAAATTCGTTCAGTAAATATTGTACAGAGTTAATCACACACACCTCTACTTAGTTATAATATGATATACTATCAAAGATTTTCCTATAGCACTTGCTTTAGTTGTATTTTTAAGTATTATTATAATACACTTATGGGACCTGAGTTATCTTGTCAATACAGTATAAATACTTTAAATTTGTATAATGAGGGTAGATCTGTTCTGGAATTGTAAATTAGTTTTAAATATTGAGATTTGTGAATGAATGAATGAATGAATGAATGAATGAATGTTTAAAAGAATTTAATTTATCCGATTTACCAATCAACTTTCTTAATATCAGATTTAAACATTGTTTTATCTTTCACGGCTGAGTTAGTTCAAACCCCCATTTATATTAGTGTTAACAATTTTAGTCATAATTTCTAAAAATAGGACAGTGATTCTCATATTTTAATTAAATAGTTTCGTTAGGTGTGTACACATTTTCGTGAATTCTGCTCAACAATATAAATGCAATTTGCACTTGGTGATTTCAGAGTACAAATAACATATTATTGCTGCCACGGATATAGAAGTGGCGAGTGCATCAGACAGCTTTCCTATACCCAATATAGCAAGTACCGTTTATTGGGTCGACTCACATGAAGTATAAAGTGACTTTTATGTTTTGTTTTCATTTAATTTTTTAGATACGTTATATTTCATATGGCAGCGTTAGATTTGAATAGTGACAACACTCGTATTGGAAATATTATTAGTTTTCTATTTTCATTGTGTAATAACCGATATAGGCGGCTCAGCGGTAACATTGGAGACTTCTATCTCGGCAGGTCGTTGCTTGTTGTAACCCCACCACCTGTGTTTATGACTGAAGGTTTGACGAAGTTTCCCCAAGTCATTAGGGAAATGGTAGCATTGAGTCGTGAAAATTTATAAATCCCACGTGATGTCACAGTGGCTATGATTGTGTTACAATTGATGAGGACCATTTCTAGATCATTGGCAGATATAATTAAATACATATTTAATATAAGTCTAACTGGGAATTTAAAAGTAGCCTAGCAATTTATATAAAACTAAAAATTTACAACACTAATTGTATATAAAAAAAAAAGACTGGGCCCGGACATTTTTCTAGTTTCCCTAACTATTATACTTCCCGACATTGTTGAATGCTGTGCAATGTGCGTTGATAAGATTTTTCTTTGTCATTTCGCGGTCCGCCACCGTTACTAACACTTAGTTGGAATTCATAGTCGTCCCCTACACCTCGGGGCGCCCATTGTTACCAAGGTAGCAGTTTGTTTGCATGTTATTTCTCATCAACGAAACAAATCCATAGCAACAATGGGTGCCCCTAGATGTATAGGGCCGACTATGAATTCCAACAGCAATAGAAATTATGTAATTTCTTCCTCCAGTTCGTATCAGATCGCGTTTAAATTATATATTCTTGACCGGACAAGAATTATTTTTCCGTTTTGTTTTTGAAAAAAATATTTTCGAGTAACTTTTGTGCAACTTTTCCAAGACATCAAATAGCCGTAAAATAAGCATATTCGTGACCGGAAAAAACTATCAAAATATGACTATCTCAAATTTTGCCGCCATTTTGTTTCAGAAAATTTACAGTAACTATAGAGTAACTTTGTAACTTTTCGAACGATTTTGCCACTCAACTATTGGCATTCAATCCACATCAAGGCTTGCGCAACTTGATCGAACTCAAACAAAAGAACAAAAAACAGAACGAATGCCATAAGAGTAGAATGAAGCCGCTCGCTACGCCCGCTTGAAAATTGTTTCTTTTTTTGTGTTTTTGCAAGTATAACGATTGACATGCAATTCCCAAAAGACCCGTGTGCCCCAACTTCCTAATCATTTTTCCAACAAAACATTTTTAATCTTGAAAGTGATTACAAGTTTAGAAAAGATTGGCACTGAAAAATAAAATTTGTACTGAAATCTGTCAACTTCCATTAGCACTTAATATAATCGTGGAAATTACATTCTTTTCCTACCTTGTTGAAATGTTGATGAATTCGAAAGACATTTTAAACAGTACTTGAGACAAATACATCGAAAAACATGAAAATGTAAGGCTTTGTGTTCGTATCTTTAATATGGCATTCAGTATTAACAGCTTAAAATATAGTAGCAGATAACATTATGATCTTCAGGTATACTTATAGACAAAATAATTATTTAAATGGTATTATGTTTGGATCAGAGTCGATAAAGAAGTTATCTCTTTATGGAAAGCTTCTCTATCGAAATAAGAGAGAGATCGAAAATTAAAACCTCTCACTTTAATGGTACGAACAAAAAAACACAAATTCTCTCACTTTTAAACCCATTTGCGTCGAACACACTTAACCATCATAAATCATACTTTGGGTATAACAGTTAAAAAAGTGTTGATGTAAATAAGTATAACCACTAACCAGGCATTACATGAATACGGCTGTCTTACAAGACACGAGTCCTATTACCTTCTTCACATTATGGCCACTAACAGAAATTAAGCTACTGACTGCTACCTCTCCGTCAAAAACCGCACAAAACTTTCACTTTTATTTATGTATTTATGAATTGGCCCCATACAGCATTTTATGCCATTTAACAGTGACCAGTATAACAACGGATGATTAACAACGACGCATGATGATGAAGAAGGGAGGAGGGGAAGCCTGGTACCGGCACGTAGCCTACTTATGTCGAAAAGTACCAAGGGGACCATCGGCTTTACGTCCCATCCGAAAGGACGGTGTAACTTTGACCAGTCATATAGGTTCCTCCACTAACCTGGACTGCCGAGCAGTTGACGAGAAGAACGAAGCTGTTACACAAGCTTTCGAACCCTCCAATCTGCTCTAACCAACGGTATCTAGTGTTTCAGAGGAGAGTGGTCACCCATCCACCTCCTGACCTAGCCCGAGGTTGCTTAACTTCGGTGTTTGTATGGAAACCGGCTAAGCGACCGCGGCTAAACCGTTGGCTTATAAATTATATCTCAAGAATGGAATTCGAGATCGAAAATCTGAATCAACAGCGCACTGTGGTTTTGCAAGTCCTACATACCGAATGCTCTAAATGTGTCTTACATAATAATCACTATGGTTTTTGTTTTTAATTCATTTTATTACTAATTATCCATTTAAAACAAAAATAACTACGCTAATGGTTATAATATTCACTATATAAAACATATAAAACATATATAAAACATTATGTAAAACATGGCTTACCAAAACACAGTGCACTGTTGCCTCAGATTTTCGAGTTTGATAATTAAAAAGTTAAAATTGTCTGCGGTTACTAAGAAGCACCCATCGCTCTTAATGAACGTAATTCTATCAGGGATAAAATTAAGACTCAATTCCTAAGCAATACGAATATTTTCACGACATCAACCAACAACGGTTAGCCTAACTGCTGTTAGTGGCCGCAGTGTGGCCCGCGGAGCTACCGAGGTAAGCTCCAGCGCCGGAAATGACGGGTATCAACTCGTCCGCTGTAAAATATTACACCTTTAATAATTCTCGCCCAATGTTCTCTCGGGTTTCCAGTGCGGAAATTTCTTCATCACTCATCGCAAATAATTCCAGGCTGAGATTGTCCGACGCAAAATGTATCTTTCCGTGTAGACTTTGAGTACAACGCATCCTACGTTGGGTAGAGGGCCAACACTAATGACTATTACTCTTTTATTGCTAAGTTAAAATTATCTGTAAAAGTTGATCTATTATAATTTGTATAAACATTTCCATATATATTCGCCTTGGCGTACGTTTTCGTTGTTCATATATGTATTTATATTATTTTTTACGGTTAAATACCACGTTATATAAACAAAAATATTTATTTCCAACGTTTCAAATGGATTTCACCTTTCATTTTCAAGAATAAAAACATGACAACATGTAAAATAAACAATTAGAAATAACCCAAACAATAACAAACATGGCCTACAAGAGAATTTTGCTCAATGAACAAGTATACCATGATCAATGCAACTCAATTATTGTGCAGAATTCCTTGAAAAAAAAAGATGTATGTATATTATACTTTTCCAAAAGTTAGAATATAAGTTAAAATGAACAGTAAGCATGATCCATTCACACAAGAAGTCACAGTTATAACGTCAGCACCAGACTTCTTAAATGTGTTCACTCGCGAACATAAACCAAACACAGGTCATAAATATATAGGCCTACATATATATTTTTTAACAAGACACTTCGTGTTAAAGTCGTACCACAGCAACTTCGTGAATGCTGACGTCACAACTGCCCAAGCTAGTCGGAGCCAATCTGCGGGAGACTTTTTCAGATACTGATATATTTTCGTTTTTCAATACCTCGCTCATCTACGATATCAGCCTGCACAAGGTTGCTGTAGAATGACTTTAGTTCGTCAGTTCCTAGGTTGTGTGATTATAAAGTTGCCGCACAGCAACTTTTCTCCTGCTTTCGTCACAGATAACGAACACACCTCAACTCGTAGCCAATCAGCGATCGCTATTTGGGTGGGGGGGGGGGGGGTTCTCGACGGTTCGCTGATTGGCTACGAGCTCCTCTCCTCAGATGAAAGCATCGGGAAGGTAGTCGTACCGTTGAGTGAGTAATATAGGGTAGAGGCCCCACGCCATCGGCAGTTGGTCTACTGCCATTTAATGTCAAAAATACTTTAGTGGGGTAGTAGAAGTTCGTCAAGCGACGCGATGACGGAGCCTGATTGGTCGGCTACTTCACCGAAGATATACGAAGACAGCCGAAAACTCCGTCACCGCGTCGCTTGGCAAACTTCTACTACCTGACTAAAGTATGCTGGGCAGCATAAGGCGGTAGACAAACTGCCGATTGCGTTGCGGCTCTACCCTATAATTCTTACACAACGATCGTACTACGACTGTACCAATACCGCCATGTTTCTTTTTTATTGTATTATATATTGTAACTAAAACATCCTTTCGCCTCCTAGATGACCTTAAAATAAGCTGGGTAGGTAATTATTATGAGCTTCACTAAATGTGATCCAAGCAGACCTATTTCAAAGTATATAATTTCCAAAACGTGTGTTATTTATAGTTTGAAATACGTAAGGCATGGACCATGGACTACCCGGGTTATCTTGGCAACAAACACGGGCTATGGAACTCACAAAACATCCTAAAGAGGTGTTGATAAAGCTATCTGTACTTCCTTTTGGTTTACAAATGTCGGCGAGTGTATACATTGTCATATCATTGCCTGCGTTGCTTCTCTACCCATACTTACTCATGCTCAAAGACTTACACCGTTTGACACTCTTCGTTTTGACTAAGTCCTCTTTTGAACCACATAATCCTTATCATTGACTTCTAAGTCACTCTTGACGCAAATACAATCAACTACATGCGTTCTCTACCCATAGTAAGTCACTCCTACTCAAAGACCGACACCGTTTGACACTCTCAGGTTTGACTTGATCCTCCTTTACCCGCATAATCTACCTCCTCGGGCTATAGCTACTTCTGAGTGACGCTAGACGTAATATAAAAACATTCAACTGCGTTAGTTCTCTACCCATAGTAAGTCACTCATACTCAAAGACCGACACCGTTTGACACTCTCGGGTTTGACTTGATCCTCCTTCACCCGCATAATCCACCTCCTCGGTCTGTAGCTTCTTCTGAGTGACGCTAGACGTAATATAAAACATTCAACTGCGTTGGTTCTCTACCCGTAGTGTCACTCATACACAAAGACCGACACCGTTTGACACTCTCAGGTTTGACTTGATACTCCTTCACCCGCATAATCCACCTCCTCGGGATAGCTACTTCTGAGTGACGCTAGACGTAATATAAAAACATTCGACTGCGTTGGTCCTCCACCCGTAGTAAGTCACTCATACTCAAAGACCGACACCGTTTGACACTCTCGGGTTTGACTTGATCCTCCTTCACCCGCATAATCCACCTCCTCGGTCTGTAGCTACTTCTGAGTGACGCTAGACGTAAAATAGAAACAATTAACTGTGTTGGTTCTCTAGCCGTAGTTAGTCACTCATACTCAAAGACCGACATCGTTTGACACTCTCGCGTTTAGCTTGATCCTCCTTCACCCACATAATCCACCTCCTCGGTATGTAGCTACTTCTGAGTGACGCTAGACGTAATATGAAAACATTCAACTGCGTTGGATCTCTAGCCGTAGTTAGTCACTCATACTCAAAGACCAACACCGTTTGACACTCCGGGGTTTGACTTGATCCTCCTTCACCCGCATAATCCACCTCCTTGGTCTGTAGCTACTTGGGAGTGACGTAACGGGCTGTCTTCCCAATACACTCCACAAAGATTGTAGAGTCGAGATTCGTCCGTTCGTCTTCACTCTAAGCCTGGAGTGGTTTTACTCTAGAATATATTGTGTATATATGTATGATGGAAATGTTTCACAGGACACATTAATCTGCCGCAGACACAAACCAAAGCTATAAATAAATTTTTTAGTTGAAAGTTTAGCGCTAACCAAGCTTAGAAAGTTCTGTTTATAAATTTGTACTTATGTTGTTTATAAAAAAAAAAGCATAATACATTTAAAATAAACGTGCATATAATGGACCCAAGATTACTTTACAACTCCTTTCGTCACATCCAGGGCAGTCGTAGCCAACCGGCGAACCGCCCGAGACACACCTGCGCCAATACCAATCGCTGATTGGCTACGAACCAGTCGCCTGTGACGAAAGCATGTGCGAGGTAGTCTTGGGATAACTATAATACACAGTTTTGACTGTGGTCCATCCAAACACACAACTCAATGTAAAGTTGTCGCAACGAAAGTATTCCGATGCTTACGACACAGCCGAGTCCAAGGTAACAACTTCATTTTCTACTTCGCTTATTCCTACCATCTCATCTAAACAGGACCATTGGGGATAATTTAAGACCTTCCGTTGGTTACCTGTAACGGCGGGTGTGGCCAAACCGCCTGTGCACTCAACTAAGCCGAACTGTACATTTAAGAATGTGTGAAAGGACGCCAAGTAACTGTTGATTTTCTTTCAATTAGCGCGGTTGAAATGGGCAATAGAGACAATGATCTGAGATCGGTTTGCGAATACTTTCGTTGGGACTAGTATAGCACCTGTTTATCTGTATTCTTTATTATTCCTGGCTTATAACAACAACAAAACTTTTGTTTATATTATACGCGGCCACTCAAAACAGACGAGATTTAATTAGGGTTTCGCTCCCCCCCTGCTCCCCCCCTCCTGCTCTCCCCCCCTCCCCCCCCCCCCCTCGCCATGCGACCCCCTTTACCACTTGATAACCTGACAAAATCAAATCATGTTTACTCATATCATATATATTATTTGTAATCAGTCATATTTGTTATTCTGGGCGGGTGACCACATAACTAGGGGGTGGAGCTCCAAACTACGTCAAAGTGAACATATCTGCACTCTACACTAGATGCAGCCTGATGGCAAGAAATAAACTTCATTTTTTTTTTTTTAGACGATAAAAAGAAATGGAATGAAATGAAATGGGTAAATTTCAAGGACAATGCGACACGCCAAAAACTCCAACTTTTTGTTAAATTATACGATAAATAGAATGAATATACCAAATGTATATTTAAAAAAAAACATCTATAGCAATCATAGTATTGATACAACTCTAATTTGTTATTTATTTTTTGTGGGGGGCTGTCGGCCCCCCAGACCGCCACTATTTTAATCAAAAATTGCCTAAAACTAGACATAAATATTGCAAAGAAATGCAGACGCAAGTTTCTTTGGCCGGTTCCTTTATGGGTTAATTATGTGTACTAATCTACATTTTGTTACTATATACGTAGGCCTATATTTGGCATTTTATTTAGACTCGCTGGGAGCCGTGAGTTAAATTCGGTTTTTGCACGTATTGGTATTTAAGATTTTAGATTTAAGGTTTAAAAAAATCAAACCAAGCCAAAAGCATCATGGCGGTTACACACTTTTCTAGGATTTAATATTTAAGGAAAACATGTTAATGTTAGCTCTTATATCGAAAATTCTTAACCCAGCCAATGAGAGGCGACATTTTATGAATGGAAGAGATCCTATATAAAACAGTTAAGAAAATAATACCTTGAATAAGTGTGTAAACCGACGTTAACATCATCACACATATCAGATGGTGAATTGACACGAAATTAAATTACAACGCCCCCTCCCCTCCCCCCCCCCCCCCCCGCCTCCAACCCCCTACATTACCCCCGTGCCAGACATAAACACATGAAATCACGAGCACATGTCGTATCACTTGACACCGCCAAGATTTATCGTCAGACATATTAAACCACGCCTACAAACCGCCGTAACGTAAACTTAATTCATAACGTGCAGACTAATTAATGACTGTTTTGTTAAGACGAGTCCTTGAAGAACCTACTCAGTATTCATGCAGACAGCATAGGAGCTTCGAGTGTAATATAGGCATTGTGCAGTAGTGGGGGGGGGGGGGGGGGGGGGTGCACAACTTAGTCAAAGCAAGACACATCGAACGAACAAAGGTGATGAGAGATTTCGTAAAGAGAAACTTGAGATGTAGTCGTAGTATAATATTGGCTGAATTAAACTACAAATTTAGATCCGACACCCGAAACTAGGGGATCAGGAGTGATAGTAGAGGAGCAAAAGGTATCTCGTGCGCCTTTCGTGGAAGAGTATTGCGGTAAACGGTATTCTGTTACGGCATACCATACGAGTATTTTGCACCTACCTGGCAGATCCTGGCACGCTGCAGAGGGCGCCAGGAGCGTCGTGACGTCATAGACACGTTTTAATTAATTACTTTTGAACGGTTTATGTCACAGAAAATATCAAGAGGACAATTTTATGATGTCATACTAGATGAGAATTTATAACCTATCTGCCACATTCTGGCGGACTGCAGAGGGCGCCAGGAGCGTCGTGACGTCATATACACGTTTGAACTAATAACGTTTGAACGGTTCATGTCACAGAAAATATGTAGGGTACAATTCTTCTATAAAATACTATACGAGTATTTTGCACCTACCTGGCACATCCTGGCACGCTAAAGAGGGCGCCAGGAGCGTCATGACGTCATAAACACGTTTTAATTAATAACGTTTGAACAGTTCATGTCACAGAAACTGTCAAGGGAACAATTCTATTACAAAATACTATTAGAGTATTTTGCATCTACGTGGCACATCGTGGCACGCTGCAGAGGGCGCAAGGAGCGTCGTGACGTCATACACTTTTTCATTAATAACTTTTGAACGGTTCATATCACAGAAAATATCAAGAAGACAATATTATAGAGAATTTAAATACAAATCGATTGATATGTACCAATAGGGTAATCATGTAATTTTTAAGGGAGAAATTGCTAACAAATAATAATAATTAGATGTGTATGAAATGCAGGGCATCCCTCATCGTAATATCTATTTATTACTATTTCGGAGTTATAATTGTATCACTGTGAAGGACTTAATAATCGTAGTCATCCCAACATACCCATGGGTATCTGTTGTTTAACAATAATAATAATTATTATTATTGTATACTAGTTACTATTCATAGACTGATTAGTAAAACTCACGTTTGCTAGAAGTTCTCTTCATCTTCATCATCGTCGTCTTCATCCTCATCTCCCGTGTTGTCGGTATTCAAGCACTCTTGTTCCTCGTCTTCAGTAGAACAGCCACAAAGCTCGGTGCACCTCATGTTATTTGCTTTGCAGCTGCATCTTGACGCACACCTTGATTTTAAGCAGTTGCATTTAACTAGTTGAATGACGGCAGCCGGTGCAGGTTTGAGGGTTATCATGACTGCCACATACTCGTTGCTCTCAAGTAGCCATCCGTAGTCTTCGGGTAATAAGTTGATAGGGTTGGCAACCTGGTAATTATGCCACACCCAGCATTGATGGTGAGCACCTAGTATGGCTTGGAGATATGTGGCTTTGCTGGGTGGAAGCTTTTGGTGGGTGCTTGGCAAGACTTTTTGTGAAACATGCGCCATCGAAGGTCAGACACTGATCTCAGTTTAGTGAATGGACAGTACAGTTTGCAAACAAACTTCTCTAGACCACTTATCACGGAGTCTTTTAGAGCAACAGTTTAACCTAGTTCTTTAAATGCTGAAAATATTTCATAGTCGGATTCTTCCACACACCAGCACTTGTGAGGATCTAGCCAAACTTCTTGTCATGTGCATTGACAACAGTTATAGTGAGTTTTCAGAGGTCCACGTGGTATTTGATAGATATGACATTGCTGTTTCATTAAAATCGGCTACTCGAAAGACCCGGCAAGGAGGAAAAGCTGCTGTAGCTTATCGCATTACAGACAACACGTCAATCGGGCACTTGAGCATGTCACAACTACTTGGTCACACCAAAACCAAGTATGAGCTGACAGAATATTTTTCACAGAAAATAATTCGAGCCTCACAGGCCTTGGGCGACACTTCTACCACACTTAAATAGTGATTCATGCATTAGATGCGACAAAACGAGGAGCTACTCAAATATCTATTTTTTCCCCAGATACGGATGTCCTTATCCTGGTACTGCGACGTTACACCGATCTCTGTAAAAATACTGTGTTCATTACAGGTAAAGGGGAAAATAATAGAAGGATAGCACTTGGGTCACTATACAACACACTTGGGCAAAATCAAGTTTCAGGACTAACTGGATTTCACGCTTTCAGTGGTTCCGACAACACTGGGGGATTTTCAGGAAAGGGGAAGCTTTCGTGCTGGAAAGCTTTCAGAGAATCCGACTATGAAATATTTTCAGCATTTAAAGAACTAGGTTTAACTGTTGCTCTAAAAGACTCCGTGATAAGTGGTCTAGAGAAGTTTGTTTGCAAACTGTACTGTCCATTCACTAAACTGAGATCAGTGTCTGACCGATGGCACATGTTTCACAAAAAGTCTTGCCAAGCACCCACCAAAAGCTTTCACCCAGCAAAGCCGCATATCTCCAAGCCATACTAGGAGCTCACCATCAATGCTGGGTGTGGCATAATGACCAGGTTGCCAACCCTATCAACTTATTACCCGAAGACTACGGATGGCTACTTGAGAGCAACGAGTATGTGGCAGTCATGATAACCCTCAAACCTGCACCGGCTGCCGTCATTCAACTAGTTAAATGCAACTGCTTAAAATCAAGGTGTGCGTCAAGATGCAGCTGCAAAGCAAATAACATGAGGTGCACCGAGCTTTGTGGCTGTTCTACTGAAGACGAGGAACAAGAGTGCTTGAATACCGACAACACGGGAGATGAGGATGAAGACGACGATGATGAAGATGAAGAGAACTTCTAGCAAACGTGAGTTTTACTAATCATTCTATGAATAGTAACTAGTATACAATAATAATAATTATTATTATTGTTAAACAACAGATACCCATGGGTATGTTGGGATGACTACGATTATTAAGTCCTTCACAGTGATACAATTATAACTCCGAAATAGTAATAAATAGATATTACGATGAGGGATGCCCTGCATTTCATATACACATCTAATTATTATTATTTGTTAGCAATTTCTCCCTTAAATATTACATGATTACCCTATTGGTACATATCAATCGATTTGTATTTAAATTCTCTATAATATTGTCTTCTTGATATTTTCTGTGATATGAACCGTTCAAAAGTTATTAATGAAAAAGTGTATGACGTCACGACGCTCCTGGCGCCCTCTGCAGCGTGCCACGATGTGCCACGTAGATGCAAAATACTCAAATAGTATTTCGTAATAGAATTGTTCCCTTGACATTTTCTGTGACATGAACCGTTCAAACGTTATTAATTAAAACGTGTTTATGACGTCATGACGCTCCTGGCGCCCTTTTCAGCGTGCCAGGATGTGCCAGGTAGGTGCAAAATACTCGTATAGTATTTTATAGAAGAATTGTACCCTACATATTTTCTGTGACATGAACCGTTCAAACGTTATTAGTTCAAACGTGTATATGACGTCACGACGCTCCTGGCGCCCTCTGCAGTCCGCCAGAATGTGGCAGATAGGTTATAAATTCTCATCTAGTATGACATCATAAAATTGTCCTCTTGATATTTTCTGTGACATAAACCGTTCAAAAGTAATTAATTAAAACGTGTCTATGACGTCACGACGCTCCTGGCGCCCTCTGCAGCGTGCCAGGATCTGCCAGGTAGGTGCAAAATACTCGTATGGTATGCCGTAACAGAATACCGTTTACCGCAATACTCTTTCACGAAAGGCGCACGAGAACTTAAATGTTACCTTTTGCTCCTCTACTATGAAGAAAATTAGGAGAATTTGTATGTACTGTCGACCCAGCCAGTTACAACAACCGAATTTCAGTAGGGTTATTTATTTTATTTGAATGTGTATATCACAATTAAAGGGTGTTTAAGATCCGGTATTATGAATTTCGGATAGATATTAAATAGTGTTCTAAGCGGTTTTCACCATGGCAACAACCAATGAGACACATGGTTTCCATGGACATGATGGAAACAAGTTAGTTAGTAGCTTAGCGTAATAATCATACGAAGTTCATAATATACTACAACTATACTATACTACCAATACTATACTTTACTTCTTTATTCGTGTGACATCACGTTTATCCTGTCACCAATGACGAACCGTATCTGTGACTCCAAAACAATCACGACAGTTGACAGTTAGTAATGTTTTTACAAATATTGTAGCGAGGGTCATCCGTTCGGATATTTCGTTGTAATAATAACGAAACAGTGAAAACCAAGTTCATTAACTTGATTAGTCGAGTATATTGTAATGCTACAATTATGACATGAAATAATAACTACGTTTCAGGAAAGTTGTTTGGAGTCAGATAGCTCGTCCGCTATTTAATCTGACGTCATCACTAATACAGTCTATACTGGGCCAAAGTCACACTTTGATTTTTTTCCATGGCCATATATACACAGAGTCTCATTTTGGTTCAAAAAAACGCAAGCCCAGCTCTTTCCTATAGTACAAATTTGACAAAAGACAGTTCCAGCCTATTGCAGAAAGGGCGCAAGTCTCTGACAGTTTCTGGCACTTATCTCCAAACTATGCCCAGTGGACTTAAGCCCCTTCTGAAATACACGTTTCAGTTTTGTATTATATGCTTCGTTTCTACGATTAAGATCTCTTTAGTTTGACGCTCCCCTGCTGCTCCCCTCCATCGCTAAGTGATCCCCCCCCCCCTTATCCCCGTGACACGTGACAACCCGACAATCATATCATATTTATTAATTTCATATTATATTATTTATAATAAGTCATATTTGTTATGCTAGGCGATGGTGACATAATAAGGGGTGGAGCTTTTAAACTATGTCAAAATTAAAATATCTGCATTTCATGACAGCTCAAAATTCACCGTTTACCATTAAGATGCGAATTTAGATTAAGTTCCAAAGTTATAAAAAATTCACCCTACGTGTGGTTCTTTCAGTGTGATTTTGTTGTAAATTTTGTTAATGTATCGTATTTTTTAAAGAATAAACTATATGTTTACTAACTGAAACTAACCGGAAACGTAACCTTGACTTCTACATTGGAATCAGAAAAAGCCCACTAGACCAATTAACTAGCTACAATGCCGCATAATACAGATTAGAATGTGATACTTATTTCCACTACAAGATAATATTTGGGTTTAAAGTTCCATATTTGCAACTTCACTACTTGAGACGATGATTGGGTGAAATATGAAGATGAAAAACAGCCACATGTCCGAATCAGATCCATTGCACGCGCGCGGGGGTCGTCATAAGGGGAGTCAAGCAAGGGAGGGCAGGGCCAAGTGAGAGGAGAAATCTTCAGTGGGGCAGTGGAACAAGAGGTACAGGGTTCTTTCATCGACTCTTACGACTAGCAGAGTCATTCTGAGAAACAAATGTACTATTAATTGAAAAAGAATTGTTACCTTAGAAAATTAAAAATGACAATGCATAGTTAAGGCATATTTTATTTTCTAATTATGTATTCATTTCATTATTTTTCAAATTTTTTATTTATTATTTAATAATTTTATTACATAGAAGTATATTTATTTTATTATTTTTGAATTTGTTTGACTATTATTTTTCCTGTACACCACCCCAAAGGGTAATATAATATAACATGATAGGTAATTTAATGTTATGTTTGATTTATTGTGTACTAACTTATATGCTTGTTATGAAATAAGACTGCACATAAGTAAATACTAAATACATTATACCCCGGGGTCAGACGGGTCTTCCCCTACAAAGACAACCAATATAGGCAGACACGATATCACTGGTCTAACTTCTCTATTATATACATCAATCACATTCTGTGTCTCCTCCCACCTAAGAATTCATCCCCTGGTGGATTCCAGTCCGCTGGGCTCAAAAGGAAACCGTATCATCCCCTTGATGTCGAAATTTCTGTCGGCATTTAATAAAGGTGTGCAGGTATATGAACGACTCATAGACTCTAAGACTGTTCTGCCTGAAGCATTATGCTGCTCCTTACACGCCCATTGATGTTATAAGGAGCAAGTTAATAATCTGTTAGCTAGAAGCTAGAAGCGTCAAGAAGTTAGAGCAAGTAGTTCATGGACTTGTTTGTTGGATATTGTATCAATAGGAGTTTATAGATGCAAGGAAAATATGAGGAAATGAAGACACCGAAGGCGACTGATTTAGTAGGTTTCAATATCCCCAGCACCTGGTACTCTCTATCGCAATTCAAAATGCAGGCCGAAAATGCGAACTAAGAAGAACTGTTTCACTTTGTTGGAGCCTAATGATGTCAATCATCCCTTTATTGGCAAACCACTTACATTCGAACATAGTAAAGACAACTTCAAACCACATAAACCTTCGACCATAAATATTCAGGATTAGCCATTTTCATAAAGGGTTTGTTAGAAAAGTAGTACAAAAAATACTAGCGTTTCATTTAGTGATAGTCATTTTTCTGAGCAAGAGATAATTATGGCTGACTCTTTGAAAAAGGACCGAATTCTAAGCCCCCGTCTTCGCTAAATTGTCAAGCAAGTGGTTTTTGTTATTTGAATAGAAATCATTGGTGGGCACTTTTTTTAAACTGTGCATCCTTCCTGATGACAAGCTTGACGTTCACTACCTTGCACAGTCAGCGGGAAATAAGCCTCCCTTTGAGGAGTCCTCTTAACCGGCGTGCATCTTGGATAGAGACGAACTATAGTCTGCATCAACCTAGAGGAGGCCTCTACAACAGAGGATCTAGTTTTAGCAAATGACACAGCCATAAAAGTGGCGGATGTTTGGAAACTAGTTGTCTGAATAGTGTTCCGAGCACTGTAACAAACGAGCGAGTAGACAACATTCGTCCGGACAAAATTTGTTCTATTCATGTTTTGTTTGAATACTTGGTTGAGTTATTGAAAAGGTTATAACTTCAAGGTCATCGCTGCGATATTCACGAAAGTTGGATGTTAGAAAGTTTAACATTTGATTAACAACTTATTTTGTTTTAGCTTTTTTAGTTCGTTGCTCGTATTATTCAAATTTCATTCAATAAAAAGGTTTTGAAATAACTAAATGAGGCTGAATCAATATCATCGATATCTACGAATGTTCTAAAGACAAGAAATGAAAAACGAACGGCAACGCCAAGAGTTCTTGATCGTGTCTACGGCTCAAAGCACGCCGGTAAAGAGGACTCCTCATAGAGAGGCTTATATTTTTTGCTAAGTGTGCAAGTTTGTAATTGTCAAGCTTGTCACCAGTAAGGAAGCACAGTTTAAAAAAAGTGACTACCAATGATTTCTATTGATTGTGTATACGGCCCGTATGCAGAGTCAAGTATCAAGCTTGATACATGATTCGTTGCTTTGGAATTGTTTTATTACATGCTATTTTCCATAAGAACAAACTCCATTGCAACCATAAACAAATCACATAACGCGACTGTGCAATCCGCTCTACCTTTCATGTAACGTAACGTTATCATCATAATCATGGTTACGCCCCTCGAATATGGGACCTGGTCCAGTTAAAAATAATGATATATCGCGCGTGTTAATATTATTAGCTGAAGAGAAATAAGATGCATAAAGAAAAACAATGTAGCATTAGATAAAGGTAGAACTTGGAAAATAAAAATGTATTGTTCATCGGTGTTTTAAGGATTCTATCATGTTCATAATAGGGAATAATCAGACACAAACTTGCTCTGAATATCGAAAATGATAGATCCTTAAGTTCGGTTCACACACTTATTTAAGATTTAAGGTTTTATTTTCCAAACTGTTTTACTTAGGATCGCTACCATTGGCCGTATGTATAAAACGTCGCCGCTCATTGGCTGGGCTAAGAATTTTAGATTTAACAGCTAACGTTGCCATGGTTTCCTTAAATCTTAGAGAAGTGTGTAAACGATCTTTATCCAAAAATAATGTGAAGATGTTATCTAAGCGCTTTGGAATTTATAACTACTTTGCTTGTTAACACAACACTTCATTGCTGTCGATCTTCAGACGACTTATTTTAAAATCTCAACATTTTCAAATATTCTTTAAAAATATTGTATTTGTTGAACATTACCGCATGAATTAATGTTGAAGAGTAATTTCTGAACACATTTTAAACAAATTTGATACGAAAATGCCATTGCGAATGAAATGATCAGCAAAACAGCGTTTCTTGATATGATTGGTCGGCTGTGATCAAAACGTTTGAAGTCAGTCCCGGTTTTTAATTTTTTATCAATTAAATTTCTTCCAAAACACACAAAAATTAATGTGATTCTATACAGAAAAGTATTCAACTGGAAGGAACCTTAAAAGACAGTCGAAAATACTCTTTTCCCAATAGCATCAATGATTTATAACGCAGAATGGCTGTAATGGCGGACGCCGTTGGTAAAATCAAGATGACAGCACCTGTAACCACTGAAATACCCTAATATACATCCTATATAGTTGTGAAATATATGTAAACAAGGTAGTTGTAAATATAAAATGTTCACGTTATTTTTGAATAAAGGTCGTTTACACACTTATTTCAGATTTAAGATTCAAGGTTTGGCAAAATCAAATCAATACCGCAAGAAATAATTATTTGATATAAATATATATATATATATGTGTATATGTTATTGTTCACCATTTTCTGGGTTTCGTCACACGATATAAATTGTGTAGGTGGTCTAGACTTATCACAACTCACCCGACGGGTCGAGGCAATAACATCATCCATTATCGAAGAACAACGCGTCGTGTTGACCCTGGTTAGTATGGGGAATGTTACTCCCTCGAAACGTCGGATGAGGTGGGGTTAGTCTCTAAACCACCTACTCATTTTGTATCGTGTGACGAAACCAATGTTATTCTTCAACAGCTTTAGTAGGCTAGATGCGCAGCCTAGCAACCACAAGCGTGTCAATTAGAAGCCATCTTGAATTGGGCAAATAACACAGGCTGGAATAGGAGTCTCTAGTGCGACTTTCTGCCGATGGCAGCGCTAGCAGTACTTAAAGGTCCAAATTAGCATGTAAATTGCCCATTTCAAAATGGCTTCAAATTGCCACGCTTGCTACTGAGTGGACGGTTGGGGGAGTGGTGATCTAGCCTACTATAGCTGTTGAATATCATTGGACGAAACCCAGAAAAGGTGAACAATAACATTACTTTTTTCCGCGAAAATTTAAAAGTTAACATATATATATATATATATATATATATATATATATATATAAAACGTGTAAAGGAAGTAAAAACTACCAGTGGGAACTTCCATAACGCCTCCCGTTCGGACACGGATGCTTTATGACACAGCCATTGCAGATCGGAAGTAGATACGACTATGCACATTGTATGTATTTTTATATTTAAAAAATATTGAGTCATGGTTCAAAAACGAGCTCAAACTATGATGCAGTGCTGGATAGAATAATTTTCAGAAGCATTATACGATTCAGATGTGATTATATTGTCAGAAAACAGGACGCAAATAAACGTAAAAAAAAGAAACACGTGTAGGTTGCAATAAAATTGACAATAGGAAGAACGCCATGAATTGAACGTGTGTTGAGCAATCGAAGCAACAGGTGGAAGCTGTGTGGATCGTTGGACATATTGTGGGTTTGTTTCTACTTGTAATAAAGAAGGTCCAGGGCTCGATCCGCCGTTCAGGCTTTAAACATTGTTAATAACAATAACAATAAAGTAATAATAATAGTTATTATTATTATTATTATTATTATTATTATTATTATTATTATTATTATTATTATTATTATTATTATAATTATTATTATTATTATAATTATTATTATTATTATTATTATTTATATTATTATTGTTATTATTATTTTATTGTTGCAATACATACAAACTCGGTCAAAACCGGCATAAACATGTTGTACGGACACAAATGTCAAGTATTTCCATGTGTTTACCTTATTAAAATCTACTTAGAACTACTTAATATATCTTCTTCTTCTTCTTCTTCTTCTTCTTCTTCTTCTTCTTCTTCTTCTTCTTCTTCTTCTTCTTCTTCTTCTTCTTCTTCTTCTTCTTCTTCTTCTTCTGCTTCTAAAATGCCCACATTTGGCTATACTACTTAATATATCATTGTCCACATTATTTTTTCCAAACCGAACTGTGGATGCTATGTACGGTCGTGGCCGATTTGTACTCATCCCAGCATTCGCTCTTTGTACGGTGGAAACCACGAAAACCACCATCGGGATGGAGAACTTCTTGAAGTCTTCATTCTTCTTAGTTCAAAAATTTTCGCACTATCCTACACGTGTTCAAAATAATTGCTTTTTGCATCTCGATGTATATGTTTGGTTGGAGACCAATTAGTCTAATACTGTCATGGAGTTTACGTGGAACAATGCCATTTGCTGATATAATTAACGGTATAACAGTTACATTATTCTGCTTCCACAACCTTTTTATTTCAATTGATAATTCCTTATATCTGTTTATCTTTTCCCGCCAAGTTGTCTCTACATTGTGGCATAAAGGGACGGCACATCAATTAAAATCGTTTCTTGTTCTTACTATACTATTATTATTATTATTATTATTATTATTATTATTATTATTATTATTATTATTATTATTATTACCGTTATTAAAAGTCATCAATACAAATATTTATATTAGGCCAATAACTTTAATAATATACTAGTAAAATTAATAATGATTTAATTTATTATACTTTGTTTTATCATTATTCTTATTAATAATATTATTTATATAATAAGAATAATATTTTTGATATATAAGATTAATAATAATAAATAAAGATTAAATAACACAAATAATAATAACATTATTGGTGGAGGTGCCGAGTAACTTATTGTATAAATGTTTCAGTTTTAACAGAGTTTATTATTATTTATTGATAAGATGCCTGTAGATCTACGATAATAACTTATACCGTAGAGCCCTCTGATGCCCCTTACGACAGGCAGAGCCACCCTGGACAGATTGTATCCCTGAACAAACGGATGGAGCTTTGGAAGTATCAAGTTCAGAAAGTAACTGCAGTCAAGATTGTTAGTAGCGAGAACCGAACAGGTGATCTCACGAGAAAGATCCTCTACTTATCTATCAGTATTCGATATTGTACATAATTAATGAGATAGGACAATTATTTGAAGTCTTTTCTCGACATAATGGTCTCAAAACTGTAGTGTGTATTCACGTAATGCGCATGGTGGTCATACTGGGTGCCACAATGCCATGTGATTGGTAGTTCATTATTAAAGTGTTGCAGCTGCCTTTTGATGCAAATACAACTGATGTTATCTTACTTTACTTTGCCTGTTTTTATTGGAAACAACATAAATAAACTCTTTTGTCTTGATTACTCTTTTAATCGTTTACTAAGGCATACAGTATAACCAAATACCGTAGCAATAATAATAATACGATCGACTCCCACGAAATCATGGCGACAGCTCCGACACTAGCGCTGAGGCGGCGCGGAGTACCAACAACGTTCATTGCGGGAGCTAAGCATGCAATTTGTATGCCGAGTAAGCTCGATTTGACCCACGATTACGGGTAAAATAAGATGAAGACACATGTTATATTAATAATAGTAGCTTTGACTAAGCTGTTGTATTGTAAAACCACCAAACACGTATTTTAAATAGTATAACGAATAGTTTTAAGAACGAGTGTTTTTCACTCTAAACAAATACGATTTTGGTGGGAATTGGAATTGTGCGGGTGTCAACTAGGTACCGGTAATTAGTTGACACTACTTTTGGTCACTTATCGTATCGTACACATCCCTTGTGTGATCGTACCGTAGGCCTGGCCTATATGATTATGAGTTACTAACTTTCCCACGTGGATGTATAAATTAAAGGGTTAATTCAATTACAACTAGCAAACCCGGCATGCGTTGCAATGCCACTGAAAGAAATAAAGTGTTTATGTCACAATATATTTTTCCGTCTGTTAGTACGCAAAAGAGGGGAGGGGGGGCGGTTGTACTCATTCAGAAACCTTCGCGGGCGTGCGCACAATAACTCACCAAAGTTTTATTGCAATCGGATAAATAATAATAGAACGCATTATTGCATGTTGGTGTCTCAGTGGTAGGGGGGGGGGGGGGCTAATGGGGGTTGTAATCATTCAGAAACCTTAGCGGGCGTGCATACACTAACTCACCAAAATTGTATTGGAGTCAGATGGATAGTTTAGGAAAGCATTATTGCATATTGGTGTCTCAGTGGGGGTAGGGTGGTGAGGGGGTTGGAGGGGGGTAGTAATCATTCAGAAACCTTAGCGGGCGTGCATACACTAACTCACCAAAATTGTATTGAAGTCAGATGGATGGTTTAGGAAAGCATTATTGCATATTGGTGTCTCAGTGGGGGTGGGGGTGAAGGGGGCTGGGAGGGGGTGGTTATCATTCAGAAACCTTAGCGGGCGCGCATACACTTACTCCCCAAAATTGTATCACAATCGGCTGAATGGTTTAGAAAAGCATTATTGCATGTTGGTTTCTCAGTGATTGTAGGGGTTGGGGGTGGGTTATCATTCAGAAACCTTAGCGGGCGCGCATACACTTACTCCCCAAAATTGTATCACAATCGGTTGAATGGTTTAGAAAAGCATTATTGCATGTTGGTTTCTCAGTGATTGTAGGGGTTGGGGGTGGGTTATCATTCAGAAACCTTAGCGGGCGTGCATACACTAACTCACCAAACTTTTATCGGAATTCCACAACCAGTATAGGGCAGGCAATAATAAGCCCATGGTAGGCCTAGGTCTACCCAGAGAGAAAACTTTGCCCTGCCTTTCTTGATCTGATATTTTCCTTTGCTAGCAATATATTCATTGTTTTATTAAAACCATAATGCACGTCTATTACTAGATCATCTCCTCATATGTGTACATGCAAATACACATTTGTTGTCGAAGTAGAACCTCTGCTCTGCTTTGTTTATTTTCATGCTCCTCATCCCCAACAGCTGATTCTACGCACGTTCTTCTTCATGTTGTTTTGAAGTTTGTGGCCGCTGGCAGGCATATAATTTGGCCAACTAATATTTATTTGTTAGACAAGAGCACTGTCAATCTCTGCTATCCACAGAGACTAAAGAAAACTTGTGATCATGCTGTGAATAGGTACCTAGTTGTATGGAACGTCGTACTTCCATAACAAAGTTACATATCATATTGTACGAGATTGTAGAACATGATATGCATTACTGAAACAAAAAGGATCATCATGAACGGTTTAAATAATTTTACAAATAGTAAGTTATGGTAAAATCAGTGTAAGTATGTAAGTATTTGATGAAACTTTATCTGAAAATGCTAGCTCTCTGGCAGCAGATTTGAATTCGCGGGCTTAGGGTCACTCCGCGCCGCCCAGAGCGCTGCAAACTGTGTCGCCGCCACCTTACATGTTAAATGGTACCAGTCGATCGTATTAATAGCGAAGCTAAGGTATTTGGTATAACTTACTAGTAGTCATTTTTGTAAACTTTATCTGGGGATATACCTGTTCAAACTTTCATATTTCCCTGTAAATAAATTCGTTTTCAATAGACAGCTCAAATGTCAGCACACATTCTTAAAGATGTTGTGTCTTGAAATAGTACTATAAGGTGGTCAGCAAAGTGGCCGATGTGACGTCACGTGAATACTCCCTATACCAAACTTTTCCGACGGAAAATGTCTTCTAAAGTATTCAAAGAATGTATGTTAGATCTGTGAGTAGTTTCTATTATATATACCGTAATCAAAAGATAACAAAAACTTCCTATTATAAGTAAAAAAATTCAATTAAGGAGTTAAGATATAAACCATATTGATGGGTTTCAATTTTCTTCCTATGTCTGAGAAAACTCTTCTGCGAAACTAGCAAGAATAATATTTGCCTTTTATTACTGCAAAGCTATGTGGAGTTTAATTTTCATACGGGTTCAGCATTCCTTTTTGATAAACGAACGCAAAGAAGAGTGGAATGGTTTTTAACGAAACTTCAATATCTCTTGAATGTTTTCCCAGCTGTGTATTAACCGAGACGGTTCTGAAGAGAAGGAAAACAATCTTACTAAGAGTGGATGCACAACTCGTTTTACCTCTCAGAGTTGTTAACATGGGCATAAGTTATGAGTTCACTCGCCGACAAAAAATAGTAAATTGTAAAAATAATAAATAAACAAAAGTAATAAATAGTAAATAGTAAATAGTAAATCGAGGATGAAATCTAGGGATAGTTGACTGAATTTACCAAACCCAACTAATATGTTGTCTAATAAGTTGATTTTCTCTCTCATGTTTAAGGTTGTTTAATATTTTTTCTATCTTATGCTATACTCGAACATGCAATTTGAATATTGTATTTGGTATTTCTAGCCATGTGATATGTCCAAATGTTTTATGTAACCTACTAACTATTTTAACGAGGTTGGAATTCATAGTCGGCCCCTACACCTAGGGGCACCCATTGTTGCTATGGATTTGTTTTGTTTATGGGAAATAACATGCAAACAATTGTTACCTTGGTAACAATGGGCGCCCCTAGGTGTAGACTATCTTACATTATAACCTATTTAAACTGTTGCATATATATCCTATGTACGTCCTGATACTCGAATATTCTTATATACTGATGCATAACAAGAGAACTTTAAAGGGACTAATGAAAAGAAATGAAGAAAGTTTAGGAAAGTAGACAGAAAACGGTTTTACTCAAGAAACACTCACCTGCATTGATCACATTATTCTTCGACACAACCTTAATTACGAATCAAAAATATTAAATATGAATTTTGATTCGAGTGTAACTTGGCAAAAATTTCGAGGAGAACAATGCATCTAAAAACTATGGTGTAAAGTCGAATAAAAAATTAAATTTGAAAAATTGCCAACGTTTAAAAACAAAATTGAAATCTCAAAAACGGGAATTTTCGAAAAAAATCATACGAAATTTTGAAATTAATATATATTTAAACAAATTTTAACCTTCTCAAAATCCGAATGTCTACATTAAAAGATGGTTAAAAGTGAATTTAATAATTCATGTCTCGAGGGTATGACGAACGACTGTCATACAAACCAACTTTCACTCCATATTTTCAAATAATGACGTCATCATTGTTTGCTGCAGAGGACGTGGCAGCTGAGGACGAGGACGAATCTCGTCTGAACATCCGAGGACGGAACAAGAGAGAGGACGCGGAGGCCGAATCTACCGCGGCTACAGAGAACGTCGAGCCTCAGGAACATGAACAACATGAGCAACATGAACATGAACATGAACATCACGAGGAGGAGCACGAAGCAACACACGATGATCAGAAGGTGAGATGGATGTGTTGACTCTCAGTCGATAAACGAGTTCTCATTACAGAAAAGAAGAAACTTCTTTATCGACTTGCTCATTTTTATTTAGTTATAAAAATATTTAACGAGAGCGATACTCGATAAAAAGAAGTAGCTGCTTGACCACAAAAAAGGAAACGTCTCTAATGACTGTCCCATTCATTATATTTTCCATGCTTTCTATACATTTTTCAAGTGAGAGTTGACATAAAAGACACTTAACAAACTCAATGATAAAAGTACTCATATTACCCCAAAAACAGCTTAAACTTCTTGATCGATGTTCCTATTTTTCAAGAGAGAGAACAAAAATGTTATCCCCGGTAAGAACCGATAGAACTTTTTTATTGACTCGAAATCAAACAAAAATAAGAGTCAGTTAGGGCTCAGTATTATGATGTATTTAGAACTTGTTTTTACCATGGGCAACAACCAATGGGAAGCCTGGATGACATGGATGAAACAATAAAGTAGCTTACAAAATATTCCATAATTCAGGTTCTTAGATGTTTCCCCTTTGTGAGGGCGAGGTGAGAACTTCTTCATCTACTCACACTTTTGAAAAATGTAATGTGAAACATTCGTTGCGTTGTTGTGTCCAGGATTACGACTCCACCACTCCATCGACCGACGTGAAGCAGAGGTTGAAGAAGGTCAGGGATTGGCTGGTGAGGTTGATGCACACATTGTTCGGCGGACGACCTTCGGACGACAGCAGTGAGGGGAGGCAAGATAGCGGTAAGTTAGGCAACCTGCTCTATTATCAACATCTCAAAATCTCGGTATATAATAGTATTTTTTGTATTTTTACATATGAGGAATTTGAAGTCACTGGATTTGTTTGATTATTTGTGACTTTTATTTTTATTTATTTATTTATTTATTTAATGTCTGTCCTATTCAGTTATAAAACTGATTTACAAAGGAGGACCTTAAATAAAACTAGACTATGAAAACAATTAAAAATAATGAAATCATAAATAACAATAACAACAAATACAAAACAAACTACTTAACTACATAAAATAACAATCAAGAACAAGAAAAAATAATTGAAAAATGGAATAAATTCAAATAAAGTGGAAATTCAACATATTATTACGTACTGCATTTTATTTTATATTTAGGCTGTATGTTCATCTTACTTGCAGAACATCCGATTTCGATCTGTCAAAATAAGTTTAAGATGGTTTTAAATTGTAAAGGCTGGTCCACACAGATTTTTAAGACATAATGCATAAGGTTTTAACAATGGTTTTAAGAAAACAACAATGAAAACAACCTCTTAAAACTAAAACTTTGTGTGAACGCCAGTACGTGTTTCCTATGATCCAACTTTACGACTACGCGTTAAACCTTAAAACGTACGTCTTAAAAATCTGTGTGGACCAGCCCTTATAAAGGAAAATAAAAACAGGTCATTTTATAGAGAATCTAAAACACTTTCTTACGCAAGTTTTTTTATTTCAGTAACTATTTCCGTTTTGCAGATTTTCATAATTAGGTGTGTAAGGTGTCCAGTATCATCTGTTTGCAAAACATAACTAAGAACATCTGAAGAACGGAAACATTGATTGGAACCAAGAATCATTCATGGGAAAGTGCACTAATTTCTCTACATGATGACATATTTTGATTATTATTTGGACAAATGAAACGCATTTTCGAGCACTTCAAACGGACAGACATCGGGTGTTCCGCAAGCTGAGTGGACAAACTGCCTTAATATACTGTATCACACACTAACTTGAATGTTTGTATAGATCTTCATATTTTTCGCTCAAAACCGTCTTAGGCCTTCCTTTGTGATTTATATTCGTACTAAGTCCGAATAAACGAACCTTTAAATTCATTAAACTTTTTCAGAACTTCCTTCTGTAACTTGTTTTCTAAGTAGGCCTTTATGTTGATATTCACTTGATTCCGATCAAAATAATCTTTGATGTTCTATTATATCATTAGTGTACATCTTAAAGTTATTAGTACCGGTATTCATTCTTCTTAGCAATATTTGTTTTGTAAGCAAAATTCAATGATTTACGTAAATGTTTTACAGAACTGTTAATAGAAATCGAAAATTTTCTCTTGCATCTCAATATAAGAATTCAGTTAATATGAATAGCATCAATAATAATATAATGTTTAAAATTGAACATAGCAGATTTTCATGATCCAAAGTGTCAGAGCCAAATAGCTTAGAAAGCGCGGGAAGTTACGGTTGTCTCTTCGTATCTTCAAAACTTAATTAAATATCAACATTTTGGAATCATCTTAAGCTAGAATGATCAATATCTACAGATTTTATCAAAACAACATGTGTTGGATAAAATTACAGAACTTATCAGTTTAATCTCCGTTTTTCTAATTTGATCTATGAGCGTACTAGATTTGGAATACATTCCTTTGATTATTCCGTAAATCCTTATAATATTTGATAATTCCGTAAATCCCTTATAATATTTGATAATTCCGTAAATCCTTATAATAAGGACCCACGCATCATTCCAATTTTGTATTTTATTTATTTATTTAATTTCTATCCTATTCAGTTATAAAAACTGATTTACAAAAGAGGACTTTATCTTTGAAGTAGGCCTTGTTATTTCTTTTCAGTCGTTTCCGATCAAAAGATACTTTGGTGTTCCATAATTTCATCTGTTTACATCCACAAATTATGAGTATTCGTTCCTCTAGTATATTATTTTGTTTTTATAAGCAAAATTTAATTGGAATTTTAATAGAAACTAAAACTTTTTCTCATGACCTCAATACATTAAAAATGGAAAATTTAAAGCTCTTTCTTATGATTGTTTTTTTATTCAAATACATATTTTCATTTTGCAAATATTTTTAGGTGCGAAAGGTGTCCAGCAACATCACAGGAAATTATTATTGGAACAAAAAAACATTCATAAGAAACAAAACTTAATTCTTTAGAGGATGAATTATTTCGATTTATATTTGGACAATTTATGCACATTTTAAACCAATTATTTTATTATTATTATCGAATATATTTTGAAGATACAAACAAAACACTTTAAAGTGTCACAATTTTAAAGTTCTTGTGTTTAGAGAATGTATTCTAATAAATTATCAAAAGGTTTCTATATTAATAAGTCCTAAGTGAGTTTTCTCATGAAAGAAAAGCCAACAAAAGTGGTAAAGCTCCATGAAAACTTGATACGTCATTTCTTCACACATCTTGATGGGATTGTGATTTCAGCTCAGGTAGACGTAAGGATATACCTACGCGTTTTTAAGAGATCATAAAAGTAACGTCACTTTAGACTGAGATGTGAAATGGAAGAAAAAATACAAACGCAATTTGCATACGATAGCATAGCAAGCAATTCGGACAGGGATATTTAGAGGTGTTTGGATAGATAAAACAGTCCACAACGTAACATAGAAGTCGTCCCATTAAATATCTCTCCCTTGGGAAATGATGCGCCCAAAGAAGTCAAAAGGAAATATACGACGTACAAATGAGTAGAAGAGAGAGCAATATTAGATAGGTTTCTCTTTGATAACTGAAATGAGAGAAGTAAGTCCTTAAACTATTCCTTATGATGTAAATATATATATAAGCCAAATGTAAACGAAATGAAATCACAGGATGAACGAGTAATAAGAAAAAACATGAAACGAAAAGAACGAATATGAATTTATTTAAGGTAAAAAATACAGTTTAAAATGAGATTCTGTCGAAAATTCGTGACGATTCAAACATTTGTAACAACATTATATTTTTAATTTCTACATTTTGATTCGGAATTTGTTAGGTTTACTTATTTTCTTCTCTCGGAACCGTATATATATATATATATATATATATATATATATATATATATATATATATAAACACAATTAGAAATTTACAACTTGGATAAAAAAGTGTATACCTAGATTAAATAATACCTCTAAGGGCCGGTTTTTCAATCAGTAAACGGGTCGTTAACGGGGCCGTTAGCTGACGGCCCGTTATCTGTAACCCAATACTTTCCGTTCGACCGCTCTCGACAGACATAAAAACAAACAAAAAGAACCGAACGAGTGCCATAAAAGTCTAATGGAGACGCTCGCTTCGCACGCTTGATTAATAAATTAATTAACATTTTAATTTTTATTTGATAATTCACTCAAAACAAACCTTCCTTGCTTGCTCATATCTTTGGAAATTTTGTCTTGAAGATGAAATATTAAACAAACTTTCGCCTCCGGCGGTTAGGGCTTCGCCCCAGACCCCTTCTGTCCCGTGCCACTACAAGCCACGAAGTCTACTTTCTTATCACTATTCTGTCCAGTTTTTTCACTTTTAAAATATGGACATCCTAGACGTAACGAAAAACTACCCCGTAATTGTGTTTCGTGCTGAGCCATCTAATTCGGGTCTTTACGAACGCTGTCATCAAAAAGTTGGCGTGGGCTTTAAAGCTTCCATCTTAATTCGACGGGAGTGATTAAAAGTGTGAAAAACATTTGAATTATAGGATTTTGTTGTACTCAAGTTAAGTGGATCTCTGGCTTTTTCGTTGTCACATAGATTTATGGAAGGTTATTTGTGCAAACATTAACACTACCCAAAATAATTAATGTGAATCATTTATTGAAAACGTTTGGCCAGTTCTGAAGAAACGTTTGACTAGTTTTTGGCTAGTAACTATTAATTGGTGGCAGCAGATAGTTAGAGTTTAAGGTTCTCGGTTCGTATCTTGAACACAACGATATGCACATACAACTGTCAAGTTATGTACAGGATTTGTTGGTATGAAAGGCGGAATTCCCGGGCGAGTTAAGTTTGTGACTTGTTTAGGGTGCTATGGAGCTTGTTCTTCTTATGGCAAATAGAATTATAATAAAACAATTTCATAGCAACAAACACTGTTCTTTTCTTGGCGCTTGATTGCATACCGCACTTTAAGTCGAAATTGTGCTAAGACACATATTATCATATATTAGTACGATTCTATCGTATTATCGCATTTAAAATTAATTTCAATATCTTTTTCCATTATCTTTAGATCCTCATAATATTTTCCTTGTGTATCTCTCGACAATTTCGATTCCAAAATATGTTTTAAAGATATAACAGTATAACAGAACACCTTAAATTCTCACGATCTGCTGCCGTAGACTCTTAACAGTATATGGCACTATGAAGAAGAACATTTGACCCGTCATAGCAAGGAGGCACATTGTAAAGATATAGACACTAATTCCCCATTGAAAGTAAGTTCTCAAAACTAAGTCGAGTAGACAATAAACACTTATGTATCTGTTTGTTTTATTACATAAATTATCATTCATTTTGTAGTGAATTGATTTAGTTAATAGTTGATTGATTCAGTTAGTAAGTTAGTTGATGTTGGGTTAAACTGCAAAATATACTTTGATTAGCTATTTCGTTAAGGCTGGTTGTCCACCTAGTCTGCGGAACTCCCAATGTCGGTCTGTTAAAATGACTTTAGGAATGTGTAAATTATCCCAATATAAATCAAAATATGTCGTCCTGCAGAGACTTTAGTGCTCTTTCTTATGAATGTCTCTTTTTTTCAATCAATATTTCCGTTTTTAAGGCGATCTTAAATACCTTTTGTTCTGTGATATTGCTGGACTCACAAAGGACATCTTCAAAACGGTAATATTTATTTTAATAAGAAAAACATTCATAAGGAAAAGCATTAAAATCTCGATTGGATACATATTTTGATTTACTTTTGGGACAATGTAAAACATTTTTAACAGATCGAAGTCGGGTGGTCCGCAAGGTATAGGTGAACCTACTGTGTGAATTTTCTCAACATCAAAAACTAAAATTAAAACTCTGCTTATAGTTGGGATGTAGTCGCAACACAAAGACACAGCAATATCGGAATTAACAAGCAAATAGTTCATTATATTACAACGGTTTTTCATTAACTAGGAAAACGCTCTGTTTGACGCGTTGATAAGCGAGCGCGTCAATATCTACGCACTTTCTGGCGAAAAGATTTCAATGCTAATACAAACAACAATTCAAGAATGCGCATTGCAAAAATGTATCTAATTTCCATAGCTATTATACTTCCCGACATTGTTGGACGTCGTGCAGTGTGCGTTGCTAACAATTTTCGGTGTCTTGTTTTCGCCGCGGTCCGCCACCGTTACTAACAGTTATTGACAGCAATACAAATGTAATTTCTACCTCGAATACGTATCTGATCGCGTTTAAATTAGTATATTCGTGACCGGACAAAAATTTACTATAAGATAGCTACCTCACATTTTTCTGTTACTGTGTTTCAGAAAAATATTTTCGAGTAACTTTTGAGTAACTTTGCCAATATTGATTGTATCGCCATAAAATGAACATATTCGTGACCGGAAAAAGCTTTAGAAAAATATGGCTATCTCACATTTTGCCGCCATTTTGTTTCAGAAAAATATTTTGCAGTAACTATGGTGTAACTTTGTAACTTTTCGAACGATTTTGCCTCAAAACTATACACCTTCAATCCACATCGAGGCTTGTGGATGGTCCAAATTTCAAGTTGATCGGACTTTCCGTTCGACCGCTATCGACAGACATAAAAACAAAAAAAAAAAAACAAACAAACAAAAAAAAAAACAGAACGAAGTGCCATAAGAGTCTCGTGGAAACGCTCGCTTCGCTCGCTTAATTAAAGCATCGCTTCAAAGGTGTTTCTGGATTTTTATTTTATTTTTACCAGAAAAAAACAGAAAACGTTACCCATGCAGTCCTCATTAGAGGAGTACGGCGGCGACTAAAAAAAAGAGAAATGTGAGTTCATATTATGTACAACACGATAGATTGATTCGGTAAAAATGTGAACGTTAACAGAAAAACAAGAATTGAAACGAACCTAAAATGGGACTTCACAGTAGTTGAGACTATGAAATGTTGGTATTTTTTACTGGTGAATAGTAATATAAAGTTAAAATCTCTAAATACAATTTTTTTTACACCTTGAGACGCTTCAAGATATGAATATTGATTGAAATGCCGGATTGGGTTTTGCATATTAAAATACTTTTAAACATTATAACTGTTACGATTTTTTTTTGCGTATTTGATTCACTATAAATAATTAAACCTGCCCAGGTACTGCTACCTTATCGTGGTGGGCAGGTTGTGTCCTTTGCTAATCCCGATAGCTATGCCGGTGGAAGCGTATGCTTCCGGTAGGGTCAGAGGTTGAGAGGGAGAAGTTAGACAAAAGGCGGTCCACGTACTTCCCTGTACCATTTTTTCCCCTTTCCCGTTTTCCCTTTTCTTTCAACTTTCCTCCCCGCCCTCCTTCCTCCCCCTTTCCTCCTAACATCTTCATATTTCACCCACTCATCGTCCCAATTAGTCATGAATATGGGACGTAAACACCAAATATTATCATCATCATCATCATCATCATCATCATCATCATCATCATCATCATCATCATCATCATCATCATCATCATCATCATCATCATCATCATCATCATCATCATCATCATCATCATCATAAATAATTGAATTTATTTATTACAGTACCAAAATTCGTGATAATGTGTATTTTTTAAAGTATTTAAATTCTTTTACATGAAAATATCAATTAAGTACCGTTAATTTCCCCCGATGTAATATTGCGAGCTACCCATGAGATATATTAACACCATCTGACTGAGATATAATATTGTGAGCTACCCATGAAATATATTAACACCATCTGACTGAGATATAATATTTTGAGCTACCCATGAAATATATTAACACCATCTGACTGAGATAATATTTTGAGCTACCCATGAAATATATTAACACCATCTGACCGAGATATAATATTTTGAGCTACCCATGAAATATATTAACACCATCTGACCGAGATATAATATTTTGTTCCAGACTCTGACGGCTACTCTGGGATGCCCGGTCGCCTACTGCGGTGGGCCATGAGCCTACTCATGAGTAGGGTGGCCGCGGGGATAGGGGGCGTGGGGGCCGGTGCTGGGGTACGTATGATAGGGGGCGTGGGGGCCGGTGCAGGGGTACGTATGATAGGGGGCGTGGGGGCCGGAGCAGGGGTACGTATGATAGAGGGCGTGGGGGCCGGTGCTGGGGTACGTATGATAGGGGGCGTGGGGGCCGGTGCAGGGGTACGTATGATAGGGGGCGTGGGGGCCGGTGCAGGGGTACGTATGATAGGGGGCGTGGGGGCCGGTGCTGGGGTACGTATGATAGGGGGCGTGGGGGCCGGTGCAGGGGTACGTATGATAGGGGGCGTGGGGGCCGGGGCAGGGGTACGTATGATAGGGGGCGTGGGGGCCGGGGCAGGGGTACGTATGATAGGGGGCGTGGGGGCCGGTGCAGGGGTACGTATGATAGGGGGCGTGGGGGCCGGGGCAGGGGTACGTATGATAGGGGGCGTGGGGGCCGGTGCAGGGGTACGTATGATAGGGGGCGTGGGGGCCGGGGCAGGGGTACGTATGATAGGGGGCGTGGGGGCCGGTGCAGGGGTACGTATGATAGGGGGCGTGGGGGCCGGTGCAGGGGTACGTATGATAGGGGGCGTGGGGGCCGGGGCAGGGGTACGTATGATAGGGGGCGTGGGGGCCGGTGCAGGGGTACGTATGATAGGGGGCGTGGGGGCCGGTGCAGGGGTACGTATGATAGGGGGCGTGGGGGCCGGTGCAGGGATACGTATGATAGGGGGCGTGGGGGCCGGTGCAGGGGTACGTATGATAGGGGGCGTGGGGGCCGGTGCAGGGGTACGTATGATAGGGGGCGTGGGGGCCGGTGCAGGGGTACTTATGACGTCACAATACACACAAATAGCTTGGAAAACGTTAGAATTTAAGAATGAAAATTTAGATGGAAAAAATTGAAATTTTGAATTGATAAATACGAATTTAGTTTATTATTCCTATCTTTATGAAGTACATTATCAACATGTGGACTTGTGTGGGGCTAGATAATATATAAACAAATACACACGTAATGATATGACATGTTTCTAAACGAAATATCAGTATTTGATCTAATAATTGAGGTAACTAAATAATATCAAAGAGATATTTACAAACCATTGTTTCAAAATCGATGTTAGGTAGCTTAAATTCAGTGTTTTATAAATTGTCATATTTGTTTTTTTTAAATATCAAAATCAAGAGGGAAATAAAAAAGAAAAACGATACGATAAAAAATAAATGAATTTAATTAAAATAAAAAATGAATTATCAATTAAATATTCACAATCGAAAATGTGTCTCATATTAACGTTTCGTTTTCCTCTAAAACTGTGAGTGGTTTTAGTTATAGTGAGCGCGCGGGCCCTTTGCGGCAAGTTGAAAGTAAAGTGCAAGTTGGTTTAGTGACGTAATCGGCCACCAGGGAGATATTGTTCTCCTAGAAACAGCAACACAAGTCGCCTCTACTAGTTGTAAACAACTTCTTGGGGTCGTTGTTTAAACTTCGGGCACACTAAAGGGAAATTTAAAAATATCATTTTATTACCCATGGTGGGCTAAGTTTATTGCACGAATACAACCCCTAACGCGACACAACTAAAGTATAGTTAAACTTTTCTAATAAAATAAATATAGATATATTTCACCTCTAAATTTCCAATATCGCGCAATTTAAAATCATTCCGTGTGACGCGTATCTCACTTGGGGTTTTGCAATGAAAACCAATATTTATTTTCAATACTTACCAGCGCACATTCTAATAGAACAATGTGAAATATGACACATTATCTCAATACTTTTTCGGCCACACGTGATGGGCCTTTATAGCTTTACAAACAACGGCAACAAAGATTTTTCACAAAAACGTAAAGTTGATTTTTATAACCTTACAATTTTTATGGCAGTTATAACTCCTCACCTTTTCGTCGCAAAACGGGAGATCCGGAGTTCGAGCTGTTTACTATGGTACTTAAATTCTTTAATCTATCTATATTATTATGGCGTATGACTAAGAGCCATCACAGTAACGAAGCACAGGATAAATAGTATGAATTTCCCCCACTGAAAATCAGTTCTTATATATAATATAAATGCAGACATTTATGTATTACGAATATGATATATTAGTAATGTAATACTAGTTATTATTAGTGTTTACTGTTAATTATCATTTTATAATACATTATTTTATATATATATATATATATTATAATAATTATAATATTAATACAAATTTATAATTAATTTAAATTAAATAAAATGAATAAAATAATAATAATGTAATAGAAAATTTAAAAAAAAAATCATTAATCTTTATAAATTTTTCAATATCCTAACAAAACCATGCACTTCTGCACCCTGTTAAAAATTTGTTGTCTAAATCTTGATAAAATCTAGCTCCGTTTTATAACTAAATGTTGTTTATTATACAATACGATCAAAATAGCTCAAATGTTCACGTGTTTCAAGCTATTGGCATCTAACACTCTCAATAAGAAACAAAGACAGATGAATGTTAGAATTAGTTGGGCATTGGGTACATTCTTGGCACGGAGGAATGTTCAAGAATACAGTTGAGGGTAAAAAGCATAAGATTACAACACGCACAACAGTAGATAATAATTATATGTAGAAAGACGAAGACTTACATAAGAGATATGTAAGTTTGAAAAATCCACGAGTTGTAACAGGACAATTAAAGTTAGTAACTTACTTTCCCTTTATCGTATTGATATTTTATCATCTGTTTATGACAATATAACTAGCTTACATTTCCTATACGTAAAATACTTATTCCGAATATTTCTCCAAAACACTATAGTTACCGTTGGTTAGAGCAGATTAGAGGGTTTGAAAGCTTCGTTCTTCTCGTCAAATGCTCGGCAGTCCAGGTTAGTGGAGGAACCTATACGACTGGTCAAAGTTACACCGTCCTTTCGGATGGGACGTAAAGCCAATGGTCCCCTTGGTACTTTTCGACTGCATAGAGAGTAGGCTACGTGCCGGTACCAGGCTTCCCCTTCGCCCTTCCTCATCATCATTCATCAATTCGTGTGTTGTATATATTCAATTTGAACTGGTGGGACCTCGGTCCCGGTAACATTATTATGCGCTTATTCCTGTTACTCAAATAAAAAACACGCCAGTCTTCCTTATTATTACATAATTCGCAATCAACGAAATATTCTCTAAATAATTCTGCTTGTCAATATACAGAATTGACGAGTTTAGTCAGTATTAATTCTTTCTTAATTGACCGCCAATCAATCTCTGAGCTATTTAATTAATGAACTCCATTCAAATCTGATTTGAATAATAGGCTACACTCGACTCTGTTGATGAGACTTGATTAGAAATTACAAATTCCGATAAACCGAATGACGTTAAAATGATGGCTTTTATTAAATCATTTAACAACCAATCGGGAACTAAAAGGTATAGCGAGGGTTGTCAATAAAAACATATGAGAAATTAATGTTCAGTTGAATTGAAATACTGGATTACAAACGAACATTCATGTCAAACTGAAAGTAAATCTGGAAAACGTATTATTCAACATTGATTGAGTGTCTATATAATGATAGGGATGTGACCAGACCATATTTAAAGTGGTGGGATAAACAGATGTATACTAGTCCCAACGAAAGTATTCGCATACCGATCTCAGGGCATTGTCTACTGTCCCTTCAACCGCGCCAATTGAAAAAAAATCAACAGATACCTAGTGTTCTTTCACACATTCGTAAATGCACGGTTCGGCTTAGTCGAGTGCACAGGCGGTTTGGCCACACCCACCGTTACAGGTAACCAACGGAAGACCTTTAATTATCCCCAATGGATCTGTTTAGATTTGATGGTAGGAATTAGCGAAATAGAAAAATTAAGTTGTCACCTTGGACTCGGGTGTGTCGCAAGCATCAGAATACTTTCGTTGGGGTGCTTACTGCTGGTGGCTTGCTTACTGGTAACCAAAGCGAGAAAAACGGGTTTATTTCATTGAGGAAAACGAAACGCTGGCAAGCTGGAACCTGGTTCGGTTATGCATGGCTGCTTTTGAAAGCATGGTAACATTCATAACGTAGTTCAGCGCTGACAACCAGAGCAGGTAACCTACTTTCTTTGTGCCCGCACATCTTCTAGGGGATGACATACTTTTGTTTGCTTTTTGTAAATTTTAAAGTATTCTAAAGCTATACTGACAGAAATCGAAGGTATCGAGTAACCTAACTCTAAATTGTTTTGTTTGTTGTAGATTTGTTAGTTGTGTGGTGTTTAATTAAAACCAGCGAAACACGGGAAATATGTTTTGAAAACAAGTTTTAAATACTTATTTCGTTGCAAACTACTTGATCCTGGTGTATTGTTCAAGCTTCCAGGTGGACGAGACACATTTTTCAAAACATTTCCAGAAAATAGAACATATTGTGAGAAGACAACTTTATTCTAGAAACATTACCAAAACACTCCAAACAATTCCGCGGCAACCGTGTAGGGGCTCCGTGTGTTGGCGCAGAAACATTTCTCAATAACATTTCACGGCATATTATATAGCCAATAAGTGATGAGATTCGAATCACGTGAAGGCACCAATACTGAAAACATTTCACCCGTTAAGCAGCAAAGAAATTTATATTTTCAAAACTTTTTTCAAAATATATTTTCCATGTGTCGTTTGCTTTAGATAAACAGTTAGTTAATCATGTTTTAGATTTTATTCCGTGTTTTCTAAGCCTCGTTTACTTGGGGGACTGAGTTCGGGGTTGAGTTCGGTTTGTTGACTCAGTACGTCATGTAAACATGTACCGAACCGGTTTAAGAGTTGCCAACTTAAAAATGTAACTAAGAAGATATTACAAGGTTGGTAGCCTTGTAGACCTATACTGATCTCCCTACGAAATAAGCCCCAACCACAATTGTCAGAATCGGGAGTTCAATCGCAATACGGATACGCAATACGGAAATAACTTACATAGTTCTTATATTGCTGTTAACAATAAAATCGTAATGTCGTAATGATTAATCATGAAAAAATTACCACAGCGATCCCGATTCCGATTATAATCACGATGCCGACAATGTGGTTGGAGCTTTAGACCTAGTCCCAGCTGTTTGGAAGCCTCGAAAGTTAGCTTATCCCAGCATTTGTCTTTGTCTAAAATGACATTCTGAACAAAATAACAGATCTACGACAACCGAAAGTGCTCAAATTAGGACTGAAAGTACTGAAATGTTCAGTTCGATACTCGTCATGTAAACGCATTGTTTTGAACCGAGATTTCAGTTCCGTACTGGGCTCGGTTCTCGATGTAAACGTGGCTTATGATATCGCGCGTGGGGTTAGTTAACTTTGCGTCTAGCCTTCCACCGTTTGAATATAGAAAACTTTATAAATATATAAGTATAAGCTTATCTGAATAGAACCAGAAACTTATTTTCTTTTCGAACGTATTTTATTTTATTTTTCTTTGGCACTGTTATTTTTAGTATCCATCTTTCACTCTTTTAAGTAAAATATTAATTGACATTGTTATTTAAATCTGTTTGTGTATACATCTGTATTCAAGGCATTTGCTGTTCACATCTATTGTAACACATGCTGTTGCCTAGGCCTATATCTAACTCTAGCACGGATGCTATCACCACTTTTCTGTCTACTCTCCATTATATTTCATTGGAACTTTATTAGCTTATAAGTTGAAATAATATCAACTTCAAATTGTAAAATGCAAAATTAAGGAATCTGTAAAGAGTTTGTTCTGACTCAGAATTCAACGTGTCAATAAAGATTAATTACTTCTTACTTCCTTACTTACTTCCTTACTTATTTCCTTACTTACTTACTAACTTATTTACTTACTTCCTTACTTCCTTCCTTCCTTCCTTCCTTCCTTCCTTACTTACTTACTTACTTACTTACTTACTTACTTACTTACTTACTTACTTACTTACTTACTTACTTACTTACTTACTTACTTACTTACTTACTTACTTACTTACTTACTTACTTACTTACTTACTTACTTACTTACTTACTTACTTACTGACTTACTAACTTCCTTCCTTCCTTCCTTCCTTCCTTCCTTCCTTACTTACTTCCTTACTTATTTCCTAACTTACTTACTTACTAACTTATTTACTTACTTTCTTACTTCCTTCCTTACTTACTTACTTACTAACTTACTTACTTACTTACTTACTTACTAACTTCCTTCCTTCCTTCCTTTCTTACTTACTTACTTGCTTACTAACTTACTAACTTACTTACTTACTTATTTACTTACTTACTTACTTACTTACTTACTAACTTACTAACTAACTTATTTACTTACTAACTTACTTACTTACTTACTTACTTACTTATTTACTTACTTACTTACTTACTTACTTACTTACTTACTTACTTACTTACTTACTTGCTTACTTACTTACTTACTTACTTACTTACTTACTTACTTACTTACTTACTTATTTACTTACTTACTTACTTACTTATTTACTTACTTACTTACTTACTTACTTACTTACTTACTTACTTACTTACTTACTTACTTACTTACTTACTTGCTTACTTACTTACTTACTTACTTACTTACTTACTTACTTACTTACTAACTTACTTATTTACTTACTTACTTACTTACTTACTAACTATCAAAGAATGTTTTAATGACGTCAGACTACGACAAACTTTATGGAATATTTCTTTGTTGAATCTCCATGCACAATATTAGAGCCAAGCTTTAAGAATACAGGCAGATTTTCTTTTAGGGATTGTCTCTAGGAAACTCCGCATTTTTTCCTCCACTAACTCGTCTTTTTGTTCCGCGCTCGCGAGTTAGAGTAGAACGCGCCTTGTTTCAACCATAAACTTGGCAACGTTGTTTTCCTGTGTCACATCGATATGGCAACCTCGCAATATTGAACCACGCAACATGAACAGTATCTTATTGATATCTTGTGAACGCTTCTAGATATTGAACAAGTGATAGATATCCGGGATTGGGATTTGCATTAGCTAAGCAGTGAATTAAAAAAATCATTAAATTATTGACTGATACTTCTGTAATTAGTTGTAGAAAAAAATAGTTATTACAACTAACTGAACAGTTCCTATCAACGGTCTAATACACATTGACCTCTCTCCAGAAGAGAATATTCTCAAAATAATGTTTTTAAACTTTATGTGACTAGGAAAAGTGTAAAATTATATTAACTCTTAGTATTAAGCGGCTTCTCTACTAAATGAGCAGTTTTTATTTTATATTCTTTATTTTTACACATCACATTTTTTTAAAGAGTCAATATTTTAAGAATAGTCTATGCAATATATTCAAGAGTCAATGGTTTCAGCTTGCACTAAACATTGTTAATCTTCATTTGAACATACAACAAGTATAATCAAGAGTCAATATTTTCTTAACGGCCTTCCTTATAGTGCCGGGAGTCAATGGTTTCAGGTTGGTTTATAGTTTCTCCATCTTCACTTAAACACATAAGATATTTTCTTTTAGAGTCTACATTTTTAGAATTGTCTCCACAATATTGTCAACAGTCGATATTGTCTTAATGGTCTTCACAATAGTGCCAAGAGTCAATGGTTTCAGGTTGCTTTATACTTTCTTCGTCTTCACTTGACACATAATTTATTTTCTTCAAGAGTGAATATTTTTAGAATGGTCTCCACAATATAGTCAAGAGTCAATGGTTTCAGGTTGCACACTACCTCATTTGAATGTAACCCTTCTAGTACAGCAAACATCAGCTAAACCGCAACCAGACACCCTTACACAATGAAATACACGTTGCGAATTGTTTGCTGACAACTTCTCCGTTTATTAATGACGGATTCCAATTAACCCAGCATTCAACTGACGAGTTCCATTCACGCGGGGCGCGGTGGGATTTCAAATTTGAACCCATTCTTGTTCTTGTTCGTTTTGTTCCTTCCCGCGCTTTTGTCCGACGCGTCATCAAGGCTGGTAGACATCTTGTTTGTAAGTTGTTTGGTCTCGAGGTCTCTGTGTGACAGCTTCGTTCTTCACGTCAACTGCTCGGCAGTCCAGGTTAGCGCAGGAAACTGTATGACTGGTCAAACTTACACCGTTCTTTCTGATGGGATGTAAAGCCGATTGTCCCCTTGGGGTACTTTTCGACAGGTGTAGGCTACGTGCCGGTAAATAAATGAATAAGTAAATAAATTAATGAATAAATAAATTCATGAAAGAATGAATGAATAAATAAATAAATGAATGAATTAATGAATGTAGGAAGGAAGAAAGGATGAGAGAAAGAAAGAAAGAAAGAAAGAAAGAAAGAAAGAAAGAAAGAAAGAAAGAAAGAAAGAAAGAAAGAAAGAAAGAAAGAAAGAAAGAAAGAAAGAAAGAAAGAAAGAAAGAAAGAAAGAAAGAAAGAAAGAAAGAAAGAAAGAAAGAAAGAGAGAGAGAAAGAAAGAAAGAAAGAAAGAAAGAAAGAAAGAAAGAAAGAAAGAAAGAAAGAAGGAAAGAAAGAAAGAAAGAAAGAAAGAAAGAATGAAAGAAAGAAAGAAAGAAAGAAAGAAAGAAAGAAAGAGAGAAACCCATTGAAACAAAGCGAAACAATAGTACGTTCAACATTTCGAGTACTGCGATTACAACTTAGTGCAATATTCCAATTAGTTAGCGGTTACATTAATATTACTCCTCTCTGAAACACACTGGTTTTATCTACTAATGAACGCCAGACAGTACCCGGTTATTGTGTTCTGTAATAACCGTAATTGGTCGAGTTCATTAGCTGGGCACTTATCTAGAGCTTCGTATACTCAAAACAAAGAACACCACACGAGATAAAAGTTAAACCCCGTTTTTTAATTGGAACCCGAGACTTGGTGGTAAAATTCTGTCTTTTTCATCTGTTATTATCGCAGAGAATAAAAAATGTAATCGTACAGTTTCATCCAAGGGTGGAAGGGGGTGGGTGAAGTTTAAAGGGAATGAACACGGACCTAAACTCTAACTTACTCCGGATGATAGTGCGAGAACTGGCAAATACGACTGCAATAGTGGGGTTTTTCTAAACAACTAGCCCAATTTTCGTAGTAGAGCTTCCATTCAAAATTTGACATTGATGAAATACTGAAAATAAAAACCTACTGTTATTTTCAATATTGCGATAAAGATTATTCATTTTACGATAATATTGTGTTGGTGGTTATTTCCGGTATGTGACCGATCTTGTGAAACAATTAGGAAAACTGTCATTCCATTCATCTGTTAGGGGCTGTGAGCGCCAAACTACAATCAGGGTTGCACAAAGTCTGGAGATCAGAAAAACCGCTTGTCTACTATCAAGCTGGATTGAGATAGATTTTTTTGTTTAGCTCCAGTGGGTTCATTTATGCTTCTGATGTAGAAGTCCCCATCTTCATTACCTGAAAGGACTTTCTTCTGTATGTTCAAGGCAAGAGTTGAAGCAACCAACTACTTATCTGAAGGGCAGACTGCCATTTATATACACAGACAGCGCAGAAGATTCTTTACCACATTTCCCAACAGCAAACATTACTTAACTCCAGAGCAATCCAGTTATACCTCTAAAGTAAATACTTTTTGTTAATTAAAACGAATTGATTGTTGTTTCAGACTTAGAAGAAGTGGTTCCCGAACACCGGAAGAATACCCACAAGACCGCCGAGGACTGACGGAGATAGCCGAAGACACACAAATGGATGAATGTACACACCAAAGCACTCACGAAACGGGAAATCGAACACTTTAGTTAGAATTTCTTCTCTATGTTGAAACGTGTTTTGTCATTTCTTTGTCGGAACCAATATTTTCATGCGCTCACAGTACCTAACATGTTTTGCATCTAAATTATGTTATTTTTTATACAAAGTGTGTGCTTGGTACATAATATTCTAATGCAATGCTTTTAAAAAGCTGTGGTTTTAAGATTTTTCTAAACTTTTTAACGATTCTTAAAGTTCTTTAATAATATGTTGATTTATATTAGTGTTATTGTAAAGCACATATAAAATAATTTTATTGTCAAAGTGGATTTTTAAGAAATGCATCATAATATATTTCATTGTCATTTTAAGGTTGCTACAACAAACGTCAATCAATGACAAAACATTTGAAAATCTATGCATGTTCATATTATTCTCACGAGTTCAACTATTACAACTGGTGTAAATTGTGCCTTGGAGCTTTTAGGAAAGTTTTAATATATATTTTATACGAAATACTTTGCACAAGAAACAGCATTGTACCCGCAGGTAAACTTGTACTCTTTCACCGTCTCGTTTCAATAAACTTGTATTTGTGTTCATTTTCAAACTTTTTAAATGAGTTTCATTTCAACCCTTACTTCGAGAGCGACAAGCCAGAAATGTAAAATAAAATTCACATTCTACCTCCCCACTGAATTTCATATAAACGTTGGTACAGTGTAGGTTGTGAGAATTAGTAACGGAAATAACGCTTATATAGCTTAATCGAGCAGCCTTCTCCAAGCAACAAACAAACAATCGGGTGTAACATGCATTTTTAATATGTGATGACCTACATTGTAGATATTTAAGTAGATTTTTGTGATTTATGCTAACTTCCATGCGTACAAGATGTATTATTATGTGATCTGTTTAAATGGAAAATAAGGTATATTTGGTTTACTACCATGAAAGGTAAGTGTGTTATATTTCTGTTAGTTACAAGTGTAAGAGAAGTTATCAGTGAAAATATAGGTGTAGGTGTAGGTGTAGGTGTAGGTGTAGGTGTAGGTGTAGGTGTAGGTGTAGGTGTAGGTGTAGGTGTAGGTGTAAGTATCGTTAAGTAGATTTGCAGAGCACGCTCAAAATTTAGCGCAAATACACCCCTGCCTTGACTCACTGAAAATGAGTCCCCGCACTAAACCCACTTCCACCAAAGCTCTTGATAGAATATCCGTGTAAAACTAAACACACATATTTCTTATGGAGCTGACAGATTTATATTACAGGTAATGTTTACTCCTGGATTCGACGGGATTTTAACAGCGTTAGTAAACTTTTAATGGTTCATTAAATTTGTTCAAGTTCCCACGACCCAGTAACTCTTTAAGTATCGAGTTATTGATAATCGATAGTGAACGCGTTCCTTTAGCCAACACTGGAAGAGAGATTGCTAACTAAGACAAAAAACGTCAAAAATTATTGGCGTTTTCGGAGGTCACGTGTTTTCTTGAAAAGGCCAAACCGCTTAATTTTCTACGACCCACAGCCGTTTTTTTACTTGCGCAAAAAAAAACGTGGTTTGAGCATTGACTTAAGCCGCTTTCATAGCAACACGGCAACACGTTTTTTCCGGACCGGCAGGTCACGTGAACCAATCAGAAGCTTGCCGTGCCTACCGGTCCGGCACGGCCGTCTCACATAACCGAACTTCATCTTTTGACATCCTCCGTGTCTGCCGTGTGTGACATATACTCACACGTGACACTAGGGTTGCGTTCCGTTACATGCTGGGACTGCTGGGACCCAGTGAGCGCCGGCGTGAGCCAGCGCGAGCCAGTAGGCTTAAGAAACGGAACGAGCATCCACCTGCAGAGCACTGAGCACAGTATGGAAGACGGCGCGAAAATAATCGTAAGCTATAACTGTCAGCCTAGGCCTACACTAATTGCACCCTGCCAAGAGAAATATACGTCCAATAGCATATACAAAACATTCTTACCTTTCTCCAGACGCTCCTTTTCATTGTCGTTCACTACTAATTTCACTACTTCGTTTAATTCTGGACAAACCAGCGATATTTCGTGCCACTGGTATGTTATAGTTTGGTGCGACGCCATGACAGTTCCAAGTTTTACTGGGGCTACTGCGTGAAAAAGGGCCAGTACTTCCAGTGCACTGGAGATGCTGGGATAGCAAGTAAGGGAACGCTCAGTAGTCGCTGGCAGCATGTTTCGGAATGCATCCAGTAAGCTGGCGCACTGGATCAGTACATCCAGCATGTAACGGAACGCAACCTAGGCAGCCAATCCCGTCCTCGCTCATTCCTCCACGGCCTGAACCCGCGAAAAAGGAGCACGTTGTTTGTGTTTGTAAATAGTTTGTTTGTTACACGTGCATAATGAATGCTGATACACTAATAACGTTAGTTTACGAAAGACTGTTAAACACAGAGATTATATAAGGAAAAGCTTATCAGAGAGAAGAGTTGGATGGAAATTGGATTTGCCTTTGGGTCTGACTGGTACAAAACATGCTAGACAAAACCCAGAATAAAAACCCGAAATTTCATTTTAAGTAAAAAAGATTTAATTCATGTGTATTACAAGTGCAAACACTTTAGATTATAAGAGCGAAAAAGAAACGGATATGTTGGGGATCGAACCCGAGATTTTTTGGTGACAACCGCGGACGCAGTCGTTGAGCCACGACGGCGGCTGAAAATTTGCAATCTTAATTGAGAACTCATTTGGCAGTTTGTAGGCCTAGGGCCCCAGGCCTACTAAAAATAGAATTATTGCTTTTTAATGGTGTATTTTACTTCACTCATCCATAACTTAATTTAATTGATCACTTTTATCCTGAATATACCTAGGAAATACGATATTTAAGCCCTGACATTCTTCGAAGCGTCCGTTTTGATTCTTTGTTGTCACTTTCGTCCGTTCCGAGAAGAGATAGCGCTCGAGTAGCTTTGCCGTGTTGACGTGCACCTATGAAGAGCTATAATAATTACCGGACCACCGTGTCACGTTATACGGATGCACGGCACGTTTGCCGTGTTGCTATGAACTAGGCTTAACTTACATAAGTCCATGGTTTGAGATTCTCAAGCACGGCCTCTGAATAGTAGTCTAGATGCTGCTGGAATTAGTAATACTCGATTCTGAGGTGTCCATTTCGCAATTGGCAGTTTGCCTCCCGCATTTTACTGCCCAAAATACATTAGTTGGGTGATGGTCGGGTAGTAGGAGCTCGCCAAGCGACGTCACAACGGAGCTTTCGGCCGCTTTCGTATATCATCGGCGAAGTAGCCGACCAATCAGGCTCCGTCATCGCGTAGCTTGGCGAACCCCTACTACCCGACTAAAGTGTGTTGGGCAGTAAAGCCGCATTCACATAAATGACTATTGATTATTGACTATTGACTATTGACTAGTGATTATTGAAGCCGCGTTCACATAAATGACTAGTGACTATTGACTATTGACTAATGACTATTGATTAGTGACTAAGCGAATTGAACCATAGGCGATACGTGCTGACGTTCACACAACTTTACTTATGACTTATGACTATTGACTATTGACTAACGAATTGAAGATATCTGGAAGTCATAGTTACAACCAATCACAACGTTCGCGTTCAGCCAATGAATGTGGATCAACGGAAGTCAATACCACTATTCAATTACTGTCAAGTGTATATTTGTTTTTGACTATTTCCGGCGAATATTATTTATTTATTATTTTTATGAAGCTGTCATACAATAAAATATTCTTATTTTGAAAACAAATCTTCAAAACAAACAAGAAACATACAAAACCTTCACAACTTGGTTAAGCCCATCATTAAACGTTTTAACTGGTGAACAGTTACTATCGCCATACCTCGTTTTCTTCATAATGTTGCAATTTTATTATTTTGACAGCTCGTTGTTTGTCAATCAGTTTGATTCATTTGTTCTAGGTGGCAGATCATACGTGTCAAAGAACTTAGTTGTGTAGTGTTCATATCTTTCTTTGGGTAGTCAATAATCACTAGTCAATAGTCAATAGTCAGTAATCAATAGTCATTTATGTGAATGCGGCTTGACTACCCAAAGAAAGATATGAACACTACACAACTAAGTTCTTTGACACGTATGATCTGCCACCTAGAACAAATGAATCGAACTGATTGACAAACAACGAGCTGTCAAAATAATAAAATTGCAACATTAATGAAGAAAACGAGGTATGGCGATAGTAACTGTTCACCAGTTAAAACGTTTAATGATGGGCTTAACCAAGTTGTGAAGGTTTTGTATGTTTCTTGTTTGTTTTGAAGATTTGTTTTCAAAATAAGAATATTTTATTGTTTGACAGCTTCATAGAAATAATAAATAAATAATATTCGCCGGAAATAGTCAAAAACAAATATACACTTGACAGTAATTGAGTAGTGGTATTGACTTCCGTTGCTCCACATTCATTGGCTGAACGCGAACGTTGTGATTGGTTGTAACTATGACTTCCAGATATTTTCAATTCGTTAGTCAATAGTCAATAATCATAAGTCAAAAGTAAAGTTGTGTGAACGTCAGCACGTATCGCCTATGGTTCAATTCGCTTAGTCAATAATCAATAGTCAATAGTCAATAGTCAATAGTCACTAGTCATTTATGTGAACGCGGCTTAAAAGGCGGTAAACAAACTGTCAATTGCGTTGCGACTGTACTTGGGTCCCTGATAGTGAGACGAACAACATACAATTATTTTTGTTTTAATTCACTATGTTCAAACATAACAATCACGCCGCCCGCGTTCTCGCGCAGAATGAGTGTATGTTCTCTTGTGTCTTGATGTATGTTCGCTTCTTCTGAACTTCCGTGAGCTTGGATACACAAACAATGAGTGATTTTCCATTCTCTTTTGTTCCAACCATCAACTATTCATCTTATTCTCCTTTGTTCATTTTCCATCAATCCTGTTGATGCATGCCTTGCCTTAGGTTGGAATTCATAGTCGGCCCCTACACCTAGGGGCACCCATTGTTGCTATGGATTTGTTTTGTTTATGGGAAATAACATGCAAACAATTGTTACCTTGGTAACAATGGGCGCCCCTAGGTGTAGGGGCCGACTATGAATTCCAACCTTAGTCTCCTTTCTTTGATTCACCATCGTCGTCTTGTCTTTTATAGGGAGTATTCACGTGACGTCACATCGGCCATATTGGAGGCCACCTAAGTACTATTTCAAGTTTCATTTAGCTGTCAATAGAAAACGAATAATATTGTTTGCAGGGAAACATGAGAGTTTGAACACGTATATCCCTCGATAAAGTTTACGGAAATGATTATATGTGCCATTATAAACAACAAAACGAGTGACCAAAATAAGAGAGTTTATTTATGTTGCCAATAGCAAACCAAAGTTAGAGAACAGTTGAACTTCAACCAAATGCCAGCTGAAACATAGTAACAATGAGCTACCAATCACATGACATTGTGGCCTCCAGTATGGCCACCATGCGCAATATGTGAATACACCCTGTATAACCTTCTTGCGTCGTGGTTGGTATTATTGAGAACAGGGGATGAACATATAACGTGGTTCCACAGTAACCTTGTGGATTCTGACGTCGTGGATTGACGCATGAGTCGGAGCCAATCAGCGGGTGGCTTCGGAAACACTAAAGCATGATTTGCCAATGCCTCACTCATCAATGGCGTCAGCATGCACAAGGTTGCTGTGAAACGATTTTACATACATGTCTACTGACAAGTAGACAGTTGACATGGACCGTCACCAGGTTCAAATTAACATAGACATAGGCGGAGTATAAGATATACAGACACATGTTGATATGCACTGACATATATAGATAGGCAATACTATAATAGATATACAACTCTGGGGGGGTATACAAAATATATACAATATACATACCGACAGACATATGGACAAAAATGCAGACATACATACATAGATATAGTGATTTATTATATTTATTCATTGCACTTGCAATTATGTATCAAACATGGTGGCAAGAAACTATAATTTAAACTATATAATGCATTATAACAACTTAACAAATATTGCATGAAATACAGATTAAAAACCCATACTGTTATTTAAAATATTGCGACAGTGGTAATGCAATTGCCGATAATATTGTGTGTTGGTTATTACCAGTATGTGACCGATCAGGTGAAACAATTAGGAAAGTAGTCATTAGGTTTGTTCGTTTGTCCTGCCTCAACAGGAGTATTTTACGCCAGGAGTAATCCGGAAATATGTAATTATAACGGATATGGGAGTAGAAATCAGTAACTCCCACTTGGACAAAAAACAGAGTTGTCACAGTTGAGATCGTTTCAGTTGTTCCTCCTACTCCTACTCGGGAAGCAGGTGTAAAAACCTTACTCCCATCACAGTTGTAGTAGGTTACCACTGGACAAAAGAACTTGTCGCAGCTACTCCCATCACACTTACTCCAGGACAGAAAAACAGGGTTTTCGTAATACCGTACTCCTGGAGTAGTGATCACAGGACAAACGAACAAAGCTATTCCATTCATCCGTAAGGGGCTGTGAACGCCACCTCCACATCCTCGGCGTCGCTGAAACCTGGTCATCCACCCGTCAGACCCTCAGCCTCGCGGGCCTCAGATCCTTGCGCCGGGATCGAGTCTGTCCTCCCGGGCAACCTCCTCGGGGAGGCGTGGCATTGTTTCTACACCCCCACATTCCGGCTACTCAAATTACCCCTCCCTTGCGATTCCGTGACCTAGAGGCCATCTTCTGCTCCGTTCGCTGTCACCTAGGCTCAATTTTGGTCGCCCTTGTTTACTTTCCGCCTTCTACTTCCCTATCTGACCACACTGCATTCTTTGAGTATGTTGCGTCGTTCCCGCATTTCATCCTTCTCGGGGACTTCAATGCCCGCCACGTGTTCTTTGGGGATACTTCCTCCAATACCAATGGTTCCACGCTGGCTGATCTGCTGGTCGACCTGCCTATTTACCGTTGCTACAATACCTGTCCTACGTACACTGGCCCACGCGGTTCCTCTATCCCTGACCATATTCTTATCAGTGAACGGCTGTCCAGTCGGTTGGGTGACGTTGTCATCGGTCCGTCGGTCGGAAGTGACCACCTCCCCCTCGTGGTCTCCTCCGACGTTCTCCAGCCACCACCCGTACGCGAGCGGTTTAAGGTCGTCCGGGACTTTACACGTGCTGACTGGCCGCTCTAACGGGCCGGGAATCGACCGGCTGCTCCCCGACGCCCTGGACACCTCTACGTGCCCCGCGCTCCGTACGTCCGCTGAACATCTCGTGGCGGTGCTGACTGGCCGCTCTACAGGGCGGAGATAGACCGGCTGCTCCCCGACGCCCTGGACACCTCTACGTGCCCCGCGCTCCGTACGTCCGCTGAACATCTCGTGGCGGTGCTGACTGGCCGCTCTACAGGGCGGAGATAGACCGGCTGCTCCCCGACGCCCTGGACACCTCTACGTGCCCCGCGCTCCGTACGTCCGCTGAACATCTCGTGGCGGTGCTGACTGGCCGCTCTACAGGGCGGAGATAGACCGGCTGCTCCCCGACGCCCTGGACACCTCTACATGCCCCGCGCTCCGTACGTCCGCTGAACATCTCGTGGCGGTGCTGACTGGCCGCTCTACAGGGCGGAGATAGACCGGCTGCTCCCCGACGCCCTGGACACCTCTACATGCCCCGCGCTCCGTACGTCCGCTGAACATCTCGTGGCGGTGCTGACTGGCCGCTCTACAGGGCGGAGATAGACCGGCTGCTCCCCGACGCCCTGGACACCTCTACGTGCCCCGCGCTCCGTACGTCCGCTGAACATCTCGTGGCGGTGCTGACTGGCCGCTCTACAGGGCGGAGATAGACCGGCTGCTCCCCGACGCCCTGGACACCTCTACGTGCCCCGCGCTCCGTACGTCCGCTGAACATCTCGTGGCGGTGCTGACTGGCCGCTCTACAGGGCGGGGATCGACCGGCTGCTCCCCGACGCCCTGGACACCTCTACGTGCCCCGCGCTCCGTACGTCCGCTGAACATCTCGTGGCGGTGCTGACTGGCCGCTCTACAGGGCGGGGATAGACCGGCTGCTCCCCGACGCCCTGGACACCTCTACATGCCCCGCGCTCCGTACGTCCGCTGAACATCTCGTGGCGGTGCTGACTGGCCGCTCTACAGGGCGGAGATAGACCGGCTGCTCCCCGACGCCCTGGACACCTCTACATGCCCCGCGCTCCGTACGTCCGCTGAACATCTCGTGGCGGTGCTGACTGGCCGCTCTACAGGGCGGAGATAGACCGGCTGCTCCCCGACGCCCTGGACACCTCTACATGCCCCGCGCTCCGTACGTCCGCTGAACATCTCGTGGCGGTGCTGACTGGCCGCTCTACAGGGCGGAGATAGACCGGCTGCTCCCCGACGCCCTGGACACCTCTACGTGCCCCGCGCTCCGTACGTCCGCTGAACATCTCGTGGCGGTGCTGACTGGCCGCTCTACAGGGCGGGGATCGACCGGCTGCTCCCCGACGCCCTGGACACCTCTACGTGCCCCGCGCTCCGTACGTCCGCTGAACATCTCGTGGCGGTGCTGACTGGCCGCTCTACAGGGCGGAGATGGACCGGCTGCTCCCCGACGCCCTGGACACCTCTACGTGCCCCGCGCTCCGTACGTCCGCTGAACATCTCGTGGCGGTGCTGACTGGCCGCTCTACAGGGCGGGGATCGACCGGCTGCTCCCCGACGCCCTGGACACCTCTACGTGCCCCGCGCTCCGTACGTCCGCTGAACATCTCGTGGCGGTGCTGACTGGCCGCTCTACAGGGCGGAGATAGACCGGCTGCTCCCCGACGCCCTGGACACCTCTACATGCCCCGCGCTCCGTACGTCCGCTGAACATCTCGTGGCGGTGCTGACTGGCCGCTCTACAGGGCGGAGATGGACCGGCTGCTCCCCGACGCCCTGGACACCTCTACGTGCCCCGCGCTCCGTACGTCCGCTGAACATCTCGTGGCGGTGCTGACTGGCCGCTCTACAGGGCGGGGATCGACCGGCTGCTCCCCGACGCCCTGGACACCTCTACGTGCCCCGCGCTCCGTACGTCCGCTGAACATCTCGTGGCGGTGCTGACTGGCCGCTCTACAGGGCGGAGATAGACCGGCTGCTCCCCGACGCCCTGGACACCTCTACGTGCCCCGCGCTCCGTACGTCCGCTGAACATCTCGTGGCGGTGCTGAAGAGGGCAGCGGCTGTGGCGGTCCCGGTCAAGACTATCGACACGTCCCGTCCTTCACTCCCTCCGCATATCGTTTACCTTATTAGGGCGAAGCGCAAGGTCTATAATTCATTCAAAGCTACCCGTGACCCCGTCCTCAAGACAGAGTGGAACCGTCTGAACGCCCTTGTTCGCCGCCGCGTCATCGAGTACCGCGAGTCTCAATGGACAGCGGCCTGCAAATCCCTGGACTACAGGGACGGCTCGGCCTTCTGGCGCAAGTTCAAGCGCCTCACAGGTCAGGGGTCCCAAGCTGATGCTCCGCTAGTTGTCAACGGGCAGATCCACGCCTCGCCGCAGGACAAGGCGCGAGAATTCGCGACGTCCCTTCAGGGCGCTCACCAGATTCCGGAGGATGCGCACTTCGACAACCGTTTTCGTAGGACGGTCGAGCGCTTTCTCTCTCGCCACGAGCCATCTCTCTCCTCCCACGATATTATAGAAGAAGACGATCCTCTCCACCCCGATCTCACTACAGATGTCACCCCGGAGGAGGTCGTGTCAGCCTTACACGCCGGGCGCAACACTTCTCCGGGGGAGGACGGAGTCACGCGCCTCATGTTACGGCAAGTACCCCCTAGGTTCGTGGCACAGCTCGCGGCGCTCTACTCGGGGTGCCTGCGTCTCGGTTACATCCCGCCCAACCTCAAGACTGCTGTGGTGGGGTGATGATCCCGAAGCCCGGTCAGCCACTGGACACTGTCTCCAACCACCGCCCCATCAGTCTCCTGAACGTGATTGCCAAAGTCCTCGAGAAGGTAATCCACGCCAGGCTCGTCGCTTTCGCCGACCGTCAGGGCGTCATTCCTGCCTCCCAGGCGGGCTTCAGGACGGGCCGCTGCACCACTGATCCGTTAATCACCCTGATCACAGAGGTCTCCGCTGCGCTCAACAAAGGTGCCTGTGCGCTAGCCTCCTTCCTTGATATCTCCCGTGCGTTTGATAAGGTTTGGCATGACGGGCTGTGTTATAAGCTCCTTCACCTGGGCGTCCCTCCTGTGATGGTCCGGCTGATCCAAGCCTTCCTTACAGGGCGCATTGCACGTGTCCGGGTCCACGACCAGCTCTCGCCCCCTTTCACTCCCCTTGCCGGGGTTCCTCAGGGCTCCTGTCTCTCCCCCCTCCTCTACCTGTTCTATTGCCAAGACATTCCTGCACCTCTCAGCCGTCACATCTCACTTGCCCTCTACGCCGACGACACAGCTTACTGGTGCGTCGGCCGTACGGCACGGGAAGTTTTCCGTCGCCTGCAACGTCAACTCGCGTCCCTCGAGTCCTGGATGCGCAGATGGCGTGTCCTGCCCAACGCTTCCAAGACTCAGCTCATCCTGTTCCATCACCGCCACAAGTCGCAGAGGATGTCTCAGCTTCCCCTGCGCCGTTACATCTCGCTCTGGGGAGGCAGAGTCTTCCCCGTTCGGACGGCGAAGTACCTCGGCGTGACGTTCACCGACATTCTGAACTGGGGGGCTCACTCCCGGGACATCATACGCCGCGCCCGGACGCGTCTCAACTTGCTGGTGCTGCTGCGCGGCAGACTCGTCGGATGCAGCTTCCGCACTCTGCGTCACACGTATGCGGCGTTCATCCGCCCGCTGTTCGAGTACGCGGCCCCGGCGTTGGCGCCCGTCCTGGGGAGCTCTCTCCCGCGGTACTTCTCCCTCGAGCGCCGGATCCTGCGTCGGATAGCGCGTCTCCCCCCAATGACGCGCAACGCCGACGTGTATGACGTGACTGCAGTCGCCCGCCCCCACGCCCGTCTCGCTGCTCTCTGCGACGCCTACCTACGGCGCCTTCCCGACGAGGTTCGGACCCCCGTATGGGATCTTCTCGCGGCACCCAGAACACTCCGCCGTCAGCCGCGCTTCCAATACCCCTCCCCTGTGTGCCTCCCTGTCGCCGGCCGTACTTAGGCTCGATCGTCGCCATGTCTGTTTCTGCATCTTCCTTTCTGACCTATATTATTTTGTTGTATATTACTTTATTTTATTTCCTTTTATTTCATTCACTTTATTCTTAATTCATTTAATTTGATTTTAATTCATTCATTTTAGTACTTATGCTTGTGTTCCGCCTGTCATTTGCGTGTGTTTTTCCGATTACTTTTAAGTGTGTTCTTACTATTTGACCTATTTTTGTTTGTTTATTAATTAAACGTGTCATTTGCGTGTGTTTTTACGATGCCTATTTAGTGTGTTCTGACAATTTGAACTATTTGTTTGTTTGACCTTTTAGTGTGTTTTAACAACTTTGCACCCTGTTTGCCACTTTTTATTATTAGTTAGTCCTTAGTCTAAATTATAAGTTCACTTTTGTACATGGCTACAGAGGGCAATTTGTGCCCTACATTGGCCTTCCCGCTCTCGGGCGGGTAAATATCAATAAATACACAAGCTACAATTAGGGTTGCACAAAACCTAGAGATCAGGAAAACCGGTTTGACTACTGCTGGGTTGAGACCGGCCACTCCCTAAGAAGCGAGGATGGACCTTTATATTCTCGGAAGAGACGGTCGCTCCACACGGTCTATTTCAACGGTATTTACCTCGAGATTTCCCGCTGTGTTATTGTCCATGCACTGCATGAAGTGTACCAGCCTCGCTTGGAATATGTCTGCCAACAGACGTGCAATATTATCACTACAATAACGGAGGTATACGAATCAGATGCAACTAGATTTAAGTTGGCGTCACAGGCGAGCGCTTGTTAGCCAATCAGCTATCGGTATTCGCGCGCGCTTGTCTCGGACGTGGTTCGCTGGTTGACTACGAGTGTCTCGCCTGTGACGAAAGCATCGGAAAGGTAGTCTTGGGTCGAGTATGGTTGCCAGAAGCGTCACTATACTAGCCCTAACACAAAATATTAATTACAATATAACCGAAGTAAAATAAAAATAAAATATTCGTAAAATATTAACGTAAAATATAAGTATACCGATCTCAGGTCATTGTCTACTGCCCCTATCAACCGCGCCAATTGAAATAAATCAACAGATACCTAGCGTTCTTTCACACACTCGTAAATGCATGGTTCGGCTTAGTCGAGTGCACAGGCGGTTTGCCAACACCCACCGTTACAGGTAACCAACGGAATGTCTTAAATTATCCCCAAATTGACCCGTTTATATTAGATGGTAGGAATTAGCGAAGTAGAAAATCAAGTTGTCACCTTGGACTTGGCTGTGTCGTAAACATCAGAATACTTTCATTGAGACACTTGCTTTACACTTTCACAACCCGTGACGACACCACCTTGCAAGAAGCGAAGTTAATTCGACCTGACTTTACCTGCACAGACGGACAAAGAGACAGAAAAACTGTCACACTGATTTGGATCCGGCATTTTCTCTCTTCGCTTTCTTGTAAATAGAACCAAGAGAGGATGTCTTGAGGAATGAAGGCATTTAATTGAGAACACTAGCATTGAGGATTTGAGAGCGTAGGGGGGTGGGGAGTGGAGGGGCGGGGGGGGGGGACTTTCCCAGAGGAAGGGAAGCTGGCGCGGAGACAGATATGAATACGGTAACTTTGATAGACAGACCAAGTTTCATTTCTTAGACTCGGCCGAGCGGTGAAATGCAAGAAAACATTTCTTCTGACAGTCGTCATTAGGAGACCATGTTGGATTAGAACCACATCACATTTAATGAGAACGACCCACGAAAAGCAGTGCTCGAAACTAAGTCGCTATTGGGTAGACAATAAACTCACACTCATACATTTGTTTTACCTTAATTAAATAATATATAAAACTGCTTTCATTTTAACTATGCACTGAATCTTCGGTGGTGGACATTAAAAATAGGTTTTCTTGGTTGCTTCGTTGTTATGACTGCTCCAAATCGCCGTTTAGCCAAATACCTTGGTTTAGCCTACATTAAATTTTAAAGGGATAGTCAGGTGAAAAACTAAAAAAACACCAATGAGTCAAATTGTGCATGAAATTCAGTTATGTGTAAAATAAAATTGATATAGGTTGCTTTAATGCAAGAAAAAATCATTATGAGATTTTAGTTTAGTTGTAAACAGCGCAATAAGACCCATGTAAAGTTAACTCTTTCACAATTTCCGGGCTGCGATTGAGATCCCGATGCCGACAGTTGTGTCTCAATCATCGCAATAAATTAACTTAAGCTTTTGTTAATATATTGCGACGAGTTTTACTATAACAAACATATAAGTAGAGTATGGTTATAACTTATTTGACAATAGAAAAGTCGAACACAAACTTATGTATATTTTAAATCATTTTTCTTACTTGGTTCAAAATTTTGTTTTATTCGCTAGAAATAAATGTCTAGGGGTTGTTAACGACAGTCCAATTATTAAACTATATTCATAACTTGGAAAAACTTTGAAAAGTGAACAGACATATTTCCGGCGACCGGACTCCGCTCCCCGTCTCACTGCAACCCCGTGGCTAAGATACTTCCTGGGGGGGGGGGGGGGGTTATTGGCTAGAGTTCGTGAAAGGACAGCGGTTTTTGTATTTTTCTGTTTGAAAAACCGATTAGTTTTTCTTTGCCGACAGAACCTTATGGCGGGCGAGAGCTGTATTATGTATTGTAGTTCCGAGTATTCAGCGCTGGAGTCAAAGGATTAAACGCCTTTTAAGGAGAACGCATAGAGCCCCAAGGTCTACTTGATCTCCGCCTAGCGGAGGCTCGTCGAACTCACAAGTAAGGTCGTCGCAGTAAGGTCGCAGTCCGTTGAACAATGTCAAAAATCATATGCTTTTCAAATGAGAGAAACGTTAAAGATAACATGAAGTTATTTATCCAAATAACTTTGGCCCAAAAGAACTATCATCACACTACTTTAAGATGAATCTACCCCAATTTTTTTTTTTTTTTTTTTAAAATATGGATAAAGACAACATATGGGTTAGTATATGAAATACGCTCATTTGAGAATATCAAAACTAATTTTCAAGCCCATTTTGGAGGAGCCGTATGGTATTTACAACGGGTTTTATGAAAAATACGGCTAACAACTACTTTTAAACCACATACGCGTTTGGTATGCGATTTTTTGTTAACACCTTACCCTCACTATTGGCTATGTGGATTAAGTGTTTTGAAATAAGTGTTTTCAATATTTGGTTTTCTACAATTTATTTTGTTCTCCGGTACGGAAATTGTATTTGTACCGGCGAGCAAAATAAATCGTAGTGAACCAAATATTGAAAACACTTATTTCAAAACACTTAATCCACATAGCCAATAGTGCGGGTAAGGTTTAAACAAAAAATCGCATACCAAACGAGTATGTGGTTTAAACGTAGTTGTTAGCCGTATTTGACATAAAACCCGTTGTAAATACCATACGGCTCCTCCAAAACGGGCTTGAAAATTAGTTTTGATCTTCTCAAATGAGCGTATTTAGTATACTAACTCCATATGTATTCTTTATGCATATTAAAAAAAATAATAATATGGGGGTAGATTCACATTAAGACTGTTATTCATTGTCTTGGAACAAAATGTCTCTATTACGTGTTTTAAGTATTAACTTACATGACCTACAGCGTACGTTTATTTATAAAAGCTATTTTTGTAGTTGGCGACAAATTGGTGTTTTTGGTTCCCTTGCGACGACCTAACTTGGGTACAAATTAGTTATCTGTGACTTGGGCGTACGACCATGGATTTATAATAACGACTAGGGATGGGCAAAAGCGTGTACTTCACTAAACGTGTACACTGCTGCTGGCAAAGCCGTGTACACGTGTACACGTCCGTGGGGTCCCGCTTTCCAAAAAAAATCATATTCTGTCTAGGCCGAAACATTATGTTTTAAAGGGTTGTTCCCGCAAACAGTTTCAAGACGTAATCCAGCGTGTTTCATGGTTCTGACCTCGGATCACTTGTGACAAGTGACAACTGAGGAGTAAGGACGGTCGCACATTGCATGAAACCACTCGTCGGCGCCAAGCCCTCCGTGGTCGGTCGCACACAGTATAGTATTACACGCGGCGCGTTTATTGTTTCCAGAGAAACGGTAAACGTGTATACGCATTAAAGCGTGTACACGTTTACACGTGTACACTATCCCATCCCTAATAACGACTCTATGGTTTGACGAGCCCACGCTAGGCGGAGATCAAGTTGACCTTGAACGTAAAAAAAAAAAATATATTTATCACTCTTGCCCACTCCAATGATCCTGCAGCGTTGAACGTGCTCAGTACAATAGTACCAACATATAGGTTTATATTTCTCTAGTTCCTACCCAGGACGGTTACTAGGTATAAAAATGACCCGGGTATGATTTAGCAAAGTAACAGGATGTTGTGGGGGGGGAGGCCCCCCCTGCCAATGCGGGCCCGGGGCGCACAGCCCCGGAAATTTTATTCGACTCTTACAGTGTGATTGAAGTGTTTAATTCATGTTTTTTTTATAACATTTGTAACTGGTGACCGGTGAGACATAACGGTGGTATTAGCAAGTCAAAATGGTCTACTCCCGATATCTTACCCGGGTATTTACCCGGGTTACCAACCCCTAGTTATGGCCCTGTTTCTTCCACCTACTTGAAACGGGTCCATTGGGGATATTTTAAGATCTTGGGTTGGTACCTGGTAGCGAACGTAACTAATGAAGCTTGTGGACTCTACTAAGCGGAAGACTGGATTTACGAATAAGTGAAAGAACGACAGAAATTTATTGATTTTCGTTGAAAATGAAAGAGTGGTTGATAAAATGTTGAGGTCGGTATGGGACTACAGTTACGAAAGCTGAATAGGTTTTTTTTTTTTTTTTTTTTTTATTACATTCAGTACAAGTAGTTATACATAGGTATGAACATTACATACAAAACAATAAATAAGGAACTGAAAAACCCACAACTGAGCTCGTGCGTGGGAGGGAGGTTTATAAATTTACTGTGTATGGCGGTATGGAGTTGTGTTACTGTTAGGTAATAGAATCTACTTTAATCTATGCGAGATGAGATTATGGGCATTGTAGTACATATAAGTATACTTCGACATAGTTTGTATTAAATAAAGAAAATTACAAATTTATATTTAGCATTTAGGGTGGATCAGTTATTTACTAAAGTAACAGTTTTGGCTTGCTAGCCATTTATTTAATTTAGATTTAAATATGGAAATATTTTTCACATTGTGTTCAAGATTGGCGCCTTCTATACTTTTCACACTCACTACGTAGTTAAAGTGGTTCCACAGTAACCTTGTGAATGCTGACGTCATAGATGAGTGAGTCGCAGCCAATCAGCGGGCGGCGTTTTTAAATGATGACATTTGGTTGGCTAATGCCTCACTCAACTATGACGTTAGCATCCACAAGGTTGCGTTGGAACGACTTTTAAATGTCTGTCAGTGTAATAGACGACACTGCCACAAGGAAAGGGAACCGTTCTTTAGTGGAGGTTCTGTGCAACCCTTTACAGTGGGTCCGTGGCTTAGTTGAGAACAAGGAAACCAGTCGTTCTTTAGTCGATTTTGGCATCTCACTAATGATGTACACCCCCACTATCTGGCTAGCACAATCATAAGACGAAATCCCCGGATTTTATTACCGGAAGCAATAGCAGAAGTTCAACCATGCGCACATTTCTTGTAAACACAACACCTAGTCAAATAATAGGCATCCACACAACAAAAAAACAATTATATTTATATTTGATTAATTTTTGACAGTTCGGACCCAACAAGGAATCTGCGGCTGCACTCGGGCTGTACAAAAAAACTTATTATAAATGCAGTTAAACAAATGCCCTGCGGCGTTCTCAGCTTTGCCTCGGACAAAATTTAGATTGTGTTCAGCTAAGAATGAATAACGCAAAGACTGGACCTAAAATTAACCTTTTCGTAAACTCTTGTCCGGCAATCGCATAAAACAATACTGGGCAAACGAAGACAACTAAAGGCCCAACCACAACTGACGGAATCGTAATTTTAATCGGGATCGCAATTGTAGAATAATTATTTACCATTACAATCCATTACGACGTTACGATTTGGTTGTGAGCAGCGCCATAAGAACAAAGTAAGTTAAACTCTCTCACGATTTCCGGATTACGATTAAAATCACGATGCCGTCAGTTTTAGTTGAGCCTTTATGTGTTGGTAGGAATCTTTGTGAATGTACGTCCTGATGTTTTAGAAGAATATCTCTCCAGCAACAATATTGATATCAGCTAGGAAGCTTTCCCTGTTATCAGTGTTGTAAAAGTTACTTTTGTAAAGTAATTCAGTTACAGTTACAGTTACTTGCCACTGAAAGTAATTCAGTTACAGTTATAGTTACTTTCTTACCAAAGTATTTGAGTTATAGTTACAGTTACTTTATGAAGTAATTGAATTACTTTTCAGTTACTTCATACAATTTCTTTGTTTTTCTACCAACGTCAACAAAAAACAATTCTCTATGAACATAATTATTAATTCTTCACGTACCCCTACAAAAATTTTCTCAAGAACGAATGAAATCAAAATCAATACACACTACTGTTTAATATTCTGATATCTTTACATTTAATATATAAGATTCAGTATATTATATACACATTCCTAACATAATCCAAGGGAATCTGAATCTATGTACTCAAAATTGATGTTACACTTACTAGTTACATGTATTGTTATCATGTTGACCAAGTCATGCATGCCTCATTCACGAAAGGATTTTACCACAACTCGCAAATATTTCCTAGTCGTTCCACCACACGCAAAAAAAAAGTTTTTATTTTACTTTTTGAATGAGAGTGACGTTTTATTATTATTTTATATTACTGTGCGAGCATGGGGTTGAAAGAAAGTAACTGTAGAAAGTAACTGGACACCGAGTATAACAACTTATACAAGTAATTCAGGTACAGTTACAGTTACATTAAAATAGAAGTAATTAAAATAGTAATCGAGTTACTCAAAAAGTAACTAATTACTTGTACTCAATTACTTTTAGTCAGTTACTTCACAACACTGCCTGTTATGTTTCAGAATAACTGATTGTGTTTATGAACGCACACGTTTGAACTAAACAACTCTGGTGTCAATTTTTTTCATTTTCAATATCAATTAGAAACGCGTTGATGAAACTTGTAAGTTGTAACGATATTATAAGATGGCTAAATGACTCATATCTCCGCCGCCAACTAAAGTCTACGGTGACGCGCTTCGCGCCATATCTAACTTATAACATTATTCATCTTAAAACCTTTGACGCAGAGTGTCGAATTAAATTACTTGCTCATTACATAAACATGATAAAGTTATAATTGCGTTATTTCCCGGCAGTTTAACTAATAATAGAGATTTTACTACGGCTTCAAGTTTCTATAAGGAATTGTAACACGTTCTTTGATGAAGGATTATTATTATACAGTATCGGGTTGATACCTATTTCAAGACATAAATAAGTTTACTTAGTTTGGTCTAAATAAGAAGCTTATGAAGTAAGGAGGTCGCATTACGTTATTACGTAATTATTTCTCTATTTAAATATCGGGTAACCGTATTCAAACAGAAACAAAGCTTCGAAATTTCGACAAGTTTTAGGATACTTCACGAGTATTTTGAAATGCCTATTGAAAAGTTCTGTTAGTACATACAGCGCTATATGTGGCCAAATTTAGCAACTTATTGGTGAAGATTGTATTCCGCGGTTGAAAATAGTGCCGGATTGTATTGTGAAATATCTTGTTTTCTGTATTTTGTTTGTTTTTTCTATTTTTTGTGTTTTTATTTTGTTTTGTTGTTGTGTTTGTTTTTGTCTATCATTGTCTTGTTTTGTTTGTGTTTGTTGTCTGTAAGTCTAAAACGTGTCCTGGTTTAAATGGCTCCTTGCCTGTTAAGATGACCGAGGTATACATAATCTACCCAAAATCTTTAAAAGCCGTACTTAGTTAAACAATGTTAAAAATTTGCCGTAATCGACTTAAAAAGAACGACGCTGCTTCATCGGAAAGTTGCGTGACATTGCCACTTGAGCGCTTCAATCGTTTTAACTAGAGCCCTCAGTGGCCAAAACAAATCCATAGAACTGTTCAAATGTTTCATTCTTGAACAAAAGCGGGTTGACGCACGACCCCAGGTCTACTTGGTCTCCGCCTAGCGGAGGCTCGTCGAACTCCCAAGTTGCGAGTTTGACGAGCCTCCGCTAGGCGGAGATGAAGTAGACCTTGCGCACCACCCCAGGTCTACTTGGTCTCCGCCTAGCGGAGGCTCGTCGAACTCCCAAGTTGCGAGTTTGACGAGCCTCCGCTAGGCGAAGATCAAGTAGACATTGCGCACGACCCCAGATCTACTTGATCTCCGCCTGGCGGAGGCTCGTCGAACTCCCAAGCTGCGAGTTTGACGAGTCTCCGCTAGGCGAAGATCAAGTAGACCTTGCGCAGTGCGCACCACCCACTCTGTATAATTAGTTCTGTGGTGCGATTTTTCCCTTCAATTCAACAACGGTTATTAAATCATTCTCCCTCTATTTTTCAACAGTCTAGTCTTCTTAGGTAAGCCGCTTAAAACCCCTTTTGCTATCAAATGAATTATGAGTTCTTGTGGCTGATGAGTTATTAAATTAACCCTGTAATAGGCTTAACTTCTTAGTTGAAGCTTGTAAACTTGGTTGGGAAGATATTAGGTATTAAATTAAATTGAACCATCTTGAGAAAGAATTTCTATAGACTTCTCATCAACACCGCTTACAATCTTTTGTATTTTGTAATATTCTCAAACAACACTCACCAAAGATTTTCTTCAGTGACAGAATGGGATCTTCTCCTTACGACGAATAATTAATTATTAGTTTCAAACACAACAATAGTCACTCCACAGTGTTTTGTTTCGGACAAACATTGAGGTTGGAATTCATAGTCGGCCCCTACACCTAGGGGCACCCATTGTTGCTATGGATTTGTTTTGTTTATGGGAAATAACATGCAAACAATTGTTACCTTAGTAACAATGGGCGCCCCTAGGTGTAGGGGCCGACTATGAATTCCAACCTGAATGTGCGCGAATCACATAAATACACAATAATGCAACTTCCTTGCAACCGATTGTTTGTCCGAACTGTGTCGTCACAGCCCTCTTATTCGATACTGGGACTCTGCTCCAGACCCAAACAAAAGACAGACCTCAGAGCTAAAGCACGATTTTTGTTTTCTAAATGGTCTTCGGGCAAAATTGCAAAACTGTCTTAGGGCATCAAGCATTTTACATGTAAACAGTATAAAATGATATTTCAAAGCTGCCATGCTTTATAGAAATCCAAAAACAAAACAAAATTATAAATATCCCGGATAATGTACTGTATGTTGTTGTTAAGGTTATTTTAACGATTGTTTTCGTTTTTTTTTTAATCGATGAATATGTACTTGTGTGATTGAAAGTTTCTGCGCTGTCAAAAATAAATAAGTCAGCAAGAATAATTTGTGAAAGTTTAGATTTTTTATATTTCGTGAACAACATTGAAATTAAGAAAATATGTTGTCGTTAAATACAGTTAAAAGGAAACAAAATAAATACATCCTGACGTAGTGGATAGGGGAGGGTTGGGGAGGGGGGGGGGGGTAATTGAGTGTAGCTACGTAGCAATGATTGGTGGATGGATAAAGGCAATAAATAATAAAAATAAATACATAATTTTAGTTGTATTTTCAATTAAGCACCAAATAAGAATAGGCAAATAAATATAAATAAATACCTACACACCAATATATATATATTATAGTACTCATTTCGTTATATTACTCTAGATGTAAAATGTAACACAACAATTAGTAAGGTAGGTACAGCTACTATCGTTTTACATTGTCTTCTAGTTTGTTCCTTCAACTTTTCAATTTTCAATTTCAAATAATATAGAAATTTTACAATTACATACGAGGAAAATCTAATGTTTTTGTCCCGTACTTATTTTTATTACCAATTAAAAACGGCCCCTCTGTGTTTCTACGACACGGATAGTCAATAACAAAACTAACTTGTCAATTTTCTAGAAAAAGTAACGAGAACATAATTTTCTTTTCGACTCTGCGTTGCGTAATTAACGAGGAAAACATTGCATCGTTGAATCTTTTTTTATAAATTCATCAGGATTAAAATTTGAACAGTAAGCGCATAATCATGATTCTATAATGAGCTGTTTACATCAATTAATTGGCAGATATCCGTTTACGAGCGACATTATATAATTCAGGAAATGATATTTGCGTTGAATTTTAGTTTTGACTCTGCAAATATCGTTAAAATTTGTCATCTAGATGGATTGAAACACTTGAAATAGATTAACAGTGGTATAATGACAACCATTCTGTACGTTTTTAGGCCTTCTCAGCATAAATTCACATTTTCCCTTGCAATTAATTTTAATGAAACTCGGTTGTAAAGTGAGCAGGTGGTGTCTTTGTCATTGTCTTTAGGAGATCTAAATATTTCTAGGCGGATTTCAAGAGATTCACTGTTAATTTATCAAGACTCTGAACATTTTTATCGCAATTGGTATTTGGGTTGATATATATTTATCAATGTCAGTTATCGTTCCTAACCAATCCGGATCTGCAAAGAGTCTGAGTAATTTGAAATAAATAAAATGTGCAATCTGCGGGAAAAAAGATTTCGGTATTTTACAGTTTTAAATCATATGTAAGACATTCGGTGTAGTTGTGGATTTTCAATAAAACCAACATTGTTTATCAAAAATATATTTATTTACCAATTTTATCAGGATCAGATTTTCTTTTTTTTCAATACATATTTTTCATAACTTGTATCTCAAATCACAACAAAACTTGAAATGGATCATTTTTCATTTCGCGATATCTCAATCTTGTTACAGAAACTGAAGAATCAACCTGGCTGGAGTTTCTGTATTGAAAGCAGGGCCCAGATTCACAGAGGCGCCAAGTGCTAAGACGTCCTATTTAGGCAAATCAGTGATATAAGTTACGCAATGTCGTTCTGCAACATCATAAAAATAGAGTATAATATAATATCATCTATTTAAATAATAATATTTTATTTCTGAATGTGTAGCAATGTAGTACTACTCAGAGATGTTTTAACTAGCTAGTACTTGCCTAACTTAAGACAACTTAGAGTTGACATATATGAATGGACAAAGTTACATCGTCCTCTCGGATGGGACGTAAAGCCGATGGTCTCCTTGGTACTTTTCGACAGGAGTAGGCTACGTGCCGGTACCAGCCTTTCCCTCCTCTGTTCCACATTATCATTCAATGATCATCACTCATCAGGCTAAAGAGGGCATTGTGCCTTAATTACAATATAGTAAGTAAGTAACTAGAGTTAGGAGGCATCTTTGTGAATCCAGGCCCAGGAATATAAACAACACAACTGAATAAATTCACTTCAATAAATTAAAATAACATACATTTAAATAAAGTATCCCTCACATATGTACATACGGACATATAAAGGTTGAAAATAGGGGGGGGGGGGGGGGGGGCATACTTCCCAGCAAAGAGGATATCCCTCGCCCCTGCACAGCTACCACCAAAGGCAAAATTCGCAAAGCAAAATTTCTAAGATTGAGCGGAAATTCTTTGTGTTGATTGACGATTTGTAAAATTCAATTTTAGTTTTACTACCTATAATATCCAATGGCAAAGAAGCTAGATGTAAACAATGCCATCACTTCTTGACTTAGAAATGAGTAAACGGTGACCTTGGATCCGTCCTAGCAACGAAGCACTCAATAAATTCTCAAAGATTTTCTGAATCGGCCCTGTTGATTCTGGCATTAGTCCGCAGGCGTTCGCACTGTCCAATCACTTGTTTCATATTAGAAATATAGATCTTTGATTGGTTATCGATCGCTCACTCGTCAATGGTGTACGGAGCCTACCAGGTTGGTTTCAAATTTAAGTCACCCACTAAAAATCAGCCTTGTTACTGAGTGGGTAGACTCTATAAATACGTGTTTATTTTATTTACTTTATTTAATGTTTCTTCATTCGAACACACTGCTAGAGTATATTGAAGACATTTTCGTTTGTTTACATTTTGTTGTTGAAAACATTCTTTTAATGTAATAAAATATAAAATGTGAACACATTTAAGGTCGGCTATTTTCTGTGTCACATGTTGCCCACATCCTATCTCATCTAATATAGCATCTAATATCATGCACTAATACAGCCATCACACATCATCTCATCTAATATAGCATCTAATATCATGCACTAATACAGCCACCACGCATCATCTCTTCTAATATAGCATCTAATATCATGCACTAATACAGCCATCACACATCATCTCATCTAATATAGCATCTAATATCATGCACTAATACCGCCACCACGCATCATCTCTTCTAATATAGCATCTAATATCATGCACTAATACAGCCACCACGCATCATCTCTTCTAATATAGCATCTAATATCATGCACTAATACAGCCACCACGCATCATCTCATCTCATCATTTCTTTACAATTTCCCCCATCAATATCAATTATCCTGAGCTCCGGTCGAAGCGTCGTCGTTCATTCTTCTCTTTATCCGGCCTCGGAGTGAGTATTTGATTAGAATTATTGATTGCGCGAACATCCTACATTCATAAGAGGAGATGTTGTATAGATGGTGTGTTTGTGCGCACGAGCGGAGCGAAATATCGGATTCACTCATGAGGATTTGAGTGTTTTGTAACTAGGTCATCATTCAGATCCAACAACATCGTCGGGGTCGTCAGAAAGGAATTCAGGACCCGTCTCGGCCCAGGGTAGAAAAGGCCACCATCAGAGTGACTCTGCTAGTCGTAAGAGGTGACGAAAATGTACCCTGTCCCATTCCCCCCACTGTCCCAATAAAGATTTATCCTCCCACTTGGCCCTGCCCTCCCTTCCTGGACTCCCCTTATGACAACCCGCGATGTGTAATGGACCTGATTCGGACATGTGTAATTTTTTTAATCTTCATCTTCATATTTCATCCACTCATCGTATCTATTAGCAAAGCTGCAAATTTATGGGATATAGAACCAAAATATCATCATAAAGGAATTCAGTTGGGTGGGGGGGTTATAACTGACATAGTGGCCGCTAGATCAATGACGATTCTGTACTCTACTAATTGTTTACAACATTTACGATTGTGTGAAAAAACATCAGGAATCTGTTCATTTTCGTGGAATAAGCATGCATGGATAAGGACCTACGGACGGTATGACACAAGTTATGTTGGGAATATCTTTCAGACTTCCTACAAACCCCAACGTAAGTATTCGCGTACTGACCTCAGATCCTTATCTACTACCCCCCCCCCCCCCCTCATGGATGTTAAAACCAGGATAATCAAAAGATTCTTGGCGTTCTTTTATACATTCGAAAATATCCAGTCTTCCCTGAGTAAAGTCGCCGTACCCAAAGAAGTCAGAGAGTTACTTTTTCGTTCATCACTAACGTTTTTCCCGATTATCTAGTACAATTTGGTTGCGGTAAGTTTTTTGACGGTAACGTGCAAGAATACGTGCAAGCAGGTTTCCGTCAAAAAACTTACGCAACCAAATTGGACTAGATAATCGGGAAAAACGTAAGTGATTCGAACTTGTTAAGCTGGAAACTAATTGTGGGCGGTCCTGACTCCCCTGACACTATCTTACGTCTTGGTGTGAGAGACCTTTAAAGTGCACAAGCCTAATGAGTCACGCCCATCGTTCCAGGTAACCAACGGAAGGTCGGGAATTATCTCTAATGGACATGTTTCAATTAGATGGTAGGAACTAGAGAAGAAGAAAATTAAGTTGGTACCATTGAAATCGGCTGTCTTAAGCATGAGGCCAACTTTAACATTTTATCATATGTGCATCACTTTAATCTCTCCATACAAATGTGTTCTTGGTACCAACCACACATTTCTCTGTCTCGAATGTTTTCTTGGATTATCCTGCTCTAGTTATTTACATCTCTGGTCCACTAACCTCAAAAGTCCATCTATGTATTATTTATATCAAAGTTACCTCAGGCATCCCTTCATTACGTACAAACTTCTCAGGTTTGTTGTCCCAACATTAATACGACTTGGCTGATCTTTTGAACTTTCTATGACTTTGTGCGGACTATTTCCGCTTCTATGAGTTTATTTACCTTAAAGATATATATCAAAAGATACTCATGAATACATTCAAAATTGAGATTACTGGATATATCTTCAAAACTAACAAAATAATAATAATAAAATAATAAACTGAAATGATAATAGGATAGACTTTATTATGAAAGTTAAAAATGCCTTTAATTATCATTAACTCGCGGTAAGCCCCTTCTCGTGGTGACCGGTTCCCGCACGGAGGTTATTTCAATCATCCCTTTGAGGCTTTGTTCGTTCATCATGGTCTTGCTACCTTCTAGAACAATGTTTACAATCGTTCGTAAACAGGAGTCGTTACGGTGAAAACTACCGCCGATATTAATTACCCGCTCGAAATTACGATTTTAATCATATCCACACTATATCGAAAGTGAAATCAGTGCACAATTTGGATTCAAAAGAACTGAATACTGTTTATAAAAAAAACTTGTATTTTTATGAATAGAATGGTTGTTATTTGAAGTTTACACAGCAAATAGAATATACAAACATTGATGATTACAATATTAAAAATGCTTTTCAGACATGGTTTTGAGACGAATGTATTGGGTAAAGTAACATTTTTAAATTAAGTTTTCTTTTGATGAAGGTCGTTGAATATTGATATTATGTCTGCAAAAAAACGTTTAAAAAAAATTACAATGTTGTTTTTCTACGTGTACGGTGTACCAATAGCTTCATAAGTGTTTACGATTCCATTTTGTGAAGTACAAGATAATGTATGAAGTATTTATCATGCGCTCGACACTTGTTTTCCAAAAAGGCTTTCAATTTCAAGCCTACGTCAAAAACTGTTCGAGTTTTGGTGTTATATGTGCACGGATGTAAAACGCATCAGTTTGCTCGCGTCGCAGTCCAGCCGTAACTACTTTACGGGTAGAGACAGGAAATGTGCACAACGCTTATTTTAATATTATTGTTTCATTGTGTTCTAGAGCTTTCAACAGTAGTCGAGTAGGCGAGTGTACAGATGCAGTCTCAAGTATTGGAGGGAAACATGACACGAAGTGAGCAGAGCGGCCGCATCGGACATGACCTTCCTCCCTCAACACTCCCGCCTCGTCTGGCAAGAAAACTTAGCGCGCGGAGATGGTCGGAGTTTTCGTAGTAGTGGGGGGGTGGGGGGGGTGGGGGGGGGGGGAGGGCAGGAGGAGATGTACACTTCAAACGTGTACACATTTTCAATTAGTTCGTAGAAAAAGCGTTTTCTCAGGGGGGACAGAATCATCGTAATTAGTTCTTGTCAACACAAGTTGAAACCAGTCTACACGTTTTCATAGTGGTGTAGATTTCTAGAGGTTTTACTAAACTATGGTAATTTTGGGTGGCTTTAATATTAGTGCTTTGTCTTTTTAAATATTTGAATACCCACCTAGTACCGATGAAATTTGTTAATATAATTTTTAAATGTTTACCTTCTTATGATTTAGGTCAAATTCCGTATTTTGAAGTTTATGGTGATTGACGAAGTAATGCATAATATATAACACACTTCAGTTATTCTAAAAAGTTTTCATACTAAAACAATGGGGTATTATCCTTTTAGATGTCGATTGTTAGAGACTTCGTTCTCAATAGAAAAATATTTAAATATCAAATTTAAGAAATGATTTCATTCGCGAAGTTTAACGGGAAATTCCACATATCATTATGGTGGGGAAAACAGGGCATAGAACATCCCAATCACAATCAACTGAATCAATATTACATTTTCGAAGATTTTTTCACAAGAAATAACTGTAACTTTCTAGACATGAGATGTTCTTAGTTTGACGCTGCTCCCTGCATCGCTATGGGACCTCCCCTCACCCCCGTGACAACCCGACAAACTTATTCATTTCATATTATATTATCTATAATCAGTCATAATTGTTATGCTGGGCGATGGTTACACACTTAGTGGTTGGAGCTTCAAACTATGTCAAACTAAGAATATCTGCACTCCATACGCATTCATTTAAACTATTTACTATAAATTTTATTAAAATCCTGAAAATAAAATGTTTTTGTCATGGATTTTATCTAAAGACCAACGTTGCTTATCGGACTGATGTGTAGCGAATGTATTCATTAACGTCATTATATTGACATAAGTATAAAGTCATTTAACATTTCACAGACAGAAAAAAGAAAACAGATTTCATTTGAACCAAAAAATAGATGAATTCTTGAATATACATAATTATTTTTCGGGGATTTACTGATACATATGTTTAGCTACGATATTCGTGAATAATTATATTTCGTATTGTCGGATTGGCATCACCACAACATTTAGCGCCTCTTAAATTTAAACCCAACATTGAAACCGGGTCTTAGTGGTTCAACATCACACCTCAAGCTTATAAGCGCGTTATTAGTAATGTAAACTAGGGCCGTAGGTTGTGTCCAGAGTAATACGATTAGTACTTGTTTCAATAGGATATTCACACACTAAGCTCAATCGGTTTATTCCCGGGTGGTATTTGTTGGGCTAAGCGGTGGCAGCTTACAGGAAACACCCTCTCTATCACAACAAGTCTATCTCTTCTTCCTCAAAATGGGATACACGATCATTTAGCTCTTAGGGAGAAAGGTGAGACTCGATTAAAACCACATAAAATCAAAGTTTTTTTTTGTAGGAAGAACTGGATTTAAAAATATTCATTTATTGTAATCATTATTCAGTCTATGTTTGCAACAGGACCGAGGTCCCACTAGTGCAAATCTAATAAACTGTATATTGATAAATGATTATGAGAATAGAAAGAGGAGAAATCTGTACCGGCACGTAGCCTACTCCTGCCAAAAAGTGTCAAGGGGACCATCGGCTTTACGTCCCATCCGAAAGGACGGTGTAACTTTGACCAGTCATATAGGTTCCTCCACTAACCTGGACTGCCGAGCAGTTGACGAGAAGAACGAAGCTGTTACACAAGCTTTCGAACCCTCCAATCTGCTCTAACCAACGGTAACTAGTGTTTCAGAGGAGAGTGGTCACCCATCCACCTCCTGACCTAGCTTCGGTGTTCGAACGGGAACTGTCCGCCTAAGCGACCGTGACTAAACTGTTGGCCAATCATTGTGGTTGACATTTTGGAAACCAATTTATTATCATGACGTCACAACCACCAAACTGGATGCTAAAATAAGCAAACATTTGAAATGTACAGAGAACGAATATGCTTGTCAGAAAATATGATAGTTTGAACACGTATAAAATCCAAAAAAGTTTACGAATTATTATGTTGTCTAATTTAATACTAAAGAAAAGAGTGGTCAAGACAAGATAATATCTTTATGTTGCGTTTCATTTCAAATTACAAACCAAGTTGAAACATGTTGCTATACTGAACACATGAGTTATTCTCTCCTTGAACAAGTGTACAATGGTGGACGAATAAAAATAATTAATTTGCCTCGTGTATTGTGAAAGATGCTTTGAAACTGAAATGAAAATTACAAAATAAAAATTTGCCTTAACCCTCGGGAAAATAATCAATTATTCATCTCTAAGCTCCATAACTGTAATTTTCGTAACAAAAGGGGTATTCTCGTTTTTCTAACAGTTTCTAGTCACTTGTCTGTAGTTTTGGCTTATATAGAGGAAATGCTCTTGTCTCGGTGTATTGTATTGTTATGATATGATTTTGGTGCACTCACTTATAAGTTGAAAGTTAAGGTAGAGTACTGTGGTATTAAAGAGGATGGTTAGTTTAGGCTATATGTCCACCCATCCTGTGGAACTCCCAATTAAGGTCTGTTAAAATTGGTTTAAAATGTGTTTTAGTTGTCCCAAATGTAAATCAAAATACGTCATTCGGTAGACAATGTAGTGTTCTTTCTTATTATTATTATTATTATTATTATAGTTTTCGTACAACAACTTTGGTAATGCTTCCGTCACGGGTGGGTGAGCGGCAGCCAACCAGCGGCCGTGGCTAATTCAAATACCTGCTCGGGTTGGTCGAGACCGTAAACACGTCATTGATCGATGAAGAAAGCATTACCGAAGTTGCTGTACGACTACTTTATGGATGTATCTTTGTTCCAATCTATATTTCCGTTTGTCAGATGTTTTTTTGTAATGCGATGTTGCTGGAAACATTTGACTCTTAATTAAGAATATATGGAAAACGGAAATATGTATTAGAATTAAAAACTATTTTTAAAAGAAGAATTTTCTATAGTTTGAGATATATTGTTCTTCTTTTGGGACAGTTCAAAACCATTTAAATGCAGTTTAAACTGACCGAAATGGGGTGTTCTGCCAGATAAGTGAACACACAGCCATAACTATTACAAGCGCTCAACAGTAACAGTGTTTAGTAATCATATTAATATCTCGACTATTTTACTATTCAAGGAGAAGAAAATATCGACAATTAGAAAACAAAAATGTTTCATTGGAGACGTTTTGACACGAGTCTGTAAGGCGAAGCTGAATCAAAGAGTATTTCACCCTTGACAAACCCTTACTTAGTACAAACCCTTCTGATATGCGGCGATGAGGTAGACCCAACCACGGACACAAACAAGCTTGCTCTATTACGCTTCAAACGGAAGCGCACATCGTTAAGTTCTCTTAGAAAAAGCCTCAAGCTTGTTTTATAATTAATATCTCTTCAAACATTTCAGAATTATCTATTGGAAACTGTATTTAGAACTAATTTTACCCTCATAAAGTCCATTGCAGGTAAAGAACGATCCCAGGTATCAAGAAATTTCCCCTCCTCGTTACCACCTCCACCCGGCACGGGTGAGAGTGCTCGCGAGGCGTTGGAATGCGGTAGGCGCATGACCCATTCATCCAGGTGTCATTGTCAGAAAGCAATTTTTTTATGTTTTAAAATGTTAAAGTTTCTCAATTTTTTTCAAATATATGGAATAATCATTTAAAATTAATACAATATAAACGTTCAATTTATAAAATAGCTTAATAACAGTCGTAATTAGAGCAAGTGGCTCTAATTACGCTCTAAGTTACAACTTACTATAATAACGGAAGTTCTTAAGCTATTGTAAAAATACTAAGTTTATTTTATATTAATTTAACGTGATTATTCCGTATATTTGACAATAAATGAGAAATTAAAGTTTTTTAACCACATCAAAAAATTGCTTTCTGGACAATGACACCTGGACGAATGGGTCATGCGCCTACCGCATTCCAACGCCTCGCGAGCACTCTCGCCCGTGCCGAGTGGTGGGGGTAACGAGGAGGGGAAATTACTTGATAACTGGGATCGTGCTTTACCTGCAATGGACTTTAGGATGAATAATGCTTCGATTGCAGATAATACTCGTGTATTTATTAATAAAACATGGTATACATATACAAAATTATGAAAACCACAGAATATCAAAACATGAATCCCAGCAAAATTCATAAGAATTCATTTTAAAAAAATGAATAAATTTGTGTTGTTTTGACCGATTCAGATGCGAGAACTGATTTTCAATGGAGAACATTATACAGTTTATTATTTTATTATGTGCCTAGTTGCTTTGACGGCTCCAAAGTCATCGTCTACAAATACTTCATAACACATAGAGCGTATATAACATGGCTTACAGTGGTTGGTAAGCCCTAAAATAGTAAATAGTAGTACATACAATTTTATCATTAGTTTGGTAGGTCTCCGATTATTAAATCCTGTTTATAAAAATTCCATTAAAATAACATCCGTACTGATCATAATATTAGATACAATACATTAATGAGCATTCAGCCTGTAAAGGGTGTATTCACGTAATGCACATGGCCGCCATACTGGAGGCCACAATGGCATGTGATTGGTAGTTCATTGTTACAATATTTCAGATGGCGTTTGGTGGAAAGTAAACTTAACCGTTCTCTAAATCTGGTTTGCTATTATTACTTGAAACCAACTTAAATTAACTCTATTGTCTCGATTACACTCTTAATCGTTTCCAATTGGTATATAATAATCCTTTTTGTTATCTTTATCGAGGGATATAAGTGTTAAAAGCCTTATGTTTTGTGGTTAAGCATGTTTGTCTTCTAGTGACAGCTAAAATGTCAACACACATAATCTCCATAATGGCCGCATTGTGACGTCACGTGAATACTCCCTATAAGCTACAGGGTTTATCAACACTGTGCAATACACTCAGATCTTCGATTTCGAGTAACAAATTCTTGAGATATAATTAAAAAAAAAGGTGTGATTTTATTTTATACATGAGACCACATTTCTCATTATTAATGTTTTTCGTGTATACGCGCATGATAAATTATCAATTAAATCCGCCCCCCCCCCCCCCCCCCCACAAACCCCCTCCAGGTCAGAATTAATGAATATGACTCGTATATTCCGAGAGTGCATATGCGGAAGCGGAACCAATTAAAAACACATTATAGCCAATAACATTTAATTGTTATAATATCGTCTCGCATAACGATTTACATCTGTATTCTAATGTGACGTCATAGCATATTACTTTAAAAAATAATGAGCAATTACAATTGACAATAGTTTTCCAGTTTAAATTGAATCCATAATGTTTGTTCGGATGCACCCTGAGTCTGCACCCAGGTAGTAGCTTCAACTACCCCCCCCCCCCCCCCCCCTAATTTAAATTTATAAAAACATCTAATTGCATTGTACATTAATTGACGCTTACACTCTAGATCGTCTGGATTTATTCAAGATAATAATTGATCGACAACAATTATTATGTAATTAGGTTTAATAAACAAGCATGTTCGTGTTATAGTCTGTACACATGTGGCAATATGGCTACATACATGTTGCGTTGCGTGCGATTGTAGATACATTACAAAAAAAATCATAATTTTTTTGTATAAGGGGTTAGTTGGATTTTTGTTTATTGCACACGAGAAATACAACATCAACGGGTCGCTTAGCCGCTCCCATATGAACACCGAAGGTAACAGCGAAGGATACCTCTATGTCAAAAAACAAATACAATGTTTCTTTTTAATTTATATCTCATGAATGGAATTCGAAATCGAAAATCTGAATCACAGCGCACTGTGGTTTGGTAAGCCCTACATACTGCATGCTCTAAATTGACTCTTACTTTAAAATTAGTATATTTGTTATTACCGACCAACTTTATTATTAATTATCGAATTAATAATCAAAATAACTACGCTAATGGTTATATACCGCTCTTGCTGTAACGTACAAGGTGTTGTCGGCATGGATTATGTAATAATTTCCCCTCCCCCTCTCCACCTTCACTCGGTACCGGCTGAGCGCTTAGCTAGTATACTGCTCTCGTTGTAACTTACAAGGTGTGGTGTCACGGATTATGTTATAATTTACCCTCCCCCTCACCACCTCCACTCGGTACCGGCTGAGCGCTTGCGAGAAAGGTATGCGGGGAGGGTTGCGGTCAACAAGCCAGGTGTCATTGTTTAAAAAAGCAATCTTTTGAAGTAGTTAAATGTTACAATTTCTCAATTACTTCTCAGATATATGGAATAATTACGAAAAATGGATGTCAAATTAACCTTGAATTTTTAAAAAAAGCTTGAAAACTGTCAATTTTATAACAGTGGTCTCGTCATCATTACAATTTTCAGTCTACGCCAACATTGTTAATATTCAGCCTATTTTTAAAATTCAAAGTTTGTGATTAATCCATATAACTGAGAAGTAATTGAGAAATTGTAACGTTAGCTACTTTAAAGGATTGCTATTTTAAACAATGACACCTGGCTTGTTGACCGCAACCCTCCCCGCATACCTTTCTCGCAAGCGCTCAGCCGGTACCGAGTGGAGGTGGTGAGGGGGAGGGTAAATTATAACATAATCCGTGATGACAACACCTTGCACGTTAAAGTGAGAGCAGTATATTTCCATGTGCTTTCCTAATTAAACTCTACCTAGAACTAATTAACTATATCATTGGCCATATTATTTTTTCCAAAACAAACTGTGGATGCTATGTACGGTCGTGGCCGATTTGTACTCATCCCAGCATTCGCTCTTCGTATGGTGGGAACCACGAAAACCACCATCAGGATGGGGAACTTGAAGCCCTCAGTCATCTTAGCTCAAAAATGTTCGTACTATCCTGTACATGTATTCAAAATTATTGCTTTCTGCATCTCGATGTATATGTTCGGTTGGAGAAAAATAAGTTTAATACTGTCATGGGGTTTACGCGGAACAATACCATTTGCTGGTATAATTAACGGTACAACAGTTATACATTATTCTGCTTCCACAACCTTTTTATTTCAATAGATAACTCCTTATATTTGTTTATCTTTTCCCGCCAATTTGTCTCTACATTGTGGCATAAAGGGACGGCAACATCAGCTAAAATCGTTTCTTGTTTCTTCTTGTCAATAAATATAACAATTATAATAATAATAATAATTATTATTATAATAATAATAATTATTATTATTATTATTTTTTTTTTTTATTATTATTATCAATATTATTATTGATATTGTTATTAATTGTGTGTTGAACGACGTACTCAACAACAAGGTCATATTACGTCAGGAGGTGATAGGGAAAGGGACAAAGTAGGAGGACGAGGGGGTGGGGGAATAGGGAAAGGGAAGAACTCATTTTCTCGCCTTTTGCGATCGGCAAAGGTATAGGTAATGTTGGCCAAAGTCTACGCCGGACCCAGACGGAAAAAAATGTAAAAAACAATATTACAATTATTATTAGATATAGCTCAGCAAAGTCGTTTCTCAAGAAGACGACGAGAAGAACACAAAAACAAAATAAACTGTCATGAAGCAAGAAAGATTGAACGCACGGACTCTTTTCTTTCACTTTTAACGAATTGGTGTTCTGTCATGATTTATCTCTCTTGTTTGTCTTACAAACAGGTGTTTTTGAAAGGCGCACCGTGCCTATCACAACTTTTCATCGATTACAGAACTAAACTTGAAATCATAAAAATATATTATATACTTCCAAATAAATACGTAGCTATTTATTTATGCTAAATGTAAGCTGCGAATTCTAAATAAATAATTTTAATATTAGCTGATTGATGACCTAGGCTATGTCGTAAACAATGGAATACATAGCTTTAGTAACTAAGGGCCGGGTCTTAACATAATATTGATAATAATAATAATAATAATAATAATAATAATAATAATAATAGAATTTATGACATTGCGTGGTCCTGCGATGCGGTGCGGGTGTTTTGGGTTGGCCCGGGTTCGTACCGCGTCGCACCGCAGGGCCACGCGGTGTCATGAATTCAACTATATTTGATTTATGTGTAATATAATAATCTTTGTGATATGTAAAATCTTTTTAAAATGTAATTATCTTTGTAATGTGTAAAATCTTGTAATGTCATATTTTGTCATGTGTGGTTGCAGCACCTAAGAGGTGAGGATCACCTTTGGTGCTGTAGACTAATAATGTACCTGCCATCTGGTGATGTGATAAATAAAGATAATAATAATAATAATAATAATAACAATAATAAGTATTATAATAATAATAATAATAATAATTATTATTATTATTATTATTATTATTATTATTATTATTATTATCATTATTATTATTATAATAAGTATTATTATTATTATTATTATTATTATAATAAGTATTATTATTATTATTATTATTATTATTATTATAATAATAAGTATTATGATTGTTATTATTATAGTAATAATGTTTATAATAATAATGTTTATTTCACATTGATCTTGTTCATGGCACAGAAATAGCTTCTCCAAAGCGCTCAGCTTCTCCAAAGATGGATAAATATCTTTATTTTCAGGCGTGATTAAGGCCAGTTGGGCCTTCTCTTACATCCAAACTACCATTACTAAGTACAAATACAAATTATGTACTTACTTAATTAAGTACAAATTGATACAAATTGATTACAAATAAATATGATTAACTTAAAACTTTCAACTTATACACTAACAAAAATCAACGTCTCATTCATCCATCCTATTCACTCTATTTATTTTCCATTCACATTATTAAGGAAAGCATGGTCACATTACAATTACCAACGAGTACATTCTGCCATAATTGGTATTTAACTGATGTGTTAACTTTTATTAAAATAGTGTTTGTGAGTTTTTAATCGGAGAGTTTTTTTAAGAGAGAGTGTGTTATATGTGAAACTTCTCCCAGACCCCAGACAGAGTCGGATAGACATTAGATACTATCGAGTGGGCTTGTAGATCAAACAAAGTAGAGTAAGGGATTATAAGTGAGACGCTGCTCGATTGAGACGAGCTAGACAAGTCCTACTCAAACACTCGATACTACACCAGCTTGTGGGTTGGTAGACCACTCTACTGGTTCACGATCTCGCCCACGTGAGCTTTCCGCGTGACGTCACAGCGGCCATCATGATGTCAGTTAATATGCTTTTACATAACCGAGAAGACGAGCGTGTAGGATTTTATTTATTTTATTTTATTATTTTAATTTATTTCAATTGCCACGTTCACATAAATGACTTTTGACTATTGACTAATGACTATTGATTATTGACTAAGCGAATTGAACCATAGGCGTATACGTGCTGACGTTCACACAACTTTACTTTTGACTTTTGATTATTGACTATTGACTAACGAATTGAAAATATCTCAAAGTCATAGTCACAACCAATCAGAACGTTAGCGTACAGCCAATGAATGTGGAGCAACGGAAGTCAATACCACTACTCAATTACTGCATCAAGTGTATATTTGTTTTTGACTATTTCCGGCGAATATTATTTATTTATTATTTTTATGAAGCTGTCAAACAATAAAATATTCTTATTTTGAAAACAAATCTTCAAAACAAACAAGAAACATACAAAACCTTCACAACTTGGTTGCCCATCATTAAACGATTTAACTGGTGAACAGTTACTATCGCCATACCTCGTTTTCTTCATAATGTTGCAATTTTATTATTTTTACAGCTCGTTGTTTGTCAATCAGTTCGATTCATTTGTTCTAGGTGGCAGATCATACGTGTCAAAGAACTTAGTTGTGTAGTGTTCATATCTTTCTTTGGGTAGTCAATAATCAATAGTCAATAGTCAATAGTCAATAATCAATAGTCATTTATGTGAATGCGGCTTTATTGTCCATAGGCGTGTCAAGCTACTTGTGAGCGACAAAAGATAGCATTGAATGCAAAGCCCTTGGTTCTGCTGCACTCACCCGTGATTCTGACGTCTTTGACGTGCAGACATGTCACGGTCGGCTGTGTTTGTTGAGTATGTGAAATGATATATGTCAGGTGAAACTGTAACACAATGGAAGTGATATGTTGAAGCTGGGTATGGGTTTTTGGAGGCGTGACTAAAGGCCAGTTTCACCAAACTTTAAACCAGTGATTTTCTGTTAATCGGAGATCAAAAATGGCGCCCGGTAGAAGCCACCATTCATTTTGTATGTAATGTTTGTCGAAACCACGGTAACCAGTCAGAAATTAGTAAATCGGCTGATTAAAAAGTATGGTGAATTCGGACGTTAGGGAGAGGGGAATGATCACGTGATACTGGTAGGATATTGTTTCATTTTTCGACAAATTCAAAATTGGCATTTAAAGTTTGACAAAGAATATAGCTTACTAAATATTTGATAATTCAGCCGGCATTATGCAATGGCTAAAAAGCTGCCAACTTACCGCGCTCTCTGCGTTCCAGGTTCGAATCTTGGCTTGGGTATGGATGTCATCTGGCGGTTTTTCATCCTCATAATCACCCACTCATCGTCTCGATTAGCCTCGTTGGATTAAATATAGGATGTTATATTCCAAATATCATCACCAGCTGCTTACTTGTGTCCACCATGGCAACAACCAATACGAAGTCGTGATGACATGGATAAATCACGAAAGTTTTCTAACTAACAGTTTTCATAAAAACTTAAAGTTTGCGCATGGTTAAAAGAGATGCCTAGACATGTGGAGAGAGCGTGTACATGATTGCACTCAACTAGCACAAACCACTCCCGAAGAAATAACGAACATAGTGCGATGGTGATTACGCAAATTCAAAACAACATTATCATTGGCCTATGACCTGTATAGAGATATATGACTATCATTAAAGTAATTCCAGAGACCGCTAGCGTCAATATAAGTTAAACATATTTCATAATTCGATTCAGTTCAATATCAACAGTTGTACATTAAACACGTTTTCTATAACAAATTGTGCGAATATTTTTGTATAATTTCTTATACAATTTACCAAAATGAATCTTGTCACAGCATTTTATTGTGGTGTCGTCTTCTTGATATGTTTTTTAGCTGAGAAAGTGGTTTCATCCAGTGATGAAGAAATTTTGGAAGCTTTACCACATCCAGTGTGTCGAACACCTGACTCTCCGTTGTTCATGAGAGTTACAAAACTAGGAGGTAAATGTTACGAACTGGCCATATCGGAATCGACTAAAAAAGCCCAGAGAAATCCAACTATTGAAATTTTTCGCGACTTAACTAGTGAATTATGTCAGGGACAATCACTGATCCGAAATTGCCTAGAAGAAACCACTACCAACATAACAATCTGTCGGGATGAATTCTTTCTCAAAACATTCAAGATTTATCGTGAAGTTATGGAAAAGCTATTAGATATTGGCTGTAGTGACAATGGAGAAAGACTTTCAACTATGTTGCACGATATTCGAGATTTCGTAAAATCTAAAGTTTCAGATAAAAAATGTACAGATAGGTTTGAAAGAATGTTTCGAGATCTGGTTAATTCCGAAGTTGTCATTTATTCAAAGCTGTTCCATTTGTTTAAGGAGACAAAAACATTTGCGGAGTGTTTCAATGAAGAAGAATCTACAACGGATTCCTTCAAGGACAATGTGAAGATCTTCATGGAAGCAATTATCAACACTATGAAATGTGTGAATCCCCAAGACGGGGAATTGGTTCCGTGTAGCTCAATTGACCCCAGTTCTATCGCTCCACCGAATATCTGTGACGTCAGAACCTTCGGCTCAAACATGTCACTTTACGACAATTTGGAAGAAGATTCCGCGTCGTGTGATTTTGATTTCCTTCGATACGCTGATTCGGTTTGGGAAGAAGATGCGATTCAGGAGCGTCTAAACAGAGTGTGTTTGTCTTATAACGAGGGTTTACCCTATTGTTACAAACAGGCAAAAATTGTATCTGAAGTCTGTCTCAATGATACGGAAAAAACCCAGTTCAATCTCCTTGGTGACTTCATGAAAAGTGCTGCACATATCGCCTGCTCTGAAGGTGATAAACGTCTAACAGACATCTTAACCGAGGTCTTCCGACGCAAGAATCCTGGACAAAATCTGATGATATGGGATTGTGTGGAAACTGCCCAAGCTCCCAGTAGTGACCATAGAAGTTCCTCGAAGAACATGCGTCTCTACCACGAAATGGAGGACTTTAAGGAATGTCTCGTGGGCAAGCTTCAAGGTCACCAGACGAGCATCGATGCTGCCAGGTCATTGATCAACGAATTGTTGAAGAAAGTCAAATGTGTTCATCCTGAGGACGGTACCACGGTGCTTTGCGAAGCACTTCACCATACTGGACATTAGTATACATTGTTATACCATTGTAAAGATTTAGTGTACGACAGAGACCAGATAGGTTGGACCAACCTATAGATTTATAAGCACTATTGTCACATTGTGCGAAGAAAATAAAGTGAATGTAAGTCTATTTATTTATGGAGTCAACGACCGTTTTTAAATTGCATGTTATGTGACGTCATCGTGTGGCAAATAACGTCGTTTATAAATTAATATACCTTTGTTGAAAAATAAATCAAGTCATTGTGAGGAAATCTATTTAAAATACATTTTCTTTGATTTTTAATAAAATCACAATAAACACGAAAATGCGATTAATAATTTCAATGTAAATGTACTTCTAGCGTTCACATTTATAAATAGTTTCGTTGGAATATGCCATATAAGGGGAATAATAATATTAACAAACTAGAAAATGTATTTCTGTGATTGTGGTTGGTAACCTTGCGATGACGTCATGCCCTGTTTCGCCCACCATAATCACGTGTGACACCTTCAGCTTACTTTTATTAATGGAAACGTATCAAATATTTGAAATTATATAAGTTTGTATTGTAAGCAATGTCCCTATAGTCAAATGACGTATAAAGAAAAATTAATTTGGGACTCAAAGATAGAAATTATTAAATTATCCTCACTTGATTTAGAGCCTATATTATCAAATATTTAGTAAGCGACTATAATTGGTGTCCATACATATTTGTTGTTCATACCTTCCAGGCTTCCCATTGGTTGTTGCCATCGTGAACACAAACTACTATCCTAGTGTATACATATTTCATAATACTGGGAGTAAGAGCCTGAATGAAATATTTAGTTAATTTTAATTGTTGTATCCTTTCCACCCAAGCTTTCCATTAGTTGTTACCATGGTGAAAACAAGTTAGCAGTCAACTGCATATTTCATGACACCGGGAGCTAGTAATGTATTTTTGTATTCTTGTTGAGGGGGAATAGTGGTGGTAGGATAGAAGAAGATGGAGATGCTTACCTCTACGTTTATCAAGCGGACTGGGTTCGGACTGACTTCAGTACGCACTGAGTTCGGAACCCGTTTAGCAAGCATACTTCAATCCGAACTCGTCCTCTACTCTATCCCTAGTGCTTTTAAACCGGGCTAGATCGGCTTCTTAACAGAACTGAAATAAGCTCGAGCTGAGGTATTTATCAGTCGAACTAGGTGAGTACTAAACTCGGCTCGCACCGCCAAGTGCGAGCCCAGTCCGCTTGATAAACGTAGTGATCCATGCCGACCCAACGCAGAGTTGGACGTGGCAACAGATGATGATGATTCTTGATGATAGGCTAATAACCTCGATAGAGGTAGTACACAATCATACTTCATAGGCAACCCAAGACTACTTTACAATGCTTTCGTCACAGGCGAGGTATTCGTAGCCAATCAGCGATCGGTATGTGCGCGCTATTGTCTCGGGCGGTTCCCTGGTTAGCTATGAGAGTGCCTCGCTTTAGTAATTAGATAAGCATCACAATGTGGGGTTTGGTGATAGAAACGTAAGATTTTTACCACGTGTAAATAATAATTAACTAAACAAAATTGGTCACGTAGGACAAAAGGTTTTGGAACGGTTTGGGAGGGGGAGGGGGTGAAACTCTGGGGGTTGAACTTGTTAGTTATATTTTATTTACAACCCTGTTGGTTCTAAGTCTACTTTATTACATTGAACGCTTCTTAAATATTTGACTAAATTACGTTTTGTGTACATGAGGTGAGTGACCTCATGTTTAGTCACATTATTGACACTTGACCTGCAATATAAATAAAATAATTCTCTTGTTATTGTTAAATATAGTCGTGTGACCATCCGACTGAAAGCTACGATGATACACAATCAAGTAAAATAAAAAATATATAAACAAAAATCACATTTAGAGTCTACCCACTCAGTAACTAAACTGATTTGCAGTGGAGGACTTTAATTTAAAGTGACTAAACCAGCCCTGTAGCCTTCGAACACCATAGACGAAATATTAAATAAAAATATTAAATAGTAAATACAAATTCTGACATATCACTATGACCTTTGACCTTGGATTGTCTCTAGTTGACCACGAGTGTTTCAGAATACCTAATCTACGAAACTAAATAAAGTTACTAAATTATCTTGCCATCTGATTTATTTACAATATTACTTTTCGATTGCATGTTGTATCATTTTATCAAGTATTATGTTCAATTTGATTTGATCTTTGACCTCTTAATTATTAGTCACATTAAAGGCCCAGTCAACCTTTTGTACAACATATTTTTGTTTTAACGATATCTCTTTATAACAAACATCGCAGAAAACTGTAGCGAAAACGGCCTCCTAGTTCTCGAGATAATCGCGCGCCTCATGACGAGAGATGCACAAATGTACCTGTCACATCAGGATAATTCTTCCACGTTTCCCAGCCTGATTTCTATATTTACCTAGATGCTGTTAATATAACGAGGAAAATCTGGCAAGACGCCAACCTACAAACAAGCAATGATACATTTAAAAAAAATAGCTCATCTGGCAACGCAGAACGTTTTCCTAGTAAGTTCCATTGCATGCATCAATTGCAACATTCGTCTTCTTCATAAATGGTTACACATGGAGCTAAATTCGCCAAACTTACAGATCCATTTATATCATTGCTGAATAAATCTTCATTAAATAAAAATAAATAAATAAATTCACAATTTGGTCTACCCACTCAGTAACTAAACTGATTTGCAGTGGGGGACTTTAATTTAAAGGACTAAACCAACTTCGCTAGGCTTCGAACACCATCGACGAGTGAGCGATAACCAATCAAAGATCGATATTTCAAATACGAAACTTATGAATCAGTGATTGGACAATGCGAACACCTGCGGACAAATGTCAGAATCAACAAGGCTGATTCAGAACAACTTTGAATTTATTGAGTGCTTCGTTGCTAGGACGGCTCCAAAGTCACCGTTTACTTATTCCTAAGCCAAGAAGTAATGGAATTGAATCCACATTAGAAGTTAAAAAACTTCTGCCTGAAGCGGGATTTGAACCCGGGACCTTCTGCATTGGAAGCAGGGATGCTAACCACTGGACCAACGAGCCACCTAAATAATTATAATAATAATAATCATTCATCCTTCGCTTCATTGGAACTTTTGGGAATATTGCTCCACCATCTAAAGCAGCTCAGTATACTCTTCTTGGAAAAACTCTTGCCAATTTTCAGGAAGTCTGGTTTGTGGAAGGCTGTGTGTCGTCCATTTCTGAGCAAATACAAACTCGACGTTTTGCATTTTTTTGCTTTGACCCAACAGAACAACCGGAAATATGAGCATAACCATGGTATTCAGAATTTTATGCTCTTTTCCATAAAGTAATTAACTTTTTGTGTAAAACTTATATTGTAATCGTGTAGCTTTTAAAACTTCAATGAAGTGTTGTTCTGCGGACGGTTTTATAAGCTTCACGTTTCACATTTTTGATAGAATAAAATAATAAAAAGACAGTACGTAGAGTTTGACCTCCTTTAGGGGATGGTATGGTTTTTGTAGTGATAATATGTTTTAATTGATGAAAAAAAAAGTTTTCACGTAGCAGCTATCTTGAGGACGGACAGTGTCCCCGCGCGGCGGATTTTGCTGGAAGTTGTTTCTCTATTGTGAAGTGGCACCGCCTTGAGGGGTGAGGGGAGTTGAGCTCGGCCGGCCGGCCAGGCGCAGGTAGAATGTTGACAGTCAGGGAAGGTATTTGTGATGGTTTGTCTAGATTGCGACGAACTACGATTTTCGAAATACGATTTTATGGCAGATGAGGCAATCTCACAATGGAAGTGATAAGTTGAAGCTGGTTAAGGGTTTTTGGTGACGTGACTATAGGGCTCATTTTCACCAAACTTAATTTCTGTGATTTTCTGTAAATCGGAGATCAAAAATGGCGCCCGGTAGAAGCCACCGTGCATTTTGTATGTAATGTTTGTTGAAACCACCAGTCAGAGATTAGTAAATCGGCCGATTAAAAAGTTGGTGAATTCGGACCTTAGGGACCGGAGAATGATCACGTGAGACTGGTCTGGTAGGATATTGTTTCATTTTTCAACACCTCGTTTCAAAAATGTAAATGAAAAAATTTCTCAAATGAAAAATGTCATTATACTCAAACTACCTGAGGATGAAAATCAATATAAATATATGATAAATTGAGATCACTCTCGGATACGCTTTGTTGGCGTTCATACAAACCCTGGCTGTAAACACCTGTACAAAATTACGAGAAACAAATTGTTTTAAAGGGTGTTTACTTCGTTAGTGCTTAACGTGTTAAATGGCTGTAAATAAGGAAAAAAAAACAATAGAAATATTGATATTTTGTTGAATAATTGCAAGTGTGCGTGGAGATTTTATTATGAATACTACTCTTTAAACCTGTGGTGGGCAATGTGCAGTCTTAGAATATATACGGAATAAAATCCAAGAGGATAAAATACAAATAAATATGTGACATCAACATAAATAACTTACCACTACTGCCGATGGAAGTGTCACATATGTACTGGTGCTTACCTGAAAAAAGAAATTAAATATCAGTATGGGAATGCACACAAATACAAATACGAATTTGTTTTCTTGTATAATTAATTCGTATCTACGTTCAATTTGTGTGATAAAAACAATGTCGAGGGGGATTATATTGTTTAAAAAACCCGTAATATTATAATTTGTATTGTTATTTTAAATTCACTTGGTTTCAAAGTAATTGAAACACCGACTCTTATAATTACATTGTGTCAAATATTTTGTATACAGTTTATAGTTGATATGTGCCCAAATTTTGCCCAGTTTTTACTTTTCTGGAAGGTATAGCTATAAAGAGGTATGGTTCATTTTAATTGTATTTTATTACTAGAATTATAATATTATATAAAATAAATTAGTTTAAATTCGTAAAATAATAATGTACAGTGTTCCAGTGGCAACACCTCCAAAAGGACCCTTTAATTACAGATCAATAAATAAAATAAATTCGTATTTATAGACTCAACCCAGTCAGTAACAAAACTGATTTGCAGTGGTGGACTTCAATTTAAAGCGACTAAACGGCCAACATCGACGAGTGAGCGATAAGCCGATAACCAATCAAAGATCAATATTTTTTCAAATAAGGAGCATTTGAATCAGTGATGGGACAGTGCAAACACCTGTGGACAAATGCCAAAATTAACAAGGCCGAATCAGAACAACTTTGAATTTAATGAGTAACAATTTTCAATTTCAATTCAATTTTCATATCATTTTATTCCCATAAATCGTAAACATACCTCCACCACAGAACAGTAATAATACTATTTTAATAGAATGTAACCAAATGTGATTTGAAGTTGTTTGTTTGTAATAAATATAAAAACATAAAATCCACAAACGAAATATTTAAAAAAAATACATTTCGAGTGGTTTTAATATTGGTGGTAGCAGGCTGTCGAACCGAACTGAAACCGTCAACCGTAAACCGAAAAATCCGTTATTTTTTATGAGCCGGAACCGTAACCTGAACCGAAATAATTTTGTTTGGTGAAACCGAAACCGAACCGAAACCGAAAAGTAGTATCGGTTAATTCCGATTAATTTCGGTACAATTTAATGGTTTACAACACGAATTTAGTTCTTGTTAAAATTACACTTTCATTTTACAATGTAACAATAATAAAAACAGTATACGTTGGTGAAATGTTACTACCATGTGACAGAATTTTTAAATATTCAATGTTATGTTTGTATTAAATATTTACTTTTCACCGTGGTGTGGTCCCCCCCCCCCCCCAGTCTCCCCATCTGCTGACCGCTTTTCAATAATTATGTTTTCATGTATAATATATTATTCAGGGGACAATGAAGTTAGATATTATGATTTGGAATGGCCTTAGTGTTGTGTGTTCTTAAGCCCCAACGTATTTAGTAATTAAAAACCGTAAGTATTTTAGATGTGTAAACACTAAAGAAATAAACGTACTGACTAGAACCAAGAAAATGATTTGGTTCACTTAGTAAATAGATTCAAGTTCCACAGTAAAACGTGTTATAACTTATTGTATTTGCATTATTTAGATTCAAACCGGTTTGCAAGCTGTAAACCGGTTGGAACCATAACCGATAAGGTAGTTGAACCAGAACCGAAACCGGTAGAAAAATATAGAAATAATTCTGTGCCAGAACCCGAACCGAACCGAGATTTACTTCGGTTCGCCTCCCTGGGTGGTAGTTTGTACTCACTGAGAGTCAACATTGACAAAGACAGCAACGTTAAACCGCTTGTGGCAACGAGGCACTCAACAGATTATCTATCCGATGTTTTCGAACGCCCATCACTGTTTGTGATTGATTGATTGCGTAGGTAGAGCCCACCCACCACATACAGACATTCCTTTAAGCCGTTCCGAACGTCGTGAGGTAAACAAGGTGTTGGTCGTTGATAATATTTGTATACGCTGTCATTTAGCGTGTTGACGTAGACGCTTTAGGAAGACAGCAACGAATCAGGAAACGAAAATCAAACTGTCATGGAAATCTTCGTCATTCGTTTTGTCTTTACATTATTAATCCTAGAACTGTTTGTAACACTTGGCGAATGCTGGGATAGAGTCATACTAACAGGGCCGGGACTAGACGTTTTGGCGCCCTGGGCAAGCGATAAAAAGCCCCCCCCCCCCTTCAATATAGTCGTCTACAATGGGAGTTTGAGACCTCGTCTTTAATCATTCACAAATAGTAATGCGAACGGTTTGACATCGGTTCACCGATTTAGCACCTAAAACGCAAAAAAAGTATAAATTTTAAATAATTTTACATTTCTGACACTCGTTGTAGCCTAAAAAATCACTCATGCCGTCATGCGTAATACAATAAAATAACCTTATTTTTGGTAAAATTAGCACTTTATAGCGTTTTCAAACATTTTCACTGATCTCAGTTCACCGATTTACCATCTAAAACTTAAAAAACCGCTAAAAGAAAAACTTGACAAATTAGACCATTTCACACACTCGATGTACTATGTAAAATCAATCATCTCTAATGCAATAACATTATTTTAATACTCTGGTATGTCACCGCACACTTCTGCCCTACTTTTCCCCGCTGTACAGAACGCTTGCGTTGTGTAGGCGTAAACAAACTACTCAATTCAACACGTCTTACAGTTGAACTCAATCAGTAAACACACAATACTCAGTGGCGTCACCAGGCCGGGGTAGAATTAACCCCATCTGTTGTAAGAGATGTCGTCGCCCCCTGGGATCAAACTATTCAATTACAGCGAGTAAGAGTGGGGAAATACAAGTGGTAATCTAAATAATTGATTGCATTCTGTAGTCGAATAACACATTAGTTCTAATTCATGTGGTATTGAATGAAGGCGATTTGCAGTAGTTGGATGACGAAGTCGGGGAAATATAAACACGGAGTAATCAGAGTGTAGCTTGGAAACAGTGGCGGCTCGTTATCGGGTGAGGCAAGTAAGACTGAGGGTGCGTCCCAATGCTCCTTTTTCACTCTAATTGACTTGCTTCGCTGACTTATTTGACGGAAGTGTCGTCACAAGCAGGTGACCAAAGCTGTTATAGTAAGCTAGTGGGTATGTTAGTCAGTAGCGGGTAGTTGGTGAAAATGTACACTTTAATACCGACTAACAATGGCAGACGAATTGCAACTCGAGTTATTATCATTTTATTAATCAGAATTTGATAGTAGATAACAAAAAACTTGTTCAATTGATAAAACTTCATACATTTTGATATGTTCTACTGAAATTACATTAATCTGGAATATACAGCTTTGATGTGTACAACATAACCTCACATGTAGGTGATTGTCGAGGCAGTGTATAGGTCTCTTGGATAGATAGTGTCCAAAGCTCGTGTATGGCTGGTAGGTAGCAGGCCTTAGCAGGCTAGTGGCTAGTGGCTAGTGTGTAGCAGGCTAAATCACATTGGGATGCACCCTGAGACTCAAACAAATATGTTCTGTTCTTGTTGGAGACCGTATGACTGGTAGAGTGCGCTGTGATCGATGACGTTCAGTTTACCTATTATATCTAGCTCAACTTCAGCGAAGTGCTCTTAATCTTATAAACCTATAACACATTACACACAGTAATTTTGATTATAGACATATTCAAGCACTTAAATCTTAAGGCATTTCCATTGTTGTAGCTTTCTTTGATTGGTGAACGTTCAATGATTGTCTGCAAAAAAAACACGCACATGGCTCGTAATTCTTCAAAATTCATTTTAAATTATAAATAAGTGTTATGCAATTAAAATTAAAATCAGCTGAAGAATCCAAAAACGAGTAAAACCTGTTACAATGGTTGATGGAATAACACAGTTTACCACACTCTTCGCGCGCAGGTAAGGTTAAGCCGTCCCACAGCCATCTGTATTTCCACCACATCATAATCGCATGCGTCAAATGAGGGGCATACTGAAACTTATGTGGATAGGAACGCTCACAGCGCTGCTGTCATATGGTCTCCCATAGTACGACAAATTGCGTTTAGCAGTACTGGTAGTTTAATTAATTATTTGGGCTTAACGTCTCATATTTTTGCAACGAGGCTAATCGAGACAATGAGTGGGTAGTAAATGTTTTATTTACCATATGGCTATTGTTATACTACAACCCTCAAAATTTCTACTCGCTAGCTCACAATTTGCCAGTGACTTTTGATAGGTTGCGAGTAAATTTTGTCATATCTGAAGGTATATCTTGATGTGCTATGCTGTGAGTAAATCTTGACTTTCGTTTTATTGTTTTATGACAAGACATCGCCTCAAAACGTGTTATAGGTCATCAAACATAATGCAGACTAGAACATTTTATTCGAATTGCCTCCGGTGGCACCGGCTTCGCCCCAGACCCCAGCAACACCCCGCACCCTCGTGGCCAGTACAAATTACCCGATGCGAGTCGGTTTGTCGAGTGTTGTGGCCTATAACGGGTATTCCTACGAAACATTGTTACTATCCCGTCGTGCACCAGAGCACGATCTATCTATTAGCATGTTTAACTAAGGCCGTCTCAGTCGATAACAGCGCTGCCACGCGGGGAGGCTCTAGTGTTAAAGATGATTCCCTGTCAGTAACTTCTTTATCGACTCATCCAACTAAGATCAGAGCCTCACCGCTAGGATCGCTACCAAAAATGTGTCACTAGAGATCCTATAGGGTACGCACAACTGACGTTACAGCCGAACTACAACAATGGAATAAATGAATGGAACTGATGGACAAACAACAAGCTGTCAAAGTAATATCTTTGCAAATAATGAGGATAAACAATAATTTGTAACGATAGTAACTGCTCGCCAGTTAAAATTTATGTTCAGTAATGGACGGCAACTATCTGAAAGTTTGTAAACGTTCTGAACGTTTGTTTTTTCCAACTTCAGAACTCCATATTTGTTATTGACAGATTGTTTGTCCATCGGTTCAATTTATTTGTTTCATTGTTGGGTTTTGGTGTTGTGCGTATACCCTATAAATCTTTGGACAAGAGATAGGTCAATGGATCAGGCGACGCGATGTTTCGTGCAAGGCTTCGAGCTTCGTCCGCTAGGCGGAGCTGATCAAGTAGACCTTGGCAGAGCTTTTTTTTTTTTTACATGCAAGGTCTACTCTACTAGATCGCTGAAACCGCGCGGCGATCCAGTAGACCTTGGTTGGACGAATGGCGGCCAACAAGCCGTTTCAACGATGCTCAACAATGTTTCAACCATGCACCGACCAATAGAAAACGATCACTTAGGGCCGGTTTCACCAAGATCAACTTTGGCCAAGTTCAGTTGAACGACACTAAACACCAACTTTGAACTGAAAATCCACTGCATGAGGAGTGAAATGTTTTATTGATAATGTGTTGCTTTATACGTCGATTTACAGATAGTTTCAGTAATGATGTGAAACAAGATACACATTTAAATCATACTTGCATGCAATTGTATCCTGTTCATGGCAAATATGAAGGATATAGAAGAAAGATTTTCTCAGATTGGTAATAAATGTCAAAGATATTTACAGTCAATTGTTTAGCCATAGCCTACTGGATAACTTGTACTCTGCTTGTGCATAATACGTACAGAAGGCAGTGACAGAACTGCTTTGGAGATTATCATCACAAATCTGAACGGTGGGCATCGAGGGTTCTATCCAACAATGCATTTGCAGTTTTTGTTTAATCATTTTTACATCAAAATACATCTGTACTATGAGTAAACAAACATGTATACCAATCTTAACATGGATTATTTTAAACTTCATAGTATTACAAAAGGCAATAGGTGGCATTGTGAAAAATTATTTCCATCTCTCTGTAAACAATAAACATGAGGTGACAATACTTAAGTATCCAAAACAACAAAAATGCGAGATATGTGAGAAATTAAATAGTTACAAGTTATTATTTTTGTCAAATTGGTAACATTCAGGTTCAAGCTGAACTCGACAAAATTCAATGCTGGTGAAACCGGCCCTTAGGCCCGGTTTCACCAGCATTGGTTTTTGTCGAGTTCAGCTTGAACCTGAATGTTACCAATTTGACAAAAAAATTAACTTCTACCTATTTAATTTCTCACGTATCTCGCATTTTTGTTGTTTTGGATACTTAAGTATTGTCACTGCATATTTATTGTTTACAGAGAGATGGAAATAATTTCTCAGAACGCCACTTATTGCCTTTTGTAATACCATGAAGTTTAAAATAATCCATGTAAAGATTGGTATACATGTTTGTTTACTCGTAGTACAGATGTATTTTTATGTCAAAATGATTAAACAAAAACTGCAAATGCATTGTTGGATAGAACCTTCGATGCCCACCGTTCAGATTTGTGATGATGATCTCCAAAGCAGTTCTGTCACTGCCTTCTGTACGTATTATGCACAAGCAGAGTACAAGTTATCCAGTAGGCTATGGCTAAACAATTGACTGTAAATATCTTTGACATTTATTACCAATCTGAGAAAATCTTCCTTCAATATCCTTCATATTTGCCATTAACAGGATACAATTGCATGCAAATAGGATTTAAATGTGTATCTTGTTTCACATCATTACTGAAACTATCTGTAAATCGACGTATAAAGCAACACAATATCAATAAAACATTTCACTCTTCATCCAGGGGATTTTGCAGTTAAAAGTTGGTGCTAGCGTCGTTCAAGTGAACTTGGCCAAAGTCAATGCTGGTGAAACCGGCCCTTATGTGTCCAATTTCTTGTCCAAACGTTTATGTAGGATTTCTTTGTGTCGCCAATAAAACTGGAGTATTCTGTCTTAACCGGTATCAGGTCCCGTTGACCCATAAGGTTTTTCGCTTGCTCATAAGTGTTTCGCAGAACATCTTACCCTTGGAGAAATCACCTAAGTTGCGAAGAAACCCGCACATTTGCCATATAAATGGCGACACAACTTTTTCAATGAACTTCACCTCTTGCCGCTATGGAGCGCCAGCAGGCTTCGGTTCTTATAAAGGCCAACCACTCGAAACCGGAATAGTACTCGAAGTATAGTGACATCTATTGAAATCTTTATATATAGACAGAACGAGAAAAGTCTTGGTAAAAGCTCTTGAGGGTTGAAAAGAGGGGGAGGCTAAAGTCGGCCAATGGTAGCTTTGAAACACGATATTCGAGGAAATGATCTCGGAGATATATCGAGACTGAGCTAACGAGGGTCGCCCATATGCATGAAGACACGGCTAACAACCATCGGACCGTCGTAGCTGTTGGCACCAGCTTTACTTGCAGGAATAGTTAATTATTTAAATTTCGGCCATGCAAGTTGTGACAGGGGGAGTGACGTTCAAGGTAAGAGACAGGGAGAGACAGAGAGAGAGAGAGAGAGAGATAGCTTGATAGATAGATAATGGTCTTTATTGAAGGCGGGATTAAGGCCAGCAAGGCCTTATCTTCCATCCAACCTTATACAAAAATAATAAAATGTAGTAATACATATCATTTGGTAATACCATTTCATTCATACATATCAATTTAACAAAACAAAAACAAAAAATGCAGAAAAACATGAAACAAGCTCATCATTCATACACACACCATTCATACGGCAACAAGAAAGTTTTACGAAATTTTAGACAATAATGTATAGCTATTTGGTGGATTCGGTTTTTATGTTATCATAACTATATTTCGGCCTTGTGTTGACTGCTCGAAATACAGACTGTGAGTTTAATTCTTGAAAATGATAAAATTATTGATGTGCACATCCCTGATCTCTGAAAGAAGAGCATTCTGAAGAGAGAGAGATAGATAGATAGATAGATAATGGTCTTTATTGAAGGCGGGATTAAGGCCAGCTAGGCCTTAATAGAGAGAGAGAATAGGCCCTAGAGAGAGAGATATTTGATATTTGATATTTATTGGCTTAAAGGCGTGCTACATAGGGCTCCCTAGAGAGAGAGAGAGAGAGAGAGAGAGAGAGAGAGGGTGGGGGGGGGGGGGGGGGAGGACAGAGGAAAAATAATTATAGTATTTAATCACTTTTGGTTTTAAATTATACTACTATTGTCCATCTCCGTTACTGTAGTCTTTGTGTCAAGCCACAGTGTTGATAAGATAGCAGAATGCCAACAAGGTCCTTATTCGTAGTCGTCCCTGCACCCCTAGGGGCGCCCGTTGTTGTCAGGTAACAGGTTCATGCATATTATTTCCCATATAGGAAACAAATCCTTAGCAACAACGGGTGCCCTAGGGGTAAGAGACGACTATGAGTATATAGACCTAGGTTGGAATTCATAGTCGGCCCCTACACCTAGGGGCACCAATTGTTGCTATGGATTTGATTTGTTTATGGGAAATAACATGCAAACAACTGTTACCTTGGTAACAATGGGCGCCCCTAGGTGTAGGGGCCGACTATGAATTCCAACCCTAGTCAGAAGTAGGCCTAAGGATAGAAACAATTTTAAGCGCAAGGATGTATCGTTAGTGTAAAAGGACCTTCGTAAAATCAAGTAACATTGCAAGAGTTGGTATCATTAAAGCACTTTACATCTGTACATAAGAGACACATAAAATAACGTTTACTTGCCCGAAGTTTCCTTAATTTAACGGAACGAAACTGTTTGAATCATCAAACTGTTCTAATTGCTGTTTATTATTATATATATATTATTATATATATTATAACAAACTTCCAACAACATTAAGATACATGACTTCCCTAAAACGAGCTGTAAGTCATCAATTGAGTTGAGCTCAAGTAGGCTATAGAGAACTTAACAATAATATGGCGGCAAATTGAATTAGAAACTAATTTACCTCGGTAGACGGAAGTTGGGTGGATTGAAAGCCGTATCTCAAGCGAAGAGGTTACATTATGCGTGTTATTAACAGTTAATAGGAAGGATGTTGTAAGTCTCTAATGTTGTTGAAAGTTGTCTGTGATTCGAGTGAATTGGTAGCAGTGATTTATGTATGACGTCATTGTACAGTACCTCGTTAATAATTGAGGTTAGAGTCGGCCACGACAGTTCGTATAGCTGGTGCACATTGCGATTGAAATTATTACAAAGAAAATCGAGAACTTCATTAATTGTAACTGGTATAAATAACAATAATAATAATAATATAATCAAAACATGTTTGAAAAAAATGTTGTTTGTTTGCTCACACTAAACTCAGTTGCACATCAAGTTCTAACCTAGTTCACAGGCTAATCCTCAGAGGCAGATAATGTACTTATGAATGATAAGGGTTGCAAAAAAATAATGTGGCATGAACTTTAGAACTTAGTACATAATTTTCTTTATACAAGCGGGAAGGTTGACAATTAAAAGGCCTGTTTTTTATCCGGGCTCTCTTTGGCCTACCCCTCTTCATTTACAATGATTATAACGTCTATTGTAGACTCAAACAAACATATATAGTCGGTCCAAGGGTAGCTTGTCCCCGCTACCTGAGCCAGACCCTAATTATAATTGCTTCCGCTCCGGCTTGCGGTCAACATATAATCCCGAGAAAATGCCAATAAATAAAACAGTGAAGTGGTAAATTAAATCAAATTTTTTACAAATGATGTGTTTAAAATAATTATTTCTTGAAATTGTGTTTAACTGACAGATAATTCATTGACAAATCTAGAGCTTTTTTGTTTGTTTTTTTAGACCGATTTGAGGCTTATTTGTTCTTATTGTGTTCATTTGACAGAAAGAAATACGAATATTATTTGTCTTGTACACAGATCCGTGTTTGAAATTTTAACATTTAGTATTTGGTATTGCTACGCTATTATTGTGTATGATTTTTTTTGCGACACGGCTCTGGGGAGGAGGTTGGACCGTAGGGGGGGGGGGGGGGGGGGGTTGATGATACATTATCGGTTGGAAATAAATGCATATTATAATTATCATTATAATTGTTTTATTATAATTTTAATTTGTATTACATATAAATATAATGCTATAGTTAAATGGGGGACCAGAGTTAACAGTTTATGTAAATAGCCTTTGTATAATAAAATAATAATAATTAAAACAACAACAACAGTAATAATAATAATAATAATAATAATAATAATAATAATAATAATAATAATAAAAACAATAATTAGGATTTATTTCCAACCGATAATGTATCATCAACCCCCACCCCCCCCACCCCCCCCCCCCCCCCCCCCCGCCCCTCCCCATAGCCGTGTCGCATAAAGACCACACGCCATAATAGCGTAACAAAACAAAATAGTAAATGTTTACATTTCAAACACGGATCTGTGTACAAGACAAATAATATTCGTATTTTTTTCTGTCAAATTAACACAAATAGAACAAATAAGGCTCAAATTGGGCTAAAAAAACGAACAAAAAGCGCTAGATTTGTCAATGAATTATCTGTCAGTTAAACACAATTTCAAGAAATAATTATTTTAAACACATCATTTGTAGAAAATGTGATTTAATTTACCACTTCACTGTTTTAATTATTGGCATTTTCTCGGGATTATCTGTTGACTGCAAGCCGGAGCGGAAGCAATTATAATTGGGGTCTGGCTCAGGTAGCGGGGACAAGCTACCCTTGGGCCGACTATAGATAGAGCTGCTAAGCAACCTCTTTATCTGCGCCATTTGTGATTTAACAATGAACAATTGATAGCTCAACTCCCCCTCATAATAGTTACTAGTTTTCTTGCCGCCAGAATGCATCTAAAGTTCAATCAGCCTTGAGAACCACAGTAGATGAATGCAGTCGGACCCTATCGTACCCGTTAAAAGCGGCCATAAAAAGAAGGTTTACAGAAATCTCGAAAACATTCGCCTACGGGGGTTGAAGTGCGGTCAATTACAGAGCACAGAAATCTTACAATGGTGAGGGTGAATGTTTTCTAGATGCCGTTTGAGTGGGGTGGAAAGAGCGTACATGGGCCGAGAGGGAACAACAGATCGAGGCTCCATTCATCCACTATGTTTCCCAACGCTGATGCTACTTTAGTCTATTTTGAGTGACCAATAGGGAGTATTCACGTGACGTCACAGCGGTCATAATGGAGAGAGAGATTATGGTGTGTTGACATTTGAGCTGTCAATGTGCTTACCACAAAACATGAGGATTTTAAATAAATAAATAAAAAAATAAATTTACATTTAGAGTCTACCCACTCAGTAACTAAACTGATTTTCAGTCGGGGACTTTAATTTAAAGTGACTAAATCAACCCTGTAGGCTTCGAACACCATCGACGAGTGAGCGATAACCAATCAAAGATCGATATTTCAAATACGAAACATATGAATCAGTGATTGGACAGTGCGAACACCTGCGGACAAATGCCAGAATCAACAAGGCCAATTTAGAACAACTTTGAATTTATTGAGTGCTTCGTTGCTAGGACGGCTCCAAAGTCACCGTTTACTTATGCCTCAAGCGGGATTTGAACCCGGGACCTTCTGCATTGGAAGCAGGGATGCTAACCACCTTGTCCAATTCGAGCCACCTATATCCCCCGACAAAGTTTACGGAAATGATAACTATTTGACATTGTACGTAATTGAGGCAATAGCGTTTGTTTATGTTGCTTTCAAGTAATAATAGCAAACCAAAGTTAGAGCACAGTTGAATTTACAGTTTACACCAAACGCCATCTGACATATAGCAACAATGAACTACCAATCACATGACATTGTGTCCTCCAGGGGCCTCATTCCTGTACATTTGCAAACTTAACCCCGGTGTTAGTCAATAGCCAATCAGGAGTCAGCAATTGTGACGCCGATCGAAGGAAGGCATTGTTGAAAAAACGAGACGAAATAAAAACAATAACAAACAAAAACAGTCCAATAACCTCAAAACGTCGACAAAACACTCAATAAAACTACTTATTTACAGATCGAGGTTGTACATAATGCACTATTAATACACAAAATTGTTTGTAAACTGCAATAAGCACATACAGTAACGTATCCATGATGTGGATATTCCCAATTAAAGAATTGAAATGTGACATTTGTGAAACTATACACATGGGCATCGTCAAAATGGCGGCATTTCCAAGTATTGTTGAGATAAGTCTTCTTAACCCTACTATCAGACAGGGTCATATTTGCCTCCGAATTATGCAGGGAAGCCTGTGTAGAAGTTAACCCCGGGGTCATTTTAACATGGGGTTAGCGAGAGTTAAGAAGAGTTAAAAAAAATGTACAGGAATGAGGCCCCAGTATGGCCACCATGTGCATTACGTGAATACCTTATCACACCTCCACCATAAATAAAACATGGCGGCAACATCTTCCAATACCATTCACACTCTAACTGAGATAGAACGAGATGAGACTTAAACAAAACCGACAATGGTGAACTAAATAAAAGTTACTGGAAATCAATATAGATGGCAGCCGTGTGTTTCTATGACGTCACGAGACGGGACCTACGGTGATAACAATAAAGTTGTGTTTCAATGTGGGTCGGTGTAGTATTGTGTTGTTAGGGAAGTCCTCAGTGGCTTCGTTCTGTCGTAAACTGTGGTCACGTGCTCGGTAGATAGCGTTACTGTACTCTCACACGCACACGCATAAGTTACGCACACATACCCTTACCAACAGTGGTTAAAGTGGACTCTGAGAAGTAACGGTAGAACGGTAATAAGGTAGTAATGGTAGAACCAGAGGCACCGACTATACTATGTGGGTGCTCAGGGGCTGAAGCACTCATCGGATTGTTTGTAGGGGTGCGCAGCACCCCTCCAAATATGAAAAATTATACCTATATAAATCAGAGTTTAAGAGATCTCAATTTTCTAAAAAAAGTTGGTAAAATTTGTTTTTACGATGATTATGTTTCTGTTTTTATATTGGATACAAACAACGTGATTAAAATAATGTTTTTTTGCATTATTATATGTATTATGTTACATATATATTTTAAATGCATTATTTTGGCATTGCATTCATCCCTCTTTTTTCTAGAACGCACCAAACACACTCTAAAAACGGAGCTTAAAATTTTTTCGCCTGTGGCGGTATCAATGGGGGGCTCTGCCTTCCAACCCACCCGTGCTTGGTCCCTTTTCCACGAATTTGAGCTCCCCTCGGAATTTGAAAAACCCGTCGCCCCTGGGTAGAACGGTAGTAAGGTAGTGCTGTGTAAAGTAAAGATAAAGTGGGTTACGGGGGGGGGGGGGGGGGGGGGTCAAAGGACACAGCCCCCCAGTTTCGACTATAGGGAACTTCGTTTATAGTGTTTTGCCACAAGTACGAATAATGGCTTTGGAGAGGGATCGAGGGGTGGAGGACCAGTACTAAAACAATACTTTTGCGGCAAAAAACACAAACATTGAAACATTAACCTTAAACAAACATTGGATGAACAAATATAAATAATACAAAGCACAACAAAACATTCAACATAATTCGTCAATATGCATACAATTCACAAGAATTAGAGTCGGTATAGCATATCGTAGGTATTTTTAGTACCGGCTCCTACCGCCCCACTGTAACCACGGCTAACCACACGCAACCGGAGGAATGTAAGTTTTATAAATATTCATACAAAGTAATACACTTATAGAGTGTGGAACTAAAATAAGGCCATACCAAATGTTCAAGATAAATGTTTGCATTTTTTAGGTGGCGTCTCGACATGGCTTTGCAGAGTTTAGCTTGGCTAGGCCTGGTTTTTCAATCTGTCGTTAAAGGGGCCGTTAGCTGATGGTCCTTTATCTGCATAGGGTTTAGGTTACAGATTACGGACCGTCAGCTAAATTTAACGGCCCCGTTAACGACCCATTAACCGATCGAAAAACCGAGCTTTAGTCTATAAAAACCTTTACAGTTCGGGACATTAAAATCTTTTTTTATCTTCTTTTTACCTGAAATTCTCACTGAAAGTTTTTCTTTCGTAAGACGAAAACTGGGTCTTAATTCCTTCCCCAGCCGTCTTTAGTTGCGCTCTGCCTTAGTACGTCGCAACTCCCAACTCCCAACTCCCAACGCGCCACCGACAATTACTGTCCCTACCTTCTAGCCGAGTAAACAACCAGGACACAGCACACAGCACACAACAAGCCTACGACAAGTTTTAACTCGCCTCTACGGGGAGGAGATATCCATGTTATCAAGGAAGTTTGATAAGTTGCGTTCGAAGAAGGCCCAACTTTTGTGTAACCTTAGTTTTCTTTTACGGTGTAGGGATAGTGACGTTGTCCCTGACTTTTCTCGTATTACATATCATAAAAATTCTCCTTCAACACGTCGCATTCTGAAACGTGCAAGTGAAGCCATCCTTCGAGCCGAGATTCGTGAAACACGTCGTGACTTAGACAAGAATGCTCAACAGCTGTATGAGGCTCATCAACGGTTAGCAAGTGTGTTGCATCCTGTGCTTTTTGAGAAGGTGGATTCGGCATCAGCACAACACGCCGAGGTGAGTCATTCCATAACTACACGCAAACAAGTAGCGAAGTTTAATAAACTCGTAAAACGACAGCACAACGCTGTGACAACACCTCTTGACGTTAACAAAGTAATTTACAATCGGACAGATGAGTCCTTTGACGAGGCTACTGTTTCCGTGCTTAAGAAAGGGTTTAATTTTGCTATTGCGCCGAAACAAATACCTGTGGAAGACATCATATGCGGGGTGGAAACAGCTATTGTGGGGCTTCCATGTAATAAAGCGGAGGAAATTCGAGCAGAAACAGCTAGAATTATTCGTTTAGCAAAACCTCCATGCCAAAATATTAGTGGGGCTGAACACAGGGCGTTAAAGAACTTGAGGAAGAGAACTGATTTGTTAGTACTTTCCGCGGATAAAGGGAATGCTACTGTTGTCATGAAAACAGAAGAGTACAAAGCTCAAGTTCACGAACTACTGAAAGATCCAGCATATGAGAAACTTAAACGCAACCCTATCACTAAAATTGAAAAGCAGATTGTTGACAGTATAAAGCGGTCAACACTGGATGATGAAACTAAACGTCAGATTTTACCGTCTAATTCACGTGTTCCACGCTTATATGGATTACCTAAAGTCCACAAAGCTAATTTCCCTCTGAGACCCATTGTTAGCGCAATACAGGCTCCCTCATACAACTTGTCAAAGTTTTTAGCAAGACAGTTACAGCCCTTGGTGTCAGATGCGAGTTCCTATATAAAAGATTCACTGCATTTTATAAGCATAGTTCAAGGCATACGTTTAGATGAGCAAGACATTATGGTCAGTTTTGATGTAACGTCTTTGTTTACTAATATACCTATTAAGGAAGCGGCTGATGTGATAAAAGAAAAATATCCTGGAAATATTGCTACATTGATGGAGACTGTTTTAAACTCAACCTTTTTTATGTTTGACGGAGAATTTTATAAACAAATTGACGGTACGCCCATGGGATCACCTGTTTCACCTGCTGTAGCTAATCTATACATGGAGAAGTTTGAAGTTGATGCTTTAAATAATGCGACACTGAAACCTTCGCATTACTTTCGATACGTAGACGACACGTTTGCTGTATGGCCCCATGGAAGGGAAGAGTTAACGAATTTCCTCAATTATCTCAATAGTTTAAACAATAACATCAAGTTCACTATGGAAGTTGAGGTAAATGGAGAGCTCCCATTCCTCGATGTGTTACTGAGGCGCAAGTGTGATGGCACGCTTAGTCATTCTGTATATAGAAAGGCTACACACACGGGGCGATATCTAAACGCCGACTCGCACCATCATCCTGGGCAGAAACGCGCTGTTTTGAACACGTTAGCGTGTAGGGCAGGAAGAATCTCAGACAAAGAACATCTAGCCGATGAATGCCGTACACTTCGTGGAATGCTTCTACAGAATGGCTATACGAATAGTGAGGTTTCACAGGCATTTCGAAAGAGACCGTGTGCACCAGCCCTACCTCTAGCTTCGCCACTAGTACAGCCGGAACGTGTTTCTCGTGCTTTCTTGCCGTACGTTGAGAATACGACAGATCGTATTGGCAAACTGTTACGAAAACAAGGTATTCATACTGTTTACAGTACTAACAGAAAGCTTTCCACGATGTTTAATCCGGTTAAGGATGAGCTCCCACGTTTAGATGTACCGGGGGTATATGAAATACCATGTGGCGCTTGTGATGAGGTATACATAGGACAAACGGGCAGAAAAATATCCACTCGCCTTAAAGAACATATGAGCCACACGAGATTAGGGCATACTGACAAGTCGGCGTTGGCGGAGCATAGCATTACTAAGTGTCATCGCATCAACTTTGAAGAAACCCGGGTATTGGCGGCTATTCAGAACTACAGGCCTCGTCTTGTCCGGGAGGCGGTGGAAATTGAAAAGCACCCGGATAATTTCAACCGTGAAGATGGTTTGAAACTTAGTAGAACGTGGAAACCGACCATACAGCGGCTAAAACGGGATTTGAACAGAGTGACGTCAATAGCTGGGCGGGAAGACAGTGCGCAGACGCCAGCTAACGAATAAAACTAACTGCACGACTGGTTTGGGTTGACACACACGGACGGGCTGGATTGAGTAGGTTTGTTCCGTGTGTGTACTCTTCTAGAATTTTTATTCCTCTGAAGATGGACCGTGCAATCGGCCCGAAACGTCAGGACTTTTTTATCCATGGACGCGGCGAAACCCGACAGCCAAGTTTTAATAATGACTCCGGCCGCGAAAGCCTACGACAAGTTTTAACCAGGACACATTTTATATAACGAGCGCTTCAATGTTAGAAACGATGCACGACTGAAGAAAATGTTGAACAGCCGCTTCTTAGAATTAGATTCAGTTCGTTAGCGTATTAATTTGTAGGAAAATGTATCGATATTTATACCGGACTATTTTATATATCAAACCCAGTGGTTAAAGTGGGGCGGTATGAGCCGGTATGGATACCGTTACTAGGAAATATCGACGGTATATGCATACCGACAATAATTTGTATGGATTTTTTGCATATTGTCGAAATATGTTTGAACATCTTGATTATACTTTGTAAGAGTGTATGTTTCATTTTTTTTTTTTTTTCACCGCAAAAGTATTATTTTAGCACTGGTCTCTCACCCCCCCCCCCCCCCCCGTCTCCTTTCCAAAGCCATTTAAACTCGCTTGTGACAAAACCCCATAAAAAATTCCCTGTGGTCGAAACTGGGGGGCTGTGTTCCTCTGATCCCCCGGCGTTCCCACTTTGTCTTTACTTTACCCAACAGCACTATAGTATTTTCCACCTTGGAAAGCGGAGCGGCAAATAGCCACGTGTGACCCATGTAGGCTTCTTTTCATTTATATGTTGTCAACAAATTTTGTGTTATTTCTACTTGTAATATTTTTTTGAAAAGAATAAAATCAAAATTGAATTGAAATTAAATTGAAAATTGAAAGCTACTCAGCACTGCGGGCGTTTGGTGGCCTTACTATCGTGTTTAATTTTCCACCTGTCAATCAGCCCTAATCCCCTGATCTTGCGGCTTGCCACCCCTTTGTATTTACATTTTTGGAGTAAACATTCGTGTATCGTAAAAGCTCAAACTAGTTAGTTCGGTAAGCCACCCTTTTTGCTTACAATGAGGCAGACAACTGACCGAGGGGGTGGGGGCGACAAGCAGTACCTCATCACTTCCAGTCGTCAACCGCTAGTGACGTTTTGACACCTCTCGTGACAACTCAATGGCTTTGAGAGCGCTTTTTACCGCCCCACTTTCCAAGGTGGAAAATAGTTTATACAGTTATGCTTCTCCGAGTCTACTTGATTTAAGAATCGTTTTGTACAATGTTATGTTTTACAATCTAGATAGTCCAATCCTTTCAAGAAGTTAAATTTAAAAATGTCGATGCGAATGTGTAGCAAACATTCATTACCCACCCGTTTAGATGGGTAGCTGAATTGAAATATAATTTATATTAATTTAATTTAATTCAAGCGTCTTTGTAATCCAATCCTCATAACAAAATTCATTTTAATAAACAAAATAGCGTCATACAAATATTTGTTTTTAAATTCTGTTTAACAAAGAGACAATAATTAAATTGGGTAAAGTTATGCTTGGCAATTAGTTTTTTCTCATTGCTCTAGAGAAAAGAGTGTACAAATATAAGGAAAGCGTGCATCTACAGTTAGTAGAAGGAAAAATATTATGAATTTTTCATAAAGAGATCCTCCATCTTTGTCTGGGGATTGTTTGCAAGGAGTTGGGGGGGGGGGGAGGAGAGGGGGAGGGGGGAGAATACCCCGCCTTCATCCACGCACGACTCAAAGAGTAGTAGACACAGAGTTACTTGCAGTCGTTGCGTTGTTTGTATGAGACGGAATTGAAATTATTTGAAGAGATGAAAACGACAAAATAGGAATGTTTACAATTTTACTCCGAGTTGAAGTTGTTGCGCATTTTTCCTGGTTGAATCATTCTAGAAGTTTTTATCACAAACTAAAGCTACATAAATAGTTTTTTTTTTTTTTTTTTTACAAAAGCAAACTAAAGAATGTTGCACATGAGGATAATTGTTTTCGTTTGGAAACATAAATACAATTCTGCACAGATAAAGACTGTCTACTTGATGCCTACAAATCGATATAACATTCTGAATAATTTGCAGCCAAAGTATTCAAAATCTAATGCTTTGAAATAGTCGATGCCGATAAACCACAGACTTTACTTTCTTCCTCTCTAGTTCCTACCATCTAATTGAAACAAGTGAATCAGGTACAATTTATTACCTTTAATTGGCGACCTGTAACTCCTAACACATCGAGTGTGTCATGGAAAGCTTGTGCGGCGCTACTAGGCGGAACATCGCCTTCACAAATGTGTGAAAGTACGCCAGGAATCTGGTAATTTTATATGAAAGCTTGCATGAAAGAGTTGGTTCTGCGTTCGGTGTGAGACTAAACACGTTGGTGCTAGTATCACAATGGTTCCGCCTTCAATCTCTTAGCGAGTAGTGTAAGCAAGTAATCTTTGGTGTAAGCCTCCCACGTGCAATCACGAGGCTGCACAAATAGAACGAACTAGGGGGTGATTTCATCACAACCGCCTTTCATTACAGACGGAATGAGAAAGAATAGAGAGAACATGGTACAGTGTTGCCACATGAATAAATAACACTGAGGTATTGGCAACCAGGCTTTCCAATCTAACGGTGTGCACACGTATAACAATGTAACTGTTATCTAGTGTAATGAAACTCGTAGAGAAAGCGCATTGAACAGCTACCTACGTCTTTGCATAAAAAAAGCTAAAAACATTCGTATTTATAGAGTCTACCCACTCAGTAACCAGACTGATTTTCAGTAGGGGACTTTAATTTAAAGCGACTAAACCAAACCTGTAGGCTCCGAACACCATCGACGAGTGAGCGATAACCAATCAAAGATCGCTATGTCAAATACGAAACATTCGAATCAGTGATTGGACAGTGCGAACACCTTCAGGCAAATGCCAGAATCCACAAGGCCGATTCAAAACAAATTGGAATTTATTGAGTGCTTCGTTGCTAGAAAGTCACCGTTTAAATATTCCTAAGACAAGAAGTGTTTGAATTGAATCCATATAAGAAGTTAAAAAAACTTCTGCCTGAAGCGGGATTTGAACCCGGGACCTTCTGCATTGGAAGCAAGGATGCTAACCATTGGACCAACGAGCCACCTCCCCGCGACACTAGCGCTCTTAGCGGACAAATAGTTGACAGGCCTATCTTTATTTTTAAACCAACCCCCTTCCATACACTGCTACTTTATCGTGATGGGCAGATTTGTGTGCTTTGCTGATCCCGAGAGCTGTGCTGGCAGAAGCGTTTGCTTCTGGTAGGGTCACTCTAGCTGGGCAGGTCAAAGAGGAGAAGCCTGACGATAGGGAGTCCACGTCCTCCCCTTTCCCTTTTCGTTCTACTTTACATCCTATTTGTATTTTTCCTCCAAACACCCCCGACATCTATGATCATAGTTGTCGAATCATCATTCATCAACATCATTAAAAAAGTACCTCAAGTTATAGAAGAACTAAACGCCTTAAGAGCGAAGGATACCTCTACGTCAAAACCCGCAGAAAATTTTCATTTTTTAATTATATCTCAAGATAGAAACATAAAATCGAAAATCTGAGAAATCATAGCGTTGGGGTTTGGTAATCCCTACACACTGAATGATAAATGTATCAAACATTATCATCATTATGACTGTGATACTTATTTTCTTAGTAATTTAAGAATCAGTGTGTAGTGCTTACCAAACCACTGCATTATGATTTCTCAGATTTTCGAATTTGTGTTTCAATCTTGAGTTATAATTAAAAAATGAAACTTTTCTGCGGTTTTTGACGTAGAGTAATCTAGACGATGAGTTTCTATTTACGTTGCTTTCAAGTAATAATGGCAAACCAAGTTAAAAAACAATTGAATTCACACCAAACGCTATCAAAAACATTGTAACAATGAACTACCAATCACATGGCATGCCAGTGTGGCCTCCAGTATGACCGCCATGCGCATTACGCACTTGGAGAGTTCAGAGAGTTGTAACCCGTGCTGCGCTCTATTAGGCCTCAAAGCAAACACCCATGGCACGGAATACACTGCGAAGATTAACGCTAACCTCTATTCTTGATTGCTTCCGGCTTTAATCCCTCGCGTTTATGCAAAGAGGCTTAAAGAGATGATTAACAGTGATTGTTACGTGCTCGGAGGCGTCTTTGTTATTATTATTACTACCTGGTAAGTAGAAAGTTGTGCTTAAGATGGGAGAAAGTAGCGGAATGATCAAGGTCCGTAAATCCCCTGGCCGGCGATCGTCGACCTTCAAACAAGATCGTCGTATATATAATAGGCACCGTGTGTTAGTCCATACAGCGCTATATGTGGATAACTGTATAGCAACTTATTGGTGAAGATTGCGTTCCGCGGTTGAAAATAGTGCCGGATATTATTGTGAAGTATCTTGTTTGTTTGTTTTTTGTTTGTGCGTTTTTTCTTGTTGAGTTTTTGTTTTTTTCTGTGTTTGTTTTTGTTTTTTGACTTGTGTTGTTTGTAAGTCTAAAACGTGTCCTGATTTAAATGGCGCCTTGCCTTTTCAGATGGACTGATGGGATTCACAATCTGCCCAAAAATTTTAAAAGCCGTATTTAATTAAACAAGGAAAACGCTCTGTTTGACGCGTTGATAAGCGAGCGCGTCAATATCTACGAACTTTCTAGCGAAGAGATTTCAATGCTAATACAAACAACAATTAACAACAATTCAAGAATGCGCATTGCAAAAATGTTTCTAATTTCCATAGCTATTATACTTCCCGACATTGTTGGATGCAGTGCAATGTGCAATGCTAAGAATTTTCGCTGTCATGTTTTCGCCGCGGTCCGCCACCGTTACTAACAGTTATTGACAGCAATAGAAATGTAATTTCTGCCTCTAATATGTAATAAATCGCGTTTACATTAGTATATTCGTGACCGGACAAAAATTTACTATAAGATGGCCACCTCACATTTTGCTGTTACTGTGTTTCAGAAATATATTTTCGAGTAACTTTTGTGTAACTTTGCCAATATTTATTAGATCGCCATAACATGAACATATTCGTGACCGGAAAAAATCTGTAACAAAATCTGGCTATCTCACATTTTGCCGCCATTTTGTTTCAGAAAAATATTTTGCAGTAACTATGGTGTAACTTTGTAACTTTTCGAACGATTTTGCCTCAAAATTATACACGTTCAATCCACATCGAGGCTTGTGGATGGTCCAAATTTCAAGTTGATCGGACTTTCCGTTCGACCGCTATCGACGGACATAAAAAAAACAAAAACAGAACGAAGTGCCATAAGAGTCAAGTGGAAACGCTCGCTTCGCTCGCTTAACTATGTCCACAATTTTGCCATTATCGACGTTAGAAGAACGACGCTGCTTCATCGTAAAGTTTCGTGACTTTGCCACTTGAGCGCTTCATTCGTTTTCACTAGCGCCCTCAGTGGCCAAACTCGACGGTGTGTCAATCATTCAGTTAAATAAATTCACCTGTAAAAACTAATATGGCAAAATACAAAATTGCTATTCATAGTTATCACGTGACGTCACAGCGGCCATGGTTGCGACACAATTGAGGAGGACCAATCCTAGATCATTGGCAGATATTATTCAAATTTAGTAAAGCCCGATGCACAGTTGAAATAAGAGTTGCAATAGTGAAAATAGCAATAAGGTTTAAGCGAATTGGAACATGCAATAACAATGCTGTGGTTCACAACTGTCACAGTGGATTGAAATAGTCATAAGAAATGAATCAATTCCATTTCTTATTTCAACTTCCCATGATGCACCTTATGACGAACCAATCAGAACGCAAACATGGGACAGAATGCAAAAGAGCCATATGAGATGGTCAACTACAAAAATCAAAACAAAAACAGTGGCACCGGATATTTTGCTGCTGTTGTAGTCAATGCCGAATTGACTACTGAAATACGCAACTAGTCGTCGGTTGTGAACCAGTTGCTTGTTATTTCACTATTTCACTGTTTCTTATTGCAAGTCTTATTTCAATTGTAAATCGGACTTTTAACAAGCATTTCATAGAATTTAAAACAGTAAAAATGTGTAATAAAATGTCACAAATTACCACACACTAAATTCATTTCAAACACAGGCAGCATTTTAGAGAACTGTGGATTTATGTGTTCAACAAAACATGCTTCAATTGTTTCTCCGTGGCAACGTCAAAGTCTTATCACAAATGTGGCCGCCACGCGCAAAGATGTGACGTACGTGCAACCCAAACAACGCCGGGAATATGTTTATGTTCGATTGATACAGCGTGCACGAAGGGGCAACTTGATAAAGATGTGAGATTTGAGGGCGGAAAGCACAGTCAAGCTAAGTATGTGTTTTTTTTTTATGGTTTCTATGCAGTTTGTTCCTATGGATAACAGCATGTAAAAAAAAAGAAAAAATTCTATAGCAACAAATCCTGCACTTAACTTGACACTTGACTGTGCATACGGCCCTTAAATACTTGATTTACTTTGTATTTGCAGAACTTAAGTGGCGAGTTGTATATTGGAACTTTGTAAAAACGCAGTGGTAATAATGAGGTGGAAATTTTCCCATTTGAAATGTGAATTACACTTTTAATAAAACAATTTTTCATATCTACTCGAGTTGAGCGTGGGAACGCTCAAGTGGCAATTAATTAGGTTGTAAAGTAATAATTCACAACGTCGTACATTTAAACTTGAGGAAAACTATTTATTGTATGGTGAGGCTGGAATAAGTCTCAATTAATTCACCTAAGGCACTCGAGACAGGTCAAAACGTTACCTCACTCAACGTGAGCTGAAACGCAATCTACTGTGGTTCATTTGGTTTGAGCTCACATTGAAGAGCCATGTTTAGATCATTTGTTGTTTAACGACGTACTCGACAACTGTGTTCGTATGACGTCAGGGAGTGGGGGGGGGGAGTGGGGCGATGAAGAAAGGGGAAAGGGGAGTAGAAAGGAGAGGGGAAGACATGATAGTTTTCAGACTTAGCTAATCGAGACTGTGAGTGGGTGAAATATGAAGATGATGGGGAATGTTTGGAGAAAAGGGGCAAGTAGTAGGGCGGAGAGATTTAATTATTTTGATAAAATTTGGTTGTTTAACGACGTACTCGACAACTATGATCTTATGACGTCGGGGGTTGTTTGTAGGAAAGGGGCAAGTTGGATGTAAATGGGAGGAAAAGAGACGGGGGACGATGTGGACTGCCTTTCGTCTGAATCTCCGGCTATTTAAGATGGCCCTCCCAGAAGCATACGCTTCTGCCTGCATAGCTCTTGGGATCAACAAAGCACACAAGCCTGCTCACCACGATAAGGTAGCAGTCCCTGGGCAGGTAAGAGAGAAGAGTAGAAGTATGAGTAATAGAACTTATATCCAGAGAAGTTAAGGGGAGGACTGGGGAAGGGATGACCTCATGTTGTCGCCTTTTACGACTGGCAGAGTCACCTGGGTCAATTCTACCCCAGCCGGACCCATACGGGGGGAGAGTAACACCATTGAGTTTATCAGTGTAGGGTAGAGACCCAACGGCCATTGGCGACTCTCTACCCATAAATCGCTCATCGCTCGTGTTCGCTAGTAGTACTGGGGGGAGCCGCTAGGTGCCGCCACACGTACCTACTGATTAGGCCGCGCTGATGTGGTGGCACCTAGCGGCTCCCGCCAGTACTACTAGCGTACACGGGCGATTTATGGGTAGACAGTCGTAAATGGTCGCTGGGCCTCTACCCTACACTAATAAACTCAATGATAGCACTGTAGGCTACATATTCGTCATATTAACATGAGATGCAATATTTGACCCATCATGTTGTAATGCGGCTGCTATTTCCTCATTATATGACTGCGTATAATAAGCTCATGCATGACCTGACCTACTCACCCATGTACTGAGCTTTAGTAGGGTGCAATATTACATGTCCCCCCTCCCCCCCCCCCCCCCCTTTCACCCCCATGAAGCATCGACTGTCGAGCTGCTGCATTCGTTGATAATTGTGTCTCTATATCTCTATACGGGTGTGTGTTGCACTACTAGGGGAAAGGGGGGGGGGGGACATTTAAAGCTTTCATGGGTCAAGAGTGCCTACCGATAAAGCCTGGTCCTCACAGAAATATAATACATACGGTATGCGTAGTCGTAAAGTTGGATCCCGCTTCAGGCAAAAGTTTTTTAACTTCTAATGTGGATTCAATTCCATTACTTCTTGGCTTAGGAATAAGTAAACAGTGACTTTGGAGCCGTCCTAGCAACGAAGCACTCAATAAATTCAAAGTTGTTCTGAATCAGCCTTGTTGATTCTGGCATTTGTCCGCAGGTGTTCGCACTGTCCGATCACTGATTCATATGTTTCGTATTTGAAATATCGGTCTTTGATTGGTTATCGCTCACTCGTCGATGGTACTCGAAGCTTACAGGGTTGGTTCAGTCGCTTTAAATTAAAGTCCCCCACTGCAAATCAGTTTAATTACTGAGTGGGTACACTCTAAATGTGAATTTATTTTTATTTATTTATTTATTTATTTAGGAAACACGTACTGGCGTTCACACAAAGTTAGTTTAAAGACATTGTTTTTATGCGTTGTTCGCTGTCATAAAGTTGGGCAATGTCCAACTTTACGCTTAAATCTTAAAACAAGTTACTAAAATCTCAAGTCAGCAGACCATCTACTTTATTAATACGTATGAATCAATTGTAAAATATGCAGGAATTGTTGTAGACAAGGCTATTAACCTATAATTGATTTTTCATAACACGAATTTCAATTAATTTGTAGTGTATCGCAATGATGTTTTAACTGAGGATAAAACATTATAAAGTACTCCACTTTAACCAGGCCTATCTTGAACGAGACGAAGTTATGAGAACCAACGCCTTCAAAACAACGCTTTAAAAATAAAACCTTAAGTCTTAGTTTTGTGTGGCCGTAAAGCCCGCCATACACGGTACAACTTGCATGACAAGCCTGGCTTGTCATGCAAGTTGTCAAGTAAATCTGAAGGTCTCAAGTCACCCACTCACACATCCAGTCGGTGATCCAACACTCTCAAGTAAAATACTTTTCCATAACCTCAAATATTGTTCTACCTTTGAAAAGTCCTATACAGTATACAATGCAGCTGTTTCATCAAAATATGTCAAGACACTTGGTGCTACTGCAATTATTGCAAGCTGGTGTTGTAGTCAAGATAAATGCCAGAAGAAGAGAAGAAAATGGACCAAAAAGTGGCTATATTGCAACGAAAGACATTCTCCCATATAAACCTGTTGAAGGAATTGGATCCAGATGATTTTCGTAATTATTTACGGATGGATGATGCCTCATATATTTATTTGCTTCAAATAGTAATTAACTCCTCTAATAGTCTGATACTAACATGCACTTAACCTCAAAACACAAATGTCACAACAACGCTCACGCCGCGCAGGTGATTACCGTGACGTCAGGTTTAACCACGTGACTTCAACTCGGCTTGTGATTGGATGTAAGCCCTTCCAACTTTTTGGCATGATGCAAAATATCTGACGAGGACAGAAAACCGTCAAGCCAAACGATTTGCAGTTCAAGCCATCCAATTTCGACCACTAACGATGCAACTTACTTGAATGTTGGCATGATCAAGCCGGGCTTGTCATGCAAGTTGTACCGTGTATGGCGGGCTTTACAGCGTTTGGGGCGAAGCGTTTGACACTTCAGGCGCGTCAACCAATCAGATTGCGAGTTTGCCGAATCAGCCACGGACGCTTGTCAACTCGCTTTGCACGCGAAACGAACCCAAGCAACAGTTTTGACAACAGTTAGTTTCTGTGTTTTGATCGACGGCGGAATCTAATTAAACCTACGAATCATATTTCTTTCTTCCTCATTTCTTTTTCAAGTTTGAAATTGAAATAATGTCAGCAAAATTGTATTCATTATAGTCACCCAAGACTACCTTACACATGCTTTCGTCACAGGCGAGGTATTCGTAGCCAATCAGCGATCGTTATCTGCGCGCGCTTGTCTCGGGCGGTTCGCTGGTTGGCTACGAGTGCTCGCCTGTTTCGAAAGCATGTGTAAGGTAGTCTTGAGTTGCCTATACACCGAAGTTATGAACTATGGTTAAAGTGGACTCGGAGAAGTAACGGTATGCACTAACTACTACTGTGTAAAAGTAGACAAATGCCGGAAGGTCTGGGGGGCGCGATCCTCAGTTTTGCCCCGCAGGGAATTTGTTTTACGGTGTTTATGAGAGGGGTTGGGTGGTTGCAAACCCGTTCTAAAACAACACTTTTGTGGTCTACAAAACAAAAATGTATGTATTAAAATACACAAACATTGGATAAGCAAATATATACAAAGTACATCAAAACGTTCAACACAATTTGCCAATATGAATCAAATCGATAGAAATTAGTGCCGGTATGGCACACCGTCGGTATTTTGGTAACGGTATGGATACTGGCTAATAGCGCCCCACTTTAACCACTGGTTACGAACATGTTATGACAGGTTCTGTCATGTTGTTACACGGCTCACGTTATACCTAACAAAGATGGCGCTACTGTAAACACTTCGACGCTAGCGACGCACGTAACGCAGCTAACGCGTCGCCCCAATCGCTCTATCGCTCTACAGTAACGACAGCTACACGTAAAACAAATATATGCAAAATTTATTATGTTTGGGCTAAATATGATAATACAATAAAATCGTATTATCGCATTTACTCGAAACGTAAATAACTTTGCATATATTTGTTTTCATTATAGATACCGTGTGTTATGGAAATTGGGCTAAAGTTATGCCACATGACAATTTAAACCCATTTTGAAACAAAATTAACAGACCGTAATCGGGTGTTTCACAAGATAGGTGAACATACAGCCTTATGGGTAGGTCTATATTTTTTTTTTTCCAGATTTATTATTATTATTTGTTCACTATTTTACATTGGTACATACATACATATTATATTATGCATAGAAAGTTTCGGTAGGAGATACTCCGGGTCATTATAACATGGGGTTAGAGGAATAGGGACCTGACATACCCACGGAACTCTGATTAGCTTTGTTTGTTTGTCCAGTTTCAATAACACCTGGTACATAATTGTCCCTTAAAACCGTTTTTCTGTCTTGGTGTAAATGTTCCAGTGGCAAATGTACTGCGTTTTTTTGTCCGGGTGTAAATTACCACACCTGTGATGGGAGTAAGATATCTACACCTGCTATTTGAGTAGTAGTGGGTGAAGAATAACAACAATCGCGCCAAAAACTTTGTATACAAAGACAAACCATCATGGAAGATATCGTTAGCACTAGTGCTTTGATTATGTGTACACGAATCAAACAACCCTGTGGTTATTGATGATTGTTATATTTTGTGTGGTGGAAGATACGCAATAAACTTTATTATGTATGACAACCTAAAACCAAATACCTTAATAGGCTAAAACTCGGGTAGGCCTGCCCCCTAACCTAAAAAAACACATCAATTGGGTCCCCACGTTCAAATAATAATGGCAACAAAATGTATCGACCACCGTGGTGGCTATATAGCTAGGCCTAGCCACTAGGCCTAGACTAATGATAGGCCTTCATTTCATTTAATTCCCTAGGCCTAGCCCAGACAAATATGGGACCAGGGTGTAGGTCTAGGCATAGGTCTAGACCTAGTCTTACAAATACTCGTGAAGCCCGCTTTCAAAACGATTACTAAAAGACCCTAAGTAGGCCTAGAACATAGGCCTAGGTATTACAAGCCTGGGCCCTACTAATGCTAGGCCTACCTTATGAATAAATATGGGACCAGGGTGTAGGCCTGAGCATAGTCTTACAAATAGTCGTGAAGCCCTAGAGACTGAACGCGGTGTCCAGAACGATTACTAAGATTATGTTTAAGACTAACGATTTACCCGATACCTACAATTATTGTAAGTAGGCCTACAGCCTAGATGTAGAATTAATGAATGAAATGAATGAAGTAATGGAACGAGAATTGGGATTAAATTCGCCATTTTTGAATACTCCTCGCAAATGTGTAAAACACAGCATTCTCGAATGTCGGTTTAATCCGCCAAGGTCTACTTGATCCTTGCAATCCGCAAGGACTGACCCGTTGAGAAGGCTGTGGTTTAAAAACAGGCACATGAGTTGGTTTAGAGGTGTTTGTTTGTCCATGCGGACGGTAGGTGAACTTTTTGCCCCCATTTCCGTTTTCATTACGTACATCCGGGTGGTACTGTACCAGGATTTCTGTACCTGGTACTGGACAAACAAACGAAGCTATTGTCAACAGATCTTTTCATTGATCTTGGATCTTAGAATTAATCACGGCCCTCTAGATCTTCAATGACAAAAATGCACAACAGTGATAAATTAAAATTAACATTAAATATGAAAACTATCAACAACCCTTAGAGCGAAATGCATAGTCGAGTTAAGTAAGTGATTTGTTGACTGTTGCTATGGAGTTTATTCTCATGGAAAATCGCATACCGGTAATCTTAAGTTATAGGGAACCCGCAACTGACGTCACATCCGGACTACAACAATAGAAAAAATGAATTAAACTGATGGACAAACAATCAGCTGTCAAAATAATAAAATTGCAACCATAGAAATAAAAACAAGTGTAGCAATAGTAACTGCTCGCCATTTAAAACTTTTAATGATGGACCACGATTAAGTGAAAGTTTTGTATGTGTATTTGTTTGTTTTTTGTTTTGTTTTCCAAAATCAGGAGACATTATTTTTTGACAGCTTGTTGTTTGTCCATCGATTCAATTCATTTGTTTCATTGTTGTCTTTTGGTGTTGCTAGTAGCCTACATAGCAACAAATCCTGTACTTAACTTGACACTTGACTGTTCATACAGGCCTAAAATAAAAGCTATCACGGCCCTCTAGATCAATTCTGATAATCGTCTGTTCTTTCCTCCTTGTCGAGTTTACAGAAATCACCGCCTCCTGAGATGAAGCGGTGGATTATACGAACAGTGTCACAGCCTTCTAAAGCAGCGGATGAAAACCTCCACTTTACTTCTTTGAAGTGTTTTCTTCTTTCGTTTTGGGGGATGTTCTCACTGCAGAGAGACGCTTATTTGGCAGTGATGATGCCGGTTTGAGATGAGATTCGCTGAGCCTAGTTAGAAATCAGCACCAAGAGTACTTTTAAAAGTAAAGGTTATGTGGAGGACTAGTGTTATATCCGTTACGAAAACATTCGACAAGAAGGTTTTTAAACGAAGGTGAAATGTGAAGGAGACACTTTCTCTACTATCCTGTTTGACCTTTGTAATAATACAAATGTCATAATATTTTTGCTAAACTTTAATAATACAATGTATTATTATGGGTATTATTATCATTATTATTATTATAATTATTATTTTTATTATTATTATCATTATTATTATTATTATTATTATTATTATTATTATTATTATTATTATTATTATTATTACTTTTATTATTATTATTATTATTATTATTATTATTATTATTATTATTATTATTATTATTATTATTATTATTATTATTATTATTTTTATTATTATTATTATTATTATTATTGTTATTATTTTTTTATTATTATTATTATTATTATTAATATTATGTTTATTATTATTATTATTATTATTATTATTATTGTTATTATTATTATTATTATTATTATTATTATTATTATTATTATTATTATTATTATTATTATTATTATTATTATTTTTATTAAAATTATTATTATGATTATTATTTGGTGTTTAACGAAGTCCTAATATGCAGTTATTCATTTTGATCTTTCGAATTTAAGCCAGTTTGCTCTAATAAGCTTCTGTTATACTTTATAACAAATAAAAAAATGTTACGAAAAAGATGACAAAGAGAAACTGTGGGAGGTATTCAATATGTTTGTATTTATTAATGTAAAAAAAAATATAAATTACAACAAATATTTGAATTTCGGTCATTCATTTAGTGTTTAAAAAATCTATCTTATTGTAGTAAAACATTGGGACTTTTATTTTAATTCAGATAATTTTGAAAGTTGTATTTTAAAACTCAGGGTGTTGTTTCATTTTTTATACTCCAAACAAATAAATGGTATGTTATGCTGTGGCGACGAAATGAAATCACCGAGATTTTCCCCATAATAATTTATACCAGGCTATTCCCATGTGATCTACGATTACATACTACGGAGCGAAGGGTACGTTAAAACCGTACAAAAGCTTAATTTTGATAATTATATCTCAAGGATGGATCTCGAACTCAAAAATGTGAATCTACAGCGCACTGCAGTGTGGTAAACCCTACAAACTGAATGACATTATAATCAGTGTTTTAGGTATATTGATTATAAAATCCATAATTAGTAATAAAATTCATTACAAATAAAAATCATCTAACTATCATGTTAGGCACATTTAGAGCATTCAGTCTGTAGGACTTAAAAAGCAAGACACCATAATCAGGACACGTTTTAGACTTACAAACAACAAAGAACACACAACAAACACAAACAAAACAAGACAATAGAAAGCAAAAGCAAACACAAATGAAACAACAAAACAAAATTAAAACACATCAACAAGAAAAAACAAACAAGCAAATAAAAAAACCAAAATATTTCACAATAATATCCGTCACTATTTTCAACCGTGGAATTTCAATCTTCACCAATAAGTTGCTACATTTTCCCACATACAGCGCTGTAAGCACTAACACACGGTGCCTTTACCTACAATTAGAAGACTACGTGCTGGAGCTATGTACCTATCGCATGCACAGTCTACGCACGATGCAGGTCAGATAACTAGGGGGTGCCATTAAACTACGTCCATTAACTACTCGGTGGCTGATTGGTGCTACGAGGCTATATCTACATTGAGAAGACTACGCGGTCACGCTATGTACCTATCGCATGCACAGTCTACGCATGATGAACGCTGGCTGGGCTTACCAGGTCAGATAACTAGGGGGTGCAATTAAACTACGTCCATTAACTACTCGGTGGCTGATTGATGCTACGAGGCTATATCTACATTGAGAAGACTACGCGGTCACGCTATGTACCTATCGCATGCACAGTCTACGCATGATGAACGCTGGCTGGGCTTACCAGGTCAGATAACTAGGGGGTGCAATTAAACTACGTCCATTAACTACTCGGTGGTTGATTGATGCTACGAGGCTATATCTACATTGAGAAGACTACGTGGTCACGCTATGTACCTATCGCATGCACAGGCTACGCATGATGAACGCTGGCTTGGCTTACCAGGTCAGATAACTAGGGGGTGCAATTAAACTACGTCCATTAACTACTCGGTGGTTGATTGATGCTACGAGGCTATTTCTACATTGAGAAGACTACGTGGTCACGCTATGTACCTATCGCATGCACAGTCTACGCATGATGAACGCTGGCTGGGCTTACCAGGTCAGATAACTAGGGGGTGCAATTAAACTACGTCCATTAACTACTCGGCGGCTGATTGATGCTACGGGGCTATACCTACATTGAGAAGACTACGTGGTCACGCTATATACCTATCGCATGCACAGGCTACGCATGATGAACGCTGGCTGGGCTTACGCAACTTGGGGGTGCAATTAAACGATTTCCTTTAACTACTCGGTAGCTGATTGATGCAACCAATTAACATGTCTGTTTGTGCAGCAAGTAGACTTATTGAAGGGGCTCGGATGAGCGATCGTGAAATTGTGTGACCGTTCTCGCGTATATTCCTTACAAACTATCCAACTACAGTTATACCTATATTTCTCACTCAACGGTTATACTAGGTCCAACGTTACTAGTCTCATACCTACCTCAGATACTTCTAATGATTAAATACATTTTTTATTTGGGCCACCCACCTAGTTAAATGAAATGATTTTAAGTGGGGCCCATATTTTATACCATTTAGTATATGTTTTGTTGCTATGTGACGGCTCCAAAGTCACCGTTTACCTATATGGTGTATTCACATATTGCGCATGGCGGCCATACTGGAGGCCACAGTGTCATGTGATTGGTAGTTCATTGTTGCTATATGTTTCAGCTGGCGTTTGGTTGAAGTTCAACTGCTGCACGTCCAAATTTCGTTTAGCAACATAAATAGGCTCTCTTATTTCGGCCACTCCCTTTGGTGTTCACAATGGCACAAATAATCATTTCCGTACACTTTATCGGGGGATATACGTGTTCAAACTCTCGGATTTCCCCGTAAACAATATTATTCATTTTCTATTGACAGCTAAATGAAACTTGAAATAGTACTATAGGTGGCCTCCAATATGGCCGATGTGACGTCAAGTGAATACTCCCTATAAACATCACTACCATTAAGATAGATTAAAGTCAAGTTTCAAGCTTAAAAAACTTCACGCCGAACCGGGAATCGAGCGCTGGACCCTTTTTTTATACTGAGGTCCAACGTTACAGTTATACTAGGTCCAACGTTGCCCCCTTTATGCACGCTGTTTTAATGCAAATCATCAGATACCTGTCGTATGTCCATACATTCGTAAAGGCGATCATCCGCTTAGTGGTGTGCACAAGCCTCGTTAGTCACGGCCGCTGTCTTCGGAATTTACAGGTAACCAACCCAAGTTAGTAAATTGTTCCTAATGCACCTGTTTAAAGGAGATGGTAGGAACTAAAGAAGTATTGGTACTATAGTTGTCCAGACGAAAGTATTCTGATGCTTACGACACAGCCGAGTCCAAGGTGACCACTTAATTTTCTTCGTTGCTAATTCCTGCCATCTAATCTAAACAGGTTCAGTGGGGATAATTTAAACCTTCCGTTGGTTACCTTTAACGGTGGGTGTGGCCAAACCGCCTGTACACTCGACTAAGCCGACCATGCATTTACGAATGTGTGAAAGAACGCCAGGTATCTGTTGATTTTCACTCAATTGGCGCGGTTGAAAGGGGCAGTAGACAATGACCTGAGATCGGTATGCGAATACTTTCGTTGGGACTACTACACTGGACTCTGCTATTTCTTCAACAAGAGAATACTTAGGTTGGTGCAACTTTAGTGACCTCCTGTAGGGGGGGGGGGGGGGGGGCATATCAGAAAAAGCTGCAGTTCCCGCTTAAGACGATTATCCATTTGGCTGCTTTTTCCGCGCTATTCCGTAGGGAGCGCAGAGCAGCGGATAGGAGCCAAATCTAGGAACATTACGGAATATTGCAACATCGCCAAAACAAAGACATTGTCTTTTCTTGCCGAATCAGGTGAGGACTGGTGGTCGTGCTTGGATCTACACAAGATGTAAGTTGTGATTTTTGTGAAATAAATCCCTTTCTCCCACGTTAAAATAAATACATTATATATTATTTATATTTACATTGATATTTATATTTATATTTATTTTTATATTATGTGTATATTATTTGTTTGGTTTTTGGGTTTTTTTCCCACGAGCAAACAGAAGTGTTCGACTCACCCAACACTGCCTGACGTTTCGGAGACGTATCAACACCATCTTCAGAGGCCTTCCCTCTCGCGAATCTGCGATGACACTGTCATCGTGACATGGCAGTGTCATCGCAGATTCGCAAGAAGAAGGGCCTCTGAGGATGGAGATTGATACGTCTCCGAAACGTCGGGCAGTGTTGGGTGAGTCGAACACTTTTGTTTGCTCGTGGGAAAAAAACCCCAAAACAAAACAAATTACAAATAGCCGCGAGAATATGAGAACTAACATATATATATATATATATATATATATATATTATAAATTATATAGTATCTGTATAGTGCTTGAATTCACATTCATGTCGTTGTAAACAATTTCAGTGGTGAAACGCAACATAGTAGATCTATAACTTTTCCACTGATGAGAAACGTCTTCGCCAAAGAATAAAATGTTATTTCCACGCGGTAAATTCAAATGAATGTCTGAGTGAGATTTGAGTGTGAAAAACGTTGACATGCTTCGCGTCGTACACACGAAGGTGGTGAGGAATTGCGTTTCCGTAGCTAAAGGAGATATAAATAACTTACAACCCTGGGTGACAACCAGCGGAAATTCGGCGTCGCGACAAAGACGCAGGTAATAAGGTGAGAGGAATTGTCGTTGAATCGAGGGGGTAGAAAGCTGCCATGCATAGTAGAGGGGGCTGAAGGTCGTATTTGCGACGTCAAATTTGTATGAATAGGGGCTGAGGAAGGAAGTTATGTTAAAACTTTTCTTCAAATTTCGTCTGTAAGATTTAAAAAGGTGGTGAATATTTTGTCAAAAATAGTTCTTATATAAGCGGTATCATTTTTGTACAATTTTCGGCTACTCTGGGAGTGTGGAAAATACAGTATAGTTGTCGTACAACAACTTCGGTAATGCTTCCGTCACGGGTGGGTGAGCGGCAGCCAACCAGCGGCCGTGGCTAATTCAGATACCTGCTCGGGTTGGCCGAGACCGTAAACACGTCATTGATTGATGACGAAAGCGTTCCCGTAGTTGCTGTACGACTACTATAAGAAAAGAAACACATATGGATCTACTTTCATGTGCTATATGTGGTGTAACTGCCATGAATACATAAATCAATGTTTTTTTTTGTGTGTGTGGGGGGGGGGGGGGGGGGCAGGTGGCTATAAGTGAAGGAAGAAAAATTAAGTTGAACGCTAAAACAGGAATTTGTCATTGATTTATTTTATTCCAAAGATATTCGTAAATAATTTGTAAAAGTCGCTGAAATCGCGGTTATACTTCAAAATCACAGAAATTCGTGGACAAAATTGTTGTTTAAAGAACCAAAAGTGCCTTAAATGTTCAAATCTGTTGTTGGGAAAGGTTTTCTACGAAAGTCGCGTTTATCGTTAATACCATAAACTCTTGCCTCTGGATATGGGAGACCGTATGACAGGATGAGCGCGTTGTGACATATAATAGCTAGCTCAACTTCAGATACATGCTCCATACTCTTTATTGTAATTTTTATTATAATTAACAATTTCACCACGGTAAATTAATTTTTATAAATTTCGGTGTATTTATTTTAAAAATTCATCATACATTCATTATACATTTCTGTGAATCATAAAGGATGTATTAATATTATTTCCATGTTGCACGTTAATATTCTACTGTTCTGTGTGTATTTTATTTTGTTTCAACTTTCAAGTTACATTTTGTGATCTTACTGTGCACCGAACTGTGAATAAATTATTCTCTTGTAATCCACATTTCAGCCTTATGGGTTTGTGGAACAAGTTGTTTTGTACTCTCTCTATTCTATGTTTTATTCTTATACAACAACGTTTATGTATAAAAGAATATATAATTATTAATAATATTATTAGTTCTTGTAGTATTACCCCCTTTAACTTGCCCGCTGCTTCGCATGTGTAAGTACATTTTAGTTGGACCTCACTTTGTGGGACAATGGATTCGATATTTAGGCTTTGTAGCGTTTTGTCCATCTAAGCATCAAAGGGACAAGAGTCGCTGCAATAAAACTCCCCCCCTCCACTCCCTCCCCCCCCCCCCTACCCCCTACAGCGCCATTTACCGCCACCGCTAATCAACAAGTGAGACACGCGATAATGTAATTAAGAAGTATAAGTAAATTCTTCGGTAGCGAATCAGGCTTACTCAAACACCTTTAGCGTTGAATGAGTAATATAGGGTAGAGCCCCCACGCAATCGGTAGTTTGTCTACCGCCTTTTACTGCCCAAAATACTTTAGTCGGGTAGAAGTAGTTCGCCAAGCGACGCGATGACGGAGCCTGATTGGTCGGCTACTTCACCGAAAATAATAATAATAATAATAATAATAATAATAATGTGTTTATTGGTCCTTTAGTTGATCATACAATGATATCGGACAAGTCATAACATAATATCAAAAATAATAATTAAGATTATTACAATCATTACATTGATACAAACTTTTTTACAGAATAAAAAAAAATTTCAATTAAAAACGCCCTAAGCGCCACCTTAAAACTTCCACTCCTGCAATTTTTAATATGTTTAGGCAGGCTATTAAAAAGCTTAGCCCCTGAGATATCAGGACGCCTACAAGACTGGCTAAGATTGTGACCTTAAATTCTAATATCCTCTCTGTTTCTAGTAAAATGGTCATGACAGTCACCAATTGTCGTTGTTAAAAGACCACTATTTAAAACATATAAAATTGAGTTGTAGATATAAAGACATGGTAAAGTAAAAATTTTAAGCTCCTTAAATAACTCCCTACAATGAGCTAAGCTACTGGCATGGGACATGTAACGAATAGCACGTTTTTGGAGTCTGAATAGCCTGATAGCGTGGGGAGACAATCCCCAACAGATAATACCATACTGTAACCTAGACTGGATATGGGCAAAGTACACTAATTTTACCACACGTAGACTACACACGCCCATTAATCTTTTAATTAGGTAACACCCTGTAGCAACTTTCGTGCTCACATAATTTATATGCACAGCCCAGTCTAGCACCTTATCCACATAAACTCCAAGAAACTGTGCAGCATCACACTCAGTAATTGAACGTGATTTAAGATATATAAGAGGACTTTTATTAATGTTGCTTTGTTTTGTCCTAAACTGCATTAAACATGTTTTACTCGTATTAATAAAAAGTTCATTAAAATCACACCATCCAGCCATTTGATTAGCAGCCAGCCTACCATAGGAGTATAGCGACTCTTGGTCAACGTCGCTGATAAATTGATTGGAGTCATCTGGATAGAGTGTGACTTTCCCGACCGTGACAGAATCGGCCAAATCATTTATAAACACAATAAAAAACAGAGGGGAAAGGACCGAGCCTTGAGGCACGCCTATATTCAGCTTAAATTCATCAGAAAGAGTAGTTTCCAATTTACCTGATAAACATACAATTTGACTTCGATTTTCTAAATAAGACTTTATCCAAGCATATGAATTGCCACACACTCCCAAGAGCTCTAGTTTTTTAAGAAGTATTTCGTGACAAACACTGTCAAAGGCCTTTGAATAGTCATAAAATATACCTAGCACATGTTGGTTTTTGTCAATAGCCTCAATAACATAAGAAATAAATTCACCCTAACGCAGTTACAGTGGACCTGCCCTTTACAAACCCATGCTGGTTCTTGTTTAAAAGAGAATTAGCTTCAAGAAACGAGATTAGTCTATTACACATGGCAGTCTCAAATATCTGAGAAAACACAGGAAGAACTGATATAGGTCGATTATTACTTAAGCTAGCTCTATCACCTTTCTTAAATATAGGAACAACTTTTGCTCTCTTTAAAGCGTCCGGAAATGTACCCTGTATAAATGATTCATTAACAATGTGCATAAGTGGGCCTACTATATAAGCAGCCACATGTTTGATAATGTTACATGGAACGCCGTCTACTCCTGAAGATTTGTTCTTAATAACTTTGTCAACAATGTCATAAAATTCTTTCATTAACATAGGTCTGAGGAACATATAATTAACAGAAGTGCAAGTAGCTTCAGTTCGAGGTTGATTACGATACGAGGTGTCATCTGCAACGCAATTCACCGAGGACATTTCATTTTTCATTTCCGCAACACTAGTTCCAAAATAATTGTTGAACAAATCTGCTACCTCTTTCTGAGAAATGACCAGGGTTGATTCACTCTGAATGCTGATCTCGTCATGCGTGACTCTGTTAGCGCCAGCACACGCGTTTATAACCTCCCAAGCGGCTTTTGATTTATTACTTGCATTGATAAGATAGTTCTCATTATAATTACGCTTCGCATCCATAATACGGTTCCTGTACACTTTCTTCATCTCCAAGTAATTTGTAATATCTGACTGGCATCTGCCCGAACGCTTAGATCGCAAATATGCTTTTTTTACCTTTAATGACAGTTGTGACAGATCTTTAGAAAACCAACTTGCTTTTGATTGTACACGTTGCTTGACTTTCCTAAAGGGAAAGGCACGATTAAACACTGCCATAAATATATTCATAAAGGAATCAAACATATTATTTCAATTTCTAGTTGAAACACAGGATCCCAGTTAACTTCGCTGATGAAAGATATAAACTTATTGACATTATTAACACCAAAGGATCTCATCTCCTTCTCCGTAACATCATTGATAGGCAACTCCTCCAGCTTTAAACCGTGCCGAATTATACAATGGTCCGACAAACCGTAATCACATACTTCAGTTTCGGATAAATTGCTGTCCACATTCGTAAAAACATTGTCAATGCAAGTACTGCACGTTTTTGATATTCTTGTGGGCACAGTGACTGAGCCATGAAAGCCCTCGGCTAAAAACAGATCAATTATTGAGTGACTGTGAGGATCACTTACCCCAAAGTTTACATTAAAATCACCACATATTATTGTTTTACATTTCTTTAGGGAAACAATGTTTAATAATTCCTGTAGCTTATTATAAAAAATGTCAAGACTGGCCGACGGAGATCTATATAAACAAACAATACAACATCGCTCCTGTATTGAAGAATATTCTATAGCGCAACATTCAAACACTTTTTCAATGCACAAGTTATTAAAGCAATGTAAATTTTTTGCTTGAATTCCTTCTTTAGTAAAGATTAGAGTACCACCGTTTTTAAATTCTTTCCTACAAAAATAGGTTGCCAAGTTGAAACCAGGTAAGTGAGTACTGGTTATCTGTTCTTCTGATAGCCAGTGTTCTGCCAAGCAAATTATGTCACAAGGTTGGGATAATACGTAAGCTTCTAATTCGTCGACCTTATTACGAAGACATTGAATGTTTGTGTACATAATAGTGCGGCCCGCGGCAGCTCGATTAACCAGCGCATCGCTGAGGGACAGTTGTTGCAATGCGTCACTGCTCACTGGGACCTGTCGTTGCTATGCCTCGAAGTCTATTTTCTGCAGCTCGTAACTGTAGACACGTTTATAACTTGGGCAGGTGACACTGTTAGTTTCATGCTCGCAATCAAGCTTCAAATTCCGTGACCTGTTCGCCTTTTGACAGTTAATACAAGAGGCTGCGTCACTGCCACAGTCAGAGTATTTGTGCGCATCTCCGTAATATCCACACGCTAGGTCATTGTTGCAGTCTTTCGCAAAGTGTCCAAATGATTGGCAATTAAAACATCGCTTGACAAAGATGTAGTCTTTAACGTTGCAACACCGCCATCCAACATTCACGTTTCCTTGCCCAAGTAGGGCAGTTCTAGTGCCCGGGTTGACCTCCACCACCACGTTTAACAGTCCCTTGTTCTCCCTTCCCTTGTAGACAACACGCATACTCTCTGCTTGGTCACCCAAGTTGTTTTGGTTAGTTATTATTCCCACGAAGGTCGCATCGTCAGTCAGAGATGAGGCCTCTACACCGCTTATCATGACACGAGGCAACCGCTTACGTGGGATCTCAACGCTATACCCCTCACCCAGGACACTCTGAGCTGATTGCTGTAAGGAGTTTAGAGATGTCTGATTCTGACACCCTATGATGACGCCTCCACCCCTACCAGTCTTCATAGAAGCCACCCCCAACTTAATAGTATCAGGTTTAATCTTGTCTTTAATAGCTTTTATAGTAGCTTCACTACTCTGAGTTTTCAGTAGGCCTATTGGTTTTATGACAAACGCAGGTCTATGACTAGCAACTTCCACACTTCCCCCCGCCCAACCAGCAACAGCTTCACTGTATTGTTTGTGAGCACTCCCCACCGATACACTTGCTACCTCCGATGAGCCACACGGAGGAGATGAGTTTGCGGCCAGTCTCTTGATTTCAGCTTCTAGGTCCGCGATCTTCTCATTCTTATGTACACACTCCCGCCCCAGGCTAGCAACTAATTGAGAAAGAACGAAATTTTCACGTTTCAAAGATAGACACTCTTGACTCATATCTGCCGACATACCTGCAGCGGGAAGGTTCACTTGTAAACTAAAACTTGCCTGATTCACTTTACATAACCTAACTCTTTCTATGCAATCACTACACGTCCACATGTCTGTTGCTTCACCACTCGTATTTTCATCCCAAATAGGATTCTCACAGTTTACGTGCACTCTGATGTTACATTGGACGCACACCAAACCTTCTTTCACTTTTTTCTTACATTTATTGCACTTAAAAACCTGATTTAAAGCGGAGCCGCCTAACGCACCGGCACCCGCGAAGATATGCGAAGACAGCCGAAAAGTCCGTCATCGCGTCGCTTGGCGAACTTCTAAAGTATGTTGGGCAGCAAAAGGCGGTAGAGAAACTGCCGATTGCGTTGCGACTCTTAACATATATTACTCACTCAACGCCTTTAGCTTACTTCGCCATCTTTGAACTTCCGGTCGTCATTGCAACCATATTTTAATACACAGCCTTCTCTAATATAATTTGTAATTTCAATAATTTTGCCGGAATACATTGAGGCACAGCCAACTTGAACGTCGGTTCAATCCGAGGTTCTATCGCGGATGGACCCGTCAACAATGCTGTGCATTGAGGAAGTAGTATGTGGTCGTAATGGCGGACGCACAAGATGTCAGCGCCCACTAAACGGCGGGTAAAACTGCCTATATAGGTATCCGTATAAGGTATGTCTGCAGCCAATAAAAGGAGCATTCGCACATACGTCGTCGTCAATGGGAATTACGAGACAGACGCGTGAAAGACTTCAACGCAGGTGATATTTGAAGGATTGGAATGCCAATAACGATCACTCAGGAACGTACAGAAAGTTGGACTGGAAATTACCACCCAGTCTAAAGCACTAGCTCAGGTGATTGAAATTGCTTTAAAACTGGTCCATGAACTGAATATGTGGTGTGATAACAGTTTTTGAGAAATTTAATATCAATTACAGCTGTTAGTTCCTGAATTTTTAGTGTATGATTAAAAATGTATAAAGCCATGTTGTTGATCAACTTGTATTCAATATAGGAAAATTGTTCTCATTAACGAATTCTTAGAAAAGTGAATGAAAATGAAATTTGTAAAAGTTCTAATAAACTCGAGAAGTTTTTGAAACAAAACTTTGAAAAAAATATTCTAACCTTAGTGATTCTTAAGACGGTATTGACGAAATGTGTGTTCCTTCTCGTAGATAAGCACGATTATAAGGCAGAGACTCAACAGGTGCATGGGATGTATTCTAGCCAAAGACTGGCTTTAATTGAGATGAAAAACTCAGTCCCCTATTTATCTTTGCATATTATTTTATCAACCAATCCAAAACCAAAAATGATAAACACAGGACAGCAAACTTATCAGACATATTTGCGTATATGAAACAATTGAATTTAAATACGTGTACTCAATAAAAATATTTTGCAGTTTCTATAACTAAATAAAAATACAACACAAGATAATGTTTTTACTCTATGAGAAATTCATTTTGTAGTACAAGTTGGTGATGATGCACTTTAAATTTAACTTTCACTTTTCTAAAATATGCGTAACATACAAAAGTTTAACTTTGAAATTGAAACATCGACTCTGAAAGTACCAAAATTTTTTTTCTTATTTTTTCAGCTGGCGGTACCGGCAATATTGCTATACAAACCACTTCACGTCGAACAAAGTTTTGTAAAAATAAAGGATGGTGATCAGCAATTTTTATTGCAGTTCAAGGACATATACTAGCTTTGCTCTACATTCTAAAGTTTATTTAGCTACATTATCTTTACTGGTTTTTTGTTCGTCATTGTTTTAATCTACCGGTACCACAAGTGTGTTTGTACCGGTTGTACTTGGAGAAACCAGGCCTTAATTAAAGTACTTAGTTTTTCATTTATTTAGTTTAGTGTTTAGTCAGGGAGTATAGACTAAATCTAAATACATCACTCTTCTTGAAATGTGTTCGTAATAAAATATTTCATATTGTCGTCAACAAAGTGAAAACAATTCCTGGAGGTAATTTGAGTTCCAGGGAGTAAAACGAAAAATAATTAAATCAGTAAATTCCAGGTCACGTCATAGGGTATTATGCCTTTTTGTTTTAGTTGCTTATTGCACAAAGAAATCGTTGTGACTGTTACATAACATTCCAAATAACCTGCCCTCATTCCGGACCATAATATAATTTGCGTTACGTTATTTATATTACAACTTCATTAGACATTATTACATTCCTAAGTTGGGACGTAACAACAGTTACTATTCTCCGTAAGCCACAACTGCGCCATAGATTTCATTTTCTCTATAAAAGCAATGTTCGTTTATTTCGCTGACAGTTATAGTTTATTTCGCTGACAGTGACTTTTTTATATCCGCTGTGAACTGGGTACGATTGCAATTTCATAATTTAATTCTAAAACTGTTTAATTGATTAATTACAGAAATACAAACCGTAGCAATATTTTAAAGATTCTAAATTCATTGTAAAGCCGACACAATCCAACTCCGCGTTTGATGCGTCGTCAAGATATCAATAATATATCTTTAAGGCCAAACCAGACATGTCTTCGTGCAAATTAGATTTCGATTACTATTGGTCATTCAAGGTAGGCCTACTAGAAAAAAAAAAAAAAAAAAAAATTGCCCCCATTTTACTGGCGCCATTCCGCCCTAAATTTACAAAGAAAACAATTAATCGGCTTATTCTAATATTTTAACAGACTTGAATCAACGTTTCGTTAATCTATTACAGACGTATCGTGACCTTCTGTTATTATTTTATCAGATACGATTTTTTCTAAATGTGGACCCAGATTCTGACGTATTTTTGAAGTACTAACCTTTATAAAATATTAGTATAATACAGAAAATACTCATTTTAAATGCGTTAGCATAATAGTACAGCATTATTTCGTATAACTCCGCTAACCAATTTTGATTTGAGTACGTACTTTGTGAGATGAACTTGAAATAGTTAGCAGTTGCAAATGTTCAAAAATAGCTACTAAGATCAGATGCGGCGCGAGAGTAGTTTGCGTGACTGGTGGCGCTCTGCGGTTCTTTGTGTAACCGTTACAATACTGTAACCATGGTTTTTGGGTTTGGGGCTGATGGCAGCGCAGCTAGTGAGAAAACTTGTCCCTCCTAGTGCTGGAATGGTTTAGTTGCCAGGTATATACCTATCTATTTACCAATTGCTGCGTTCAAATTCAACTTTCAACCATTATTTCCACCACCAGCCGCAATGACTTGATTCACATATCTATCTCCCTGTACACCCCGCCGTAAGCTATAAACATCAACCAACTTTGATTACCCCCCCCCCCCCCCCCCCCCACACACAAAAAAAAAACACTTTTTTTAAACAGTTATCAAATTGTAAGCACGTAAAAAAACACAACTGTCACCGCATAAATCGAATAGATTTTCACCCGCGACTCTAAGCGAGCGCGAGCAGCCTGTGAGATAAACGACGGACAAAGCGCAGGAGTGGAAGGGGAGGGGGGGGGGGGGGGATAGAAACTCTCTCGTTCATGTACGTTATTCGCGAACATCCGCACAGCTTGGCCGGTCATTCATCTATGAGAGAGAGAGAGAGAGACCGTTACGTTCGTTATTTTCTCTCTAATCCTGAGGGACATCAACTCACGTGACGTCATTAAACGTGACCAATATCTCCCCCCCGTCCCCCCCCATCCCCCACCCCTAATTACCGCACACCGCAAACGACATCGATTTAGTTTCGTCGACGCAAAACCTTCAGCATAATCAATCTTTTACGTATATTTACTGCATGATCAGTATTTTGTATGGAGAGAGAGAGATTTTGATCTATTAAAAAATATTTATTAATTGTAATTAATCATCACTAATTACTTTTAGAAAGTTTATTTTATACGGGTGATGTTTTTTCCGTGGTCTGTACATAAATATATAAAGAATTACCAATCAATTATCAAGCTTTCTGTAAAAAATTCTACGTTTCTACTAGGAGGAGTCTGATTTTCTCGATGTTAAAACAAACCAAAAATCATAACTTAAAAACTTAAAAAAAAAAAAAATAGCGTATTGAAACATCACCATTGCAAACTAACAGACCCATTGAACTTGCCTTGGTCAGTGATCACTGCGTATACACATCGAGCAAACTTTTAAACTTGTTGCTAAGCGAGCGAAGCGAGCGTCTCCACTTGACTCTTTAGGCGGGTTCACACAAAATGACTAAGACTAAAGATAAGTGTTTAAGACTAACGATTTAAGGTTTAACAGGGTTGAAGTATACGATTTATGTTTAAGCGTTAACAAACTTTTATAGTGATTAGTGTTTAAGAACGAGTGATTAAGAAAGTTTATTTTCGATTGTTGGCATTGTTGAAATACATTTGGGGATGGATGTTTCCGAGTACGTTGTTTTCTCAAGGCTTAATCACTCTATTGTTAGTCTTAGTCCATAGCCATTCTGTCTGAACGCGCCTTTATGGCACTTCGTTCTGTTTTTTTTTTTTTTTTTTTTTATGTCTATCGATAGTGGTCGAACGGAAATTCCGATCAACTTGAAATTTAGACCATCCACAAGCCTCGATGTGGATTGAAGGTGCATAGTTTTGAGGCAAAATCGTTCAAAAAGCTACAAAGTTACACCATAGTTACTGCAAAATATTTTTCTGAAACAAAATGGCGGCGAAATATGAGATTGCCATATTTTTCTACAGATTTTTACGGTCACGAATATGTTCATTAAATGGCGATCTGATAAATATTGGCAAAGTTACACAAACGTTACTCGAAAATATTTTTCTAAAACACAGTAACGGCAAAATGTGAGGTAACTATCTTATAGTAAATTTTTGTCCGGTCACGAATATAGTAATTTAAACGCGATCTGATACGTATAATAGGCAGAAATTACCTTTCTATTGCTGTCAATAACTGTTAGTAACGGTGGCGGACCGTGTTGAAAACATGACGACGAAAATTCTTAGCAACGCACATTGCACTGCATCCAACAATGACTGGAAGTATAATAGCTATGGAAATAAGAAAAAAATTTGCAATGTGCATTCTTGAATTGTTGTTAATTGTTGTTTTTATTAGCTTTGAGATCTTTTCGCCAGAATATTCGTAGATGGACGCGCTCGCTTATCAACGCGTCAAACAGAGCGTTTTCCTAGTTAGTTAGTTATGGGTCTCTCTTGAGACACTGATTATAATTTATTGTGTTGAGTAAGAAAGGAAGGATTTGAAACGCCGATATTTTAAAATAGATTGCTTAAATTATTACCTTTTCCAACATTTTGAAGCCAACAAAATTAAAAGACACCATACATACACACATATATATTCATACATATAATACCCAATTGATTTATTGATTTATTGATTAATTTGATTAATTTATTGATTGTTGTTTAACGACATACTCGACAACTGTGATCATATGACGTCGGCGAATGATAGGAGGAAAGGCACAAGTAAGACGTAAAGGGAAACAAAAGGGGAAGGGGAGGATGTGAACTGCCTTTCTTCTGACTTCTCCTCGACCTGTGGGGCCCTACCAGAAGCATACGCCTCCGCCGAAATAACTCTAGGGATCACCATAGCTTTCAATCCTGCCCACCACGAAAAGGTAACAATCCCCAATACTGTCTTGAATATGACAGAACTTCTCTTGTGGAAACGTTGATATTTTGTAACAATACTTTAAAAATCTGTAAAAAAAAAAGCTAAATATGGGGAGAAAAAAATGTTTAAACGGTAATGTTACTTTCTCTTTACATTTTAACAACCAACACAATCTAAAATGCCATATATACGTATCGAATACAGTCGACCATTATTCCCAAAGTCGTTAGAGGCATTGGACATCGGATTTTTGATCTATCTTGCGGGCACGTTTAGTTTGGTCACGTGTTCGTCAGATTGATTGACAGATATAACGAATGTGACGTCACAGTGGCTTGAGCCCTGCTAATGAATACAACATCCGCTTGCGCGTAAGCTTATGCAAATATAGGTTCAGGGGATGGATTCAGTATTAAACTGCCTCGAAATGTCGGATTTTCAATTATATCTGTAGATTGCCAGCGAAGGTACCTCTACGTCAAAAACCGCATAACATTTTCATTTTTTTAATATATCTCAAGATTGCAACACAAAATCGAAAATCTGAGCCAACAGCGCACTGTGTTTTGGTAAGCCCTACAGACTGAATATAATATAATAACCATAAGGCACATCCCCATTGAAAATTACAAGTAACAATAACAGTGAAATTAAGGTTTCCGACACTCCCATTGGCTGATGAGAACCCAAATCATTGAATTACTGCGTCAGTAGCAGTAGCACATAAGTTTGCAAACTCCATACTTAGCGCCGTACCGAAACTCTGCAGTAAGAATGAACCAATCAGCGATGTGTATTCAAAATCACGTGATACTGTGGATATTTTGATATTCACTTATATGACTTGTATGTGATGTAAGTAACTAAGTAACAATACTGAATGTAAAAATAAATAAATACATACATAAATAAGGTTAGGTTCTTGATCTACACGGGCAAACTCTGATAGGTGGACGTAGGAAATTAAGTTGTAATGTGGGCAGCCATCGAAAATGTTACGGTACGGTGTTAAGCTACGGTACTGTTAATTTTCATTGTGGATGGGCCTTTAGCGTAGTTATTTTGATCAGTACATCGATAATTAGTAATACAATTAATTATATATTAAAACCATAATAAATAAATAAATAGATAAAAAGATGAAATAAATAAATAAGTAAATAAATAAATATATACATAGATAAAAGAATAAATCAAGTCGTCCCTTACATTGAGGGGCGCCCGTTGTTTCCTTGGTAACAACGTGCGGCCCTTAGTGTGGGGACGACTATGAATTACAGCTGGCACTTTGCGGGCTTATCTGCATCAGGTGTAATTATGTATTCGTGATTAATGAATACAGTTCCAAAGATCCGATTTGTTATATTATCAAACTAAGCCAATTGTAATGTTAATAATAAAACAAGTAATATTTTTGTTGTAAAATGTTATTATTTTGGATTTTCTGTCACTCTGGGATAACTAATACATTTAATTGCTGAATCTGGACAGATGCAAACGCATTGACCTAAATAAACATGTTATTTAGACACTTACACTGTTACACACACACTGTTGTTGTTGTTGTTGTTGTGCTGACACTGTTATTTTGAACTGCCCTGAGCTAGATTTAATTAAATCACAAATTAATTTCATCCATTTAAATATTCTAAATATAGCGGAAGTAATTAAATTATTGTTTATTGAGTTGTGAGGTTAAGCTTCAAAGCTATTTCATTTCCTCGTACAAGAAGCAATTAATTTTAGTTCAATTACTAACAAACATTGAGACAATTGTTTCCACGATTATAGTGCCCATGAAACATAGAAAACATTGCCACGATTATAACAACCATAACTATTCTAGTGTAACAAGGGACACGATTATAGTGGGAATAGCATACACTGCGAAAGTTGTAGCTCATAATTTGTAAAAATAAATTAACATATATTTTAAGTTATATACACCTTTAATAAATGCATCTGTTATAGGCTATACAAATGAATGTTTCCTTGATGGGCACAAATATCATAACAAACGTGACAGAATTTTAGGTTTTTTGTTCATATCTTTAAAATGACATTTGTCATCGATATTTTGAAATGAGATTTAAAGAAATTAAAAAAAAATATGATAAGAATGATATTGCATTTGAAATTTTGATGAAATCTTACAACTTCAATTTCAGACATGTAGAAAATATTTTTTTTCTATTTTTATACAAAGAAAACCATTGTTTGCCATTTTTTTTTAGGATGTCTGGTTTGATAATATTAACCCTATTGTCATCACAATGTTTCGATAGAGAACGTCATTTTAAAATTAAGAACAAACCATTTTTCCAGACATTTTTGTCAAAGAATTCATCAATTATAAACTTGAAATAACTTGACTGAAACTTGATTGAAAGAGTTAGCCACTTTTTCTAAACCCATCACCAAAATCCTATTCAATCACAATATTAATGATGACTGAGCTGAACTATGTTCAGGACCCAAAAACCCACCGAATCTACGTCAGCACAGACAGACTTCTCCTTCCCCCCAATCCGGCTCTACTCAAAACGTGAAAGTGGAAACGATTTGCGGTCGTTTTTAAAGACTGCTTAACGGCCGATTAATCAAATTCTATTTGTGTACCACCCCTCCCCCCTTCAACCCCCCTCCCCCCCCCTCTACACTCTCATCATCCTCCATGACGTAGGCTAAGCTATCAACATCCCACAGGGAACATTACACTCATCAATCAGTTTTCTACTCTGGGCGAAGAGAAAAACTACTTTGTCGCAACTAAAGTTTCTGGAAGGAAAATGTAAAATAGTATAAGGAAAATATATATTATGAAAGTTTCTTATTTGAAGACATTCAGAATTTTGTTACAGGGATGATTATTGTACTGCAGTATGCTAACATAGCTACAATAAGATTTAGGGACAATCCATATTTAAACTAAGCGGTATCAATAATGGTAAAAGTAACGGTTGAGTCAATCCTATTTAATTGGCAATTAGGTCCGAACTGCTGACTAAATTTCGGATTCGTGGTCATGGTTTCAACAAACATTACTTTAAAGAGTCAAAGTAACAATGCGTTATTGTTCGGAACAAATCGGCAATAGGCACCGAGTTTGGCCACTGAGGGCGCTAGTGAAAACGAATGAAGCGCTCAAAGTGGCAATGTCACGCAACTACCTGATGAAGCAGCGTCGTTCTTCCTACGTCGATAATGACAAATTGCGAAAATTGTTTAATTAAATACGGCTTTTAAATATTTGGCCAAATTATGAATCCCATCAGTAAATCTTAGAAAGGTAAGCCGCCATTTTAATCAGGACACGTTTTAGACGTACACACAACAAATAACACACAAGAAACACAAACAAATCAAGACAATAAAATAAAAAAAAAAAACACAAAACAATACAACGAAACAAAATAAATACGCATCAACAAGACACAAAAAAACAAACACAAAACAAAAAACAAGATATATTACAGTAATATCCAACACCACTTTCAACGACAGAATGAAATCTTTATCAGTTAGTTGCTAAATTTGGCCACATATAGCGCTGTATGTACTAATACACCGGGCCTATAGGCAACACGCGTACGATTTTTTGTTGTTGAACCAAGCACTTAGTATAATAGTATCACATACAAAATTATATAATGCAAGTCCTAAGTAAAAACTAAATTTTTAAATAGGTTTTATGTTGTCGCCTTTATTTAAGTTTCAACTCGGGGATCTGAAACGCGTACAGGCGGCTGTGACGTCATGATTCAGTAGACGTGGCGTAACAGACCAATCGCTGAGGCGGTGAGCGTACACAAAGACAAACCATGACGTCAAATCCTATCAACATGGCGGCGGCTTGTTTTTGTGCCCTTTTATTCATCTTTACTAAACCAATTATTTTTAGGCATGGACTGATCCGTTTTTCCAAATTTAAAGACACAACATTATTTCATAAGAGACAAGGTATTTAAAAATAGATTAAAAAATTCATACTCGTGTTCCGTATTCACGGCTAGTTTTGGGACTGCACCATGAAACCGGCCTTTACTGAGTTCATCAGCCGATTGCAATACCTTGAACGTAACTGTTAGTGTTTTAACTTAACTGTTATGTTTGAAAGTGCAATACCTTAAATATGTGCGCCAACAATGTCCGGGACGTCACGTGAATATCAAGATTACTCTTAAGAGCGAAGGATACCTCTACGTCAAAAACCGCAGACAATTTTCATTTTTCAACTATGTCTGAAGATTGAAACACAAAATCGAAAATCTGAGTAATCATAGCTCTGTAGTTTGGTTTCTACACACTGAATGATAAATGTATTTACCGTTATAATCCGAATGACTTTGATTTTTATTTCATTAAATTACTAAGAAAAAAGGTATCACAGTCATACTGATGATAATGTTTGTTACGTTTATCATTCAGTCTGTAGGGCTTAGCAAACCACAGCGCTATGATTTCTCAGAATTCGCTTTTGTGTTTCAATCTTGAAATATAATTAAAAAATAAAATTTTCTGCGGGTTTTGACGTAAAGGTATCCTTTGCTCTTAAATTGAGGTTTTCACACTTTCCTATGATTTAATAATGAAGCGTTAACAAAGTTGTACCAAGACAGTATGGCATCATGACGTTCACATAATTTCCTTACCATAGCAACTTGAACCCTACAATTCTTATCCCAGCCAATGAGAGCCGATCTTTTATCAATCCGGCCAATGGTAGCGATCCTAAATAAAACATTTATGAAAATGCTTGTCTATAGGAACAAAATATTAATTTAAATATGTTTTCAAGAAACATTTGTCGTGGATATTATGGTGACTGGTGAAGGGTCAAGGCGCCCACCCGGCAAGTGGGAGACCTGGGTTCGATTCTCAGTCGGGATGGGTTTTTTAATTTCTGGACTAGACCAACAAACTTATAGAAAAGTGTGTAAACCTTTATCTATATATTGCAGTTCCAACGCAAACCAATCATCAATCCTTACACTGTCATTATTTTAGCGTGGACAAACAATTGATCCAAGAATAAACACATTTATCAAAACATGTGTCAAAATAAATTAGTATTCACATTGTGTAGCGATTTGCATAAACCGATTGTTGGCAAAGTGTTAAGTCACCAACGTTTATAAATTCAGGAAAGTAAATTCTAATTAAAGATATCTCCTTTATCAACACGTGTTCGGGGTTATAGTTTGTGACTTCCTGGTAGTGTGATGGTTTTAGTTTGTTGTAGTATAGGTATCGTGTGTTAGTACATACAGCGCTACATGTGGCCAAATGTAGCAACTTATTGGTGAAGATTTCATTCCGTGGTTGAAAAATAGTGCCGGATATTATTGTCAAATATCTTGTTTTTTGTTTTGTGTTTGTTTGTTTTTTCTTGTGGATGTGTATTTCTTTTGTTTTCTTTTAAGTTAGTTTTGTTTTTTATTGCATGGTTTTGGTTGTGTTTTCTTTGTGTTGTTTGTTGTTTGCAAGTCTATAACGTGTCCTGATTTATATGGCGCCTTGCCTTTTAAGATGGACTGATAGAATTCATAATCTGCCCAAAATTTTTAAAAGCCGTATTAAATTAACAATTTTTCACAATTTTGCCATTATCGACGTAGATAGAACGACGCTGCTTCATCTTCAAATTGCGTGACATTGCCACTTGAGCGCTTCATTCGTTTTCACTAGCGCCCTCAGTGGCCAAACTCGGTGCCTATAATTCGAATCTGGTAAAAACCTACACGACTCGGCTTACACAGAAAAGCTGTATTTTGGTTCGAATGTCAAGGGTACACATACACATATAGAGTTCTGCAAACGTTTAGCAGGGCAAATAGGTTATAACAACTGTGGAAACCACTGTTATGTTGTTGAATAGGTTATTAGTAATAACCACAACGCGTGAGCGTGGTAAGATATTCATATGGTGCTTTATTTATAAAGACGAGATACGAGACGGCATCGACAGTCGCCATGATCACACAAAGATGCCGGAAGTGGTGACAGTCACATGACCTGGTCACGCTATGTGAAAGTACTAGTTGAGTCGTATTTACACATCGACTCGTAGATTCAAATCAAACATTACATCTCCCCTTTTTGGTTAAGCCTTATACAATGCAATAAGAGAGAGTAAAGCTCATCACACACAATATTATTACATTAAGACAGAAATGAATACAACTAAATACAATTCAAAATGAAAATGGATCTATAGCAAGTACATACAGTTTTAAACATAATCCGTAAATCTAGCAGGTGGTTTTACAATACGTCCACATTTGGTGCGATTATCAATAACAACCCTACCAGGTGCAGACATCTGCTGGTTCACAGCAACGTCCTGTCTATCGCTTGCTGGTTCTTGCGGTAAGGGCAGAACATTGTCAGCATTGAGACTTGTTAATTCTTTTAACCAGGTTCAACTGAACGCACGCACTCAAACCTAACAATGGCCTACAATCTAAGTCAGCTAGCATAAAGCTAATTCTAACAGGTTCGTTGGGACTATTTGAGCACATAAGATCAACAACTCCTATTGGCTTTACCTTGTAATTGCCAAACGTTACTAACGTAGTATTGGTCTTCCTCACCTTAACATTATCACTGAGAGGCAGCTGTTTAAACAGCTTGTTAGGTAGAAAACTAACCTGAGCTCCTGTGTCCAACTTAAATTTTACTTTACCAGTGACCCCTTCTTGGCCCATGCCAAGTTCCAGTGTAGAAGTCCATTCCCTATCACTTAGGTCTGGTCCTAACACACTGTGTACTTGAGACTGCTCTGCAACCATTTCCACAAACAGTTCATTACTGTCCACTGAGGTTGACTGCTCATCTTCTGTCACGTCGCATTCACACGCATGAACACTTTTCTTAGGACACATTTTAGAAAAATGATTTGACCCCTTGCATTTATTGCATTGCTTATTGTAAGCTGGGCACTTTTTGGGCACATGTGTGAAACCACATTTATTACACTTTATTTTGGTAACACTTTCACTATCGGTCTTCTTGGACGCGTTCTTGCTTTTGCTTTGCGGCTGGGCTTTCTTCACGTAATCCACCGGAAACTTCTCCTCCAGGGCCTGAGCTTGTTCTCTGCTGGTTTCTGCTGCCCTGCAGAACTCGGAGGCCTTGTCGAGTGTTAAGTCCGGAATACGTAGAAGCTTCTCTTTCATGCCTTGATAGCGCACCCCAACCACGACGCGTAGCAACAGCAGTGGCTTCAGCGCTTCCCCGAACTCACATGAATTTGCAAGCAACTTGAGTTGGGTTAAGAACTGATCAAAGGTTTCGTTCTCACTTTGAGAGCGATTGAAAAACTTATACTGCTCAAAAACAATGTTTTTTCTCGGCAAACAGTAGGCCTCAAACCGGTTCATTACGATTTGTAGCGATTTCATACCTTCATCATCGATTTCAAATGTGTTGAAAGTCCTCAACGCGTCATCCCCAATAAGGTTAAGGAACATTGCAACCTGGTCCTCAGGCTCTTCCTTGTATCCTTTGGATGCCCTCATGTAGATCTCAAACTTCTGCTTCCAAAATTTCCAATTTTGATTGACATTCCCTGTCAATTCCAGCTCAGGGGGCTTCTTAAAGTCCTTCGACATTTCCTTCTCAAGTTGGATAACTTATCACAACTGAAAATGCGTCCTGAGTATGGTAAGCCTAACTAACTCACCATGTGGCTTGGAAAAAGCTAGGTTAAGAGTCCACTTGCATTCGTAAATCGTGTTATATCTAGTCAATCCGTTATGATTTTCTTAGTTCACGTACTTATCTGACACCATGTTATGTTGTTGAATAGGTTATTAGTAATAACCACAACGCGTGAGCGTGGTAAGATATTCATATAGTGCTTTATTTATAAAGACGAGATACGAGAAGGCATCGACAGTCGCCATGATCACACAAAGATGCCGGAAGTGGGACAGTCACATGACCTGGTCACGCTATGTGAAAGTACTAGTTGAGTCGTATTTACACATCGACTCGTAGATTCAAATCAAACATTACAACCACCTTGTATTGAATGAACCCTCCCCCTACTAACCCACTTTCACACAAAGCTACCACTTAAATTCTCTACACGAGAAAATGTTTTGTTACTTTTTCTTTTCAAAGCGTTTTCATATAACACTTTCCACTCTTGAAATGTTCATGGAAATTGCTTTTTACGTCTCACATTGATTCTTCAAAAAAAAAACTTGGCTTTTAGGTTCCGTGTCGGCGTTTTCCCGTGGAATTGCCTTGGAAATTTTGTCACAGCCTTTGAGATTTGTGTTTCGTTTATAGCAAGGCCTACTTGATCTCCGCCTAGTGGAGGCTCGTCGAACTCTCAAGTTGGCGGAGATCAAGTATAGATAGACCTTGGTTTATGAAGAGTGGGTCTTTTGATCTTTTCAAATATTACACGGGTGAATTGTTATGGAAGTACCTTCAAGTTCGTCATTGAGAATATAACGCGTTGAAAGCTACTGTAGAAGAAAACCACAATCAGTACTTAGCCCCGTTCATGGGGCATTTGCTTTCACTTTGTTAAGAGGAAGGACTACGGCCAATACTGAAACCGCGTGATGTAACGGTTATCAAATATCTCATAATTATAATATGCTAGTACATCACATCGAAAAAGTGAAACCCGGGCTCGTTGAAGCTAAATGCTATGTGATAAATATTTGATCTATTGCAAATTATGGTAATTAAATATACTTTGTAAAAATTAAGGCCCGGTCTTAAGGCCAATCCACAATGAAAATGAACAGTAACATTAACAGTAACAGTTAGTTTTAACCAATCCTATTGGCTGATGAGAAACAATGGGCTCTCATCAGCCAATATAATTGCTTAAAACCTTACTGTAAATGTTACTGTTACTGTGACTGTTACTGTTACTACTAATTTTCATTGTGGATGTGTCTTAAAATGCCAACTAAATATCTTGATTGTAGCTGACTTGATTTCAAAGATTCTGATTTGTGGTTGCCATAGTGAAAACAAGTTAGTGAAGATTTAAATATTTATTTGGAAGACAAGACCTGGCTTTAGTAAATTTTTAACAGCAACTATATTATGAAAACTCTGGACAGAAGCACCGCTTTCAGATGACAGTTACTTTATTCCTTATTCTTAAGCTAATGTTTATAACAATAAGCCTTTCGCGTGAAACGTACGCATGTTTACGTATAAAGTATCTCGTTATACAGTTCATTCTGGATTATACATCGTCGTGTGAGTACTTATTTCGTCCATATCCGCTTTTTCGCAGACGGAGAAAACGGAGTTTGAATGTAAAACTGCTGGTACTTTTATCTGTTACAAGGCATCCACCATTTTTGAATTCTATTGTTCAAGTATGGATACTGTATAAGTATTTTCATAATAACAAAACATTTTGCTTTTGTATTTCCCCCAGAACAGGGCACTCATTGTTGGATATGGACTACAGCTCCTGACAAAAATGAATACATTTTTAGTGCTTATTTCGTCCATATCCACTTTACTCTTATTTTGATCGTATTAGGTGTACCTTGGATAATAATTTATATATTTGATGACTTAGTAGCACAGGGAACTAGATTTGGCATAAAAATATTTTTTTTTTTTATCAATTTATTAATGTTTAAGCTTATAAAATTAAATTTAATAAAACATTAAAAAAAATATAAAAATACTTTAAAATGCCAACAAAAACCAAAACATTAGTTATAATTACATTATACACTGATATAGATGTTGTAATCGTTAGGGGATTGATTAGTTTTCTTTACAAGGCACTTCTTGGAAACATAGTTATTGCCATTTTAGCGTAGGCGAGGGACATTATGGACATTCCTAGGATTTTACTGGAACACGTTGAGAATGAGCAAAGTGGGAGGAACCCATACCACGAGGAAGAGCCAGTGGTGGACCTGTGCAGCTACAAAAATGACAACGACCCTGGCTCAAAAACTATGAACACACATCGCATAACTGTCAGTGAAAAGGATAGGGTACGACAGAGGTAGGGGTTAGGTTGCCATTTGGGCATCAGCAAAGGAAAAAAGAGAAAGAAATTAAAAGTGAGATATTATTATACACAACACCCTCGTTGCAGGCACCGGTCACCGAGAGGAGAAGGAACTACCTCGACTGGGTTTAATTGCTTGCAATGTAATATTAAAATATTAAATGGCAAAGAACTACACGAGAAATTATATTAATGATCTGATTACAAATTTGTTTTTATTAATAAAACGATTTCAAAGTTTTAACTTATAAACGAGTAATTACAAGTACGAGTACACACAAAATTCCAAAGGTTATTATCCCCGCTTATTATTAACAATATTTACAAGCGGAATTATTAAAATTAAAATCATACTCCAAAAAATGCTGCTCTCATTCTTCGATTGGATATTTATGACACGTGGATGAGACGTTTGTAGAACGAATAATTTTTCAAGTTTCCGGTCACACGTCAACCCCCCCCCCCCCCCCCCCCTAACCACCCAAGCAATGACCGCTACTCTCAGAACGGATTGCCTATACATACTCAGCCTACTCGCAATCCCTTCCGCAGTCCGGGCAATTACTGATGAGTAGAGTACAGTTTTATATTTATAGAACTTATATTAGAATTTTATCACATTTCCGTAAGTACAATTAAAATAAAACCTGTTAATATTGTGCCCGTACTCTCCTTCAAGTAATTTTTTTGACGATTATTACGGACCACCCCTTCCACCCGTCTCACAGTTTACTTGTGCAGTCATAATACTATTTGTATGACTGCCTATAATACTGTTCATCCCGCCAACTTTATATTTCCACTTCGGGCACTGGTCAGGCCTACTCAGTAGGCCTAGGTCCTATATCTAGGGTTAATATAAAATTTGTTTATGAACAAGCTCAACAACTTACAGAGCCTAGGCCTAATAATATCAAAAAGACCAACTAGTTATCTGAAATCCAGTTCCTTGGGCAAGTTCGGTGCTAGAGATGAACTCAGATATTGATATAATGTAATAAGCACCTTGCCAAATCGGCTGTCAGCAAGCTCACAACGCAGAACACACTAATAGAAAATCCTCTGAATGCCATCGCAACTGTTCGTAGTGGCCGGCCGATCAATCCCGCGGTTCTGATTGGTGCATGTGGATATGGCTCAAATAAGTACTGACATTTATTCCAACCTCGTGGATATGGATCAAACAAGCACCGAGATAATCGACAGTAATAGAAAATTTCACCCAGAGATTGCGGAAATGGATTAAATACGCATTGACGATATGCAATACCATAACAACTAAAAAAAAGTGAAAAGTGGATATGGACGAAATAAGTACTAGCACGACGACATTCTAGGTGTATTCTACTCTGAGCTTATTCCACCCCAACTGTATGTTCCCTTCCGCTTTAACTTATTTGATATACTTTTCATTATTCATTCTTGGTACAAATTACGTTCAAATCCACGATCCTTGCTTTTCAAATTCCATTCCCTTACTTATTTGCTAAGGAGACACTTTTCATTTTCCTCACTAACTAGGCCTTTAGAAACCACCCAAGAGATTTAAAATGTATAATGTTAACACGACGAATCACAATATGCGCTTATAATGGCGGTACTTTGTGAATAAACTCAACGGTAAGGAGTAGTCTCACTGTAAAAACCGCGCCAAATTAACGTTTTTAATTTATATTTTGAGAACACTACACAATATTGAAAAAGTGATGATTAAGCAAGACTTGGTTTTGTAAGAGCTACAATCTGGATTAAAAAAATTTCAAATATTTCTATCATTACTGTTGTTATTTGAGAAACCAATTAAGGAATTAATTATTAATTGATTTTTGAAATAACAACCGCAATGATAACAGTATTAAAAATTTGGTTAATCCAGATTGTAGCTCTTACGAAACCGAGTCTTGCTCAATCATCACTTTTTCAATATTGTGTAGTGTTCTCAAAATATAATTTAAAAACGTCAATTTGGCGCGGTTTTTACAGTGAGTGATCTTCAAAAATTGAAATTGAAATTTTAAACCTAATTTAATGTCGAAAATGTTCACATAGTTCTTCAAAATCATATAAATTTCAAAACAAACAAAAACAGGAACACTCTTTAATCTGCACGGCGTTTGTCGTTGCAGTTGACAGCTACTTGTAGTATATTGTGTTTACCTAGGAATAAATGTTCAGTCGTGCGTTATTAAACAGCTTCCTAGCTAGCTACCCCCCCTCCCTCTCCACCCCCCCCCCCCTAAACTTCGAAACTTTTCCGTTTACATCGGAGACAGAGATTTGTGAGCTTTAACCGCGTGTTAGTTATATGAATTTTACATCGTGATTATTCAACCCAAGTTTATTATTTCTGACAAATTGCAGATTAAATAAGATGAGAAATTGCTTTAGTCAGCTCAGCTTGCTGTTAATAAATCTTAGTTTCAAATAGATATCAGTTGACCTTAGTGTTCCGGTTGTGGTATGTACCTTATAGTAATTAGTTTCTGTAACTATTTCTTGGCTTGGCTTGGCTGCATTAACTGAACGCAATTGTGTTTAATTGAATACTAAATTGATAGTATTCAAAATCTTGATTCAATGCCTTTCTCTGTACCTACACTATAGTTGAGAAACCGTAAAAATGACGGCCCCCTCCATATCTCTTCCACAGCTACCCGACCCCCCTCAACTCCGTGACAACCTGACAAAATGAAATAAGTAACTGAAAATCAGTTTGTTTCAGTTGTTCAGTTTGTTGTTTCATGGAGTTGAGGGGGGTCGGATAGCAGTGGAGGGGATAAGGAGGGGGCCGTCATTCTTACATTTTCTCAACTATACTAATATAACTTTCTTGATTTATTTAGATATCTACATCTATTATTTAATTAGTTCATTATTTTAGTCCAATAGATATTTATTAATGTTTAATGCAAAATTTAAAACGGGCGTACGGCTGTATTTGTGCTAGCAATAAATAAATACATGAGTTTTGTCTTTCTTGGCTTTTTCGTGGGGACGAAGAATCCCAGTAAAACGAAACGCGACAATTCAATTTATCAAAACAAAATTAATTCTAGACATAAATTCAGTCGAGATCGATTTGGATATTATTATATCTTATACTGCTACTTTCATATAAATAAATACACGTTTACTATAATGTTCACCTGCTATAACATAAAAGCTAGTAATTACACCTTTGTAAGTACACATTAGTAATAACACTCATAATAACACTCTCAACATCATAAAATATCTTGTGTATTACGTTTTACATTTTGATATATTTACCATAGGGCCTACCATAAATTAATATTAAAAAAATAAAACATACATTATTTTTTCCCATTAAATGAATCATGCCGAAAACTAAATTTCCAAAATACTAAAGAAACAAAAATACATTGACAGTATCACAAACCTTTGCGATTTACTTATTTATATACATTAAATTTGTTTTTTGGCGGCTAGTGATCAAAGTGTGAAATATTTCAAGTGAAATATTTAAATTTGAAAGTTTCAACGTGAAATATTTCATATGCCATTGAAATATATTACAAAAAGTTGAAATATTCAAATTTATAGATATTTTAAAACATTTATGATGTGTTACACTTTCAGTCTTCTAGGGCCCGATTCATGTCTATGTCTCCTATGTCATTAACATGTGTGTGTTGTGTGTGTTAAAAACTCGAGTTGACGCTTTCAAACAATTCTGCTTTGGCAATGATCGGCCTCGTTCGGTAGAGAGGCAAGTCTTTATGAATCCGAAATTGAGTTGCCTCCACTTAACCCGCGGCAAAGAGCTTCATGAATCAGGGGCCTAGTATCCTTCCAGTTCCATTAAAACTTGAAATATATCATTCTTGTCTTGTGAAAATGAATAATTTGGCTGCTTTATTTATGCACTGACAGAGGCCACTGTACTGTACCATACTGCACTATCATTCAAAATCCCTATCATCTTCCCTCATTCTAAACATTTTTAAATGTTATTGTTCGTAAAAAAAAAAAAAAAACATTGGATTACGAATATGACTCGATATCAAAATATGAATATTTCGTGAAATATTTCACGAAACTTTCAAAAACATATATATTTCATGAAATTTTCGATAACTAGTTTTTTCTTTCTATCGTGCCTGAAAAGGAATTTACCTATTCCCGCAAAATGTTCACACAAATTCTTCTACACAACACCGAAACTAGTAAATGTTCAATTGTTCAGCTAGTACATGTTCAATTGTTCATCTATTACGCTGTTAATCTTGTTTATTGTGGCAGTTGTAAATAAAATGTGTTCATTTACTTCGTCGTTGTAGTTTAAGCCGCCGTAACAGAGAGAATGTGCAGCGGGGGTGTTCGGTCTGGCGGGGGAGGGGGTATGGAGGGAGGGGGGGGGAGGGGGAAGTCCGTTAACAAAAGCGAACTCATGACCACGAACATTCCACTCTCATTCTTTCTTTGACATCACACTATGCACACAGTTGACCTGTTATACTAGACAAACGTGCTATGTTTACCCTGTATAGTGTGCGATCTATAAATAGCCTCGTCCATACAGCAGCAATATCAAAAGGTATGAGAAGTGCTAGTATAAACAAATCTATACCTTTTAGTTATTTGTTTCCAATAAACAGCAATGAACAAAAGGGGTTGGCAGAAAAGGGATCGGCCCCAAACAAAATTTGTAATTGCCAATCGATTTCACAAATAATTGATAACTATGTATAAGTGTATAACATATAATAACTATTACAAAGATAACAATGTTATGATACTATGTACATATATTCCCTTACTAAAATTTTAAGTAGTCAAACATGTGTCAAAACATAGTTAAATGATCGTTTCATCGCCGAAACATAGTACACACAGCTTTGAAGACTATTTGGTTGCTATTTAAAACATCGTGAAAGAGTATACGTCGCTACCACATCGTCAAATCATCGTATAAACCTAGTCACGTAAGTTGTCAAAACATCGTGAAATAGTAGCCATCGCTCAAATATGCTCAACTATGTGTTGACGATGTTTTGGTTAATAGTTGACACATCTCCAAATACTAGTTCAACGTATTCATCGTCAAAACACCGCCATTACGTCGCCATTAGCATCGCCAGAACTCGCGTCACGGAGGTCACCAGCTGCTTCTTCTCAACTGTCAATTTTCAAAATCTATCCGTTGGAACTGCGGTGAAGTGTGGCTTGGAAGTGGCAGACGTAGGACTACCAGTGACTAACAAATTCCGGTAAGTACAGTGATAATGATTGAAGTGATCTAGGACAACGTTAATACCCGTTAAACGTATATTGTCGCGCGTATTGTCGTTATGCTTTGGCTGTAGATGCCAGTTTCAATGCCCTAGTCCTACCATAACCTCACTTTAGCCGTAGCCTAGGCCTAGTTGAAACCATTGGAAAGGAATGCATGTAGTAGGCCTACTACATTCTGTAACAATAGCAGGAAATGCTGCAGTGCACAATAAAGTAATAGAATCGTAATATATTCCTGCTAAAATCAATGTGAATTGATATTTTTTTTTCCAGAGTCAATGGAACTACATGGCCACTAAACTGTGCTCGATGACAAACAAAACAACCAAATGACTCTTCTCAGTATTGACCAAGAAAATTGTGCTTACCGTCACTAAATCTGCAGTGAAACCATTGATCAATCAGCATTGTTTATGGTTTTATGTGTTGCCTTGTTGGGTGGAGGAAAATAAAATGTGTCTTAGCAACTACCTATGCTCATTTACTTTTACAAGCATTAGAATAAACTGAACAGATCCTGATCCAGACAAGTGAGGTAAAACTATTGGTTTACTTTTAAGTGTATAATTAAAACATACAGGTAGGTACTGAAACATGTGCAGGCGACTATAGAGCAACTATTTAATGATGTTGATAATGTTTCATACTAATACTAAAATAATCACCAAAATACAGTATACCCTACTAGCCTACTACTACTATCTAGATATATATTATTATGAATAATAATAATATATGAAAACGTTCACTCAGCATCATAAAATAGTCACTATTTAGTCGTCTGCACATATTCAACTATGTTTTGACACTGTTTGACAAGGTCGCGGTTTAGTAGTCAAATAGTCGTCTGCACATATTCAACTATGTTTTGACACTGTTTGACAAGGTCGCGGTTTAGTAGTCACATAGTCGTCTGCACATATTCAACTATGTTTGACACTGCGTGAAAGGTCGCGGTTTAGTAGTCAAATAGTCGTCTGCACATATTCAACTATGTTTTGACACTGTTTGACAAGGTCGCGGTTTAGTAGTCACATAGTCGTCTGCACATATTCAACTATGTTTTGACACTGTTTGACAAGGTCGCGGTTTAGTAGTCACATAGTCGTCTGCACATATTCAACTATGTTTGACACTGCGTGAAAGGTCGCGGTTTAGTAGTCAAATAGTCGTCTGCACATATTCAACTACGTTTTGACAGTGTGTAAGAAGGTCGCGATTTGGTAGTCGAAGGGTAGTCTGCACATATCCAGAGATGTTTTGAAACTGTGTATTCATAAGATCAAACAATGTTTTGGATATTGTGCTGAATATGCTTTAAAGGGTAGCTTAAACATAGTTAATAGACTATGTTTCGACGACTACAATTTTAGTAAGGGTTATATTGAAAATTATGAGTGTTAACTGAATATAAAAATAACAAGTGTAAATAAAAAAACAAACATAAAATAGCATTATGACATTTGTCCGCAGGTGTTCGCACTGTCCAATCACTGATTCATATGTTTCGTATTTTAAATATCGATCTTTGATTGATTATAGCTCACTCGTCGATGGTGTTCGGAGCCTACAGGGTTGGTTTACTCGCTTTAAATTAAAGTCTCCCACTGAAAATCAGTTTCGTTACTAAGTGGGTAGACTCAAAATGTGAATTTATTTATTTAATTTATTGTAGCTCTTGAGCATCACAAATATTTGCCATGGTGAGCATTGTAATATGGGCTTTAAATAAATAAAGTAGCAGGAGAGTATGAAATGGCAAGTGTTAGAGAACTTTAGTACATGGTACAAGATAAGAATACAAGATAAGAATACAAGATAAGAATACAAGATAAGAATAAGTGCATCAAATTGGTCGAGACATTCATTGTTATGTACAGTGACAGTGAGAACTAAAGAGTTGAAAAATAAGAGATATTTCAAACCAACCCATGGATAATTACATGAAAATGTATACTTTAACTCTCCTGGAAGTATATTTTAATCGGTCTTTCTTGTTCTGTCTAAATTAAAGTGAAGGGTACCTCTACGTCAAAACGCAAAACATTTTCATTTTTTAATTGCATAAGATGAATGCTACTAGAAATCGAAAATCTGAGTCAACAGCGCTCTGTGTTTTGGTACGTCCTACATGCTGGATGAATATTGTAATCATTAGCATAGTTGTTTTGATTATTAAATCGATAATTAGTAATAAAATTAAGTTAAACTAAAAACCATACTGATTATAATTTAAGACAAATCTAGAGCATTCAATATGTAGGGCGATTACCAAACTACAGTGCGCTGTTGATTCAGATTTCGAAGTCCATTCTTGAGAAATAATTTAAAAATGAATTTTTCTTCAGTTTTTGGCGTAGAAGTACCCTTCGCTGTTAAGCCAATCTTCTACTACGTAACTAACCAAAGACAACATGAGAAATGTGTATTATATTTCTACTATAAACTATAAATATGGCGTATCTACAATAATATAACTATGAAACCAGAGGCTTTCAAATAATAACACAACACAATCTTGCTTGACAAGGTTCAATATTGACTCACTCACTATACCAAAACAGAACTTCACTTAGTTAAATTAAACTGCGTAAAATAAACCCCTCATACACTTCGACTCTAACGAAACAACAATAATTTACATTGTTTTCTCAAGGTGGCAATGCTGGTAATAAATCCCGAAAACCGCTCAGTTCTGCCAACTTTCCTACTAGGTAAACGCAGCGTTCTAAAACTCTCATTAATTCACAGCTGACGTCTAAAACAATTACAATAAATAACGTTTATATACACGTATACATGTAAGGTAATGTATCAACGTTATTAGTCTTCAAAAGATGAATGAATTTACTCTCTATATAATAAACTTCATTCGAATTCCCTCCGCTGAAACGTTCAAACTAAAATCTAATTATACAAGTGTATCGTACATAAAACATTATTATCTCATACGCAAAAGGTCCAAGGGAATACGAATTTGCGAATTTGATTTATTTTTTGGGGGATTTTATTATGAAAACCAACCACTATACACGTAATGTCCTTAGAGACTAATAACAATTCATCAATGTAATATATTTCGTTAAAGAAGTATAGTTCTTCCAGTATGAAAAGACGGGTTGTTGCCGACATCGGCCTGGGCGGTATAGGCTACACTAATTTACCACTTGCGACCGCTTCCTGCGTTGCCAAGATGTGTATTTGGCGAAGAATACCTATCTCTTTCTATCTCACTCTCGCGGTATATCTCTTTCAATAATATCTTGTGAATAATGCTTGAATGCTTGAATAATGTTTTGTTAATGAAAATAATCTACAATGTTACCAATAAAAGTAACCCTTCGAACTTGCACTGTCAACCTTGCAGCCAATTATTGTGCCTGGCAGCTAAGCGGTATTGGGAGTACAATAAGATTATCTGCGTTGAAAGTGTGAACAAACACGGTACAATGTCCCTTTGAGGGAAACGTGTTACTGGATACCCTATATACGGGTGTCCAGAAGCTTATGACACCGCGACACTACACAATATACTCCGTCCGAGTACATCCGGTGTCTGATAAAGTTCCAACCCTATTCATACACCCCTTACTACACAAGGTTGTCCCCAAATGCATAGATAGTGTTCCGACAGTCCGCCATTAATAACTATGCGATAACATGTCTGGTTTTTGGTCGGTGAATGTGAGTTTTTGGACGGATAATCAATTAGGACCAATCTGTAACTTAAACGAGCACAGAACATACAGAGAGTAGAATCCAATACAGACTTGGGTGAGTAAACATAGGAAGACCCTCTTACTTTCTCTCTCCCTCAACAGTCTTCTGTCCAAGGGGTTTACAAAACAGTTGAACGAGTATAATATAATGCCAGTCACCAGATAGAGTGGGCCGGAGTATAGAAGGCAATACAGACTTGGGTGAGTAGACATAGGAAGACCCTCTTTCTCGCTCACTCAACAGTCTTCTCTTCAAGGGGTTTACAAAACAGTTGAACGTGTATAATGTAATGCCAGTCACCAGATGGAGTGGGCCGGAGTATAAAAGGCAATACAGACTTGGGTGAGTAAACAAATGAAAACTTTTTTTACTTTTTCTTTTAATCACTTTACGGTTTTCTGTCCAAGGGATTTACAAAAAGGCTGAAATGTATAATATAATGCCAGTCACCAGTTAGAGTGGGCAGAGTATAGACGGCAATATACATGGAGAAACCCCCTTGGGTGAGTAAACAAATGAAGACCATCGTACATGAGAATCAAATCAATCAATCTATCGAATAGCATTTGCGGTCGTGTTTTGTGTAGTGGAAAGAGGAATTTGCCAATCAAATAACAGATATCGGAACAAAGGCATTATATAGTCTATCTATTGGTTTAGTTGGTGAAAACAGCAACTGGTGTCCTTTGGATTAATATATTATAATGGCTAGAGATACTCTTTCCAGCATTTATTTCCTTTCCATCTATCATTCATTATTTTTAATTTAATATTTTGTAGCATCCATTTTTTTTTCATTAAAACCTTGAAGGGAAAGTTTTTTTATTACAAATGGAAAATGACGAGCCCATCAACTCGATTGTAGCTAAGTAAGGGTGGGTTAGTATGTAATTCTTAACTAAATCCCAGTATGAATGGAAACCCATTTCTCTTACAATTAGCATTTTGCTTGAAAAAAAAAACTCAATAAGTAATCACTGGTGAATCCCAATAGGAATGGAAAAACACCCATTTCTTGTAAAATTGTTATTTTGCTTGTCAAAAAAAAAAAATCTCAATCCAGAACCACTGGTAAAAGTCTGCAAAATGTTAAGAACGAGGGTGCTTTATACAGCTAGACTACTGGGAAATGGAGCCCGACAACTCTCGACCTCTGTCTAGTTATTGGATAACGCCCGGAATAGACATTTTTCAGAATTATTAGCACCCATACATAGAACTAATCATGGCCCTCTAGAACTTCAATGACAACAAGGCACAACAGTGTAAAATGCACCCTAACATATCAAGGACCCTTAGATAGATCTTATCACGGCCCTCTAGATCTTTAACGACAACAATGTGCCTCAGTGAAAATGTATGTATACTCTGTAAAGATTGCTGGCTACAGAGGGCAATTTGTGCCCTACATTGGCCTTCCCGCTCTCGGGCGGGTAAACTTCAATAAATACAATACAATACGCTAAGGAACATAGCTGCATCCTGCATCCGAAATATATGCAGCGGCTGCCGGTCGCTTCGTTGCCAACAAGCGTGCGGAGAAGTATTGAAAATTGAAGTCCATGTATTTAATTCGATCGTAAAAATTCCCTTCCATTTGCCGCGCTTCGTCACAGAGAAATACCAAAAACAGAAAAATTAAATTAAATCCAAAAGGAACACAACAGAACAACAGGAAGAATACAAGCAATAAGATAGACATGTACAGGCGAAAGCTTGGGAAATAGTATAGTAATGAAAAAGAAATGAAAAAATGCCTTGCTTTGAGAAGCATAAGTGTCCACGGACCTTTACAAAGTTTCTGTTCGTCACAGGTAATGTTGACCGCTTTCCTTAAATTCTTTCTCCCATCACCGCCTCAGACCCGACCTGCCCGGAAGGGATTGACTCACTGTCGTTATTTGAAAACACACCTTTTTATTCAATTGAACATGAGTTGTCAGATTTAGGAGAAAGCTTGAATTTTATTGGGTACGTTGACGTCAAAAACCGCAGCTTATTTTCATGTTTTAATAATGAAACTCGAAATCGAAAATCTGAGTATGAAGCGGGCTGTGGTTTGGTAAGCCCCATAAACTGAATGACAAATGTATTAAACATTATAATTTGTATGCCTATGTGATTTTTATTCCGTAAATTACTAATTAAATAAGTATTACAGTCAAACTGATTATAATGTTAGATTCATTTATCATTCAGCTTGTAAGGCTTACCAAACTAAAGCCCGCTTATTACTCAGCTTTCGTTTTTGAAGTGCATTCTTGAGATATAATTAAAAATGAAACTTTTATGTGGTTTTTGACGTAGAGGTACTCTTCGCTGTTTTATTTCGTCTCTTTGACGAAATCTAATATTTTACGAGTGTCTGTTTATCTCAGTTAGTAACGTTGCACTCGTACAACGATTAGTTTTCGTCGTAGAGACGAAATAAGTCGAAAACCAACTTTCATTAAAACTCAAGCTCTTTCTTAAATATTTATTGAATAAAAAAGTGTTTTTCCAAATAACTCTGTGGATGTTTCGATATATTAAAGAAATAAAAGATTAAGATAACGGCCAGTGAGGCACTTTCCAGCACGTTGGGTCTGAGGTAGTGGTGGGAAAAAAGACAATTATCGGGAGCAAGGAAACCTTTTTATACCAGCCCCAACGTAAGTAATCGCATAGCGACCTCAGATCTCCTGCCCCTTTCAACCTCGCTAATTCCACGAAAATCACCGTTCTTTCACACATTCGTAAAGGCAGTCTCGCTCTGAGTAGAGAACACACTACAGTAGTGTTCAGCGGGAGTTTACACCATGGCCACACCATTTCCCCCCGTTTGGGACACCCATAGATACGTTGAAAGATAAGCTACCCCGGGATTTATTGTTTTCCAAGAACGATCGGACCTCATCGCCTTGAAGAATGTGAGGCATTCATGCACATTGAATGAAAACAGGACATGGCTATATAGCTATTAAAATAATTGCGTTCTTTTTGCCGAGTACATTTATGAATAGTAGCAAAATTATGTTTTTTACTGCAAATGTTGCGAAATTGTTGACACAAGTTTTAATTTTGATGAAAAATGTTTTTTATTTTTGTCTGTAGGACAAAAACAACGCAATTTACGAGCAGCATAAAGTGTTGTTATTATAATTAACAAAGTGAGAGCGAGTTGAGTTTTGATTATTAAAGTACATAATAATTTTAATGAGCCTATTTCGATTATAACAATTTTACTATTAAAAGATAGAAACATTCGTTTTGTGATAACAAAATGTCAAATAGGCTATACCTGTACCATATTAAAATTTAATTGAAAAATGCACACACATTCACACACATAAAATGATATGTGGATCAAACTGGAAGATTAATATAATGCTTATTGGTGATTTTACAACAATTAATTGAATATTTGTGTTATTCGCTTCCAGTCAGCATCTCGTTCACCCAGGTTTGTTTTGTCCCCTTGGATATCGAATAGGCGTGTGGTATTTTTGGAAACACGGTTCAATGCAATTCGTGGTCACCAATAAGCAATGTATTAGTATTTGAATAAGGATGTAAAATAACATTTTCATTTTCCAGTAGTACAAAGTCACGAACCAAATGTGATTTTGAACTAAATTAACACAATTAACTATAATATATGAACGAGTTTCGTGCGTAGATACATTTTTGCTATGATAATACAATGTTATAATAAATAAATATTGAGAAAATAAACTTAGCTAGGACTCGAACCCAGACCATTGGTATGCTCTACTGGTATGCTCTACTGGTATGCTATAACTAATGTATTTAATCGTTTCATTCCACGGCGTAAATTGTCAATTTTTGTCGTAGACACGAAATCAAAAAAGTAATCTGTATGAGAAATATGTGCAAATTTCAACTAAAGCGAATTTAACTCTAATTATTGAGTATATCTCAAAGTAAAAAAACAGCAGTAAACATTAAACAAGTATATAATACCTGGTAATTACCAAATACCTGTCTAATGGAGAGGAACAAGTAACACATTATCATATTCAGTCATCTGAATTCCTCGTCCTTTGCTCGAGTTTGAATGGAGATAATTGCTCGACTGGACTTTGCTCTAGGGGTGTACCAAGAAAATTACCTGAAAGCTTGGTGTAAACTCCCGCGGAACACTACTGTACACAGTACACCCGCCTAGTTCGCCACGCCCACTGTCCAGGTAACAAACAGAAGGTCGTAAATTATCCCTAATAGATCGTTTCAATTAGCCGGTAGGAACTAAAGTCAAATTATATTTAAGAAGCGTAGGGATGGAATGAGACCGTCTTCGGTTGTGGGTATTGTGAGCGCGTCAAGCGTGTCATCTGGTAATGGGTCCGAGCTGGCACAACTCGTCCTGAAAGGCAACTAACAAACATTGACCCGAGTCCATGGAATCTTCTATGCATGCAACATGCGGAAACACTGAATTGATGTATCATTATTTTTAAAGTGAGTTTGACATAATGTTTCGAAGGTAATTAAAAGCGGCTATGTACATTGTCGGTATATGTATAACCTGCACTCCAACAGCATCTGCATGAGCCATAATGGACGGGAAAAACAAATCGTAACCAATAACCAGAAGCTAAACATTCGGGCTACCAGATCAGATTTTTGGTTTTAGGTGTGGGGGGGTGGGGGGGGTGTAATAGGTGCCAATGGTTCCTTCCATGCACTAACTACACCCGACAAAATGTTTGTCATATTATAATTAGCATAAGACATTCTGCGTTCACCTGTTTCACTGTCGACCAGCCAATGTTTGTTAGTCGCACTGTAAGACGGTTTGAAGCGAGCCAAAGCCTATTACTCGATGACACGCTTGACGCGCTCACAATACCCACAACCGAAGACGGTCTCATTCCATCCCTACGCTTCTTAAATATAATTTGACTTTAGAGAAGTAGAAAATTAAGTTGGCACCATTGGACTCGGCTGTGTCGTAAGCAAGAGAATACTTATGGGTTTCACTCCAAGTTGAGAGCGCGAGAAATGGCGCGGTCTACAACTGACAGACTGTTTGTGTACCTCTAAAGTCTTCATTCCCCTTATAGGTTAACAAGTAATTGTGCCATTGTCTTGTCATTCAAGCTTCTTCACTCAACGGTTACAAAAAGATCCTTGCTAACATAAAGGGGTCACTGGCAGGGGGTTGCTAATTGTTTTCCTGGTATCTACTCGGACTTCAATAACAAAGATACAAATAGTTTTTGGAAACCGAAATTCTAAAAATCCCGTCTGAGATAACAATTGAACAACCTTTTCAGTTCCAATCAATCGCACTAATAGGACATGACAGTTCCCCCCCGCATTCTTATCTTACCATCAGCAGTTCCAAACTGCAGTGACTCAAGGGGTGTACAGCCTGGGCTAGTGAGAGAAACGAGTTTTCGTAGCTTGAGGTGATCACAGCTCGCAGTGAAACCCCTAATAGTTTGGGCCATCTTTACAGTGTGTAGACGTCTGTTGACTAATGTACGTGTCTTATGGTTTAGAAGCGACGGAGTGAAAAGGGGTCCGCTGGGGATCGAATCCAGGCCTCGAGGTTGATAGATGGCTACGCTGAATACTTTTAGCTTCAACGAGGAGTGACGGGGGAATAGAATGAATAGCTGACGAATAGGAGGGGATCTTCAGAGTGCACAATTGTAGTATGTGTTGTGAAAATGGTAAAAGGCGGGTTCACACAAAATGACTAAGACTAACGATTAGTGTTTAAGACTAACGATTTAAGGTTTAACAGGGTTGAAGTATACGATTTATGTTTAAGCGTTAACAAACTTTTATAGTGATTAGTGTTTAAGAACGAGTGATTAAGAAAGTTGATTTTCGATTGTTGGCATTGTTGAAATACATTTGGGGAAGGATGTTTCCGAGTACGTTGTTTTCCCAAGGCTTAATCACTCTATTGTTAGTCTTAGGTTGGAATTCATAGTCGGCCCCTACACCTAGGGGCGCCCATTGTTGCCAAGGTAACAATTGTTTGCATGTTATTTCCCATAAACAAAACAAATCCATAGCAACAATGGGTACCCCTAGGTGTAGGGGCCGACTATGAATTCCAACCTTAGTCCATAGTCATTCTGTCTGAACGCGCCTTAAATGGTTAACATAATTTTAGTGTATAGTAAAACAAGTACTTTGCCCATATTTGATTCGTGAATTGTTATAACAAGTGAAAGTGGTGTAGGTACTTACAACAATTTTAAAAACTCGTTAAGGTCGGCTTACAGAACCTCATATTAAATCAAGTTGTGTAAACGCCATAATGCTTTTGGCATGATTCAACTTTATTAACTCTTAAATCTTAAACAATTATGTAAACCGACCTCTAAAACCACCGTTGATAATAATATAATTTCATAAAAAGTTCTGTACCTTAAAATTAATACAAATATAACAGTAAGATGGAGATAAGAGCCGACGTGTGGTACGCGCAACAACGTGTAACATCGTTGACTGATGTACGTGTTTGATGGTTTAAAAGAGACGGAGGTCGAGGCTTGTCTGAAAACAAAACTTCTGGGCATTGAGTGATATAGTTGGTGGAGGGGGGTGGGGGGGGGGGAGGGGTACGATACTTTCGGGTCAATATACAAATGCATTGTACTGAAACCCGAACCTAAAGGTTCAGCTTCAATGTGGCCACCACGAACACTACGGTACTGAACTTGAACCAAAAAGTGTTCTGTCCGACACAGACTACTTTAACCCCCCTCCTACCTTCCTCCCCCCTCCCACCCCCAACCGCAGGTCCATAATGAAATGCCATTAACAGTGACCGTGACATTATACTTCGTCTGGTCTTACGTCGGCCGGTACTAACCACATTGAGCCGGTGATGGAATAGTTGCAAGAAAACAACTAGTTTCGGCCAAGTGAGTCGTTAGCTGGAATCGCATCCATTCACCTCTCCATCCGTCAATCTGCATGTGCTCATTCTTGTCATTCTCATCCCCATCCGTCAGTCTGCATGTGCTCATTCTTGTCATTCTCATCCCCATCCGACAGTCTGCATGTGCTCATTCTTGTCATTCTCATCCCCGTCCATCAGTCTGTGCATGTGCTCATTCTTGTCATTCTCATCCCCATCCGTCAGTCTGCATGTGCTCATTCTTGTCATTCTCATCCCCATCCGTCAGTTTGCATGTGCTCATTCTTGTCATTCTCATCCCCATCCGTCAGTCTGCATGTGCTCATTCTTGTCATTCTCATCCCCATCTGTCAGTCTGCATGTGCTCATTCTTGTCATTCTCATCCCTATCCGTCAGTCTGCATGTGCTCATTCTTGTCATTCTCATCCCCATACATCGGTCTGAGTGCGCTCATTCTTGCCTTTCTCACGGGAATAGAGAGCACAATAAATGAGAAAGGGAAGGGGGGGGGGGAGTAATTATTATAACTGGTTTAATTTTAAAACTATGACATATTGGCAATCTTTAAGAAAAGTATTATGAATTTCAGATAGATATTTAGTAAGCTAAGCTACTAACTTGTTTTATCGATGGCATTCAGGTTTCCCATTGGTTGTTGCCATGGTGAAATAAGCTATAGTACCTTCTAAATGTTTATTCTTAGTTTATAATACCTGGCCTAAGAAGTATAAGGTGTAGTATTAAGATAGTTATAAGAACTAATAAACTATAGGTATGATTTGAATGCATTTTATTGGTGGTTGCCGTGGTGAAAACAACTTGTTAAGACCAGCAGAATACATTTATACTCGTGCATGCCATAAGTTGCATTCATGCATCACAGTTTTTAGTTGGAAAAGAAGACAGCTGATATAAAACATGCGGTACATTTACCAAGCATATAAATAACATGACTATATCTGACGGTATTATTATTATTTGTTTGATTTGATAGAAATGGTATAGTGGCAGTATTGCTTGAAGGCAAAGAAGTTAAGTGGTACCTCTAAGTATAATAAATCGAAAAAAGAGAGAGAGAGAGAGCGAGAGAGAGAGAGAGAGAGAGAGAGAGAGAGAGAGAGAGAGAGAGAGAGAGAGAGAGAGAGAGAGAGAGAGAGAGAGAGAGAGAGAGAGAGAGAGAGAAAGAGAGAGAGAGAGAGAGAAAGAGAGAGAGAGAGAGAGAGAGAGAGAGAGAGAGAGAGAGAGAGAGAGAGAGAGAGATCTTATCACTCAGCAAATGACGTGGACCAGCATAACAGGAACCTGCGTTGCCCACATTTTCGCAGCTACTCGACAATCTTCGGGAGAAGCACCGAAGAAAAAAGTTAATCAACGTCTCCGATTCTTTTTTCATTCGGTGTCTTTTTCAAGAAATCTTCTCTACTAATCATTAGGAGGGGGTTTTATGTGTCTAAAGAAGTGACAAATATACTGTACAGTCAACATTGAGAATCTGACATTTTATTGAGAGTCGAGTCTGCCGTATTTGGGGTAGTTAATTATCTATTTCAAAATTAATCTTGGACCCATAGATAGAGTTAATCACGGTCTTCGAAATCTGCAAGGACAACAATGCCCAACAATAAAAACAAGTTTTCAAATGTTAGATCGGCTCATTTTTCATTGGTGTACATATTGTTCAAATTGAAGATCTAGGGGCCGTAATTAATTCTATCGAGGGGTCCTTGATAGATCAATGACAACAATGCTCAACAATAACAACAAGATTTTAAATGTTACGTGGACTCATTTTTAATTGTTTTACATTGTTGTAACTGGAGATCCTGAAGGCTGTGATTAATTCTATCCAAGGGTCCTATAGTGGCTGCCACTTTTAGTCGGAACCAAACCGGAAGCGACTTTAAGAGGTGGGTTGGGTTTGTCTATGCGGTTGATTGAAAATAGTATTCGTAAGGCCTACTTTTGTGCGCTGCATGTGGTCACGGCGGTCCGCGAAGGGTCGTGAGGGGTGAGGGGCACTATAGTTGTCCCAAGACTACCTTACACATGCTTTCGACACAGGCGACGGGTTCGTAGCCAATCAGCAATCGGTATTTGCGCGGGTGTGTCTCGGGCGGTTCGCTGGTTGGCTACGACTGCCCCGGATGTGACGAAAGCACGACGTGTCAAGTAATCTAGGGACAACTATACCTGACCAGCCAATTAGGATACTTTCTTGAGCAGATATTTTTCTCGCAAAGCTGTGTTGTCGCATCTCCCTTGACAGTGCGGGGTAGGGGGGCGATGCACCGTAACGCACGCGTCTCTTCAAGGAAGGTCGGGTGGATCGGGCAACACTGAAGACAGTTTTCAAGTCGCGCGCGTTGAACTAATTGATGCTCCGTCTTCAGCGTCCGGTTTGGTTCCGACTACGATTGGCGTCCACTAGGCCTATAGATCAATTCTGAAAAAGGTCTATTGGGATCAGTGGCTGCCTGGATTAGTGATAAGGATCGGCGACAGGTTCGTCCGTGATTGATAACGCCCCCACCCCTATAACGCCAGCCAGCATTGACGGGGCGTTCTCCTGAAATAATTGATGTACACTAACTCAGCTGATGACATATAACAGAGCCATGTAGGCGTGTCGCATCGTTTGGCTCTGCTGGCGTATTTAACGGTGATAAATTTTAGAGGTCGTTTTTCAGGCACTCATATTACTCACTATATCTTTTAATTTTTCACGCGTTGGCTGTTCGATGGGGAGTTTTTTTTTGTTTTTTTTTGCTCGGCGCCGCCGGAAATGTTCGCGTATAAATGTTGTAGCTTCGCTTTTGGTTCAACTTTACCGTGCAATAGGGCACTAGCAACACCATAAGACAACAATGAAACAAATGAATTGAATCGAAGGACAGACAGCAAGCTGTCAAAAAATAATTTCTTCTGATTTTGGAAAACAAAACAAAAAACAAACAAATACACATACAAAACTTTCACTTTGTAGTTGTCTATCATTAAAAGTTTTAAATGGCGAGCAGTTACTATTGCTACACTTGTTTTTATTTCTATGGTTTCAATTTTATTATTTTGACAACTGATGGTTTGTCCATCAGTTCCATTCATTTGTTCCATTGTTGTCTTTCGGTGTTGCTAGTGCCCTACGGTGTTAGTAACGAATAAGAGGGCTGTGACGACACAGGTCGGACAATGAATCTGTTGCTATGGGGAGGCGTACAACAAGCGACTACACTGCAGCGCTTCGAGCGTTCCGGCCACTGAGCTCTGCCTGCTGGAATTCACCGAAAACCTCTCTAGAAAGCAGTGCACTAATTATTATTGGAAAAATATACATAGATCATGGATTTATAATAGTACCTACGGTACTGGATGTCTAGCTCTGTAGTAAGCGGTGATCGTATAAAGTGCAGTGAGATTTGCAATGCATTATGGGTGGCAGGCATTTTGTTCCTGGTTGTCAATGTCAAGGCCAGCTGTTAATTGTTGTTTCGTTATTGTTTGAGTTAATTGTTACGCCTAGTTACATGTTTACAAATATCAAATCGTTACGTTTTTGTTTTCTTTGTTTTCTTTGGTGTTTGATTAAAGAAATACGATATTAAAATTAAGTTAAACTATAGGCCTAGGCCTAGGAGGCCCTATAGACCTAGGGCCTAGGCTTAGGAGGCCCTATAGGACTAGGCCCTAGGCCTAGGAGGCCCTATAGGCCTAAGCCTAGGAGGCCTAGGGCCTAAGCCTAGGAGGCCTAGGCCCTAGCACTTCAGTTGAAGTCTATGAGCCTACATTAAGTTTGTATTTTTTAAAATTCGAGTGCAAAAATCTAAACGTTATTACCCGTAGAATAATAATTGCTTGACGGTCGCGTGAAAAACCACCACCTGGGACCATAGAAAAATAACTGGTCTAGCGACTACGATGCTAATTTCGTCACCAGTTTTGACAGATCACAGCCTTGGATGAGTCAATAATGGTTGATCAATCAGAGTCTACCTCAAACTCATCCAGAAGGCTGTAATTTAAGGAACAAAATGGCGTCAGCCGCTCGTCGGCCGGATGTACCTCAATGAAACAGGAAGTTCCATTGAAGCTAGACCTCCTGAAGATACAACTCCATGCATAGATTTCAGAAGAAGAGTAGAAGTCAAGTAGTCTTTCCAACGACTTAGAAATTCGCATTGTTGAAAGTTTTGTGTATCCAATATTCAGTGACTGTTGGCCAGATCGCTCACAACGCTCTCTGTGCACTTGTTATACCTCCCCATAGTTCCCTCACATCGAGCTAAGAAGCAAGGTGTTGTCGTCACGGATTATGAAATAGTGAAGTGACGCCCCCACTGAGGTGTCTATTGTGACCGACTCGAGCCTACCCGAAGGGTCTGGTCTCACTGGCAGTCGACAGCTCAGTCCTTGAGACATTCAGCCCTTTATATCTGAGTCGGTCACAAAAGACACCTCAACTCTACTAATTCAACCTGTATCTCTATGCTGTGTCACATGCTTCATTTCACTATTAAATAATCCGTGACGACAACACCTTCTGTAACTTTTTAACTCGATGGAACAATTGGTAGTTTCACTGTCTTGTCTTTCTTTCATTCGCGCACATTGAATATTTGTTCGAAAAAAAAAACACTGTAGGTTGATTATTTTTGTATTCGAAACTAACGCTGTAGAAGCGCTAGAAATAATATACCTATTTCAGAATTGATCTAGGACCGTTCGGATCTTGAATTACAACAAGTCACAACAGAGAGAAATGCACCTTCATTGATCAATCAAGGACCCTTAGATAGAAGTAATCACTAGATCAATCGATCAATCGATCAATCGATTCTGAAAATCGTCTATTTATGGTAGATATATTAGCCCCAACGTATTTGCATATTGACCTCAGATTTTTATCTATAGCATATTTCATGCACGCTTATTCAAAGAAAATCAACACATTGCTGGCGCTCTTTCATACATTTGTAATAACTGCAATCTTTCGCTGAGAAGAGTGTAAATGTAGAGTGTAAGTGTAGAGTGTAAGTGTAGAATGTAAGTGTAAGTGCACAAGCCTAACTAGCTACGCCCACCGTTCCTGGTAACCAACGGAAGGTAGACAATTATCATTTGAATGGAACAGTTTCAATAAAGTATTAGAAACTAGAAAAAAAGAATGAAAGTTTTAACTGTACGCTGTAAGTGTGAGAAAGTAGCAGTGCAAAACCCTATTTATTGTCAAGACCCTTTCTAACGGGGTATTCAAGCAAAGTGTGTTCAATTACCGCCAGGCCCAGACTGAGACCATTTGGGGCCCTCAGCTAAAACCTGTACAGAGGCCCTTCTCCGGAAATGTTTTGAAAATTAGGTGCTTGAAAACGCGTTTTTACGCTATTTTGGCACTTATAAAGGAGAAATTCAGCTAGGTTTTCATACAAATATTATGATTTTCAACTTTTGTTGGCTTTATTATTTATATAAATAAGAAATTCACAGTATTTTTAGGATACCACAACACTACAAAACACATTCTGTAGAACTGCCAATAATTACAACGGAGTTCAAAATAAAGTGCAGTATTTTATTCACACCAAAGCATAAATGAATTACGTCAAAATAATTTGCGTGATAAAAAATAATGACAAACGGATTTTAGGGATTAGGAAAATAAAACTTACATTTTTTTTTTTAAAGTCCTGAGTATTTAACAGTTCACAATGTTGTTATACTAGAACCAAACGGGCTTAGCTTAACTGAGATGATTTGACATTTTACTCCCCTAGCCCTAAAGTAACAGCTTCTATGTAAAGCAACTCGCTTGTTAAAGCTACTTCATCTGTTATTTTATTTTTGTCCAAATCATAAAATAAATCCCTCTCGACATTAATAAAAAGCAGACTGGACATACGGTCTTGGCCTGAAGATGACCGAAGTCGATTTTTGACTATTTTAAGTTTAGAGAAAAACTCGTTCACATGTGACTTTTTTTAACGTTATGTGGGGGCCCCTTTGGGGCCCCCTCGGGCCGGGGGCCCTCCGCGATCGCGGACCTGCGGACCTGGCCAGTCCAAGCCTGATTACCGCCCACTTGGAGCGCGCCATATACGCATGCTCCGAGACAATGTCCACTAGATCGCTAGTAGCGTGCGCGCATAATAATGCGATTTTGTAGTTGGATCCAAAATGGCGATTTTGGATCTCATTCAATGACCTTGTTTTGGAGTTCGACGACACCCCGCCAGGGGATTTTCGCTTACTTTCCGCTTGGAGCGCGCCATACACAATGTCTCACGAGTTCTCGTCTTCTCCGAGAGAGATACTCTTTCAAACGACGTATTCGAACATTAAACATGTAAATATTACTGGTCTAAGATTTGAACATATATAATAGTGTGTTGACTTACCTTCCGCTTGGAGCGCGCCATACGCATGTCTCGCGAGTTCTCGGCTTCTCCGGGAATCTGTTTCCCCCAGACGACAATAGCGATCCTGGTGTAGGTGAAGACAAGTACGACGAGCGGTACGAAGTACTGCAGCGTCATCAGGGTCACACTAGGAACAGAGAACGCATGGCCTTGGTTAAGGTCGGTTTTAATTTATTTAAGATTAAGGGTTAACGAAATTAAATCAATCCAGAAGCATTTTTAATGATGTTCACACAACTTAAGATTCAAGATTTAAAGAAATTCAAAGCAACGTTAGCTCTTATATCTAAAATTCTTAGCTAAGCCAATGATAGGTGACGTTTTATAAATCCGGCAAATGATACATTTGTCACAAGACTACCGTACACATGCTTTCGTCACAGGCGACGGGTTCGTAGCCAATCAGCGATCGGTATTTGCGCGCGCTTGTCTCGGGCGGTTCGCTGGTTGGCTATGAGTGCCTCGCCTGTGAGGAAAGCATATGTAAGGAAATCTAGTGCCAAGTATAGCGATTCTAAGTAAAACAGGAAAATTCCAGCTATAAAAAGAAAAAAATGCTTACAATACAATTCTATAACTGAAAAGCACCATTATAAACCACCCTAATTACTTGTGGCCAAACCATCATGTTAATGACAAAGATAGCTGTAATTAACAACAACATGCTATTTAAGACATTTCGTAAAAAAAGCAAAATCGGACGAAAGTAAACACAGCTATAAATAAATCATATTTTTGGGTGCCATATTGGAAAATGGCGTCCTGCATGGAATGCCAGCGTGTCTCCTCGTCTTAAGTCAGTCATTATGCTCTAAAGTCTAAAGAGTAGCTCTGCGTAGTGTCACCTTCTTATCAATATTTTTAGTGTTTTTTTGTGAACCACTGCCACTATTATGCCTGGTTTTTCAATCAGCTTTTCAATCAGTGGTTAGCATAACCAGTACTATTACCAACTTGTAAACGAAAAATGTATTTTCAACTTAAGAATACATTGAAATCCATTTTTTTTAGTTAAAACAGATTTTTAGAGTACATGTTGTTTGAAAAAAAGTAAAATAGCATAACTTAGTTTCAATTTATTGAATTTATTGGCTCAAATATTTGATAATGCAGAAAAACAATTCTTTGGATATCTTTTGCTTATTGGCTATTATTTCTTGATGACAGAATGCACAGTCGAGTTAGATGTGTGGTTTGTTTATGTTTGCTATTTCTTCTTATGGAATTAAAAAAAGAACAAGTAATAAAACAATTTCATGGCAACAATTAACTTGCCCCTTGACTGTGCATACGGGATACGGCCATCTATTAGACAAGAGTTACAAGCATGGGCGGCGGCAGGATATTTTGCAAGGGGGGCAAAGTGAAATAACACTTTCTACCTGAGTGAAGGAGGTGTCTGGAGTGGGGGGAGTGGGGGGGGGGGGGGGACCGCCCCCAGTTAGCCCCGCGCGGCGCTTTTTTATTTTCATCAATTTTCAACCGATTTCTGGATGTTAAAGTAGGTTCCGAATGGAAGGAATTGAGCCACGTACTTCGCCAAAACATGGTTGTATATTTCAAATGAAACAAAAAGAGTATATGACGAAGATTAATCATCAACACTTAGGAACATCTCGAGAGATGCCATGATTGACTAGTCACAAGTATATAATGTCAGTTAATTATTAAATTTGTTAAAAAAACTTTAAAAATATAGGTATTATAATTATACACTATCTTACATACGTATCATCATAGGCCTACTGCCAATTAAATTTTAAACAATCCTTAAAATCCAGGGGGGAGGGAGGGGCAAGCGCCCCATCCCCTTTGCCTCCTTCAGGACGGGCATTGTAACAAGGAGACTTTTGATATTTGGTAAGAAAAAATATCATAGCATTATAAAGTTGGTAATAGCACTTATTATGCTAAATTAAACTATTTAAAAAAATGTATATTAAGAAACTGTTCGAAAAACCGGCCCTTAGTATGCATGTTAAATTCCTTCGGTTGTCGTATAGTCAATGGTTTCCCATTGGGCAGCTGTCACAATGGCATCCGGATAACGTTTGATTACAATGCCAGGCGCAACCCTGTAGCCCTGAGCGTCTTCGAACTTGAGTCACGAACTATGAGACGTCTTAGAAGGGGTTGTGATTGCAGCGTCGCCCCAGGTCGCCCCAGGCAGGGGAGGGTCTCTAATCCCACACCCGGCTACCACAGTGATGTCGCCGCGACCACCACAAGGCTGTGTCCGAGATATACTAGTGCTTCCTTGCTTGCTTGATTCTTCACTTCTGTTTGTGATCAAGGCTGTGTCCGAGATATACTTGTGCTTCCTTGCTTGTTGATTCTTCACTTCTGTTTGTGAGCAAGGCTGTGTCCGAGATATACTTGTGCTTCCTTGCTTGTTGATTCTTCACTTCTGTTTGTGAGCAAGGCTGTGTCCGAGATATACTTGTGCTTCCTTGCGTGCTTGCTTGATTAGTTACATCTGTTAGTGATCAAGGCTGTGTCCGAAATATACTTGTGCTTACTTGCATGCTTGATTCTTCACTTCTTTGTGATCAAGGCTGTGTTCCTGATATGCCTGTGCTTCCTTGCTTGCTTGATTGATTCTTCACTTCTATTTGTGAGCAAGGCTGTGTCCGAAACATAATTGTGCTTCCTTGCTTGCTTGATTCTTCACTTCTGTTTGTGATCAAGGCTGCGTCCAAAAGATTGGACGTACTTGCTTCCTTACTTGTATTTGTGATTGTGTGTTCAACAGACTATACTTGCGTGATTCTTTATTTGTGTTTGTAATTAGGGGTGTGTCCAAAATATGATATAATTCTTGCTCATTGGCTTATGTTCGTGATCATGTTTGTGTCCAATATAGACAATACTTTTTTTTGTGATTAAGGGTGTGTCTATAATATACTTGCTTCCTTATTTATTTGTGGTTGTGACTAAGGATGTGTCCAAATGAGTCTACTGGCTTGCTACTTGTGATTGTGATTGTCCAAAGGCGTCTGAAAGGGGAAGTGTGTGCTTCCATGCTTGTATGGTTCCTTTTTACTTGTCGTTGTGACAGGGGTGTGGTGTACTCTAAAAGAGATAACTTGTGCTTTGTACATTGATTAGTTTTTGAAGCTACATGATTAGTCCATATTTTCATTTTCTATTGTGATTATAAATCTCCATTGTTTCGTTTGCAGCCCACACGTATTTGGCGCCATGATGGAAGCGATAGTGCTGCAACCTATGAGCGAAACCAAGAACCTACCGACTCGAGCCAGCGAACAAATGAATCCATTAGCCCACACCCACACTCACACACATGGTCCATTTCTAAAGGGATGAGGAAGTGGCCCTTTTTGTTATGTCCATATCACTAATGGAGGATATCGGTTTTATTACTTTATTGGCTGTTTTCACCGGAAGTTGGCGCGAGTGGCTGGCGGGAATTGCAATTCTCATTCAATTTAGTATGGACATTGGTTGTAAATATTGCCACCATTGTTTGTTTTCACTGCGTCACTGGCCACTTGTGACGTCATCGGCTCGTGCGTCAGTGGATGTTCATTGACGTCAAACTGAAAGTTAATTAATCAACAACAAACATTTTCCAGCTTCCACTGTTTAAGCGGAGTGACAAATACGCTGTGTACGACGTAATCGCATAGGTAATATAACACCTTGTTATAAACAAATTATTTATACTTCATAACTTTGAATACGAGTTGTAAAACATTTAATAACAAAATAAATTAGAATGTGAATAATAAATTAAAAAGGTAAACACTTGCATTTTTTAATAACATTTTTTTTTGTATATAAAATTTACGGAAAACGTGAATTGGTAAAGTATTCATTGAAAAGCTACAACCTTGGTAGAGATGAATGTGTAGTAATGTAATAAAGGGGCAAAGAGAGAAACGACGTTTAAAAATAAACAAGACAAAATAAAATGTAAAGAAAATGAAGAACGAGTGGGATGAATATAAGCAAAATGAATACAAAATAAATGACAAAGACGCAAAATACAATCTAAAAAGAAATAGAATAATAATAAAGGAAGAATGTAAGTATCGGCGTGTTTACTTTCGTTCTTACTAACTCCCCCAAGCGACCTATTACTTAAACAAACACAACGAGTAGCATTGGGTACAACGAAACATATCGAAGCTTTATTTACATTCTAAGTAAACATTTTTCAGACTGTAAATAAAAAGCGAATGAAGTCAAGAACATAATATGCATACAACAGACAAAGCAATTTTTTGGGAAGAAAATTTCATATATATACTTTTGATAATATCTTGCCAAGAACAAAGTCATGATCGTCATGATATAAAATATATACAAACCGAACAAATCTATGTTGATTGGTTCAGGTAAGTTCCGCATGTACAAGAAAAATTTCTAATTGTGTAATGTACATGAAAAAGATAAATAAAATATAGCCATGATTAACTATGTAGCAAGATTCTCAGACAACATTATTGTTGACGAGGTGGATCCTAACAAACAAACCATGTTTATTAGATGAGCGTAGCGAAGCGGAGTGAATCTTTCCATACAACTCGATCGGCGCTTTGTCTGTGTGTGTGTGTGTATGTCTGTATGTATGTGCGCTAAATTTTGTTCGTCGCGCACAGGTCAAAAGGCTTGACGTATTTGGCTGAAATTTTCGGGCAACGTTCGTGACTACTGAACTCGATGCTGTTAACATAACCAGCAAAATTCGTCAAGATGCCAACCTATAAAAAATTAATTACTGAAAAATAAAATTTGTTTATTTATTAAATTAAATAAAAACTTACAAACGGATTTAAATAATGTTTCACATGTAGGTTGATATCAACAGTACCAACAATTGACAATATTTTTAAAATTGTACGTTTATCCGCCATGTAATAAAAAAATATTGTTTATTTACAACAATAATTTCTTCATTTCTACAGTGTTCCGCCGATATGATTCGCATTTGCGGACTTTTGCAATTAGATGCACATAGTATACACCAAAAATAGCGTACGTAAGAAAAACTATGTACTATTATTTAGAATCTCGATACCTTTCATCAAATGGCTACAATGACATAAGATGCCAACCTACAAAAAATTAACAACTGAAACACATGTTTTGTTATTTATTTAATTAAATTAAAACTAACACACGGATATTAATGTTTTTTTACTATGTAGGTCCACATTAATACTACCAACACGCGATATTAGTTTCAAAATTGTAGCTTTAACCGCCATGTTATAAACAAATATTGTTTATTTACGGCAGTAAATTTCCTTGGTTTTTACAGTGTTCCACCGATATGATTCGCATTTGCGGACCATTAAAGTTAGATGTACATAGTATGCTGCCGAAATGGCTTACGCAGTCAGACCTTTCCCACTATGTATTTGGAATTTTGATAGCTATCATAGAATGGCCACAATGACGTGTTATGTTTTATGACGTTCACGGCAAACATGCAAAAGCTAACAACGAACTTGGTCAACAAATTTAAAAGCTTTTATTATGATTTAAAAGCGGGTTATTGTATGATTCAACAATATTTCATTTCAGATATAGTCTGTATCTACATTATGGAACTTTCCATACACTGATAGGTTTAATAGTTTATGAATTAGAGCCTATTGAGTAGACCACGGTCGAATGAAATTATGCGGAAATCCATCAACTTGAAGGTTTTAATTTCTTTAAAGAAAGCATTTATTAGCATCATATCAAGAAATAATATACCTAAGTTACAAGGTTGTAACTTGATCCGCTATCTTGTAAATAAATCATATGTTTATTATAAAGGTGTTTTTTTTTTTTTTGCAATATGATATGCAAATGATTTATTTGATTTGATACATTGAAAAATATCGCTCATCTGTCAACGCGGAGCGTTTTCCTAGTTAGATGAGCGTAGCGAAGCGGAGTGAATCTTTCCATACAACTCGATCGGCGCTTTGTCTGTGTGTATGTATGTATGTCTGTATGTATGTATGTGTGTGCGCTAAATTTTGTTCGTCGCGCACAGGTCAAACGGCTTGACGTATATGGCTGAAATTTTCGGGCAACGTACGTGACCACTAAACTCGATGCTGTTAACATAACCAGCCAAATTCGTCAAAATGCCAACCTTCAAAAAAATAATTACTGAAAAAAATAATTTGTTTATTTATTTAATTAAATGAAAACTTACAAACGGATTTAAATTATGTTTCACATGTAGGTTTATATAAACAGTACCAACCATTGACAATAATTTCAAAATTGTACGTTTATCCGCCATGTTGTAAAAAAATATTGTTTATTTACAACAATAATTTCTTCATTTGTACAGTGTTCCGCCGATATGATTCGCATTTGCGGACTTTTGCAATTAGATGCACATAGTATACACCAAAAATAGCGTACGTAACAATACCTCTGCACTATTATTTGGAATTTCGATAGCTGTCATAGAATGGCTACAATGACATTCGATGCCAACCTACAAAAAATTAACAACTGAAACACGTGTTTTGTTATTTATTTATTTTAATTAAAACTTACACACGGATATTAATGATTTTTTATACGTCGGTCAACATCAATAGTTTCAACACTTGACAACAGTTTCAAAATTGTAGCTTTAACCGCCATGTTATAAACAAATATTGTTTATTTACGGCAGTAATTTTTTTCGTTTTTACAGTGTTCCACCGATATGCTTCGCATTTGCGGACCGTTAAAGTTAGATGCACATAGTATGCTGCCGAAATGGCTTACGCAGTCAGACCTTTCTCATTATGTATTTGGAATTTTGATAGCTATCATAGAATGGCTACAATGACGTGTTATGTTTTATGACCTTCACGGCAAACATGCAAATGTAAACAACGAACTTGGTCGACAAATTAAAAAGCTTTTATTATGATTTGAAAGCGGGTTATTGTATGAATTATTAATATTACATTTTAGATATAGTCTGTATTTACATTATGGAAATTTCCATACACTGATAAGTTTAATAGTTTATGAATTAGAGCCTATTGAGTAGACCACGGTCGAATGAAATTATGCGGAAATGCATCAACTTGAAGGTTTTAATTTCTTTAAAGAAAACTTCTTAACGGATTTAAACAATATTTCGTGCATTTATTAGCAACATATCAAAAAACAATACACTTAAGTTATAAGTTTGTTACTTGATCCGCCATCTTGTAAAAAAATCATATGTTTATGATAAAGGTATTTTTTTTTAAAGAGTAATATGATATGCAAATGATTTATTTGATTTGATACATTGAAAAAAATCGCTCATCTGTCAACGCGGAGCGTTTTCCTAGTTTTAAATCGAATATGTGCTCACTGGACGTGTCCGAATTTAGAAAGGGGCTACAGTAGCCTATACAGTTATCCCATAAATGGTCTAAATCCGCCAGTGTCTGGCACTGCATTATTAGATGAGCGTAGCGAAGCGGAGTGAATCTCTCCATACAACTCGATCGGCGCTTTGTCTGTGTGTATGTGTGTGTGTATGTATGTATGTGCGCTAAATTTTGTTCGTCGCGCACAGGTCAAACGGCTTGACATATTTGGCTGAAACTTTCTGTCAACATTTGTGACTATTAAACTCGATGCTGTTAACATAACCAGCAAAATTCGTCAAGATGCCAACCTACAAAAAATTAATAACTGAAAAATAAAATTTGTTTATTTATTTAATTAAATGAAAAATTACCAACGGATTTAAATAATGTTAATCATGTAGGTTAACATAAACCGTCCCAACAATTGACAATAATTTCAAAATTGTACGTTTATCCGCCATGTTATAAAAAAATATTGTTTATTTACAACAATAATTTCTTCATTTTTACAGTGTTCCGCCGATATGATTCGCATTTGCGGACTTTTGCAATTAGATGCACATAGTATACACCAAAAATAGCGTACGCAACTATACTTATGCACTATTATTTGGAATCTCGATAGCTGTCATAAAATGGCTACAATGACATAAGATGCCAACCTACAAAAAATTAACAACTGAAACACGTGTTTTGTTATTTATTTATTTGAATTAAAACTTACACACGGATATTAATGATTTTTTATATGTACGTCCACATCAATGCTACCAACACTCGACATTAGTTTCAAAATTGTTGCTTTAACCGCCATGTTATAAACAAATATTGTTTATTTACGGTACACATTTTCTTCATTTTTACAGTGTTCCACCGATATGATTCGCATTTGCGGACCATTGAAGTTAGATGCACATAGTATGCTGCAAAAATGGCGTAGGGAGTCAGACCTTTCTCACTATGTATTTGGAATTTTGATAGCTGTCATTGAATGGCTACAATGGCGTGTTATGTTTTATGACTTTCACGGCAAAAATGCAAATGTTAACAACGAACTTTGTAGACAAATAAAAAAGCTTTTATTATAATTTAAAAGCGAGTTTTTGTATGATAAAACAATAATACATTTTACATATAGTCTATATCTACATTATGGAACTTTCCATACACTGATAGGTTTAATAGTTTATGAATGAGAGCCTATTGAGTAGACCATGGTCGAATTAAATTATGCGGAAATCCATTGAAAAATCAACTTAAAGGTTTTAATTTATTTAAAGAAAACATCTTAACGGATTTAAATAATATTTCGTGCATTTATTAGAAATATATCGAGAAATAATATACGAAAGTAATAAGGTTGTTACTTGCTCCGCCATTTTGTAAAAAAATCATATGTTTATTATTAAGTTTTTTTTTAAGAGAAATATGATATTCAAAAGATGTGTTTGCTTTAAAACATTGAACCAACTCGCTCATCTGGCAACGTGGAGCGTTTTCCTAGTTATTAGATGAGCGTAGCGAAGCGGAGTGAATCTTTCCATACAACTCGATCGACGCTTTGTCTGTGTGTGTGTGTGTATGTGTGTGTGTTCGCCAAATTTTGTTCGTCGCGCAGAGGTCAAACGGCTTGACGGATTTGGCTGAAATTTTCGGTCAACACCTGTGACTACTAAACTCGATGCTGTTAACATAACCAGCAAAATTCGTCAAGATGCTAACCTACAAAAAATTAATTACTGAAAAACAAAAATTGTTTATTTATTTAATTAAATGAAAACTTACAAACGGGTTTAAATAATGTTTCATTTTTAGATTAACATCAACAATACCAACACGTGACAAAAGTTTCAAAATTGTAAGTTTATCCGCCATGTTATAAAAAAATATTGTTTATTTACTACAATAATTTCTTCAATTTTACAGTGTTCCACCGATATGATTACATTTGGAGACTATTGCAGTTAGATGTACATATGTTACACCAAACATAGCGTTCGTAATTATACATGTTTATTTTTATTTGAAATCTCGATAGCTGTCATAGAATGGGTACAATGACGTAAGATGCCAACCTACAAAAAATTAATAACTGAATAACATGTTTTTTAATTTATTGAATTAAATAACCATTTGCACACGGATAAAAGTCATTTTTTGCTTGTAGGTTCACATCAATGATACTAACACTCGACAATAGTTTCAAACTTGTAGCTTTAACGGCCATGTTATAAAAAAATAATGTTTATTTACGGCAGGCATTTTCTTCATTTTTACAGTGTTCCACCGATATGATTCGCATTTGCGGACCATTGAAGTGAGATGCACATAGTACGGTGCCGAAATGGCTTACGAAGTCAGACCTTTCTCATTATGTATTTAGAATTTTGATAGCTATCATAGAATGGCTACAATGACGTGTTATGTTTTATGACTTTCACGGCAAACATGCAGAAAATAACAACAAACTTGGTCGACAATTTAAAAAGCTATAATTATAAATTAAATGCGAGTTATTGTATAATTAACAATATTACATTTTAGATATAGTCTGTATCTACATTATGAAACTTTCCATACACTGATAGGTTTAATAGTTTATGAATAAGAGCCTATTGAGTAAACCACGGTCGAATGAAATTATGCGGAAATCCATCAACTTGAAGGTTTTAATTTCTTTAAAGAAAAGTTCTGAACGGATTTAAATAATAGTTCGTGCATTTATTAGCAACATATCAAGAAATAATATACTTAAGTAATAAGGTTGTAACTTGATCCGCCATCTTGTAAAAAAATCATATGTTTACTATAAAGGTATTTTTTTTTTAAAGAGTAATATGATATGCAAATGATTTATTTGATTTGATACATTGAAAAAATCGCTCATCTGTCAACGCGGAGCGTTTTCCTAGTTAGATGAGCGTAGCGTAGCGGAGTGAATCTTTCCATACAACTCGATCGGCGCTTTGTCTGTGTGTACGTATGTATGTCTGTATGTATGTATGTATGTATGTATGTGCGCTAAATTTTGTTCGTCGCGCACAGGTCAAACGGCTTGACGTATTTTGCTGAAATTTTCTGTCAACATTTGTGACCACTAAACTCGATGCTGTTAACATAACCAGCAAAATTCGTCAAGATGCCAACCTACAAAAAAATAATTACTGAAAAAAATAATTTGTTTATTTATTTAATTAAATGAAAACTTACAAACGGATTTTAATAATGTTTAACATGTAGGTTTATATCAACAGTACCAACCATTGACAATAATTTCAAAATTGTACGTTTATCCGCCATGTTATAAAAAAATATTGTTTATTTACAACAATAATTTCTTCATTTGTACAGTGTTCCGCCGATATGATTCGCATTTGCGGACTTTTGCAATTAGATGCACATAGTATACACCAAAAATAGCGTACGTAACAATACCTCTGCACTATTATTTGGAATTTCGATAGCTGTCATACAATGGCTACAATGACATTAGATGCCAACCTACAAACAATTAACAACTGAAACACGTGTTTTGTTATTTATTTATTTTAATTAAAACTTACACACGGATATTAATGATTTTTTATATGTCGGTCCACATCAATAGTACCAACACTTGACAACAGTTTCAAAATTGTAGCTTTAACCGCCATGTTATAAACAAATATTGTTTATTTACGGCAGTAATTTTTTTCGTTTTTACAGTGTTCCACCGATATGCGTCGCATTTGCGGACCGTTAAAGTTAGATGCACATAGTATGCTGCCGAAATGGCTTACGCAGTCAGACCTTTCTCACTATGTATTTGGAATTTTGATAGCTATCATAGAATGGCTACAATGACGTGTTATGTTTTATGACCTTCACGGCAAACATGCAAATGTAAACAACGAACTTGGTCGACAAATTAAAAAGCTTTTATTATAATTTAAAAGCGGGTAATTGTATGAATTATTAATATTACATTTTAGATATAGTCTGTATCTACATTATGGAACTTTCCATACACTGATAGGCTAAATAGTTTATAAATTAGAGCCTATTGAGTAGACCACGGTCGAATGAAATAATGCGGAAATCCATCAACTTGAAGGTTTTAATTTTTTTAAAGAAAACTTCTCAACGGATTCAAACAATATTTCGTGCATTTATTAGCAACATATCAAACTACAATATACTTAAGTTATAAGTTTGTAACTTGATCCGCCATCTTGTAAAAAAATCATATGTTTATGATAAAGGTATTTTTTTAAAGAGTAATATGATATGCAAATGATTTATTTGATTTGATACATTGAAAAAAATCGCTCATCTGTCAACGCGGAGCGTTTTCCTAGTTAGATGAGCGTAGCGAAGCGGAGTGAATCTCTCCATACAACTCGATCGGCGCTTTGTCTGTGTGTATGTGTGTGTGTATGTATGTATGTGCGCTAAATTTTGTTCGTCGCGCACAGGTCAAACGGCTTGACATATTTGGCTGAAATTTTCTGTCAACATTTGTGACTATTAAACTCGATGCTGTTAACATAACCAGCAAAATTCGTCAAGATGCCAACCTACAAAAAATTAATAACTGAAAAATAAAATTTGTTTATTTATTTAATTAAATGAAAAATTACCAACGGATTTAAATAATGTTAATCATGTAGGTTAACATAAACCGTCCCAACAATTGACAATAATTTAAAAATTGTACGTTTATCCGCCATGTTATAAAAAAATATTGTTTATTTACAACAATAATTTCTTCATTTTTACAGTGTTCCGCCGATATGATTCGCATTTGCGGACTTTTGCAATTAGATGCACATAGTATACACCAAAAATAGCGTACGTAACTATACTTATGCACTATTATTTGGAATCTCGATAGCTGTCATAAAATGGCTACAATGACATAAGATGCCAACCTACAAAAAATTAACAACTGAAACACGTGTTTTGTTATTTATTTATTTGAATTAAAACTTACACACGGATATTAATGATTTTTTATATGTACGTCCACATCAATGCTACCAACACTCGACATTAGTTTCAAAATTGTTGCTTTAACCGCCATGTTATAAACAAATATTGTTTATTTACGGTACACATTTTCTTCATTTTTACAGTGTTCCACCGATATGATTCGCATTTGCGGACCATTGAAGTTAGATGCACATAGTATGCTGCAAAAATGGCGTAGGGAGTCAGACCTTTCTCACTATGTATTTGGAATTTTGATAGCTGTCATTGAATGGCTACAATGGCGTGTTATGTTTTATGACTTTCACGGCAAAAATGCAAATGTTAACAACGAACTTTGTAGACAAATAAAAAAGCTTTTATTATAATTTAAAAGCGAGTTTTTGTATGATAAAACAATAATTCATTTTACATATAGTCTATATCTACATTATGGAACTTTCCATACACTGATAGGTTTAATAGTTTATGAATGAGAGCCTATTGAGTAGACCATGGTCGAATTAAATTATGCGGAAATCCATTGAAAAATCAACTTAAAGGTTTTAATTTATTTAAAGAAAACATCTTAACGGATTTAAATAATATTTCGTGCATTTATTAGAAATATATCGAGAAATAATATACGACAGTAATAAGGTTGTTACTTGCTCCGCCATTTTGTAAAAAAATCATATGTTTATTATTAAGTTTTTTTTTTTTTTTAAGAGAAATATGATATTCAAAAGATGTGTTTGCTTTAAAACATTGAACCAACTCGCTCATCTGGCAACGCGGAGCGTTTTCCTAGTTAGATGAGCGTAGCGAAGCGGAGTGAATCTCTCCATACAACTCGATCGGCGCTTTGTCTGTGTGTATGTGTGTGTGTATGTATGTATGTATGTATGTATGTATGTGCGCTAAATTTTGTTCGTCGCGCACAGGTCAAACGGCTTGACGTATTTGGCTGAAATTTTCGGGCAACGTTTGTGACCACTAAAATCGATGCTGTTAACATAACCAGAAAAATTCGTCAGGATGCCAACCTACAAAAAAATAATTACTGAAAAATAAAATTTGTTTATTTATTTAATTAAATGAAAACTTACTTATGGATTAAAATAATGTTTCACTTGTAGATTAACATTAACAGTACCAACACTTGACAAAAGTTTCAAAATTGTAAGTTCATCCGCCATATTATAAAAAAATATTGTTTATTTACTACAATAATTTCTTCATTTTTACAGTGTTCCACCGATATGATTCGCATTTGCGGACTATTGCAGTTAGATGCACATAGTATACACCAAACACAGCGTACGTAACAATACCTATGCACTATTATTTGGAATTTCGATAGCTGTCATAGAATGGCTACAATGACGTAAGATGCCAACCTACAAAAAATTAACAACTGAAACACATGTTTTGTTATTTATTTAATTAAATTAAAACTTACAAACCGATATAGATAATGTTTTATGTGTAGGTTCACATCAATAGTACTAAGAATTTACAAAAGTTTCAAAATTATAGCTTCAATCGCCATGTTGTAAATAAATATTGTTTATTTACGGCTATTAATTTCTTCATTATTACAGTGTTTCACCGATATGATTCGCATTTGTGGACCATTGAAGTAAGATGCACATAGTATGCTGCCGAAATGGCTTACGCAGTCAGACCATTCTCACTGTGTATTTGGAATTTTGATAGCTAGCATAGTATGGCTACAATGACGTGTTATGTTTTATGACTTTCACGGTAAAAATGCAAATGTTAACAACGAACTTGGTCGACAAATTAAAAAGCTTTTGTTATGATTTAAAAGCGGGTTATTATATAATAAATTAAAATTACATTTTAGATATAGTCTGTATCTACATTATGGAACTTTCCGTACACTGATAGGTTTAATAGTTTATGAATTAGAGCCTATTGAGAAGACCACGGTCGAATGAAATTATGCGGAAATCCATTGAAATGAACTTGAAGGTTTTAATTCTTCGACGGATTTTAACTAGGAAAACGCTCCGCGTTGACAGATGAGCGATTTTTTTCAATGTATCAAATCAAATAAATCATTTGCATATCATATTACTCTTTAAGAAAAAAAATATCTTTATAATAAACATATGATTTTTTTACAAGATGGCGGATCAAGTTACAACCTTATTACTTAAGTTTATTTTTACTTGATATGTTGCTAGTAAATGCACGAAATATTATTAAAATCCGTTAAGAAGTTTTCTTTAAAGAAATTAAAACCTTCAAGTTGATGGATTTCCGCATAATTTCATTCGACCGTGGTATACTCAATAGGCTCTTAATCATAAACTATTTAACCTATCAGTGTATGAAAAGTTCCATAATGTAGATACAGACTATATCTAAAATGTAATATTAATTAATCATACAATAACCCGCTTATAATTCATAATAAAAGCTTTTTAATTTGTCAACCAAGTTCGTTGTTTACATTTGCATGTTTGCCGTGAAGGTCATAAAAACATAACACGTCATTGTAGCCATTCTATGACAGCTATCAAAATTCCAAATACATAGTAAGAAAGGTCTGACTGCGTAAGCCATTTCGGCAGCATACTATGTGCATCTAACTTTAACGGTCCGCAAATGCGAAGCATATCGGTGGAACACTGTAAAAACGAAGAAAATTACTGCCGTAAATAAACAATATTTGTTTATAACATGGCGGTTGAAGCTACCATTTTGAAACTAATGTCGAGTGTTGGTAGTATTGATGTGGACCTACGTATAAAAAATCATTAATATCCGTGTGTATGTTTTAATTTAATTAAATAACTAACAAAACATGTGTTTCAGTTGTTAATTTTTTGTAGGTTGGCATCTTATGTCATAGTAGCCATTTTATGACAGCTATCGAGATTCCAAATAATAGTGCATTGGTATTGTTACGTACGCTATTTTTGGTGTATACTATGTGCATCTTATTGCAAAAGTCCGCAAATGCGAATCATATCGGCGGAACACTGTAAAAATGAAGAAATTATTGTTGTAAATAAACAATGTTTTCTTATAACATGGCGGATGAACGCACAATTTTGAAATAATTGTCAATTGTTGGTACAGTTGATATAAACCTACATGATAAACATTATTCAAATCCGTAGGTAAGTTTTCATTTAATTAAATAAATAAACAAATTTTATTTTTCAGTAATTAATTTTTTGTAGGTTGGCATCTTGACGAATATTGCTGGTTATGTTAACAGCATCGAGTTTAGTGGTCACAAACGTTGCCCGAAAATTTCAGCCAAACACGTCAAGCCGTTTGACCTGTGCGCGACGAACAAAATTTAGCGCACATACATACATACAGACATACATACATACATACATACATACGTACACACAGACAAAGCGCCGATCGAGTTGTATGGAAAGATTCACTCCGCTTCGCTACGCTCATCTAACTAGGAAAACGCTCCGCGTTGACAGATGAGCGATTTTTATCAATGTATCAAATCAAATAAATCATTTGCATATCATATTACTCAAAATACCTTTATAATAAACATATGATTTTTTTACAAGATGGCGGATCAAGTTACAACCTTAAAACTTAAGTATATTATTTCTTGATATGTTGCTAATAAATGCACGAAAAATTATTTAAATCCGTTAAGAAGTTTTCTTTAAAGAAATTAAAACCTTCAAGTTGATGGATTTCCGCATAATTTCATTCGACCGTGGTCTACTCAATAGGCTCTAATTCATAAACTATTAAACCTATCATTGTATGAAAAGTTCCATAATGTAGATACAGACTATATCTAAAATGTTATATTAATTAATCATACAATAACCCGCTTATAAATCATAATAAAAGCTTTTTAATTTGTCGACCAAGTTCGTTGTTAACTTTTGCATGTTTGCCGTGAACGTCATTAAATATAACACGCCATTGTAGCCATTCTATGATAGCTATCAAAATTCCAAATACATAGTGAGAAAGGTCTGACTCCCTACGCCATTCCTGCAGCATACTATAAGCATCTAACTTCAATGGTCCGCAAATGCGAATCATATCGGTGGAACACTGTAAACATGAAGAAAATGTCTGCCGTAAATAAACAATATTTGTTTATAACATGGCGGTTAAAGCAACAATTTTGAAACTAATATCAAGTGTTGGTAGTATTGATGTGGACCTATTTATAAAAAATCATTAATATCCGTGTGTAAGTTTTAGTTTAAATAAATAAATAACAAAACACGTGTTTCAGTTGTTAATTTTTTGTAGGTTGGCATCTTATGTCATTGTAGCCATTTTATGACAGCTATCGAGATTACAAATAATAGTGCATAGGTATTGTTACGTACGCTATTTTTGGTGTTTACTAAGTGCATCTAATTGCAAAAGTCCGCAAATGCGAATCATATCGGCGGAACACTGTAAAAATTAAGATATTATTGTTGTAAATAAACAATATTTTTTTATAACATGGCGGATAAACGTACAATTTTGAAATTATTGTCAATTGTTGGTACGGTCTATTTAAATATACATTAGAAACATTATTAAAAATCTGTTGGTAAGTTTTCATTTAATTAAATAAATAAACAAATTTTATTTTTCAGTAATTAATTTTTTGTAGGTTGGCATCTTGACGAATTTTGCTGGTTATGTTAACAGCATCAAGTTTAGTGGTCACAAATGTTGACCGAAATTTTCAGCCAAATACGTCAAGCCGTTTGACCTGTGCGCGACGAACAATATTTAGCGCACAGACATACATACAGACATACATACACACAGACAAAGCGCCGATCGAGTTGTATGGAGAGATTCACTCCGCTTCGCTACGCTCATCTAATAATATTTCGTGCAGTTATTAGATGAGCGTAGCGAAGCGGAGTGAATCTCTCCATACAACTCGATTGGCGCTTTGTCTGTGTGTCTGTATGTATGTATGTATGTCTGTATGTGCGCTAAATTTTGTTCGTCGCGCACAGGTCAAACGGCTTGACGTATTTGGCTGAAAATTTCTGTCAACGTTTGTGACTACTAAACTCGATGCTGTTAACATAACCAGCAAAATTCGTCAAGATGCCAACCTACAAAAAATTAATAACTGAAAAATATAATTTGTTTATTTATTTAATAAAATGAAAACTTACAAACGGATTTAAATAATGTTTCACATGTAGGTGTATATCAACAGTACCAACAATTGACAATAATTTCAAAATTGTACGTTTATCCGCCATGTTATTAAAAATTATTGTTTATTTACAACAATAATTTCTTCATTTGTACAGTGTTCCGCCCATATGATTCGCATTTGCGGACTTTTGCAATTAGATGCACATAGTATACACCAAAAATAGCGTACGTAACAATTCCTCTGCACTATTATTTGGAATTTCGATAGCTGTCATAGAATGGCTACAATGACATTAGATGCCAACCTACAAAAAATTAACAACTGAAACACGTGTTTTGTTATTTATTTATTTTAATTAAAACTTACACACGGATATTAATGATTTTTTATATGTCGGTCCACATCAATAGTACCAACACTTGATAACAGTTTCAAAATTGTAGTTTTAACCGCCATGTTATAAACAAATATTGTTTATTTACGGCAGTACTTTTTTTCGTTTTTACAGTGTTCCACCGATATGCTTCGCATTTGCGGACCGTTAAAGTTAGATGCACATAGTATGCTGCCGAAATGGCTTACGCAGTCAGACCTTTCTCACTATGTATTTGGAATTTTGTTAGCTATCATAGAATGGCTACAATGACGTGTTATGTTTTATGACTTTCACGGCAAACATGCAAATGTTAACAACAAACTTGGTCGACAATTTAAAAAGCTTTTATTATAGTTTAAATGCGAGTAACTGTATGATAAAGTAATATTGCATGCTAGATATAGTCTGTATCTACATTATGGAACTTTCCATACACTGATAGGTTTAATAGTTTATGACTTAGAGCCGATTGAGTAGACCACGGTCGAATGAAATTATGCGGAAATCCATTGAAATGAACTTGAAGGTTTTAATTCTTGACGGATTTTAATAATATTTCGTGCAGTTATTAACAACATATAGACAAATAATATACACAAATTCTAAGGTTGTAACTTGAACCACCATCTTTTTGAAAAATCATGTGTACATTATAAAGGTATTTGTGTTGTTGTAAGAGTAATATGATATGCAAATGATATGTTTGATTTACTTTTAAAAAATCGCTCATCTGGCAACGCGGAGCGTTTTCCTAGTTAGCAACATATCGACAAATAATATACACAAATTCTAAGGTTGTTACTTGAACCACCATCTTGTAAACAAGAATTTTGTTTATTGTAAAGGTTTTTTTTGTATGAGTAATATGATATTCTAAAGATTTGTTTGCTTTAATACATTGAAAAAACTCGCTCATCTGGCAACGCGGAGCGTTTTCCTAGTTATTAGATGAGCGTAGCGAAGCGGAGTGAATCTCTCCATGCAACTCGATCGGCGCTTCGTCTGTGTGTCTGTATGTCTGTATGTATGTATGTATGTATGTCTGTATGTGCGCTAAATTTTGTTCGTCGCGCACAGGTCAAACGGCTTGACGTATTTGGCTGAAATTTTCGGGCAACGTTTGTAACCACTAAACTCGATGCTGTTAACATAACCAGCAAAATTCGTCAAGATGCCAACCTACAAAAAATTAATTACTGAAAAATAAAATTTGTTTATTTATTTAATTAAATGAAAACTTACAAACGGATTTAAATGATGTTTCACTTGTAGATTGACATCAACAGTACCAACACTTGACAAAAGTTTCAAAATTGTAAGTTTATCCGCCATGTTATAAAAAAATATTGTTTATTTACACCAATAATTTCTTCATTTTTACAGTGTTCCGCCGATATGATTCGCATTTGCGGACTTTTGCAATTAGATGCACATAGTATACACCAAAAATAGCGTACGTAACAATACCTATGCACAATTATTTGGAATCTCGATAGCTGTCATAAAATGGCTACAATGACATATGATGCCAACCTACAAAAAATTAACAACTGAAACACATGTTTTGTTATTTATTTAATTAAATTAAAACTTACACACGGATATTAATAATTTTTTACATGTAGGTCCACATTAATACTACCAACACTCGACATTAGTTTCAAAATTGTTGCTTGAACCACCATGTTATAAACAAATATTGTTTATTTACGGCAGACATTTTCTTCATTTTTACAGTGTTCCACCGATATGATTCGCATTTGCGGACCATTGAAGTTAGATGCACATAGTATGCTGCAGGAATGGCGTAGGGAGTCAGACCTTTCTCACTATGTATTTAAGATTTTGATAGCTATCATAGAATGGCTACAATGACGTGTTATGTTTTATTACTTTCACGGCAAACATGTAGAAAATAACAACAAACTTGGTCGACAATTTAAAAAGCTATTATTATAGTTTAAATGGGAGTTATTGTATAATTAATTAATATCACATTTTAGATATAGTCTGTATCTACATTATGGAACTTTCCATACACTGATAGGTTTAATAGTTTATGAATAAGAGCCTATTGAGTAGACCACGGTCGAATGAAATTATGCGGAAGTCCATCAACTTGAAGGTTTTAATTTCTTTAAAGAAAACTTGTTAACGGATTTCAATAATATTTCTTGCATTTATTAGCAACATATCAAGAAATAATATACTGAAGTTATAAGGTTGTTACTTGATCCGCCATCTTGTAAAAAAATCATATGTTTATTATAAAGGTATTTTTTTTTTTAAAAAGAGTAATTAGATGAGCGTAGCGAAGCGGAGTGAATCTTTCCATACAACTCGATCGGCGCTTTGTCTGTGTGTATGTATGTCTGTATGTATGTATGTCTGTATGTATGTGCGCTAAATTTTGTTCGTCGCGCACAGGTCAAACGGCTTGACGTATTTGGCTGAAATTTTCGGTCAACATTTGTGACCACTAAACTCGATGCTGTTAACATAACCAGCAAAATTCGTCAAGATGCCAACCTACAAAAAATTAATTTCTGAAAAACAAAATTTGTTTATTTATTTAATTAAATTAAAACTAAAGCACAGATTTTACTTATGTTTCACTTGTAGGTTAACATCAATAATCTCAACACTTGACAATAGTTTCAAAATTGTAAGTTTACCCGTCATATCATAAAAAAATATTGTTTATTTACAACAATAATTTCTTCATTTTTACAGTGTTCCACCGATATTGTTCGCATTTGCGGATCTTTGCAGTAAGATGCACATAGTTAACACAAAAATAGCGTACGCAATCATACCTTTCTCGGTTTATTTTGGAATTTCGATAAATGTCATAGAATGGCTACAATGACGTAAGATGCCAACCTACAAAAAATTAACAACTGAAACACATGTTTTGTTATTTATTTTATTAAATTAAAACTTACACTCCGATAAAAATATTTTTTTATTTGTAAGGTCGCATTAATAGTATCAACACTTGACCACAGTTTCAAAATTGCAGCTTTAACCGCCATGTTGTAAAAAAATATTGTTTATTTTCAGCTATATCTGTCTTCGTTTTTACAGTGTTCCACCGATATGATTCGCATTTGCGGACCATTGAAGTTAGATGCACATAGTATGCTGCCGAAATGGCTTACGCAGTCAGACCTTTCTCACAATGTATTTGGAATTTTGATAGCTATCATAGAATGGCTACAATGACGTGTTATGTTTTATGACTTTCACGGCAAACATGCAGAAAATAACAACAAACTTGGTCGACAATTTAAAAAGCTATTATTATAGTTTAAATGCGAGTTATTGTATAATTAAACAAAATTTCATTTTAGATATAGTCTGTATCTACATTATGGAACTTTTTAAACACTGATAGGTTTAATAGTTTATGAATTAGAGCCTATTGAGTAGACCACGGTCGAAAGAAATTATGTGGAAATCCATCAACTTGAAGGTTTTAATTTCTTTAAAGAAAACTTCTACACGGATTTAAATAATATTACGTGCATTTATTAGCAACATATCAAGAAATAATATACTAAAGTAATAAGGTTGTAACTTGATCCGCCATCTTGAAAAAAAATCATATGTTTATTATAAAGGTATTTTTTTTTTAAAGAGTAATATATGATATGCAAATGATTAATTTGATTTGATACATAAAAAAAAAACGCTCATCTGTCAACGCGGAGCGTTTTCCTAGTTAGATGAGCGCAGCGAAGCGGAGTGAATCTCTCCATACAACTCGATCGGCGCTTTGTCTGTGTGTATGTATGTATGTCTGTATGTCTGTGCGCTAAATTTTGTTCGTCGCGCACAGGTCAAACGGCTTGACGTATTTGGCTGAAATTTTCGGTCAACATTTGTGACTACTAAACTCGATGCTGTTAACATAACCAGCAAAATCCATCAAGATGCCAACCTACAAAAAATTAATTACTGAAAAACAAAAATCGTTTATTTATTTAATTAAATAAAAACTTACAAACGGATTTTAATGATGTTTCACTTGTAGATTATTATCAACGGTATTAACACTTGACAATAGTTTCAATATTGTAAAATCATCCGCCATGTTATAAAAAAATATTGTTTTTTTACGGTAATAATGTTTTCATTTTTACAGTGTTCCACCGATATCATTCGTATTTGCGGATCTTTGCAGTTAGACGCACATAGTATACACAAAAATAGCGTACGCAATCATACCTTTCTCAAAAATATTTGGAATCTTGATAGCTGTCACAAAAAGGCTTCCATTACGTAAGATGCCAACCTACAAACAATAAGTTACTGAAAAACATGTTTTTTAATTTATTTAATTTTATTAAAACTTACACACGGATATAAATGAGTTTTTGCATATAGGTCCACATCAATAGTAGTAACACTCGACAATAGTTTCAAAATTGTAGCTTTAACCGCCATGTTGTAAAAAAATATTGTTTATTTACGGTAAATTTTTTTTCATTTTTACAGTGTTCCACCGATATGATTCGCATTTGCGGACCATTGAAGTAAGATGCACATAGTATGCTGCAGGAATGGCGTAGGGAGTCAGACCTTTCTCACTATGTATTTGGAATTTTATTAGCTTGCATAGTATGGCTACAATGACGTGTTATGTTTTATGACTTTCACGGCAAACATGCAAGAAATAACAACAAACTTGGTCGACAATTTAAAAAGTTATTATTATAAATTAAATGCAAGTTATTGTATGATTAAACAATATTACATTTTATATATAGTCTGTATCTACATTATGGAACTTTCTATACACTGATAGGTTTAATAGTTTATGAATTAGAGCCTATTGAGTAGACCACGGTCGAATGAAATTATGCGGAAATCCATCAACTTGAAGGTTTTAATTTCTTTAAAGAAAACTTCTTAACGGATTTAAATAATATTTCGTGCATTTATTAGCAACATATCAAGAAATAATATGCTTAAGTTATTAGGTTGTAACTTGATCCGCCATCTTGTAAGAAAATCATATGTTTATTATAAAGGTATTTTTTTTTTAAAAGAGTAATATGATATGAAAATGATTTATTTGATTTCATACATGAAAAAAAAATCGCTCATCTGTCAACGCAGAGCGTTTTCCTAGTTAGATGAGCGTAGCGAAGCGGAGTGAATCTCTCCATACAACTCGATCGGCGCTTTGTCTGTGTGTGCGCCAAATTTTGTTCGTCGCGCACAGGTCAAACGGCTTGACGGATTTGGCTGAAATTTTAAGTTAACACCTGTGACCACTACACTAAATGCTGTTAACATAATCAGCAAAAACCGTCAAGATGCCAACCTACAAAAAAATAATTAGTGAAAAACATCCAGTTTTATTTTTTTTTAATTAAAACCTACGGACAGATTTTAATAATGTTAAAAACTTATATCCACACTAACAATGTCGACACTGGATAAAAGTTTTGGAATTATAACTTTAACCGCCATGTAGCAAAAAAATATTTAGTTTCTATTTACGGGAATTTAGATTGGTTTCCTTACAGTGCTCCACTTATACGATTCTCATTTGAGGACCATTGAAGTTAGGTGCACATAGTATGCTGCAGGAATGGCGTAGGGAGTCAGACCTTTCTCACTATGTATTTGGAAATATGATAGCTATCATAGAATGGCTACAATGAGGTGTTATGTTTTATGACTTTCACGGCAAACATGCAAATGTTAACAACGAACTTTGTAGACAAATTAAAAAGCCTTTATTATAATTTAAAAGCGGGTTATTGTATGATTAAACAATATAACATTTTAGATATAGTCTATATCTACATTATGGAACTTTCCATACACTGATAGGTTTAATAGTTTATGAATGAGAGCCTATTGAGTAGACCACGGTCGAATTAAATTATGCGAAAATCCATTGAAAAATCAACTTCAAGGTTTTAATTTATTTAAAGAAAATATCTTAACGGATTTAAATGATATTTCGTGCATTTATTAGAAACATATCAAGAAATAATATACTTAAGTTATAAGGTTGTAACTTGCTCCGCCATCTTGTAAAAAAATCATATGTTTATTATAAAGGTATATATTTTTTTTTTAAGAGAAATAAGATATTCAAAAGATTCGTTTGCTTAAAAACATTGAACCAACTCGCTCATCTGGCAACGCGGAGCGTTTTCCTAGTGGTAATATTCAGAACTTTGATTTTATTTAGTAGAACTAGAATCCCGAGGACTGCCGATGTTTAAACGAATGCGAGAGACATTTTATTCACAAAATCGGTAGCTTGTTGGAGACATTAGTTTTAAGAGCAACAAATTTTGACAATTTTGCCCTTTTTAGAATCTGTTGTATACATTTTTTAAAATAAGCATAGCTACCGAACAAATTTGAAAAAATAACCATACACACTTGAGAAGAGCTTGTAACAAACTAGCCATACCTGAGAACAAATCTGCGTTATTTGAGAAAGGTTCATTACATAGGTTTAAAGTTTTATAGTTGTCTACCAGAAAATGTGTGAATTTATCTAACTGTTAGAAGTTTCGTTTTAGGGTAAAATCTATTTTGCTAATAAAATTGTTTTTATGTTTGGAATGAATTTTTAACTAAAATATTAACCCAGTTGACTAATAGGCAACACGCGTACGATTTTTTTTGTTAAACCAAACATCTAATTTAATAGTATCAGATACAAAAAGTATATTAATGCAAGTCCCAAGTAAAAAAGAAATTTTCCAATAGGTTAAATGTGGTCGCATTTATTTAAGTTTATACTCGGGGATCTTAAACGCGTACAGGTGGCTGTGACGCAATGATTCTGTAGACGTGGTGTTACAGACCAATCGCTGAGGCGGTGAGCGTACACAGTACAAAACCATGACGTCAAATCCACTCTACATGGCGGCGGCTCGTTTTTCGCACCCTTTTATTTATCGTTACTAAACCAATTATTTTGAGGCAAAGACTGATCCGTTTTTCAAAATTCAAAGACACACAATTATTAAATGAGAGACAAGGTATTAAAAAAACGATTAAAATTTTCATACGCGTGTTCCCTATTGTGAACATATAAACAAACCACGTTTGTACTTGAACAGTATTATATTAGATTAACCTGCAACCATTGACTATGTAAAATATCTCGTTTGTACATTCTATGTCAAAAATGTATGTGATCTATTTACTATAAATAAATTAAATGAAAACAAAATATGAAATGTGAGCCCAATTCTCCCATCCCATGTCAATACGTTCTACAGTATTCTACACAGGGGACTTCATCTTATGACACGAATAGAATACCATTGACTCATCTTTATTGCCAGACATTCACTTGGTATTCATCGCTGTCTTGCACATTTGCTGGATGGAAACAACTAGTCTGCAGCAGTTGGAGCCCAAAAAGCGCGCGAATATAAGGTTTCGGTTCATATATTAAAAACAACTTTTACAATCGAATTAGCCAACGGTTTAGCTGCGGTCGCTTAGCCGGTTCCCATACGAACACCGAAGTTAAGCAACCTCGGGCTAGGTCAGGAGGTGGATGAATGACCACTCTCCTCCGAAACACTAGTTACCGCTGGTTAGAGCAGATTGGAGGGTTCGAAAGCTTGTGTAAAAGCTTCTTTCTTCTCGTCAACAGTCCAGGTTAGTGGAGGAACCTATATGACTGGTCAAAGTTACACCGTCCTTTCGGATGGGACGTAAAGCGTCCTTGGTACTTTTCGACGGGAGTAGGCTACGTGCCGGTACCGGGTTTCCCCTCCTCCTTTCTGCATTATCATTAAGTTATCATCCCTCATCAGGCTAATGAGGGTATTGTGCCCTACACTGTCCTTAATTACAATAAAATAAATAAATATATCGAATTGTGGCTATAGATACCACAGGCAGATGTTATCAGGGTACACAATAACGAACTAAAATATAAATATATACAAAATCAATAACGTTTGGATAAAATCCAATTATAAATAATATCTCAACTATCGGATTTAATCCAATCGTGATGAATGTTGCACATATAAAATGTCGTTTTCTGTAGACCGTGAAACATCTAGTTGTGTGTCTACCAACAATTTCGATTTTGAAAGTTATTTTATGATCTAAAGATACGAACGTATTAACTGAATTCTCCCGTTATTTAAGCTAGGTGACTACCTCAGGCTGTATGTTCAACTACCTTGCAGGTCTGCGGAACAACCGAATGCGGTCTGTCAAAATGTCTTTAAATTGGTTCTTTATTGGTTCTTAAATTGGTTTTAAATTGCCCGAAAAGAAAATGAAAATATGTCGTTAAATAGAAAATGTTATGTGCTTCCTTATGGATGTTTTGTTATTCCAATAAATATCTACGTTTTGCAGATGTTCTTAATTATGTGTGAAAGGTGTAAGCAACATCACTTTAACATCTGAAAAAAGGAAATATTGATTGGAACAAAGAATCGTTCATAAGAAAGAGCACTAAATTCTCTACAGGGTGACACATTATGATGTACATTTCAGACTGATTAAAGCAATTTTAACACACCGAAATCAGGAACTCCGCAGGCTACGTGGATCCCAAAGGTCCCTCAAATCGTCTTCCCCGGACAGCAAAGAAGAGGGGAGTGCCGTGATCCGTCCCAGTCTATAGTAAAGGCCCTGGGCCCTGGATGGCTCAGCCCTAGACTGTGACGGCTCCCCCTCGCTTCTACTGAGCACCAATTCACTTTTCTTCTCGTTTTAACACACTGATTCCATTGTAGCAGGTTCTACCCCATTTATACCCACAATCAATTTTTATTATCACCCCAGCCCTCGGGCTTTCACGCATCTTATCTGCGTTTCTTCATCTGCTCTAAAGAGCCCAGCCCGGGAGAGCGTCCTCACAAAGTTCAATGCTGAACTATTGTATCTAGCAATTAAGTAAGTAAGGTGGACATATAAAGTCGCTCCACAGCAACTTTGGTACTGGGGACGTCACAGACGAGTGAGGCTTTGCCAACCAAATGTGAGTATTGGTGAAAGCCGCCCGCTGATTGGCTCCGACACGCCAATCTGTGACGTCACAGATGAGTGAGGCTTGGCCAACCAAATGTGAGTATTGGTGAAAGCCGCCCGCTGATTGGCTCCGACACGCCAATCTGTGACGTCACAGATGAGTGAGGCTTGGCCAACCAAATGTGAGTATTGGTGAAAGCCGCCCGCTGATGGCTCCGACACGCCCATCTGTGACGTCCCCAGACCCAAATATGGTGTGGAGCGACTTTAAACCTAAATGTTGATTACACACCCGTGAACATGGCGACCACGGCCCGACTGCCAGTACAGTATGTTGTGCCCTGGTCTGGTCTTGTCTGGTCTGGTCTGATCTGATCTGGTCTGGTCCTGTCTGGTCTGGTCTTGTCTGCTCTGGTCTGGTCTAGTCTGGTTTGGTCTGGTTGTTCTGGTTGGTCTGGTCTGGTTGGTCTGGTCTGGTCTGGTCTGGTCTTGTTTGGTCTGGTCTAGTCTGGTCTGGTCCTTCTGGTCTGGTCTTTCTGGTCTGGTCTGGTTGTTCTGGTTGGTCTGATCTGGTTTGGTTTGCTCTAGTGTGGTCTGGTCCTTCTGGTCTTGTCTGCTCTGGTCTGGTCTAGTCTGGTTTGGTCTGGTTGTTCTGGTTGGTCTGGTCTGGTCTGGTCTAGCCTGGTTGTTCTGGTTGATCTGGTCTTGTTTGGTCTGGTCTAGTCTGGTCTGGTCCTTCTGGTCCTTCTGGTCTGGTCTGGTTGTTCTGGTTGGTCTTATCTGGTTTGGTCTGCTCTAGTCTAGTCTGGTCCTTCTGGTCTGGTCTGATCTGGTTGGTCTGGGTGTTCTGGTCTGGTGGTTGGTGCTGCCTCGAAGTCGAGGTGACCACGACCGACTTCGAAGGAAAATGTACCGAGTACAATGACCAATAATATGGTCTCGTATACCTCCTGCTGTTGTTAACAATAACCGCCATCGACGCTGCAGCGGACCTTTGTTTTTGGTGTGGCGATGTTGCGAGCCTCGGCAATGTTCGGTTTCCCTAAATCTGGCTTCTATTCCGTTTGGCTTTACTGATCTCAGAGAAGAATATATATTGGGGGAAAGATTGAAAGAAAAATGAAGATCTGGTTCTACAAAATGCAAATACATCTTGCGGACGAGCAGGGGTCAGGACTTTGCGAATCTTCCTTGAGCGAGAAGGCAAGAAGGAGTATCCTACAGATTAAATCCTAGTCTTGACTCAGTCCGGCATTTTGTGGGAGTGGATTGAACGAATCCGATCCCCTTCCCGAATTGTTTCTATAGGCGCTACGCCAACCTCATCAGAACAACTCGATCGAGTCAACTGTATCCATCGTTATCACGTGATGGATTAACTCGATCCTTGATGGTTCGCGGACTGACATGTTTTGGGCGAGTACTTTGTAGCGCGGATTCAAACTACTTTTTGAATGAGGTACAATACCAAACCCAAGGAACCACGCCTTGTAGCCGTCACATTTGACAATTAATCTGCGGCCCTTGCGAAAGTAAATATTGGCGCATGGCCGTGGTCGCCGTGGTAGCCCCATAACCCTACTTTTGCAGTTCACGAAGCCGTTGATTCATATTGGCGCCAAAATATTTCGTCTGGATCCAACTAACCCTGGTCAGAGAGCGGATCACTTTCAAGGGATCCGAGAGTTAACTCGATCATGTTCGTGAACGCAAAACGAGATGGATCCGATCGACTCGGCGAGGTTGGCGAAAGACATTTTAGGATCGGAGTAACTCGGATCTGGTCGGCGTAAACGCCCTATGAAGAGTGAACTTGGATTGGAATCAAATCCAGTTCAACCCTGATTTGAATTCTCCGTGTAAATAGAGCAAATATCTTACCTGTAGTAGTAGTTGTAATCCCCTTCTCCCCAATCCTCGTGGCAAATATACCGGCCACATTCCTCGAAGATCTCCGAGGGTTGCACAAGCTTCGACACGACAGCGATAGGCAGCGCTGTGATCACCGCAACCAGCCACACGACCCCTATAATGACCTTGGACTGTCTCTTACTCAGCCTCGGCTTGAGTGGCCACATAATGGCGATGTATCTATCCACACTGATCGCGACGAGGGTGTAAGCACTGACCAATACCGAGACAGCTTGTGAGTAGCTCACACTTCGGCAAAGTTCGGGTCCGAACGGCCAGTGCTGCAACACGAGCACGGAAACGAACGAGAAGGGGACGCAGAACAAGGTCATGAGAATGTCACCGACTGCCAGGTTCACGATGAAGAAGTTTGTGACTGTGCGCATGCGCGGGGAGGATTGTACGACGTAGCAGACGAGGCCGTTGCCGGTGAGGGCGAAGATGAAGATGGAGCAGTACATGACGTAGACGGCGCTCTGGAAGTAGGGGGAGGCGAGGTGGCCTGGGGGTCCACTCTCGCACAGCGCCTCGATGTAGGTGCGGTTCAGAGTGTCGTTGAGGTAGTAGAGATCTTCGGGCGGAGGACAAGACAAGGCGGCACTCAAGGTGGTGTTTGGAGCCTCGCAAAGGTGTTTTTCCGACATTTTTAATGCGTTTTGGTTTCAAGGTTTCAATTTACTGAATTTAACACATGAGAATCATTTACACTATTATATCAACACTTTAATTTTTGATTCAATACCTTTTTTGGGTTTTGGTTGGTTTGGTTTTGGTTTCGAGGTTTCAATATTTTACTGAATTTAACGCTTCTGACTATAATTTACACATTTATATTACCACTGATTTTAACACTTTGGTCAAAGTGAACATTAATTCATCCCACATTAAATTTAGATAAAACACTGTTAAGGCAAACTGTACTGATGCAAAACACGTATTATTATTAGAAATTCGGGTGAATTACTATTCCATCTACAATTTTAAATCAACTTTAAAACAACTACACAATTAAGATAATGGTGTACGATTTAAACACTCGTTATCTTTAAAAATATTCAGAAAATTACCGATTTTAAATTAAGTTTTAGTAGGTACTCACTTAAAACTTTACTTTTTTTTTATCGAATCACATAAAATCTTAAAATCTAATTCTTTGAAATCACAAAACACTTAATACGTCTTCATACTAAAATTTTACATCACTTTTGTTCAATGACAGAAAAAAAACAATTTTGAATCGTGGAACGCAAACTTTCTATCTATAAACACCACGTGCTCGCCGACGCCGGCTATTTTGCAATGATTATAAGTCTCGTAGGTAGTTTGACACATCCAGATAGCGACTCCCAATAATCTGTAGTGGGCCCACGCCTGCGCAGTCCCTGCTCGGCGCTATCTGAAAAGATAAACAACATTGAATATTTAATCAAATTAAACCGAAATAACTGTTCTGTATTATCGGGTCCTTGCTTTTTGTTATTTAAGTAAATAAAAATTCACCGGGAGGGTTTTTCTATTATTGGTATAAAGTGAGAGGAGAGAATTGAAAGTGGTGATAATATGGCAGATGGCGCATAAAAACAATCAAAGCAAAAGTATTGACACTGCTGACTGATGAAAAATATTCGTCAAATCAAATGAATGCAGGGTAAGTGATAACAATGCGTTATGTGCTATTTTTACACATTGCAATGTGTCTATTCTAATCCAAACTGTGGTGTCATATTAAATAAAGCAATATGGTACTTTTAGAAATAACATTTGTCATTTGTGAAGACGGTGATGCATGACCCTTGTTTTAGACTTTTGGCCTACCATACCTACTTAAATTTGAATATTAGTAGTCATAATTTTTACTATGATACAATTTATTCATATCGTATGTTTAAAATTATATTTGGTTTTCAAGTACATTCAATGACATTGTCATGAAAGATATCAATATGGGATAGTTTGGTTGATTACAAACAATAATTTTTACATTTTTTTTACATTTTGTATTATATTTTGTATATCTATATTTTATAATTATTATTACAATTATTGTGTATATTATTGTATTTTTCCCCGAATAATTAATTCTAATAGCAATATCATTAAAGATACAATTTTAAAATAAGTCCCCATCCCCATCCATACTGCAATTACTGACAAAAACATTCCAAATAGCACCGCTATAATAATAATAATTTACAAAATATTATAATACGTATTACATTCAGATAAAATCAAAGCTTAAAAAATCTACTTTCGTACAAATGTTTTGGAAAAGAAAATTACAATTTGCCTATTTTTGAAATGTATATAAAATGAACTAGAACAGATGAAAAAATATTTGCGAATGCTTAAAATTTAGCAAACATTATAATCAGTTTAAGCCAAGAGTAAAGATAAAAATGTTTACTTTTGCAAGATAAAAGCCACCGGCCCCCCACTTTCTATCACTTGTCTTTGCCGTATATACACAAAATATAATGATAATAACAAACAGTAATTACGTAATGAATTTAAGCAGGTAAAGTAATTAAAAATAATTTAAGTATTGTGGACTTTCTACATTTCGACTAAAAGTTTTAAATATTGTTTTAAATTTATGAAAATATTTTCATTCATAAAAGGTCGTGATACTGACGATAATCATGTATCGATGTATCGATAATATCGTATATCGATATGTATCGATAATATCGTACATCAATATGTTTCGATAATATCGTACATCGGTATGTATCGATAATATCGTATATCGATATGTATCGATAATATCGTACATAAAAATGTATCGATAATATCGTACATCGATATGTATCGATAATATCGTATGTCGATATTCATCGATTATATCGTATATCGACATGCGACGTAATATCGCGTTTTTACTCCCAGTATTGTTATCGTCTTAGTTTACAACTTCGCACAGCAGTTATTTGATTATTTATAATGATGTTAGTCGATAATCTCAAAGCTTTGAATAACTTCAGCCGATGACAGTGGCGAGTGTATTTAACAAACCTATACATAATTTATAGAAGACATGATAATTCCAACTATGGAAACGTCTCCATTCTGCGTCGATTAATCGCGATATATTATGGTACAAATGCGATTATCGATATGAATTTATTTATCATAATTCATCCTTAGATAAACTAGTCCCCACGAAAGTATTCGCATACACATCTCAGGTCATTGTCTACTGTCCCTTTCAACCGCGCCAATTGAAAGGAAATCAACAGATACCTGGCGTTCTTTCACACATTCGCAAATGCATGGTTCGGCTTAGTCGAGTGCACAGGTGGTTTGGCCACACCCACCGTTACAGGTAACCAACAAGGTTTTAAATTATCCCCAATGGACCTGTTTAGTTTATTTATACGGTAGGAATTAGTTATGTAGAAAATGAAGTTGTCACCTTGGACTCGGCTGTGTCGTCAGCATCAGAATACTTTCGTTGGGGCAACTATAGAAGGTATAGGAATTCTGTGACGTCACGTGAATACTCCCTTCAGCAGGGATTCGTACAACAAATAATGACTGAGTTTACACTGTACCACGTTAAATGTTCGGAAGTTAATAATGTTTATGACAAGATAACGCAGTGGGACAGGCTTAAACAATAAAAAACGTCTAGTTTTATGATCTAGCTGGCTATTATCAAACTGCATTATCAGTTTAAAAAGCTTTATAGTCCGATAAGGCAATAAGTGTAACAGACTTCAGCGTATTACTCATAAGTTGCCGAATATCTTGTTTTTTTTTAGGCTTAGCCTTGACCCACAAATATACTGGAGGAGGGTGGGAGGGGGGGGGGGGGGAGGGGGGCCTCAATATAAGTTTGAACAACACTGTAAAAATACTCTATTTAGAACCGTCGTGCAACGCATGTTAAAAACACTAAACAAATACTGTCTATAACACAAACAAAAAATTCTTAATTTTGAATATCGGTTCTAGTATTAACAATTTCAAGAACTTCAAAAAAACAAATCCAAACACAAATCCAGATCCTGTAACTTCTATTTAGTAACAAAGTTCCACATTTTCTCTGAGCTTCAGTTTTTAGTAGTTTTAATAATGGGACTAGACATCCAAATATTGTAATTGATTATATTTTTGTTTATGTAATGACTTCAATAATTTAGCATTTATCAAGTACAGAAATAATAATCGTGACCATAACATGGTTTAAAAGTTTTTACGTTTATTGTTAGGCTGGTACACTTAACTAATCACATTCAATATCGTGAAGCATTCAAAGATATCAATAAAACGTTAACACAGCAAGTTAGACTCCCCTTATGCTGAGTCCAATACCCCAATACCGCCAGCATGGAACATCCAACCCGCACCCGTCACTATCAAGATGACAGTGACGTCACTATCAAGATGACAGTGACGTCACTAGCTGCGATATCAATAAAACGTTAATACAGCAAGTTAGACTCCCCTTATGATGAGTCCAATACCGCCAACATGGAACATCCAACCCGCACCCGTCACTATCAAGATGACAGTGACGTCACTAGCTACGATATCAATAAAACGTTAATACAGCAAGTTAGACTCCCCTTATGATGAGTCCAATACCGCCAACATGGAACATCCAACCCGCACCCGTCACTATCAAGATGACAGTGACGTCACTAGCTGCGATATCAATAAAACGTTAACACAGCAAGTTAGACTCCCCTTATGATGAGTCCAATACCGCCAACATGGAACATACAACCCGCACCCGTCACTATCAAGATGACAGTGACGTCACTAGCTGCGATATCAATAAAACGTTAATACAGCAAGTTAGACTCCCCTTATGATGAGTCCAATACCGCCAACATGGAACATCCAACCCGCACCCGTCACTATCAAGATGACAGTGACGTCACTAGCTGCGATATCAATAAAACGTTAACACAGCAAGTTAGACTCCCCTTATGATGAGTCCAATACCGCCAACATGGAACATACAACCCGCACCCGTCACTATCAAGATGACAGTGACGTCACTAGCTGCGATATCAATAAAACGTTAATACAGCAAGTTAGACTCCCCTTATGATGAGTCCAATACCGCCAACATGGAACATACAACCCGCACCCGTCACTATCAAGATGACAGTGACGTCACTAGCTACGATATCAATAAAACGTTAACACAGCAAGTTAGACTCCCCTTATGATGAGTCCAATACCGCCAACATGGAACATACAACCCGCACCCGTCACTATCAAGATGACAGTGACGTCACTAGCTGCGATATCAATAAAACGTTAACACAGCAAGTTAGACTCCCCTTATGATGAGTCCAATACCGCCAACATGGAACATACAACCCGCACCCGTCACTATCAAGATGACAGTGACGTCACTAGCTGCGATATCAATAAAACGTTAATACAGCAAGTTAGACTCCCCTTATGATGAGTCCAATACCGCCAACATGGAACATACAACCCGCACCCGTCACTATCAAGATGACAGTGACGTCACTAGCTACGATATCAATAAAACGTTAACACAGCAAGTTAGACTCCCCTTATGATGAGTCCAATACCGCCAACATGGAACATACAACCCGCACCCGTCACTATCAAGATGACAGTGACGTCACTAGCTGCGATATCAATAAAACGTTAATACAGCAAGTTAGACTCCCCTTATGATGAGTCCAATACCGCCAACATGGAACATACAACCCGCACCCGTCACTATCAAGATGACAGTGACGTCACTAGCTACGATATCAATAAAACGTTAACACAGCAAGTTAGACTCCCCTTATGATGAGTCCAATACCGCCAACATGGAACATACAACCCGCACCCGTCACTATCAAGATGACAGTGACGTCACTAGCTGTGATATCAATGTTTGTCCCCTACTTCACAGCGGCCAGAGTGAGTGATTGGGCTACGCGAGGACACTCGTCATGAGTCGGTGGTACAAATTTATTATTTGTACGTATGCATGTGGGTTCTTACATTTTTCTAAATTAAAAAGTTTTAAGTTTTCACTTTCAATTTTTTTTTTTATTATTGTTTTTCAATTTCGAATTGACCGTTTTAAAATTTAAACAAAACTTCAAAATTAAACAATAATTAGCGTAGAAATTTTTAATTTAATCTGTTTTCCTTCCTTTTACATAAATGTACAAATTACTAAAAAAGCAAAAAACAATTAGTTCAAAAAAAATATTTTTTTAAATTTTCTTATTTTTGAAATATAAAAAAAAATACATTTAACTGGTTTGGCCTTATGCCGTCAAATTCTGTTTTATGTTCCAAAGCTCGGTGAATATATCTGCAGGTTAGGCAACATCAAACCACAATCACTGAGTGACGTCACCAGCTGTAGCGTCGCTATCAGTGTTGACTCTCTACTTCACATAGGACGGAGTGAGTGGGGACACTTGTCACGAGTAGCTGCAACTGCAGAGTAGATATAGTTGCCCCAACGACAGTATTCTGATGCTTACGACACAGCCGAGTCCAAGGTGACTACTTAATTTTCTACTTCCCTAATTCCTACCATCTAATCAAAACACGTCCATTGGGGATAAGTTAAACCCTTCCGTTGGTTACATGTAACGGTGGGTGTGGCCCAACCGCCTGTGCACTCGACTAAGCCGAACCGTGTATTTATTTATAAATATGAATGTGTGAAAGGACCCCAAGTATCTGTTAATTTTTTTACAATTGGCGCGGTTGAAAGGGGCAGTAGACAATGATCTGAGATCGGTATGCGAATACTTTTGTTTGAATTTTTTTAATTTCAAATTTAGACTTATTAAAAATGTTATAAAAATTAGCATAGCACACACTAATATCCGATTGTAAATGGTTTTGCATTTTTTTATGACTATAGCTACTTTTTTCTCATCACTGTATTATCATCATATAACAAACTCGATGGTATTCTTGTGATAGTTTTTACAGGTTTGTGAATTCGCCCACCGGTGTTTATTTAAAAAAAAAAAAAAATTATCAACTTTTATTACAAACACTTGCTATTTCTCCATATTGGCAAACCAATATTATTCAAAACATTTTCCCACATACGAGATAATGATGAGCCCATAACGAGCGGGACATTGTGTAGTGTGACTATGAAGGATGGGAAGGGGGGGGGGACTTCAATTGCTACCCTGATAATAATTTTTCGTAGGAATACCCGTTAAAGGGTGCACACCAGATTTACCTGATGAACCCTCTTCAGGTGACTAACTAGGTTATTAGGGTGTTTGGATAGCTGGGAAGGAATGTCCGAGGGCTAATAGTATGACTCAGTCCCAGCATTCACCTTGACGACTGAGGAAAACCTCGGAAAATACCTTCAGTCAGGACTGCCGGTGGCCGGCATCGAACCGGCGACCTCCCGAATTAAAGTCTCGCGTCTTACCGCCTAGCCACCTCTATCGGTGCTACCCTGATAGTGTATTTAAGTTCAAAGCAAGTGAGCGTCCAGGAAGTAATATGCAACAGTGATGCACTTGTGTTCTCACGAACAGCACACTTGAGTTTCCTCTCACGAACAACATTCTGACAATTGGCTGTTTTATTCGCATCGCATACGACATTGTATACATTGGAATAGATGGGGTCTCTTAGTCTCAGGGGTATAGAATTTCCTACTGTCGTGTGAATTTGACATATATCTAAAATGGAGCAAAGTCCTCATTGAAGAAAGAAATAACATTTGTATTTCAACGTTGTAAATTGTAATGGGAAAAATCATCGATCGCGGTGACTCATGCGGCTGGGCACCTGTTCTTTTGAACCCAATGGTTCTGAGCCGCTACTTTTAGCATTGGGTTTAAAATAAAGGGGTTTAATTGGGTTTAAAATATATTTAAAATATATTTTAAACCCAATGCTTTTAGGGGCGCAAAGGGACGCAGTTAAGCAACCTCGGGCTAGGTCAGGAGGTGGATGGGTGACCACTCTCCTCTGAAACACTAGTTACCGTTGGTTAGAGCAGATTGGAGGGTTCGAAAGGTTGTGTAACAGCTTCGTTCTTCTCGTCAACTGCTCGGCAGTCCAGGTTAGTGGAGGAACCTATATGACTGGACAAAGTTACACCGTCTTTTCGGATGGGACGTAAAGCCGATGGTCCCCTTTTTTCTTTTCGACAGGAGTAGGCTACGTGCCGGTACCGGGTTTCCCCTTCTCCCTTCTTCATCATCATCATGCATCGTTGTTAATCATCCGAATTGCTCTATTGGTCACTGTTAAATGGCATAAAATGCTTATGGGGCCAATTCATAAATATATAAATAAATAAATAAACATGGGATCTTACCGTTAGGTCTCTTTTACCTTTGATATTCAGATATAACGTACGTATTTATTGTTGTATATATATTTATTGTATTTATCAGTATTTTGTATTTATTGGCTTCATGCACAAAGCCACTTGCAGACGCAACCGTTAACTGGCGTCCGAAAATTGATTAAACCAGATACATCAAAGGATTTGCCGGCGCAAATATGTGTGGGAGCTACGTAAATTTGCGGCTCACCCGCAAACAGATACAAATTCATCCGGATATCCGCACGTTTATCTGCACCAGCAAGGCCGCCATTTTTAATAACCGGTAAGTTTCCGTCGGCAAATCTTTGTGCAGCATGACGCTGTTTATCTACATGTCACTCGTCAAAACCTTGCGCTGCACACACAGTTCCCCTCTCCCCCCCCCCCCCCCTACACCACCTGTCAATCAATCACCGCCTTGTCGATCCCGAGGGCTGATTGTAATGCTTGTTTCACTACCTGGACGTTGACGAGCGCCGAGCGCCGGAAGTGGATGATCCGACCAATCAGGGCGAAGCGGCGCTTCGAAGCGCTCTGAAGCGCCCAAGTTGGTTGAATCCAACTTCTGTTGCCGGCGCTTCTCGGCGCTTGTGTACCGTTTCCGTTCTCCGCCACCTATATTCTGAACGAAATGCATAAACACGCGGGATTTTGTCATTTTGACAGTGACAGAACGCTGTAGGGAAGTTTTCAAGATGGTACGCTTTCTTAATCAGGCTGAAATAATTCGTTTGCGTGAAATACGAAGGAGAAGACGACGAAGATTGTTATTAATTCTGTGTTGGTTGCTGTCTGTGTCGCTATGGTCTTAAGCATTACATATAGGCCTAGGCTAGCCCTACTCAAAGGTCTAGCTAGGCCTAGTCTAGATTGAGTGAGGTTATGTATATGCACTCATTTATGTCGATAAAATTAACTTACCGTCGATGTTCAAATCTCCTGAGATTTTTTTCCATATTATATCTTTATTATGACTCTTGTACAATTTACTTTGAAAGTCGTATAGAGCCGGGTATTTCTGTACTTCATTTATAATCAACTCGTAAACCGTATCGTCGTCTCCTTCCATGTTGTTGTCAAAACGAAGTGTGCCGGAAACTGTGTTGCCGGAAGTGATTGTGATGTCGTGAATCGCCATGAAAATCGAGCGCCGAGCGCTCGATTCGGCGCTGGCGCTAGCGCTCGTCGACGTCCAGGTAGTGAAACAAGCATAACCGTGCCGTGATATGATACAACCGCTGGAAGGCGGTGAGTGTGTGAGACAAGTAGAGTTGGCGGTGTCTTGATTTGATTTCGTTCCGTGCGGTAGTAGAATCAAGTATAAACTTGATTGTCGCCCGCTATCCACTATCAACTAACCTGCTACACACTAAGTGGTAACAGCTTTGGGCACGCCACCTGGATATTATTCTTATGAATCATCTAGTTCTAGTAGTAGTAGTAGTGGTAGTGGTGTTTGTAACCCTTATACATACATACATACAATGTTATAGGTACAGTAAAACATCGAAATTACAATTGTATCATTACAAATTAAAATATATCATGTGGTTTGAAAAAAAACTTAAACAAACGTAAAAATATATAAGAAAGTGATTAAAATATTTAGTAACTTACATATTAATTATATGGGTTAATGCATTCGACTTTGTTTTTGTACGTATTGAAATTTGTATTGAGTTTTGTAGTAAGTGGTAGACTATTGTAAAGTTTGATGCCGTTTATAAAAATAGATTTTTGGTTTCCTGTCTTGTAATGTAGTTTTAGGTGAAAATTATTTGCACATCATGTATAGACTATAAATACGATAATAATACTATAACTCACTTTCAATATATTTCTCTAATCTAAAATACACCAGCTGATACAGCTGGTACCGTATCAACCATCTTGGTTTAATGGGTTAGTCGGTGTCGTGTGTACACTTTCGGCCACTAGCCACTACCCACTACCCACTACCCACTTCCCACTTCCCACTACCCACTACCCACTAAGGTCCGAATTCACCAAACTTTCAAATCGGCCGATTTATTATCCTCGGATTGGTTACCATAGTTTCAACAAACATTATATACAAAATGCACGGTGGCTTCTACCGGGCACCATTTTTGATCTCAGATTAACAGAAAATTGCCGGATTAAGTTTGGTGGAACTGGCCCTAAGGAGCGTTGGTCTTCTGCTTGTGAAGTCACTTCCTTCAAATTAATGTAACTAAGCTAGTCGACTACCGAAAAACTGCAAGCAAAGATTGCTGCAAGTTTGGACGCACCCTAAAAGTCAATAAAGAAGTTCTCTCTGGAAAACTTCTGTATCGACTCTGGAAGAATCAAGCATTGAACATCGCATTTGTAAAGTTGGCTTGAGGTAGCTCGTATCATAGCCGAGATCAGCATACCAAATTAATTTTCCATTTCTCTAGTTCCTACTATATATATTGGATTAAAAAAGGTGTGCATCTCAATTCAGAAAACAGCAAATCAAATAGTGATACAATATACAAAACAATTACAAACCTTTAAATATAATTTTATAAAAATAACCGTAAAAATATCCGTTAAAAATATCCGTAAATATAATATTGATGTCTTCTTTTTTGTTTGTTACGACAATATAAGGCATACAATGGTTAACCGTGAACACCCACATTTTTAAGGTGGGTTGCAACACATAAAGCTTTATGCAGTAGGTAGCGTCCTCGAACGAATAAAAAAAATGTAATTGATGTATAACCAAGAAACAACGCTATAATTTACGGTGGTTTTTCATTCCCGCCACCCATCAGTTATCAGTATTCATTTTTTTAGGCGAATTTTCAAAGTTGATAGACGCTTTTTAGGGATATTTTACGACTTTGGGATACCAAGGCCCAAATTCAAAAAGGCGCTTAAGTGCTAAGACGTCCTAGTTTACGGAAATCTAAGTGATATTAATAACGCATATTTGTTCTGCAATGTCATAAAGATAAAATATAGTAAAATATCAACAATTTAACCAACATTATTTTGTTCGTGAATGTGTAGTAATACCCAGAAATGATTTATCTAGCTAGAATTTGTATAATTTAGAAAACCTAGAGTTAGGCATCTTTATGAATCCAGGCCCAGTCAATTCCTAACAGAGCGCCCAATGAGGCTTCTGCACTCTGAGCCTTTTCGAATGTGTGAAAGAACGTCAGGAATCTGTTGATCTTCGTGGAAGCAGAGCGGGTGAAGAGAGCTACATGACTGCCTTGTTATTGACTTTATTTTGAGCTATTATCTTCTGGATAATCCATAACTATTATATATCCATTTATGTGTGCTGTTTCTTAATAACCGTTGAAACGTGTTAGGCCTAACAAATGTAAATGTAATCTAGGATTTCTTTTAAAATCATACATTTAAATGATACCTAATATTGATTCTTCTAAAGCGACTGCGCATTGTACAATGTCTCCCTGGTTCTGTGTTTATGTGTAAAAATACATACCAAGCAAAGAACTTCGAACCAGCAATTATTACTCGGGATTTTTCTATTTAAAATCCTCGCAAATTATTGTTAGACAGGCTATGACAAATTAAACATTTTTTGTGTTTTGTTCTGGCTGAATAATTGCCTGACTGTTCTGTTTTTACTACAAAGCAAAATAAATGCTATTATGTAAAGCATCCAGATTAAAAAATGTTTAGTTACAGAGAATATAAAATTAAATTATGATTCGAAAGTTGAAAGTGGATATTCGTACATTGAATAAAAGTTTGGAACCACCACAAATTTAAACTGGATAAAATGATAACTTGTGACAGAGGGAGAGAGCTAGAGGCACAGAGAGAGAGAGAGCGAGAGCGAGAGAGAGAGAGAGAGAGAGAGAGAGAGAGAGAGAGAGAGAGAGAGAGAGAGAGAGAGAGAGAGAGAGAGAGAGAGAGAGAGAGAGAGAGAGAGAGAGAGAGAGAGAGAGAGAGAGAGAGCGAGAGATAGAGAGATTGATTGATTGATTGATTAAGGTCTTTTATTAAAAGGCGGGATTAAGGCTAGCGAAACCTTATCTTCCATCCAACCCTTTTAAGATGATACAATACAGTAAGGTGATACAATACAATAAGGTGATACAATACAATAAGGTGATACAATACAGTAAGTACATTACAGAGAGACATAGTGTGAATATTTAAAAGGAATAAACATAAAAAAGAAATAATTATGAGAGAGAGAGCGAGAGCGAGAGCGAGAGAGAGAGAGAGAAAGGGATAGAGAGAGAGAGAGAGAGAGAGAGAGAGAGAGAGAGAGAGAGAGAGAGAAGACGGATATATATGATTGCCAGAAATTATTGGTAAAAGTGTAATAAAAATAAACGCGAAGATACACAGTATTAATAATCTAGCGAGTTAATCTTTGATAGTGCAATAAAGATCGCCCGCCGAACTCAAACTACGCCACTGGGACGGCCAATTAATCTTCTCCGCCACTGACTGATGTATGTTGTGCGGTGTCCTGTCTTATTGGATGACCTCATCCAATTCAATTCCCTTTACTCGAACCTTGACCCTTTCTCGCGGGGGGGGGGGGGGGGGGGTGAGAGAGGGGGGATCGAACGAGGTGGGGAACAAATTCATCATCCTTCACTTCCCATCGGAACACCGGTGGTAGATTTTTAAGGAAGCTATTTTTATTGGTTTGCGAGTTTTTCTAATTCAATTAGGAATTACAATTTCAGTTTCTCATATCCAATCTAAATTGACTGCATTTAAAATGGGTTTGATTAATATTTTCCTGTTCGTGTATTTTTTTAGTTTTCTTTTGTGTACGTCTTCATTGTAAAACCTTTTCTGTAAAACTTTAAAGAATTACAGTTTGAGTTTCTAGTATCGCATCTAAATTGACTGAATTAAAAATGGGTTTTGAATAATATTTTACTGTTCATGTATTTTTTCGTTTTGTTTTTGTGTATTTTCCTTCATTGTAAAACCATGGAGTTATATGTGAGGAGGAGATCTAGCTCTAATGGGAGGGGTCGTCCACGATTGTTGTTCCGGAAATGGCCGCCATATTTGTTGTTTACGAATTGTGAAGAAACTTCAGTAGGCCGCATAGGCCTACATGCTGTGCGCTACACAGGCTTACTACATTTGTGAAGTACTTTACACCAAGACTGACAATAAGAAACTCGTTAGGTAAGTAGATTGAATGGTTATTTAACTATTAGGCCTAGTTACCTAGTACTTAATTTAGGTTGTCTAGAAGAAAAGCAGCCGTAGTGGGCTATGGAGTAGGCGAGGGCCTACTAGCCCTAGACCCGTACAGCCTAGCCCAGGTACTTTACCGGTACGGAGTAGGCCTAGTTACCAGTGAAAGATGAAGTTGAATCACAACATTGTAATTAAACCCTGGCAGTCCTGAGAATTGGTAAGGTCACAGCTATGTAGAAAATATTGGCAATTGGTCACGTACCATCAACTAGGCCTAGGGCCTAGGGCCGAGGCCCCTAGCACTCACCTATCCTAGTCTAGGCCTACGCTTTGATCTAGGCCAATATCTTGTTAATATTGATATGTGGTAAATGAGCTCAAGCCAACAGCATCAATCATACATCCAATCTGGGCTAGGCCTAAAAGTAGACAAGGTTAAGATAGACAACAGCATTCACTATCACTATCCATGCATCCAACTTGGATAAGCCTAGGTCCTATACACTTAGCTCATCTTGATATTATTGTAACATGGTGTGTGACAACTCTTTGTACACAACATTTATACACAACACCATGTCAAATAGCCTAGGCCTAGTAGGCCTGCCAATTATGTATTCAACATGGGCTAGGCTAGGCCTAGTCCGTTTGCATTTGCAGGACCTAGGGCCTCTAGAAATTATTGGCAATAAGTTTATGCCAATTGTATCATAAGCGTCAACCATGCACCATGGTATTGTGTGATATTAGATATTGCACATAGGCCTATGTAATCAACTGTTTAGGGTCTAGCAGCAAGGCCATCGCTACCCTCTGTAGCAATGGTCTCGGCAGTAGGCCCTACCTACTTCTTTTGATAGAATACTCAAGCTTAGGCTGGACCTATTCTTGTAATTAATAACCACATACCGTCATACACTATAGGGTATTAGTTCGGTCAATGTTGCAAGACTTGCAAAGTACATTTGCCTGTATTATGTAACATGTTTGAACTGATGTTCTCGATTGCCATAGTTCCATAACTAGGAAAAGGTTTTCTTGTCTAGGCATACTAAGCACTAGGTAATGTTCTCAAGTAGCAATCACAACATGCTGGCTAGATACAATTTCCATGTTCATGTAGTAGCCATGGCTATGCATTGTAACTTAACTTGAGATGATCAACAAGTTATAATAGTTCTGTGCATGGACATTAATGGATTGTGAGAGGTACCCTACTCTAATAAATAGTACTTCTTAGGCCATACACATTTTTACATTGTACAGTAATAATGGTTTTTTCTTGTAGATTGCTTAATCAATAGATACACAAATATTTTCAGATTATAGATACCGGTAGTTCAACTAGGCCTTAAACTTGTTGATAGGTCAATGATAAGATCCAAACAATAATATATATGTATTTATATTTCAGCCAACTCAGACATGGAATTGGAAATAAAAAATATTTTATTGGAAGTTAAGCTACATCTCTTCACTTCAAAGTAACTGTAGCTGCTTCTGAAGATTCATCACAAGCTCTGGATGATTGGTGTGTTCAGGCAACATCTCTACTAAAATGCAAGAATATAGAAGACTTCCGGTCGACATGCCACAAGTTCCGCTTAAAAGATGAATTTTTACAGCCGGTCAAAAGATTCACATCAACACTGATGGTAAGTTATTTTCAGTACAAAACTTACAGTAGGTAGCCAAATCACACTCAGTGATTAGGCCTACTTTTTCATAATAAGAGAGATCAATCTTCCATCAGATTCAGAACTGGTATGATCTTTGGTTGGTAGCCAGAGTACACACATAATAACATTATTGACCTACCATTTAGCTTTATTATTAGGCCTTTAATAATATAGGCCTAGTAATAATAAATTCCATTTTATTCTCACACATTCAAGAATACATATAATTACAAACAGTAGTATTATTTATTTATTTATATATTTATTTATTTAGGTATTTATTTATTTATTTAACCCCTAGGCCTGGTTCAGCTCCAACCATCCTTAACCAGCCAGAGGTTGATGATTAGGCCTACTACCAGGCCGAACTCCCATTGAATCAACGTCCTGGTGAATTAATGATTATACTTACAGAGGAACCATTCACTACTCAGGGTAAGTCATAGATATTAAAATAGCGCAAGTGCTACTCAAATCAAATTGTTTTATTCAGTAGATGATACAGAATTGTAGCATACTCAATGATTGTAGGGCCTATATTGACTAAATTATCATTTATCAGTAACTAACCACTCAAAAATTTATTTTTCTATAGGCCTAGTAAAAAATTAATTTGTACATACCTACGGTACGTTAAATGTAGATACCCATGCCTTAAGTAATTCATTTTAAATTAAAATCCATCTTATTCATCTAAAATTGTAATTGTAATCATGTTCTTTTTTTTTAGGAACCATGACTGCTGTGGATCGGGGTGATCCACTGACTGAGCTAGGAATAATTTCCTCGAAAACCGAAACAAAGAGCTGTTAGTAGACGTACAAAAACGTCAAGAAGAAAACAATGACCTGACTAAAATAATTAATGAAAACCGTTAGAAAGCACACCAGATGTCAGACAATTTGTTTCACTTTTATACTAGCCTTGTTTCATATGAATTATTTCAGACTTTAGTTTCATATGTAGCCCCATTTATGGCCAATTTTCATTCAGTCAAGATTAAAGACCAGATAATGATCATTTCAACCAAACTTTGTCTCAGCTTATTAAATAAAGACATAGCATTTTGGTATATTATATGTCATATATTACATATACATAATATAATCTTCATATAAGGCCTATCAGCATTTTCTCGTGAGTAGATTCTCCCGAATCGGAATCGCTGTCTAGTGTTAGAGCAAAATATACTGCAGTGGGTACTGGGTACTATTTTCTTTTTTTTGCTTCAAATAACTTTGTATTTTCTATGGTTTCCTTCAAATGGTGTCGGCTCTACATAAACGAGTGGCTCGTTTACAGTTATTGATGCCACCTACATGGTGTGTATGTCTAGCAAAGTTGTATTTCTTCAGCTTGCTTACATTCTACCTGTAACATAAGAATAGGTTAGAGATCTACCTAGATACATTTTTTAAACTATTAAATTTTGCAAATATTTAAAATAAACATGAACTTAAATATGAGCTTATATTTTATTGATTGGAGTAAACCTGATCCTGTCATTTTGCACAAACTCGTCTAAATCCGACATGTTGTGAACTACACTGATATAGAATTTTTTGTTAGCCTGTGCTGTTGACATTCACCACACAGTACAATCATTGGGCTAACTAACAAACTCAATGGTACAATCCTAGTTTACAACGAACATGTAGCCTTCTATTCCTTCCAAACCTTCTATCAAAAATTGTATGCGATCTAGGTTTAAAGCTTTAAAAACCAGCCTACAGCTTGAGAATGATTAATCAACGGTTTATGCCGTAAACGAGTTATATGATCACCTAGTGCTGCTATCCTATCACTGACCTGGCTGGTGTGCAAACTAAAACTAGAAGTACATTTAGCCCAGGTCTGATAAAGCTAAAGGCAGAGCAAACTTTTACATTCTGTATGCGTGTTATTTCCCATAAAGAAAACAAATCCTTACACAACAATTATTGTTACCTGGCAACAACCCTAGGTGTAGGGGATAACTACAATTCTTGGGCTGCGTACCAACTTTGACTGCGTTCACTGTGGCTGTGACTGGTGGTGGGTGTAACCCAGTCAACGCAGTGAACGCAGCAGCTGGTACGGGCTGCAGTCACAGTCACAGCGAAAGCAGACAACAGCAGAAATTGTCATTCATAAAAGCAACATTTGCCATCTGCTAATTAACCTTACAACATTACATTCATAATTTAACTCTTACGGGACTTCTAAGTTGAGATTATATGGTGTTGTGATGTCACTTACTATTTAAAACATATAATATTGTCATAATTCGCGGTACAATTATTAGCTACGCCCCCCTTGACTGCGATAGCTGGATCTTTTCGATCCAGTCATCGTAGTGACTGGAGGGGTAACTACGAGGTAAACTGATACGCAAAAAGCAGGGACTGCAGCTTGACTGCGAGTCAAGTTGGTACGGATCTCAGTCACTGCCAGTCATAGCTTTGGTACGCAGCCCAGATTGCAGCCCTTTTTTTCTAGGCTGCCTCTATTTGCACCCAAGTTGGGTGAACGCAACATTTAAAATGCTATTTTCCCCCAAGTTCTGCGCATGCGCGGGTGTGTCCAGCATTTAAAATGCTATTTGCACCCAAGTTGTTTTCACCCAAGTTGGGTGTGTCCAGCATTTAAAATGCTATTTGCACCCAAGTTGTTTTCACCCAAGTTGGGTGTGTCCAACACTTAAAATGCTATTTGCACCCAAGTATTTTCACCCAAGTTGGGTGTGTCCAACACTCAAAATGCTATTTGCACCCAAGTTGTTTTCACCCAAGTTGGGTGTGTCCAACATTTAAAATGCTATTTGCACCCAAGTTGTTTTCACCCAAGGTGGGTGTGTCCAACACTTAAAATGCTATTTGCACCCAAGTGGCTTACACCCAAGTTGGGTGTGTCCAACACTCAAAATGCTATTTGCACCCAAGTTGTTTTCACCCAAGGTGGGTGTGTCCAACACTTAAAATGCTATTTGCACCCAAGTGAACCCCAACTTGGGTGATAACAACGTGGGTGCAAATAGCATTTTAAATGTTGGACACACCCAACTTGGGTGCATTTCAAGTGTTTGACACACCCAACTTGGGTGAAAACAACGTGGGTGCAAATAGAATTTTAAGTGTTCGACACACCCAACTTGGGTGAAAACAACTTGGGTGCAAATAGCATTTTAAGTGTTGGACACACCCAACTTGGCTGAAAATAACTTGGGTGCAAATAGCATTTTAAATGTTGGACACACCCAACTTGGGTGAAAACAACTTGGGTGCAAATAGCATTTTAAGTGTTGGACACACCCAACTTGGGTGAAAACAACTTGATTGCAAATAGCATTTTAAATGCTGGACACACCCGCGCATGCGCAGAACTTGGGTAAAAATAGCATATTAAATGTTGCTCTCACCCAACTTGGGTGCAAATAGCCACTCCGTTTTTCTATGCTTTTTGACAGATACGCCTAGCCTAGGCCTAGGTTAGGTAGGCCTAGGCCTAGGGCCTGGTATAATTTCTATGGCTTAGGAGGCCTAACCTGAACCTATTCATTTATCACAATATTACAATATTTCTTACCCTGCCATGCATGTGCAATGAGCAGCACATATGCAGCCATCTGTTTCTTTATCCAGAACCCATATTTCCCGGGGCTTGTCGTTCAGCCTTCGGCCCGGCGTCACTTTGCACTTGAGGAAACAAAATCTGGAATGGGATAGGCCCTAGGCCTTCGATTGGGTGGTAAAACACTTCACGCACTAAACCACACTTGAAGTAGGCTAGTTGTACGTGTGTCAAATGACTTGTATGCTTTCATACTGTCTTTGGTACGTACGCATTTACTTCATTTACCAAATAATTGTAAATGTAGGCCTAGGCCTATCTGAACTCAGCTGGTGGCCACTTTGAAACCTGTGTAGACCAGTTATCTTAGGCAATAGTGTATTAACAATAACTTAACAGTCACATATTACTTATAATAAGGACATTTTCCTTTGAAATATGCACGAGAGAAACATGTGAAATGCAGCGGTCACGACGACTGTCAGAGCAAGTAAACAACAAATATGGCCGACTAGCTTTGCGGGGCGTGGTCCAAAATCTCGTACACTGCCCACTACACACCTGCCTATCCAGTACAAAGTACTATTATAAATCCATGGTAAAACCTTGTAATGGTAACCAGCGTTCCCGACCACACCTCCACAGCCACCTATATATTATGTATTGAGGTGTGATTGACTGACATATCTTTGTGGTAACTTCTTTGTTATTCATTGTTGTGTTTTGATTGCTGGAAGAGGACTTCACTTGTTTTTCGGTTCTTGTACGGATGATCTGATTGTGATCTTGTGAGTTTAATAATAAAGAAAGGAAGTCGAATAGTAAGTTTGTTTTGATTTAGTGAGCTGTGTTCATATATATTTATCATACCAAACCATTACGGAACTGTGTTCCAATCACGGTTGTGATATTACCGTGTTCTATCGTGAACTGTGTTCCGATATCGTGTTGCCGTATACTGTGCCAATTCGGAACTGTGTTCCGAGTGTTCGTGCTGTACCATTTCGTGAGCTGCATCCGTTGCTCCACATAACTGTCGGGACTGTGTTCCGACGGGAGGACGATCGCCACGACAGCGCCAACTACAGTCCGGCATCTGGATTTCTCCTGGACTCCCGTCAACGGGCCAACGGAATAACCTCTTCAATGGATGAGTACACCCATTTGGGGAATACATATGTATTTGTATGTCTCTAGCGTTTACGTTAATTGTGTGAGTGTTTAGCCTACGATATAGGCTTAAGAATATATATATTAGTGAACTCCTATTCCTCCACCAGTCAGGATTTCGACACCCCGGCTATTTTAGCCACATCACAACCTGAACAAGTTTCATATTACTGTTATCAATCGATACAATAATTCCTTCTTTTTGTGTGGTCCGTTAGACTAGGGTGGTGCATTACTGTTACCAATGCAGATGGTTCGGACTTCGAGTTCCGGTCTGGCAGGGCTGAGGTTTCTTAAGTTTGGAAATTTAGTTATATCTGCCTTAATGATAGTGGTGTAAACGTGACTTTGAGGCCATCATAGCAACGAAAAATGTTAATAATATCCTTCGTTCAAAATCAGTTCTTGTAACTGAGTGGGTAGGTAATAAATACAAAATATATGGTTATTTTATAATATAATACTGTCCAGATTTACAAATATAAAGAATAGCAATAACAAACAAATCGAGTTGTTTTTATTCAATTTGGCCATTTTCAGTGTCACCAGAATTCGTCTTGAAATGTTTAGCAGATATTCTTTATTCGAGTAAAAATTGTCAATCATCGTTATGTATCCCTTCAAAAATGTATTTTTCACGTATTTACTGATTTTTTTTCAAATACCACAAATTTAAATAACTTGTTCAAACTAAATTTTTAAAGTAACTACGTATATATAACAATAAAATTAATTGAAAATGTTATCCGTGATAGAAACAGCTGTATATATATAAGACCTAGTAATTGGACTGCACTCTGTTCCTTGTCACAGATAAAAACAATTAATAACGTTTTACCTGTTCTACTATGTTTCCGTTTTAATTTGCATAATATATCTTTGTACAACCGGAATAATTTTCGGTAAAAACTAATTTTCGCTTACAAAACCGTTTTCAAAAAACAAAACAAAAATTAAACTTCTCAACTGAACTAACTACAAAACGGAAAATCCTAAGACTTATAGACCCACCTTGTCTCCACTTCTGACTTAAATGGATCATTTGTAGTAAACACAACATTGGTTGATATAGAATTGAGTGAGTAATATAGGGTAGAGTCGCAACGCAATCGGCAGTTTGTCTACCGCTTTTTGCTGCCTTACATACTTTAGTCGGGAAGTAGAAGTTCGCCAAGCGACGCGATGACGGAGTTTTCGGCTGTCTTCGTATATCTTCGGTGAAGTACCCGACCAATCAGGCTCCGTCATCGCGTCCCTTGGCGAACTTCTACTACCCGACTAAAGTATTTTGTGCAGTAAAAGGTGATAGAGAAACTGCGGATGGCGTGGGGCCTCTACCCTATGCAGTGGCGGTTTTTACGGTGTGCAAGGTGTGACATTTGCACACCTGATCAATCAGGAAAAATAAAAAAAAAGACTTGCAAACCGAAACTAGGCAGTTAGCAGGAAAAAGACTAGCTTGGCTAGTATACAAATTCGCCTAAGAACTCGTTTTAGGCCATTAAAAGTAACAGTCCCCAAAAAAAGTTTGCCTACTGCGAATTTACCTCCGGGGGCTGGGGCTTTGCTCCAGACCACAGCCATTCCGCGCCACCTCGTTTTTTGGAATTGCACACCTGATATCGAGTTCAAAAACCGCCACTGACCCTATGCTACTCACTCAACGGTTATATAGTTATGGAACATTATACCAGTAACTCACTCAGTACCATGTGAAGAGCCAGTATTATTCATTATGAAGGGACAATAGATGTGTTTTAACAATAGGAACACTTCGTTGGTCTCAATAACATATAATACAGTAGATTATTAGAAATACGACACAGATGAAACAAGAAAAAGAAAGCAACAAATCTATTAAGAACGAGCTCGGATCTCATTCTCATGAAACTGAGAAGAAGACTAAAAGAAATTCTAATACAACGAAACGAAATGAGATGTTATTTCATTTGTGAAACAAAAGGAACGTTTCTCTCCAGACGACTCAATTTACCCGGACGTTTTCAAATAACATATTAACTTCGTTTCTGTTTTCGTTCAATTAGGTTCATAAGACATTTTATTATTACGGTCTTCAGTTTTAATTCTTTCTCCCAAATAACCAAGGATGGGCGTCGACTCCATCGATATGGGTATCGATAACCTAAGGACAATTATTATCGCTATCGGTCGATAATATCGAAAAGAAATACAAAAATAATTGTGTTGGATTTAAGGAAAGATTCAAAATTTCATTTTAAAATCTGTTTTTTTCTTTAAATATTCGTAAGAGAAATTTGTTGTAGGTCTAATTCGCAAGTTCTTGCGTTATTCTGGTCAAAAAAGAAAGTTCAGATGCCCTATTCATTACCAATAGAGACGTTTGTTTTTCGCAATCCGCGATAAAACGAAATTCATTATTTGTGGTGTAAGAACTTTTTTGTTGAAAGATGTCGGCATGTTGGCCATGAAGGATAAGGAATCAAATCGCGAAATAACACCATATTATTTTAATAACGCGAATTGAGTGTTGAAATAGCGAAATAACACAATTTTCAGCATTTTTAACTATTTACAGTGAAAATTGCATATTTTACGTAATAATTACTACTTTTGACCCTAAGTCAGTAAAACAGTTTAGTCTCAAACTGTTTACCAACTACATTTTGGCCGATGGAAAAGTGGTTTGCAGCGTTGCTGGTAAATAGCGTTGCTCAAAATAAAGCGGATGTGAAGCGAGTAAAAATTTCCGTTGCTTTGAAACTTCCTTATTTCTCCATTTCTATTATTATAAAAATAACACCGAAATAACACCACATTTTGGTTTAGAATAAAACGTTTTTTTTTTTTTAAATGAAACCATTTTCCAATTGATTCACAAATTTCGATACGTTTGATAATTATCGATAACGTTAACATTTTCCAATATCGAATATCGATCGATAAAATCGCAATTTTGGCGCCTCCCTACAAATAACATAATATGTATCTTGTACGTTTCGATAAAGTGGCATGCTGGGAATTAATTTGGAGTGAGTGTATGTTTAAACGGTAAATAAAATGAAATAAAAAAAAAGATTTGTTTTAAATAGCTTATACATTTTTACTTGGTCTCTGCCTAGCGAAGGCTCGTCGAACTTGGGAGTTCGACGAGCCTCCGCTAGGCGGAGATCAAGTAGACCTTGATTGTCTCTAACGCGCCGTTTAGTGGGCGCTGACATCTTGGGCGTCCGCCATTACGACCATACTACTTCCTCAATGCACAGCCTTCTCGACGGGTCAATCCGCGATAGAACCTCGGATAGACCATTTTAAAAATGATCCAGGTATCTGTTCTTGTTCCTCGCACGGCCGCCTGAATCGTTACAAAAAACAACGTAGAACAATCAAACATGAGATGTCAAATGTTATATCAAGGTTCATTGATGGACCCAAGAACTTCATCTATTAACCTTGATTTCACATTTTTAATTGTTGTGTATTGTTGTTCTTGAAGATTTAGAGGACCGTGATGAGAAACAAGACCGGAGCCCTAGATCATTTTTAAAATGGTCTATTCAAGGTCTACTTGATCTCCGCCTAGCGGATCGAGGCTCGTCGTACTTGGGAGTTCGACGAGCCTCCGCTAGGCGGAGATCTTGTTGACCTTGCTCGGATTCAACCGACGTCCAAGAAAGCTGTGCCTCACTGTATTCCATGAATTATAGTCCAGAAGGCTGTGTAATAAAGTACGGTTATAGATGGTCTAAGGTACGGTTGCAATGGCGGCCGGAAATTCAAAGACGTCGAAAATATAATGGCCTATAAGGATTGATTTTCATTGGGGTACATTATTGCCATTTATTATACTAGTCCCCACGAAAGTATTCGCATACAGATCTCAGGTCATTGTCTACTGCCCCTTTCAACCGCGCCAATTAAAAGAAAATCAACAGATACCTGGGGTTATTTCACAGATTCATAAATGCACGATTCCGCTTAGTTGAGTGCACAGGCGGTTTGGCCACACCCGCCGTTACAGGTAACCAACGGAAGGTTTTAAACTATCCCCAATGGACCTGTTTAGATAAGATGGTAGGAATTAGCGAAGTAAAAAACGAAGTTGTCATCTTGGACTCGGCTGTGTCGTAAGCATCAGAATACTTCGTTGGGACAACTTTATGAGCTTCGTTGCTGTACTGGGTCAACGTTAAGCGTATTGCAGGAAAGAAAGAAGTGCCCCCTTAACTTCAAACTACGACATACACTAATAGGAAATAACATTGCGACAAGACTCACATTAGTACCTTTGAATACAAACAAGTAAATGTAAATTTTCCATGCTAGGAATTCTGAATAAGAAATTATTCAAATTCGCGATAACTTTTTTCAACTCAAGAAGATTAATCTTTTTATAAAAGTGTCGAGTTACCGAGCTACAGTGTTTTGCACAATCCATATTGTTTCGTTTAGCATATTTATGAAGGTGTTCTAAATTATAGAGATTGTTAACAACAGAAGACAGGTTATTTTAATTCATGGTAGTAGGGTTTATTGAGGTAAGTTTGTATTTAGGTCAGGTTGTACGTGAAGATAGAGTATTTATGAACTAGAAAACATACTTTAATGATGATGATTCTTTTTGCTTTACATTTATCCACCTTGCATTTGTGCTATTCTAGATGATAGGTGAAGATGAAGGACATTACAAAATACATGTCTTATGCAGGATTCGGGCCCGCATCCTTCTGTGGCGCACGCGTTTAGGACCTGCGCCCCAACCAATGGGCTACCGTGTACGGCTATTTTCTTACACGTCCTATGCGTAATTGTACGAGTACAAATTCATAAGTTGCACGTACGTCACATCTTTGCGCGTAGCGGCCACAATAGGGAACACGCGTATGAAAATTTTAATCGATTTTTAAATGCCTTGTCTCTCATTTAATAATTTTGTGTCTTTGAATTTTGAAAAACGGATCAGTCTATGCCTAAAAATAATTGGTTTAGTAACGATAAATAAAAGGCCGCGAAAAACGAGCCGCCGCCATGTAGAGTGGATTTGACGTCATGGTTTTGTACTGTGTACGCTCACCGCCTCAGCGATTGGTCTGTTACGCCACATCTACAGAATCATTGCGTCACAGCCACCTGTACGTATTTCAGATCCCCGAGTTTCAACTTCAATAAATACGACCACATTAAACCTATTTAAAAATTTCTTTTTTACTTGGGACTCGCATTAATATACTTTTTGTATCTGATACTATTAAACTAAAAAAAAATCGTACGCGTGTTGCCTATTGTGAGCAAACTTTGTCGTTGCTATGGAGAAACAATTGAAGCCTGTTGTGGTAGAACACAGAAATTCTTAAAATTCAGCCTGTTTTTAAAATATACCTAAAATTGGTATGTGTGGTAATTTTTTATTTTTTATTAATTATGTTTGCTATATATAAATTCTAAATTAGGCTCATTTATTAAATTTGAATAGTATTTGCCAATGATCTATAGGATTGGTCCTCATCAATTGTGTCGCAATCATGGCCGCTGTGACGTCACGTGGGAACTATGGATATTATTTTCTCAACATTATGATACGGTATGTATAATATTATTATGATGTTATCCTTACGTGGAGTTTTTCACGCAAGTTAATTATTATATTTTATAAATTTTACTATTGGACTGAAATACCCAATGCACCCTACTTCTAACATACAATTAATTATATGTATAATCTTATACACCTGTTTCCAAAATTGTTAGCCACCAATTTCTTGGGCATACAATTTTCTATCTGATTTGCCAGGCCTATCATATGTCTCTTGCTCCTCAACTTTTTTTTCTTCTTTCCTACTTCCATTATTTTTAAGTACTCGTGACATTGTGAGCTAAAGTTCGATATCTTAAACGCTATTTTTTAAAGTAACATTAGGTTAATTAGTTGTAAATTGAAGAGAATTAATTGAAAATTTAAGAAATGAATTATCTAGCTAGTAAAATAACGCACAATTGAGACTACCAACGTGTAAAAAACGCACAAAAGATCACATATATTCGCGATAATCTAAGAACAACGTCTTGTTTTGTAGATCACACGATTTCCTTTGCTATTCAACCAACTATCTAAATTATTAACATTTTAATCCGAAAGCGAGAGTGTCACTATATTGTACAACACATCTATTGTTGTGTATTTGTCAGGTCTACCTCGAATGTGTCAAGATTCTGTAGAGCAGAGTCGAATTACTCTTCTATAATTCAAACGTAATCTCGCAAAGTGGAAAATATTTCCAATGTGTTCTTCACTCACGATTTCACTTCGGCCACACGCACACGCACACGCACACGCACACGCACACGCACACGCACACGCACACGCACACGCACACGCACACGCACACGCACACGCACACACACACACGCGGCGGCAAGAAAAGTTTGGCAATAAATTCACGAGTTTTGTGGAGTGTAAAGTTAATGAATGTAATCAAATTGCCCCAAGTTGAAGCGTACTCTATTTAGTTGAAGCAGCAGGTGCCTCTCGTTTAAAACCACAACAAAATTTTAATTTTTTAATCATCTGAAGAATGCTTGCTATAAGCGATCGAAAAACTGAATCGCTATAGAGCACTGTGGTTTGTTTTCTATAAACAGTGGCCGTGTGCTTGTGTTATTATTGAATATTTGTTACTAATTACGGATTTAATAATAAAATTAACCTACTGATTCTGTAGTGCACAAGGTTGTAAAACAAAAGGAAATCATGCTGAGGAATCACATATTCAATAACAGCTTGAAAAGCGTTTTAAAGATATCACGAAAAAGCTTTAATTTAACGAGATAGGTCGTTTTAACCCTTAGTTAGGAGAATACGACCAAAACCATACAAGATCACAAACACACTCACATCCATTCATGTTTCATTCGTTACTCGTAAAAGTGACCACATTAAAAGTTAAAATATTCATTAAAACTGGTCAACTTTAAAATTGAGTTCATAATTCTGTGTGTGAAATATTTGCTTTGGCCGTTATTTCACATAAGAGGCTGTGTGAAATAACAACCCCCTAAAAAAATCAGTGTTTTTATTATTCATGACTGTAAAGAAGGGCTGAATGTGGAATTATAAGGCCGGGATGTTGGGTAACTGTTACACGGAAACTTGTTAATTTTTGTGATATTTTATAAATAACCACCGGTAGTAATGAATATTTTAACTTTTCATTTTGTCACTTTTATCAGATGAACGAATTAACCATAGATGTTGCGGTACCGTGTGGTTCCTCCCCCTCCCCTGCCCTCTCCACCCCTAATTCGAAGCAACCAGATTGTATAAAACATCAAAATGAAATAAACATACTTCAGGGAGAAATTTCAAGGGAATGTGGCATCACCTGGAACCCCAGAAACCGTACCTAAAAAAAACTATTTCCGCCAACGATTTCTTAACAGACAATCATTTTCAAAAATATTTTATTTCCTTTTTCAAAAAAGAAGGGGTGGATGTGTCCTACAACATACAGATTCATACGTTTGCTGGTATTTACATTATTTATTTATTTACATTATTTATTTATCAAACATTTATTTGTTTACTTGTTTATGTGTTGAGATTTACTCGCCCGGAGGTGAGAAGGGCTATTTAGGACCATGTCCTACCACGATATCGTGCCATCTATCCCGCCACTGCCATCACTGAAGACAGGCAACCCGCAATGTACCCGTTGAGGCTGCCTCGAAGGGCTGACTGGCTGAGAGCGCAGCCGACCAGACATTCCATGGACATTCCCCAGACATTCCCCGCCGCTGACGTGGCGGTGACGCGCCGAGAGGCAGAACAGCCCAACCGCAATTGACCATAATTATGGTAATTGTAATCCGGATCGCAATTGTAGACATGATTTACCATTACAATCCATTACGACGTTACGATTTTGTTGTGAGCAGCGCCAACTAAGTAAGCTAACTCTCATGATTTCCGGATTACGATTACAATCACGATGCCGTCAGTTGTGGTTGACCCTTAACTATTCTCATGCTTACGACATAGCTGACTCCAAGTTCTCCAGTTCCTACCATCGAAATGAAGCAGATCCATTCGGGATAATTTACGAGATTCGGTTGGTACCTGGAACAGTAGGCGTGGCTCATAAGTAGGGCTAGGATGTTCAGGACCTTTCAAAGTGAGAAAAAGGCAGGCAAATAGTACCTTTAAAACAGCAAAAAAGGACCTAAATAGGACCTATTGAATTTAATCGAATTCTATTAGTTTCATTACTTTCAGTATTGTTTTATTAAATTAATTCAGGTACACCAATATATTTTCGTGGAGTGGGGGGGGGGAATAGTTTTGTCGATGTATCAAACACAAGAAGAAAAATTAAAAACATAATTTTATCTTTCTAATATCATTTCACATATTTTAGCGTCGCTGCAGACATCGGCTGGCTCATCTCATCTCTGACTCATCGTTACAGTATTCGACAACAAACAAATCAATATGTATGCTTGGCCCGATGATGTGGCAAGCTCGACACTGCACTCGCACGTTTTGCATCCGTTTTAGCAAATTATACCCAAATAGGCAAATAGTCCCTTAAAAATGCCCAAAAAGGACCTTTACTCATGAAATGATGTAAATAGGCATTTTTAGGCAAAATTAAATGCATATTTTTAGCATACCTAACACTTGAAACACACTTAAAACTATTTTCCAGGCGAGTAATTACCAATAGAAAAAAAGGAGATGTCCTGAACATCCTAGCCCTACTCATAAGGCTTGTCCACTCTACTAAGCGACAGACTATCCGTTTACGAATGTGTGAAAGAACACCAGGAATCTGTTGATTTACGTTGAACCAGAGTGCATGAATGCGGCAGTAGATGAGGATCTGAAGTCGGAATGCGACTATTAACGTTGAAACATATGTGAACCTGTGCAATCGTGGGACCCACCCTTCCTTATTTTGAAAAAAGGTAAATCTTGTAAATAAGTTAAAATGGGGAAAAATAAAGGATAATTAAAGAATAATAATAAATAATAATGAAGGGTAAAATAAGGGATAGGGAAAAATAGGAGATTCAACTAAATAAATAAATAAAAATAAATTCACATTTAGAGTCAACCCACTCAGTAACTAAACTGATTTGCAGTGGTGTAGTTTAATTTAAAGTGACTAAACCAACTCTGTAGGCTTTGAACACCATCGACGAGTGAGCGATAACCGATCAAAGATCGATATTTCAAATACGAAACATATGAATCAGTGATTGGACAGTGCGAACACCTGCGGACAAATGTCAGAATCAACAAAGCCGATTTAGAACAACTTTGAATTTATTGAGTGCTTCGTTACTAGGACGGCTCCAAAGTCATCGTTTACTTATTCCTAAGCCAAGAAGTGATGGAATTGAATCCACATTAGATGTTAAAAAACTTTTGCCTGAAGCGGGATTTGAACCCGGGACCTCTGCATTGGAAGCAGGGATGCTAACCACTGGACCAACGAGCCACCTAAATGAATATACTGTTGTAACTGATGGCCCATCAGTGATCGGGTATGCCTATAAAATTAAGAAGTGTAATGTTTATGTTGTTGTGAAACAATAGGAAGCAAGCTAAGTGAAGTGTATATTATATAATGCTGTTTTTATGTTATTATAACTACCGGAAAATTACCTCTCGTTTTACATAATTGCAGAAAACACTCCAAAACACGCATGCAAATTTTATAAATTGTTCAAAACATTACTTTCCCGACCCAAAGCTAATAACGGGGTTGTTTCTGAATATAAAACCCACCGCCACCTATGATCTTGTTACAACTTCTCTAACACTGCGGCTGTGATTTCAATTACAATGTGTGAGATGTGCAAGTTGAAGCTTAGATGAGATTTTAACTAGGTTTAGATTAGCAGTGGGCAATCTATCAGCAGCCACCGTCCGCCCACATCATAACTACACCCGCCAGCGTCCGCCCACATCATAACTTCACCAGCCAGCGTCCGCCCACTTTATAATAAAATTGTACGCTTTGTGATGTAGTTTTTTTCATTACTGTTGCGTGCGTCAAGAGATACAGAAGCTACATTATAACGTCACTCACTATGGAAATGTATTTAGGCTACATACGCGCGGAGACAAGAAAGAACCACTTTGCTTTCCCCTGTCTACACTTTTGTTCCCTATATGAATTCAGGCAGACTTAAAAATAGGGAACACGCGTATGAAAATTTTTATCGATTTTTAAATACCTTGTCTCTCATTTTATAATTTTGTGGCGTTACGTTCGTCTATTAAAAAGCTTTCAAAACAAATACTCAACAGGTAGATCGAATATCCATTGTTGTACTGATCTGAAGACAGAGCATGTATATAATAAATTTCTTTTGTGATAATAAACTTCGGTCATGGCCTTTGCACAACAAATGACTAAACATGTGTCAGACATTTATTGCCAATCTGAATGAACTCTTGTTGCTGACTTACTGATTTATTTTCTCATTTTTTCAAAAAAACTAGTGTTAATACCAGTAATAGCAGTATGATATTTTATAGCTACTCTACCGCTGACACTTATTAATTATATTATTATTTGATCTTTATTGTTAACGGGGCAAGCCCCGCACTTCTGGAATACAACCATATGCAATGTTTTCAATACATGTACAATTATTTGTTTACGAAAAGTTGGTGACAGCGCCAATCAAGCTAATCTCCGATTCAAATACTTTGGACAAACCGGGCCCTTAAGGTATTCGGTAAGTGATTCTTACACGTAGTTTTGAATCAGCTTAACAATTTATTTGTTTTCTTTCAAACATTTTGTAAACTGTTACGATTTATATACCTGCAATTAATTATTTATACATATTTTCATAATAATTAGCAACGGAAATAACAATCGCAAAAATGTCTGTGTTTGAAAGTATTAAAATTCACTGTTTAGCTTATTCAAAACCAAATCTCAGGTAAGAAACACTTTTTCAACATCTTAGCGCGTACCTACTCAAGATATCAATAGAATACATTTAGATGTGTGTGGTTTAGCATTGCGAAGTAGGTACCCCTTACCGATGCACTGAGAGCAACGTAACTATAGCCCCGACCACAATTATCTGCATCGTGACTGTATCGGGATCGGGATCGCAATCGTACATTTTCTCATACTAAATCATTACGACATTACGATTGTGTAAGAACCATGTAAATTATCTATATCACGATTTCCCGATTGCGATTGCGATCCTGATCCAGATAATTGTGGCCCTAGGCTTAAGGGTTATAGGTCTACAAGTAACAATTCACGGGATTTAGACATAGATCCTTCCTCCTAGTTTACACACAAACGATATCTTTAACCATTCTAGGTTTACTTGAACAAAACATGGATAGGTAAACCGTAAATACCATGGGGAAGATAAGACCGATCGTCTTCTTATAGGTGTGAGAGCATTTATTACCAAACACCCACAAGAAAGCAAGTGCTTAGGTCTGGGTAAAGCCGATACCCTTTCAACCGACATTTATCTCGAGTGGAGACTTAGCCTGTCTCACATATATTGGGGTGTTAGCTTAGCTTAATCGACATTTATAGTAATCTATTTACAACTTCGCTTTTTTTTTAAGCATTCAACGAAATTAAATACCACACCAAATGCGTACATAATACAGTCTATTATAATGAACAAAACTGTTAAAATATAATTTGTAGTCCACTGTACCACATAATTTCAAATATGTGTAAATATATAATATAAAGAACAGTTTCAATCAATGTACTTACGAGGCCCAATTTAAGATACAATACAATTCATTATAAGGATCACTCACAAGTCCCAACTGTTGTAAAGGTGGCACTGTACATCTTAATTATATTTACATTTACTAAGTACATTTTAAGAAATGTATTCATAATTTTGATTTTGCACTTAAAACTTAGTACGATCGGGTAACTATTTTTTTTTAAATACGATTAGTTTAGTGATAATATTAGTAATTTCATTCGATCAGCCATGTTTCATGAACATTTTAGTATTATTATTAGTATTATTTGGTATTTAACGACGTAGACGACAACTAGACCATATTATAATGTGACGTCAAAGATATTGGAGGAAAGAGACAGAAAGATGATGAGAATAGATTTAAACGGGTTAGTCGGTAAAAAGTGAAAATAGGAAGACCTCATTTCATCGCCTATTACGATTGGCAGAGTCACTCTGGGCCAAATTCTATCCCGGGCCCAGACGGCCGGAATGAATGTTTTGAAAATCATAACAGATCGATACACAACCACCTTAAGAACGATGGATACGTTTACGACAAAAACCGCAACAAATTGTCATGTTTTAATTATATCTCAAGAATGCACCTCAAAATCTAAAATCTAAGTAATCAGCGTGCTGTGGTTTAGTAAGCCCTACAGACTGAATGATAAATGTATCTAACATAATAATCAGTATAACTTTGATATTTAATTAATTAGTAATTTAATTAAATAAAAATCACAGACATACTGATTACAATGTTAGATAAAAAAAAAATCACAGCACACTGACTTTGTTTTCGAATTCGAGAAGCATTCTCGTGATATAATTAAAAGTATGACATTTTCTTGCGGTTTTTGACGTAAACCTACTCTTCCTTCATTGCGAAATCATACCGGATCGATACATTGCGTTGACAAGCCAATTGTGTTGCTGTGACGTATCATTAGGGGGGTAATTGGGGACAGTTGACGTACAAGCCGTAAAGGCGTCGCACAGGGCGATAAAGACATGAAAGATTAGCGTCCAAATAAGGTTCTATTTGTTTGATGGGGCCGTCATCGCAATGGCCGTCATCGCAACGACTAAGCCGCGTTCATTTATCTAAGTGGTGACCACATGTGTGTTGTGCTGCCTTGTAGGATATATTTGATAATAAAAGTCAAGAGCGGAAAACACAACAACTGGGGCCTGAATGATACGAATGCGTAAACATTTATTTTTGTCGACTGTGGACTTTTTTTATGAATACAAACTGTAACTACTATGAAATTAGGGACAAACACATTATTTAATTGTTGAGAATAATAGCCTTTCGTTTTTGTTTGCAAGATTTTTGATAAATTAAAGGTAACGTATAATTATAGATATAGGCTCTATTAGTACGAAAACATTTTTAACGGTTAACACATCAACGTTTATTTCCACAAAATAAACACGTCTACACGTCGTCGAAACGTTGACGGTTATTATTACAACGCTTATATTAACTTGCCTTGTTTGTCTGGACGGAATCTTTGAATCGATATTCCACCTACTTCTAGATGTTCGATCAAGCTGAAATGTTTTACACAGAAGTATTCTTGATAACAATACATGAATCAACTGTCATATTTACTAAATTGTCAATTAATTTATCATAATTAATTAATTAATGTTTTACATGGAAATCGATGAATCTTTAAATCGATATTTCACCTACTTTTAAATGTCTGATCAAGCTGAAACTTTGTACACGGACGTATTTCTAATGACAATACATGAACCATATGTCATATTTACTAAATTGTCAATTAATTCATCAAAATTAATTAATTAATGTTTTATATGAAAATCGATGTTTAACCCACTTTCCAACGTCAAATCGAATTGAAAGTTTTCACACAGACGTATTCTTAATGACAATACACGAATCAATTGTCATATTACCTAAATCGTCAATAAATTTATCATAATTAATTAATTAATGTTTTATATGAAAATCGATGTACAACCCACTTCCCAACGTCAAATCGAGTTAAAAGTTTTTACACAGACGTATTCTTAATGGCAATACACGAATCAACTGTCATATTAACTAAATAATCAAAGAATTTATCATAATTAATTAATTGATGTTTTATATGGGAATCGATGTTTAACCCACTTTCCAACGTCAGATCAAGTTGAAAGTTTTCACACAGACGTATTCTTAATAACAATACATGATGAATCAATTGTCATATTTACTAAATAATCAATTAAGCCATCATAATTAATTAATTGATGTTTTATATGGGGATCGATAAAACACTCACTTTCGAACGTCGAATTGAGCTGAAAGTTTGCACACAGACGTATTCTTAATGACAATACACGAATCAATTGTCATATTTACTAAATAATCAATTAAACCATCATAATTAATTAATCAATCGATATTCGATATATATTCGATTGCAAGATTCTTTAAGACTAAAAAGTATAAAATAATATTACATGAAAAAAATATATTTTTTAAAAACAACGCTTATATTTAAATGCACTAAAAAGTAAAAAATAAATTTTCGCCCAACAAATTTTTGCCTCACTCGGAAAATAAAAGCGTTGGGCGCTTTCCCTGCATAAACAGCAGAATACTGCAATCTATGTCAATACCGAAAGCGCCCAACGCTTTTATTTTCCGAGTGAGGCAAAAATTTGTTGGGCGAAAATTTATTTTTTACTTTTTAGTGCATTTAAATATAAGAGTTGTTTAAAAAAAAAATATATATTTTTTTGTGAAAGTGAACGTTGGATTGGGTTTACCGTTAAAAATGTTTTTGTACTATAAATTTTGCAACCAACAAAATCTAAGAAATCATATATATATGTTATTCTGTAGGTTTTCGCGGACTGAAGAAGATGTAGTAGTAGGTTTTCGGGTTGCTGTCCACGTTACTTGCTCTTTAGAGACTGGTTGCTGGCCCAGAAATGGGCCATTGTCAATGTCTCGACGTTTCGACAAAATCGCATTTGCCATCTTCAGGAAGATTCGTTGGTTTCCGAAGCTGAGAACCGAATGGTTTCCTCTCCGGTGTGTCCATTGTTTTATACCTAGCCTGGTGCGCTGTTATTGGTTCGCTAGGAGACCGATTCGCAGCTAGCCAATGGCGTGACGGCGTGTGTGTTGAGCGGTGGCGACGACAGCGCTTAGAGTGCGGCCTCGTCGAACTACAGCGCACCGGCGAGCGCACCAGCGTTCGTTCCCACCCGGCCGCGCGGGCCGATGTGCCCCTCTCTCGCAGTCCCGTCGCTCGGCCCGTCGGTCTTTAGATCTTGTTGGGACGCGCTCGGCTTCTCGTGGTCGGACCCGTGTATGCCGCTACGTCGGGCGCGATCCTGTCGGTGTATTTCTTTCTTCGTTTGTCACCTGGCTTCGGCGGTGGTACTGCATCTGGGGGTGGGTTTATAGGTGTTACTTGTCGCGCCGCCAAGATGCTCTTCCATACTGCGGGGAGCGTGAGTGAGTCGTCTCGTTTGTTCATAGAGTGTTCTCGTTTGACAATCTCAATGGCTTCTCGGATGGTCCTTGTGCGATAGTGTTCCACTTTGGCCAGTGTCTTTGTATTTACAAAGACACACGGAACTAACAACAAAGCGCCAACAGCGAAAATTCGAGAAATTAAGACCAGCGGGGCCACCCACGGAGCAGAAGGTTGATATGACCCACACCGTATACAACTTGTCAAACGTGCAGCTGGACAAACCTACGACGGATGTCTTAGCTAAGGGCTTCAACTTTGCGGTCACGCCGTCCCGCATTCCACTGGAAAATATCATATCAAGCGTAGAAGCAGCCGTCACAGGCCTGGCCAACGACGCAGCGGAGAAAGTACGCCAAGAGACGTGCAGAGTGTTGCAGAAAGCCCGCCTACCCCCGAGGAATATCACCAGGGAAGAGATTCTAGCCCTAAAAACTCTGAGACAGAATCCCGAGGTCATCGTGCTTCGTGCAGATAAAGGCAACGTTACTGTCGTCATGGATTCGGCGGATTATAAGGCCAAGATGACTCATCTACTCAACAACGCTGCCTACGTGAAGTACAACGCTGACCCCACTACCTACTTGGAGAAAATCACCCGAACCAAGATAATCGCATCACCGATCAGCCCTGAGGCCCAGAAGTACATTATACCGAGGGAGAATTCATCGTGCTGCCCGAAGATATACGGCCTACCTAAGATTCATAAAGATAACGCTCCATTGCGGCCGATTGTGAGCTCTATTGGGTCGCCACTACAAGCGTTGGCTAAGCATTTGGCCAAACGTCTACAGCCGCACGCCGAAGACGCAGCGTCCTACGTAAAGAATGCAGAGCACTTCCGAGACATGATAGCAGAGTTAAACGTCCAGCCACATCATATCCTTGTAAGCTTTGACGTGGTGTCTCTCTTCACGCAAGTGCCAGTCCAAGAAGCTCTGGATATAATTCGTGAGAAGAAGAAGCCTCCTGCTTACATCACAGATCTTGCTGAGCACTGCTTATCCAACACTTATTTTAAATTCGAGGAGCAGATGTACAAACAGGTCCAAGGAGCACCTATGGGATCGCCTCTCTCACCGATCATCGCCAATCTGTTTATGGAAGAACTAGAAGTACGAGCTCTCGAATCAGCGCTACTAAAACCCACGTTTTTCAAACGATATATTGACGACATCTTTGCGATTTGGCCTCATGGGAGAGAGACTCTCGATAATTTCTTGTGCCACCTCAACAAACAACACGACCAGATCAAGTTCACGATGGAAGTGGAACATCAGAACCAGCTACCATTCTTGGACGTATTAGTGATGAAACGGAGCGACGGGAGCCTCGGTCACACGGTCTACCGCAAGCCTACCCACACTAATCGGTATCTCAACGCAGCCTCTCACCATCACCCGGCCCAGCTCAAGTCAGTGGTTCAAACACTCGCCACGAGGTCTAAGAAACTGGCAGACAAGGAGCACGTGAAAGACGAGATGATGGGACTGAGGAGAGCTCTTCTCGCCAATGGTTACGATAATTACGTAATCTCAAAGGCCTATAAACAAGCCAACCGAGAGTTTAAAGTCGCCGAAGAGCAAGAGAAAAAGCCTTTAGGTACTGCCCACATGCCATACATAAAAGGAATCACGGACAGAATAAAGAAGATTCTTAAGAAAGAAAACATCGCCACTATCTTTAACACAGATAGGCAGATCTCATCCCTACTGAGGAACGTCAAAGTTTCTATCCCTTTAGAAGCCCAGGGCGTCTACGAGGTACCATGCGGCTGCTGCGGGAAAACCTACGTAGGCCAAACCAATCGGCGCGTCTCCGCCCGCCTCAGAGAACATAGACTGGCGGTAGAGCGCAGGGAGAGGTCGTCGTCTCTGGCTCAACACGTGGACGCTACAGCCCATTGGATTGACTTTGAAAATACAAAGACACTGGCCAAAGTGGAACACTATCGCACAAGGACCATCCGAGAAGCCATTGAGATTGTCAAACGAGAACACTCTATGAACAAACGAGACGACTCACTCACGCTCCCCGCAGTATGGAAGAGCATCTTGGCGGCGCGACAAGTAACACCTATAAATCCACCCCCAGATGCAGTACCACCGCCGAAGCCAGGTGACAAACGAAGAAAGAAATACACCGACAGGATCGCGCCCGACGTAGCGGCATACACGGGTCCGACCACGAGAAGCCGAGCGCGTCCCAACAAGATCTAAAGACCGACGGGCCGAGCGACGGGACTGCGAGAGAGGGGCACATCGGCCCGCGCGGCCGGGTGGGAACGAACGCCGGTGCGCTCGCCGGTGCGCTGTAGTTCGACGAGGCCGCACTCTAAGCGCTGTCGTCGCCACCGCTCAACACACACGCCGTCACGCCATTGGCTAGCTGCGAATCGGTCTCCTAGCGAACCAATAACAGCGCACCAGGCTAGGTATAAAACAATGGACACACCGGAGAGGAAACCATTCGGTTCTCAGCTTCGGAAACCAACGAATCTTCCTGAAGATGGCAAATGCGATTTTGTCGAAACGTCGAGACATTGACAATGGCCCATTTCTGGGCCAGCAACCAGTCTCTAAAGAGCAAGTAACGTGGACAGCAACCCGAAAACCTACTACTACATATATATATATATATATATATATATGTGAAATCCAGAAATTAAAAAACCAACCCCGACTGGGAATCGAACCCAGGTCTCCCACTTGCCGGGTGGGCGCCATAACCCCTAGACTACCGGAACCGGTGATTCAATGACTGGATGTAGTGCATTAAGATAGATTGTGGCGGTGGAACAACACTGCAACGCTTGGGTTACACTTGAGTTGACCAGCCCACATATTTTTTTTTTAATGCGTAGCGTGACGTAAGCTTGATCGTAGAGATGACTTATAT